>CM052887.1:66470580-66513475 GCA_028534135.1 Potos flavus | reverse complement strand
AAAGGATGAATACCCAACTTTTGTATCAACATGGATGGGACTGGAGGAGATTATGCTAAATGAAATAAGTCTAGCAGAGAAAGTCAATTATCATATGGTTTCACTTACTTGTGGAACATAAGGAATAACATGGAGGACATTAGAAGGAAAGGAAAAGTGAATTGGGGGTTATTGGAACCATGAGAGACTGTGGACTTTGAGAAACAAACTGACGGTTTTAGAGGGGAGGGGAGTGGGGGGATGGGTGAGTCCGGTGGTGGGTATTAAGGAGGGCACGTATTACATGGAACACTGGGTGTGGTACATAAACAATGAATCTTGGAACACTGAAAAAATAAAATCAAAAAAAATTTTTTAAAAAGCATAAGTTAATTTTTTAAAATGGGACATATCTTCCTTGAAATCTACATTCCCAATACCTCTCTGTTCCATCTCAGCAATAGTTTCCTCTCCTGACTGATTCACAATAGTAGGCACAAAAAGGCAATAAATGTGGAAATAAATAACTACTCTAAAAAGAGTCTACACCCTGTCCCTCCTTATGTCTCACTGTTTCCACACTTCACTATTTGATTTCAGTCAAGTTATCCTTCCTGATGCCTAGTCACGTGCATAAATTTTCACTTCCATGTCACTGCACACATCGCTCTTTTCCACAAACCTTACTTACCCATCCCATTGAGGATATCTTCATTTGTACTCTTTAAGGCCCATATCAATTATCATCTTTTACCATAAGCTATCCTTAAAACAAATCTCTCCTTGATGCAGAATTAACCATATACTCAGCTATGTGGTGTGGCCCCACACAAACACTCCCACTGTTCATTTATCACACTGTACAAGTAACATTTGTCTTTGTTTGTGAATCCTATTTAGTTAGAATGAGGGCACTTTTAAATTTAAAATATGTTACAAATTGATTTTCTACTTACAGCTAGTAGTCATACCCAGCACTAACCTAAAAGACTAAGAATAGAATTTGAAAAATTAGCAGTTGTGTAGGAACATGATGATTATCCATTACAAGGCTATATGTGACATTATACATTAAAAAGGCATTTCAGAGAGAGGCATTTTATCATTTTAAAAGGGTTAATCCACCAGATGTACATGACAATTACAAAATATATATAGGCCTAGCAAGCAACCCTCACAAATACTTGAAGCAAAACTGACAGAATTAAAGGAAGAAATGGACACCTCAACAATGAGAGTTGGAGATTTCAATAACCCCCTTTCAATAATTGATGGAACAATGAGGCAGAAGATCAACAAGTAAATACAACACTATGAACAACTAGTACTAACAGAACACTTCACCTCAAAACAGCAGAAAAACATTCTTCTCAAGTTCACCTGGAACATTCTCCAGGACAGACCATAAACTAGCCATAAAACAAGCATCGATAATTTTTTTAGAGGTGCCTGGGTGGATCGGTCAGTTAAGCATCGCTTTCGGCTCAGGTGATGATGACAGAGTCCTGGGACTGAGCTTTGCATCTGGCTCCCTGCTCACCAGAGAGTCTGTTTCTCCCTCTGCCCCTCACCTCGCTTGTGCTCTCACTCTCTCTCTCTCTCTCCTTCTCTCTCTCAAATAAATAAATAAATACATCTTTAAAAAAATTTTAAATGATGATTTTTTTAAATATTTAAATAATACAAAGTATGGTCTCCAACCACAATAAAATTAATTTTTTAAAAAAGAAAGAAATTTTGCAAACTCACAAATATGTAGAAATTAAACAATGGCAGCACGCTCCTAAAAAGACAACAGGTCAAAGAAAAAAACACAAGGAAATTGAAGATGAATAAAAACAGAGTACAACATACTAAAAAGTGTGGGATGCAATATAAACAGTGCTCACAGGTAAATGTATAACTGCAAATGCTTTCATTAAACAAGAAGAAAGATTTAAATTCAGTAACCTAACCTTCCATTTTAAGGCACTGGAGAAAAAGAGCAAAATAAACCCAAATCAATAAGGAGGAATAATTTAATAAGGACTAAATTTGAAATAAATAAAATAAAGAATAGGAAAAATAATAGAGGAATTTAACAAAATCAAATGGATTTTCTGAAAGAATCATCAACATTGAGAAACCTTTAATTAGTAACCAAGAAAAAAAGATGAGTAAAACTGCTAAAATCAGGAATAAAAGAGACATGAATGCAAATCTCACAAAAATAAAAATCATTATAAGAGAATATATACCAACTAGTTAAATAACTTGGATGAAATGGACAACTTCTTACAAAGACATAAACAATGAAAATGGGCTCAACAAGAAATATAAAAATATAGGGGTGCCTAGCTGACTCAGTTGGTTGTGTCTGCCTTTGGCTCAGGTCATGATCCCAGGGTCCTGGATCGAGCCCCATGCCGGGTTTCCCACTCAGCAGGAGCCTGCTTCTCCCTCTCCTCCCGACTCATGCTTTCTCACCATCTCTGTTGCTATCTCTGTGTCTCTCTCAAATAAATACATAAAATCTTAAAAAGTAAAATAAAAATAAAATAAAAAAATATTATACATAAGAAATATAACAAGAAATATAAAGACATATATATGAAGTAAAGAGATAGAATCAATATATCCGTGTATAAGAAAAATAAAAACAAGAAATGTAAAACCATATATATGATGTAAAGAGATAGAATTAGTAATCAGAATATTTACAAAAAGAAAAGTCCAGGCCCAAAAGATAAATTTTTCAAATGTTTAGAGAGGAATACCAACTTTTCATAAACTCTCCTAAAAAATAAAAGATCAGTGAACATTCCCCAACTCATGCAATGAGAACACTAATACCCTATTACCAAAACCAGACAGGCATCACAAGAAAACTACACATAATATTGCTTACAAACATGAATGCAAACATTCTAAAAAATACCAGTAAACCAAGTACAACAATATATAAAAAAGATTATACAATATGGCTAAGGATTTATCCTAGGAATGTAAGATGAATTTAATATCAGGAAATCAATTACTATAAAGCAGACTATCAATGGAATAAAGGCAAAAGCACATGAACACCTCAACAGATACAGAAAAACTATTTGACAAAATCCAGCAACACTTTGTGATGAATAGAAGGGAGACTGCCTAACTTGATTAAATGCATGTAGGAAAATCTGCAACTAAGATATTTAATGGAGAAAGACAATGTTTTTGCCTAAGATCAAGAATAAGACAAAGACATCTTTTCCCACTATTTCTATTCAACGCTGCACTGGAGAGTCTAGCCAGGGAAATTAGGCAAGAAAATTTTTTAAAAAGGCAACCTAAGGGGTACCTGGGTGGCTCAGTCAGTTAAGTGTCTGCCTTCAGCTCAGGTCATGATCCATAGGTCCTGGGATTGAGCCCTGTATCTGGCTCCCTGCTCAGTGGGGAGTCTCCTCCCTCTCCCTCTGACTCTCCCCCAGCTTATGCTCTTTCTTGCTCAATCTCTCTCAAATAAATAAATAAAATCCTTAAAAATAAAAATAAAAAAGATAGCCAGATTGGAAAAGAAGCAGTAAAAGCAGGTAGCATGATACCCGTAGAAAATTCTGAAAGATCCACTGCTAATCTATTAGACTAACAAAGAAGTTCAGTAAGGTTACAAGATGTAAGATTAATATCTTAAGTCAATTCCATTGCTATAATGTAAATAAATAATCTGAGAAATAAATTAACAATTCTATTTACAATACCATCAAAAAAGATAATATACTTAGAAAGAAATTCAACAAAATAAAAAACAAAACTAAAAAAAAACACTTTTGCTCTGAAAACTATTAGATATTTCAGAAAAACAATTAAAGACCTTAATAAATAGAAAGACATCCTATGTTCATGGATTGGAAGACAATATAATTAAGATGGCAATACTCTTAAAATTTATCTATAGACTTAACATAATCATTTTCAAGTTCTCAATTTTTTTTCCCCACATACTGACAATCTGCTATTAAAATTCCAAGCAATGGAAATTCAAGCAACATAATAGCCAAACAATCCTGACAAAGAAAAAAATTTTGGAAAGTCTTATTTTCCAATTTGAAAATTAGTAAAAAGCTGTAATAATCAAGACAGTCTGGTACTGGCATAAGGACAACCATACTGATCTTTTCACTAAGTTAAAATTTCCAGAAGATCAACTTAAAAGCAGAATGTTTAATATTTAGACATAGAATTAAAATAATAAATTAAAAGTGCCCTCCAAGTGTAAAATGATGTTTTATAAGCAAACTAAACTGACAAGAATCCTCAGAAAAGATATTGGAGAACTTTTTCAAAAAATATTTTCATTTTAGCTAATTTATATGCGCTCTTTTGATCGTTATTCAAGACGTATTAGAATACTTGTAATTAATGGTAATGAGAAGATACAAATTTTATTTAATTGTTGGTAAGTCAAATCTCTTGATACCTCTTGAATAATCTAAATTTCTATTGTATTTAAACTCTAATATTCATTATAGGAACAACCCTTTCAGAGCCAAAGCAGATGTATCTCGAGGGATACAGACTGTAGCAAAGTACCAAGAAAAGTAACTAAGAGAGAACAATCAGAGTTTAAATAACCTAGGCCAGGTGGTGATGCCTGGATTGGTAGCATCAGCATCACCTAGAAACTTATTAGAAATGCTTATTTTGGGGACATACCACAGACAAGAAACTTTAGTGTGTGTTATAAAAAGTCTTCCTCCAGGTGATTCTCATGCACAAAAAAATTGATCTATGGAAATAGTAAGAGGCCAATTCCCCTATGGCAAGCCATTCATTTAATTAATATTTTAATGGCTTTGAGTAATTGTCAATAGCAAAGACTGAGACAGAAAAAAATACGACATAAGGAGTCTGAGGTCAATAGAATTGAAATGACTAGCCACATGTATAAAGCCAAAAGCAGAATCGGTTTATCTGAGATTGCCAAAAAGGATTTAAAATTGAGGATGGATTAAGGATTATGGAAAGTTACATGTGAATCATTAATCTTTTAATCTTGTTTGAAATGTTTGTCCATAAACACCTTGAAAATATTCAGATAGTAACCCCTATTTTTCCTTCTAGTAAAGAAGATGTTGGTAGAGACTTTAAATGGTCATGGTCATTTTGAGGCATATCATCTACTAGTGCCCACAAATGCCAAATGTGACAGATAAAGTGGTCACAAATTCTTTGACTTTACTCTTACCAAGAGGTCCACTCCTAATCTTAAATCTATGAAGACACTGTATCTGCTTAGCCAACAGAAATGAGCAAGTGTGACACTCTATGCCCAGAACCCAAGACACAGGTCACTTCTACTTCCAGATTCATGAGACAATCTCTTCGGGAGCCCTGAAGCTCCAAAAGTGCCCTATTATGCTGAGATAGCCCTATATGAGAGGCCATGACATCTAGATGTTCTGTTTAACAATCCTAGGTGTCCCTAGCCTTCCAGTAATTCCCAGATAAGGAGTCAGATATGTGCATGAAGCCACTCTGAACATTCCAGCCCATCTTATCTGCTGGCTGCATCTTACCAAGTATCCTCAGTCTGTATCATGTACAGGAAAAGCATTATCCAGCTGAGCCCCAAATTCCTGATCCACAAAGTTATAAGGTATGAAAAGACAATGGTCATTTTAAGCCCTAAGATTTAGAGTAATAGATGGCCATAACATATAAGTATCCTCATCTGAAGTCAGGATACATCTTTCTGATATAACTGAAATTTCAACAGATGTCAGAAACCTTAAGAGTGAAGTCTTGCAAGGGCTCTGGGGGATTATGTGAGGAGGTCCAGCACCATGCCTGAGGTCTTGACCTCCTTGTCAGATTTTCTGTTCCTTTTGCCAAGGAAGGAACAACAGCATTCTAGATTAAGGATATGACACAGTGCAGAAATAGTTTTATTAATCATGATTAACGTATTACAATAATT
Source organism: Potos flavus (assembly GCA_028534135.1). Classification (NCBI taxonomy): domain Eukaryota; kingdom Metazoa; phylum Chordata; class Mammalia; order Carnivora; family Procyonidae; genus Potos; species Potos flavus. Next base: position 66,507,555 of record CM052887.1, on the reverse strand, counting down.
TGTATCTTTATTCAAGAAGAGCTAGGGAGCATAATGGGAAAAGTCCAGATAATTGCGGTACCTTGTTCTTTTTTTGCTTATTTTGTTGTTTGTCTGGTTTTGATTTTGTTGTTGTTGTTGTTTTTCCAAAGTAGAAACAGAAATGAGTTTAGGTGACTGGCCCAAGAATGTAATGAGTATTGATATATGAACCCATTACTTAATTTTATGTCATATATTTGCCTACGCTGAGGTAAACAAAATCTTAAATTTTGCTAAATTTTTTTTTTCTTACCTAGAGGCTAATCACTAATCACTCTGTTCTTGTGCACTTTCACATGAAACTTTTACAAACTGTCGATGGAAAAGAAGCAGCACCTAGATGCACCAATAGAAGAAAGGGAATAACATCTGATATCCAACCCAAACACTTGGCTCTCGTAAGCATAAAATAGTTCTGTACCAGTTATTCAATTCAGTTATTAGGTAGAGAGAGACATACAAGCAGTACTTGGATGGTCATTTGTTTCTTTTTAAACAAAGGCCACTGGAGATATTCCAGAGTTGTCCCTTCTGTGCATGAGGCTTTATATGCTTAGTTTCTTCTATAAGGCAGCCACAAGCACCAAGGTCTTCATATAGACAGACCAGTTAAGTCCCTCCAACTGTAAAGACTCTTCTTCTGCAATAAGAATCAATATATTTTTATTGTTCATTTTTTAAAATTGAAGTATACTTGACATACAATGCTATGTATTGTATTTCAGAAGTACTGCAAAGAGAGTTGACAATTCTGTACAATACTCAATGGTCACCAAGATGAGTATAGTTACATCTGTCAACATACAATGTTATTGCAATATTATCGACTATACTCCCTATGCTACATTTTTCATCTCCATGACTTATTTATTTTATAACTGGAAGCTTCTACCTCTTAATCCCCTCACTTGTTTCACCCATCCCTCACCTAATGACTCCACTGGCAACCACCAGTTTGTTCTCCGTATTTAAGATCTGTTTGTTACTTTGTTCATTCGTTTTGTTTTTTTGTAAAATCATGTAGTATTTGTCTTTCTCTATCTGACTTATCTCACTTAGCATAATACTCTCTATGTCCATCCATGTTGTCAAAAAATGACAAGATTTCATTCTTTTTTAAGGCTAATAGTCCATTGTGTATGTATACTGCATCTTATTTATATAATCATCTATCAATCGTCATTTAGATTGCTTCCATATTTTAGCTATTATATATATAATGCCACAATAAACATAGGGTGCATCCAGTAATTCCACTACCCAGTATTTACCCAAAGAAAATGGAAACACTAAGTCAACCTTTACTTTTAGTTTGACAGGTTCTAGCCTGGACTCAAGTGGCATCATTGAAAACCAGGCCCCTGACAACTGTCAGCACTGAGAGGCAGGCTGGCAGCTTGGAATGACACGCTGACAATGGCAGCCAGCTGCCAGGAGAATAAATACATTCTCCAAGCATCTGCGTAATTCCTTGATAACGTTTTCCATTTTGTAAAATCAATTATTTACAGGGCAATAATTCATCTAAAGTAAAATGAGTAAATATGAAATGCATTTTCCTCATGATACTGACACTGTTCACTATGACAACATAACCAGATACTACAAAGCATATAGCAAAAATAAGTTTTTATATATTATTCATATCCCCTGATCTAAGATCTTGACAGGAATACTTATAACAAATAAATTCAGATTTCTATTATAACAAAGCCTTAAGTATTAGCTGAAAAGTCACGTGGTTATTAGTCAAGGAATCAAGAGAACAGTTTAAAACATCAACTTTCAAGTTCCGATGGTAACTTCTTTTCTATACCTTCTGTCACAATAAGTAGATTTCTCCCATTTTATATTCATGTCAACTGTCTAAACACGTTCTCTCTTTTTTTTTAACATTTTATTTATTTATTTGACAAAGAGATCACCGCCGAGCAGAGAGCCCGATGTGGGGCTTGATCCCAGGACCCTGGGATCATGACCTGAGCTGAAGGCAGAGGCTTTAACCCACTGAGCCACCCAGGCACCCCTAAACATGTTCTCTGATAGAAGTGTCCACGTCTCGTCTAAGAGTCAGATACAAATAGTTTTCTTTTAAGGACTAGAGGTGGCAAAGCTAACAACCCTAATTTAACACTTCAGAACTCTAGTGCCACCGTTTATCCCTTAGGCACCAAATACAATGGGCCTATGATCTTTTCATGTATTTCTAGACTAGGAGTCTAAAAATCAATGACTTTGTTCATTGTTTTATCAATTACCTTCTTCCGCTATGACCTGATGTCTCCTCCTTCTGACACTAAATTCTCCTTGGATACAAATCCAAAGTGTCAATACTTATGTATCACTTCTTAATTCCTCTCTTAAGTAAGCTGTTTTCCTGAAATCAAATCCAACTCTCATATCTGGAATGCAAATTTGGCATTATGAGAGTCAAGCAAGATTAAGAATGATCAAATGGAGAAATCTTGGTAGGTACCAATTACTACTCTGGTGGCTTTCCATCTGCCTTCTAATTAATCTCCACAAGGTAACTTCAGTGTATTGTTGTTCACATGTTTTACATATAAGGAAAGTGAGCCTCACTATAATTAAATAATATTAAATGATAGAGTATGGAAACTCTTCATCAAAGGCGCAAAACTTCCACTTCTTTAGTGATCAACCCCTGGGAACTTTGAACAATGGTTTGAAATATGAAGGATGGATTTGGAAAAATAATTGAAGCAATAGTACTTGCTTACTAAAAAATGAAATGTAAATCAACTTAATAAACCAGGCATTTTAATAACTAAAACCTAATGCTTATAATACGATTCGTATTCATACCTGAAACCCCATTCATGTAATATGATTCCAATTCATACCTGAAACCCCGTTCATGGAACTAAACATCAGAAATTACCACAGGATGTTATTAAGGGTAATCACTGAATACTAGGAACTTATACTTCAAGACAGAAGTATAGAAAATCATTCTATTTTGCTCAGGAACTTATACTTCAAGACAGAAGTATAGAAAATCATTCTATTTTGCTCATCTAGAAGAAAAATACAAAAACCTATACAACTTACCTGTTCATGGGATTAATTGACTAGGTTCTTACTAGTATTGAATAAGTTGCAACATGGCAACAAAGATTACTAAAATAGGGCAATATTCTGTTATGAATATGAAATTCAAATTATATTTAGAAATAGAATTTTCATAAATGGTAACTAAAATGTATAATTCTTCAATGGTGTGCATGAGTATGAAAGCCAGTGTATACTGACTCCTGAAAACTAGTTTTTACTCTTCAGAAATTTTCAGTTTCTTGTTAAATACAACTCTTATTAAAAACTAAATTATATAAAGTTATAATTATCAAATAAATTATCAAAAATATGATGGTAGGAGCGCCTGGGTGGCTCAGTGGGTTAAAGCCTCTGCCTTTGGCTCAGGTCATGATCTCAGGGTACTGGGATCGAGCCCCGCATTGGGCTCTCTGCTCAACAGGAGCCCCTGTTCTTTCTGCCTGCCTCTCTGCCTACTTGTGATCTCTCTCTCTGTCAAATAAATAAATAAAATTTAAAAAAAAGAAAAATATGAAGGTAATTCATACTAGTCATAATTTCCTGATTATTTTACCAGATGTTACTATTACAGAAGTTTTTGAGATTTATATCTCCTATATCTGTGTGACGGAAATATCACATAATGGTGTGGTACTGTAACCATCTGTCCAATTTGTTTAGTGATGTCACATTTGTAGCTTAAAACTGGTATTTCAATCACTAAAATCAGCAAACACTAACAAGCAAGGCTATTATTCCTGAAGAGTGAATTGTTGAACATTTACCTGTACACTACTGTATATAGCTATATGATTATTTTCACTAATTCACAATGATCTCAACACAGCTGATAAGTGAGTCAGGGCAGATGGAGATAAAAATATGAACTTTATTAATGATGAAGCTGTTTTCAGAAGCTGCTTTTAGATCTGCAGCTAAATAAGTTCTCTAGTTCCATGCTGCATAATTAGATAAATTTACTCCTGGTCCCAACCCAGCTGACATCTGCAAACTAACCTTGAGCAAGCATTCCCAAATCCAGCCACTCTATAGGCAGACAAATCTACAAATCAGGGACAGAGAAAGGAAAGGCTGAGACAAGCATGCTCTGCAACTTCTCTCAAAGTCACAGCATCATTTAGTTTATGTTTGGCTGCTTATAACAGAAAAATACAAAATAACAATGACTAAACAAGACAGAACCACATAATAGCAGATTTCCTGATACAAGTGTTCCATGAGTGCTATGGCTCTGTTTAACTCTCCTTGCTTCCATTCTGAAGAAGTCATGACCTTTCTAAATATGATTCTCAACAATAACAGGACCACCATTTCATTTATACTTAACCAGCAACAAAGACAAATGAAAGAAAAAGAGTCCATTCTCCATTTTAAGATGATTTCCTAAAACATTACTCAACTCTTCCTCATCAGTAAAAACTCAGATGATCACAACTACTGCAAAGAAAAGTAGTAAATTTAGTCTTTATTTGGATGCATCAATGCTTGAGATATATTTTACGCTCTAATACTAAAAATTAAAGGGGGAATGTATGGAGAATCAGCCATACTCACCAATTTCATAATTACATGAGTGAGAAGAGAGGCCAGAAATGTAGCTGAATGTACCCTGGAACATAGGCACAGTAAATCACTGTCTACCATAACCTTTGCTTTCTTATTCCCTGAATCCATTACAATGAGGGCAATAGAAATCTCACTCATAGAGATATATATAATAAGACTGCAAAGCTATTGCAAGGGTCAACACAAAAGAATTTAAAGGACTATACAAAAACTAAATAACTCTAATAACTTGCATTTAGTTAGTCATTGGGCTTAGATACAGGGGAGGGAGAAATTATGTATCCCTACAAAGCATTCCATATTTACATAAAAATTAATTAAATGAAACTTCAATTATTGTTAACAATTTGGAAGACAACCCCACAATATAAGAAAGCTGAAATATAGTATACTCAAAAGAAAAGAAATGTGACTTGATCAAACTAAATATTCAATTGTCTCCAAAACTGGGTGAAAAAAGCATAGCCTACATGTCTTTATGAATACGCTGTAATAAATGGATAAAAAATAATCTGTAAATTTACAGATTACTTTTAACTAAATCTGATTTTCTGAAGGAACTGAGGTTGTTTAAAGTGTGTCTTCTTAAGTAGTTTAGTAATTATTAGAACATGCATTTGTGTAGTAAACACTTTCTTTATAGATAGTATGAGTTTAAGCATCATTCTAATACTTGTCTAAATTTCTTCAAATTCTGGTACACTGATGTTTGAATTAATGAGATTTTACTCTAAATTCTAATTTTTGCAAGGACACAGAAAGTTTCATTATCAGTAATGTACTTTTCAATCCTTGATGAAATGCCTGAAATAAGTACTATGTCATTATAATGTAATTCCAACTAGAGAAGAATATTGAATGTGCCTTAATATCTCTTTCTAATGTGACTTTGCAGTACTTTTGTAAGCACCAATGCAGAGACACTTAACATTATGTGATTAAGTTAGCATGTTTTAAACATTTCTGATTTCTTTTTGGAACTAGCAATAAATCAGCATGTTTCTAGATGCTGCTGAGAAGGAGTAATCTCCATCTATGGAACAGAAGTTTTAACATTTGCCTAATATTATGCCCTTGCTATAAGATTTCCCTTCCATTCAATTTCAACATAGAAATCATTTTTAATCAGAGAAAATAAGCATGATAATCAAATGCAAAGCAGCACAGGCTCATAGTGAATGTTTGTTCTAATGAGAACTTAACTTCTGCTTATGTCAGATAATTTAGCTCTTAAAGCTGTAACTGACTATTAAGCCAAGGAAAAGTCTAAGCAAATCACTAAATTCCTTCAGGAAGCTAGAAAAAAAAAATTCCCCTATAACCCTAATGTATTTCCTCATCATTAAAGAGGTCACAGTTTCTCTGGAGCCACAAGTACACCCATATCACATGCCTCATCAATTCTCAGTCTGTGTACAGCCCTTCAATTAATATCTAGGATCATATTAGAAACACTAACAAAAACTCACTTGATCTAGCTAGGCTCATTTGTTGAGCCTGCAAGGTTAAGTCTAATTAAAGATGGTGGTGAATTTTAAATGACTTTTGCATCCATTCTTCTATCCTCCAGATATTATTCAAAAGACTTGAATGTTAAAACTATCTGCGGGCTCACTTTTAATGACATACGCCTTACATAGAACGAGACAGTTCATGCAAAAAACAGAACTGAGCAAACTACCTAATGCCATGAGAAATGATTAATTTGTTTTCTTGAGCTAGAGAACAGATAAACATTTGGTTGCCTTGATGAACTGAGGGTCACTAGGATGGGTTTCCCCCTCAAATGGTTTTTTAAAATTTTTTAAAGAGTATTTTATTTATTAAAAAGAGAGAGAGAGAGCACAAGCAAAGGAAGCAGCAGGCAGAAGGAGAGGGAGAAACAGGCTCCCCACTGAGCAGGGAGCCAGATGCAGGGCTCAATCCCAGGATCCCAGGATCAGAAACTGAGCCAAAGCCATATGCTTAACCAACTGAGCTACCCAGTCACCTTTAAATGGTTTTTAGAACCTTGAACACAATGTGACAATTTACGTGTGGTTATAGTAAAAAAAAAATGAAAAAAATAAAAATAAGATAAAGATGGGTTTTTAAATACAAAATTTCTATAAATTGCTGTTAATTATATTTAGATTGTGACGATGGAGCAATCAAAATGAGATACCAAAGAAAAGAATATGACATGATGTTAGGAATCAGTTTCAATCTTGCTGAAATTAAAACTGTCAGATGATATGGATGCCTAGATGGTACAGTTAGTTAAGTGCCTGACTTTGGTTTCAGGTCAGGTCAGGATCTCAGGGTGGTGAAATAGAGCCCCATGTAAGGCTCTGGGCTCAGCATGGAGCATGCGTGGGATTCTCTCCCTCTCCCTCCCCCTGTTCTTTCTCTCTCTCTGTCAAATACATAAAACTTAAAAAAAAAAAATGTCAGATGACAGATACACTTTGTTCTCATTTGGATTAAGTGGGAACTGCACACATTAAATTTACACTGGATTCCTGAGTTTTGGGGCAGACACTAGGGTTATATTTAACTAATACAGGGCTGCAGTGGAGTACAAAAGATAAAGGCAAAATAATATCAAAAGCCAGGCACAGACTTCTTGCTTCCTCTTAAAATGAAGAGTGTAGAAAATATCATCGCTCCCAGTGTAACAACAAAAAAACCTGGATAATCTACAAAATCATAACTTCCCCTGAAAATGTCTGAGAGCTGATACTGGAGGTCAAGCAATTTGCTTAGCTTTTAAGGAAATACAGGCACCTCTAAGAAAAAATGGTACAGTGACAAGAGATTCATGCTAAGCAAAGAACAGGAAGAAGACCAGGCTATCATGCTAGCAGTTAAGAATGCAAATATATATAGAGATATAATGCAGCCATTTCATACAGTCATTTTTAACCCAACTATAGGCTCTTCACAGGACATCACTGAATGTTCAGCAGAGAGAATGTGGGCTGTGTACCAAATAAAGCCTTCATCAGTGGTGCCAGGTTGAGGGAGATGAGTGAACCCTAATGTAAAAAAACATAAAGCTTTGCAAAAAGCCCTTCCTAGATTATTATTCCTAGGAGATAAAAGCTTTAAGCTGCCACAAAAAGGAAAAAAATTGTATTATACTCTAAGACAAATCTCAAGACCTACTCCTTCTGGGAGAAGGGGAAGTAACATACCCTCTACTAATGAGAAAGGGGCATGAAATTACTGTTGTCCAGACCACAAGATAACTCCTACCATTAAGGGAAACAGAAAGCCCCATTATGGAGACCTAGGGACTCAGGGACTGAGTCTAGAGCAGGACAAGAAAGAATCTCTCTGTCCCTGTACAAGCTAGCAAGTATTGAGATAATAACTTTCTGCTGGGGAAGGACAAAAGCATGGAGACAGGCTCTCTCAGAGAGAATCATGAGGAAAAGCTGGAAGCAGAGGATGGAATAAAACAAAACCCTTCAGCAATCCAGTCTCCATCTTTTGCACTAGTTAACACTAAAGAAATTTTAAAGCCAGTAGTGCACCAAAGTAACCATAATAACAGCAATACTCAAATTGGGGTCAACTTCTAACTATATTAATTCAATTCCCACACAAAAAGTAGTATGAGACAACATACTCAAGCTTAGATAAAAAATTACCTCAGCCTCTACATTCTAACATATGATGTTAAAGTTTGAACCAAATATTAGAAGACACACGTGCTCATGTACGCACATGCACACACCCACCCACACACATACAAACAACAAGAAAAATCACCTAGTATCAAGAGACAAAGCACTTAACAAACCCAGACTTAGATATGGCCCAGTTGTTAGAACTACCAGAACTACCGGGTTCTTAAAATAATTATAATTAACATAAAGAAACCGATAGAAAAAAATGTGTATGAACAGATGGGAAGCACAAATGGGAAACTGAAACTCTAAGAATAAAATTAAAATGCTAAAAAAATAACCCCATAGTAACAGATATGAAGAACGCCTCTGAAGGATTCACTGTGATACTTGACACAAAAAATCAAACGGCGCACTTGAGGACAGGTGAGTAGAAGCTACCCAAACTGAAACACAAACAAGGGGAAAAAAAAACTAAAAATAAGGGAAACACAAAAACAAAAACAACAACAAAATACAGCATCTGAGAGTTGTGGGAGATATCAAAAAGTTTAACATACGATTAATTGTTCTCAGTAACAGAAGAGAGAAAAAAATAAGGCAGAAGTATTAAAGAAGATAATTACTGAGAATTTTCCCAAAATTAAGTTAAACTACAGAGTCAAGAATATCAGAAACCCCTGGGATGCCTGGGTGGCTCAGTGGGTTAAAGCCTCTGCCTTCGGCTCAGGTCATGATCTCAGAGTCCTGGGATCAAGCCCCGCATCGGGCTCTCTGCTCAGCAGGGAGCCTGCTTCCCTCTCCCTCTGCCTGCCTCTCTGCTACTTGTGATCTCTCTCTCTCTCTGTCAAATAAATAAATAAAATCTTTAAAAAAAAAATCAGAAACCCCAATAAGGATAAACAACTCCTCCCCCAAATTAAAAAGCCCTAGATATAGAGTACCTAAACTTCAAACACCAAAGACAAAGACAAAATTGAAGGCAATCAGAGGGAAACACAAATTACAAATGGCAGAAATTTCACAAAAAGTATATCAGACTTGTCAAAGTACAATGAATTGGCATAACTGAAGTGCTTTTAAAATATCTATAAATCTTGATCTCTAAACTCAGTGAAAGTATCACTGAAGAAGTCATTATGGCAGTTTGGGACAAATGAAAACTAATATAATTCATTGATAGCAGTCATATACCTGAAGAAATGTTAAAGTTCTTCAAGCATGAGAAATACAAGATTCAGACACATCTGCACAAGGAAATACAGATCTCCACAGATACCTTAAAAAATGAAAACATACTAGACACTTTTTTCTTAATTTCACTAAATGATTGCTTCCTGTCAAAAAGTTAGGAGGAATGTAATGTAGGTTTATAGCACTGAAAATTAAAATATTTTACAACAAGGGCACAACAGATGAGAGGAAGGAATTGTATTGCCTACTGGCATAGAATACTTGTATGTGAAATAGTGTAATATTCAAGAGAGACCGTAACTAATTAATATTGTAAACACTGACAGTCACTAAAACAAGAAATGAAGTATAAAAAATAAGCCACAGTGGAGATCAAATGTAATCATAATAATCTGAAACAGGCAACAAAAAGCAGAACAGAGAACTGATAGTACACATGGAAAACCAATAGTGTAATACCATCGACAGCCCTTCCTAGAATATTCCAACTCATAACAGTGATGAAGAGGATACACAGAAAATTTTATCAATATTCCAGAAATCATAAAAGAAGAAATTAGTAAAGAAAAAATATAGGCAGGGCACCTGGGTGGCTCAGTGGGTTAAGCCTCTGCCTTCGGCTCAGGTCATGATCTCAGGGTCCTGGGATCGAGCCCCGCATCAGGCTCTCTGCTCAGCAGGGAGCCTGCTTCCCCCTCTCTCTCTCTGCCTGCCTCTCTGCCTACTTGTGATCTCTCTCCTCTCTGTCAAATAAATAAATGGGTCTAACTCTGCTTTAAAACAGCCAAGGACTTCTGCGGATATTTATCTCCATGCAAGTGGCTAAAACAAAATACCTAATAATAATATTGCCATACCTGACCCTCATCATTGTCCTTGTGGCATTCCTTCATTGATCTAGCCTCATTTTCTTACACTGTGATTATAAAACATTGCTTCACTGTACATGAAAAGGCAAGGCTTAAAGTCTTTTTTCATGTACGATTATAATGTTTGTACTCACGGCAATTATGAAAATAACCAATATTACTCAAATTGGATTGATTCTTAGAATTACTATTCACAATATTTTGGAATTAACATAGGTTGGATGTGTAAGGATTACACCTATCCTTCTGATTAATTAAGAAATTTGCCATGGCTTATAATACTAACAGATTACTATTTCGGTTTTTAACAATGACTGTAAAAAATCTCAGAGAGTTCTTCACCCTATTCATGCAATAAAGTTAAAAAATAGGGTGAGGCTTATTCTTTTTTTTTTTTTCACTCAAAAAACTACAAATAATGTACACTCTGGGTTTAGTCACTTTGGTAAGTTTCTCCATTTCCAGAGCCAACTTGTAGAAAAAAAAGAATTCTAGCAGTTGAGTGAATTCATTAAATTTGGAATAGAGCATCTTCGCTGTCTCACTCAAACTCTCAAGATAATTGTACTTTCTACCTAAGAGATCATACAGTCAATTTCTCAAGTCATCTGCCCCTTAGCTAGAAGTTAGTGTTATCTACATCGCCAGAGATTTAATTTTAGGTTTTCGGCAGATGTCATATTCTGAGGATATGAAGTAAAGGTGACAAAACTAAAATTTAATCTTCCGGTTCTTCAACTTACCTGTATTTAATTAAACATTTCACTGTATTCCATTAAAAAAGTCAAATCCTCATTTCATGAAGAGATCTTTAAAAACTGTTTTCCGATATAGACTATCTCTTGGTCTTCTCTATCCATGACACACTACATTAAATATGCTACACCTGTAAAGAATCACATTCTCTTTCCAAAAAAATAATTTTTAAAGAAGAACTTTATTTTTAAGACAGCCTTATAAAGTCTGCATGCCATCTGAGAAGAAATTGAAAAAAATCAAGAAAAGATAATTTTATCATTAAAAAAGTATGTTAATAAACAAAAAATAAACAGGTTTTAGAAGCAAAACAAAAGTCCGTTTTTAAAAAAATAAAGAGGTATCCTTTTTTAATTCTTATTTAGGCCAAAGTGTTCCAGTAAACGATTATTTCTCCAGCATTAAGAGTATTTTATTACAATTTATTATATGCAATTGAATAGCAATAAACAATATAAAACTTTAATATAGTTAACCTTAATTATATTACAAGCCCAGTAATCATTACATCATAAACAGATATCAAGAAGACATTGTATGGAGCAACTATGAAATAATATTTGTTATGACAAATCACCTACAGAGACTAACCAGACCTACTCTATTGCTAGTATTAATTTTAAATTCTCTGAAAGAAATTTTTCTTTAGATCAGTAAGAACAGGACAAACATTAGATGGAAGGAAGCTTCTATTAAGTAAAATTATTTATTCACAAATATTGTTGATACGTTCTTTCTGGATGCCGACCTAAAGCAATAACATAACAAAATGTGCCCTCATAGATTGTATATTCTAATGGACATAAAATTGGAATATTAACTAGGGTCACAACAGACCAGGTAGTGAAGTTTTAGGGGCATGATCAGGAATTTGGTTTTCAATTTGTTACACTGATCATGCCTGTTAATCAACAAACTGGAGATGCCAAGTAGATATTTGTGTCTGAAAGTCAGATTATATTCCAAATAAGATGTATACAACATTTGAGAGTCACCATCATGGATGGATGATATTACACTGGATGAAATAAAGGAACCAATATGGATAGAAACAGTGGTCTGAGGGTCAAGTACAATGGCACTCCAAGGTAAGAAATCAGGTAGATATAGTGAAGTCAGTAAAGATGATTTGTAAAGGACAGCCAGTGACACAGAGAGCCAGGTCCATCTGTTTAAAAAATTATCTTTTCTCCACAGAAATGCCTGTGTATCTTTGCCAAAAATCAGTTCATGAAGGTCTGGATCTCCGTGTAGGTGCAACTCTATTTTCCAACTTTCTATTGCCCCACTAATCCATTTTTCCATTTTGTGGAAACCACGCTTTCTTGATTACTACAGTTTTTAACAAGCTTTGCTATCAGACAGTATAACTATATTCTTTTTCAAAGTTGATTTGGCTATTCCAGAACATTTGCATTTCCATGTGAATTTAGAATCAGCTCACTGATTTCTACAAAAGAGTACATTTTTGGAATTTTAATTGGGATTCATTTGAATCTATAGATTAATTTGAGGAAAATTAACTTCTTAACCATAATGAATATTCCAATTAATTAACACACTGTATCTCTTTATTTATTCTTCAATATTTTCTTAATAATGCCCAGTAAACTTCACCATGAAGGTATTACATATCATTTCTAAGAAACATCATAAAGTACTGAATATTTTTGATGCTGTTGTGAATGTTTTAATTTCAATATTTAATTTTTCATTGGTTGTACAGAGACACACATATAATTTTTATTTAATTATGATGCATTTTGCAACTTTGCTAAACTTATTAGATTTTTTTAAGATTTTATTTATTTATTTGACAGAGAGAAAGAGATCACAAGTAGGCAGAGAGGCAGCCAGAGGCAGAGGGGGAAGCAGGCTCCGTGCTGAGCAGAGCCTGATGCGATGGGGCTTGATCCCAGGACCCTGAGATCATGACCTGAGCCAAAGGCAGAGGCTTAACCCACTGAGCCACTCAGGTGCCCCAGCTTATTAGATTTTTTTTTTTAAAGATTTTATTTATTTATTTGACAGAGAGAGAGAGATCACAAGTAGACAGAGAGGCAGACAGAGAGAGAGGGGGAAGCAGGCTCCCTGCTGAGCAGAGAGCCCGATGCGGGGCTTGATCCCTGGACCCTGAGATCATGACCTGAGCCAAAGGCAGAGGCTTTAATCCACTGAGCCACCCAGGCGCCCCAGCTTATTAGATTTTTAACAGAGTCCATAAGGTTTCCTACGCAGATGAACATGCTGCTATAAGTAATAAGAATTTTACTTCTTCCCGTTCAATGTATAGGCCTTTTGATTCATTCAGTTTGGATTTATTGCAGTCCCTACTGATTTCCTTTTGGTTCTCTTCTCATCTTCATTTTCTTCTTTCTCATCCTTTGGATATAATTTGCTCTTTATTTTCAAATTCCACAATACAGAACCTGAGGTGTTCAGTGTTACAAATTTTCCTCTAAGTACTGCTTTTGATATATCCCACATATTGTAACATATATTTTTATATTCATTTATTTCATATTTTCCCTAATTCTACCACCTTTTTTTTCTTTTTTTAACTTTTGGGTTATTTATAAGTATACTGTTAAGTTTCTTAATATTTGGGGATTTTTTGTATGGCCACTCAAGTCTTTTAGAGATCTGTTATTAATTTTCTACTTGTTCTATCAATCACTGAGAGAAGAGTAATACAATTTCCAATGATTAATGAGGATTTACTTATTTCTCTTTGCAGATCTGTTTTTGCTTTGTGTATACGTAGGCTCCAATATACATAACATACTTTTAATAATGACTATGTCCTCTATCACTGGTAACATTTTTTTTGCTCTGAAATTTTATTTGTTGGCTATGAGTAAAAATATTCCAGATTTATACTGATCGGTATTAACATGGTATATCTTTATCATACTTTGTTTCTTGATCTTAACAATAGGTTTCTTGTAAGGAGCATATCTTTGTACCTTGTATATTTAAAAATTAAATTGGCAACCTCTGTCTTTCAGTTGTTACAGATTATTTAAATTTAACTGGATTACTTACATGCTTGGGTTTAAGGAAGCTAATCAAATCATTATTCATAACAGTAAACTATCCAATGCTTTACGTTAATATAAGCTAATATATATCCTTATACATGTGTGTATTATATTGTATTATCATGGTTTTTGATCTTCAGAATATTCTATAAAATAAAAGGGGCATTTTTATTATTTTATCTCCATTGGAGAAAGTAAACTGGGTCATATAACCACTTTTACCAACAGAACAAGTTTTTACATAGATTACTGATTACATCTTTTATAGAAAACTGGAAGCATAGGGTGCCCCTGGGTGGCAGTTGGTTAAGCATCTGATTCTTAGTTTTGGGCTCAGGTCATGATCTCGAGATTGTGAAACAGAGCCCCGATTCAGGCTCCATGCTCTGTGCGAAGTCTGTGAAAGTTTCTTCCTCTCCCTTTGCCCCTCTCTCCCACCATCTCTAAAATAAATAAATAAAAAGTGGAAGCATATTTTATTTTATTTTTTTAAAGATTTTATTTGTTTATGCGTGTGTGTGTATGAGAGAGGGAGAGAACGCACAAGCAGGGGGGAGCAGAAGGCAGAGGGAAAAGTAGTCTCCCAGCTGAGCAAGAAGCCTGATGCGGGACTCCATCCCAGGACCCTGGGATCATGACCTGAGCCCAGACACTCATCCGACTGAGCCACCCAGGTGTTCCCAAAAAATGGAAGCATATTTTAACTTTAGAATAATCTGTTAATTGGTTCTATAGGAGCCAGCATATACTGCAATTAGACTCAGCAGAGCATCAATAAATACACAGTAAAGAAACAGTATGTTTTTAATAAAATTTTTGAAGTCTCTTTCCATTCTGCAATCCAAACAGTAAAATCCTCTTTTAAAAGAGAAGAAGAAATAGATAAAATTAAACAGACAAAATGTGCTTCTTATAGAATGTATCTTTACAGAAGGAACAATGCATACTTGCAGGGCAGACTACAAGCACTTGGTATTACAGTCTAGTCAATCTCCCTTCCATTATTTCTCACGACAGAAAGAAGGGAACATCTCTCAGAAGTTTCCGTATGCTGCTCAGTACTTTAGCACCTCAGAATGCCCTTCTATATGTCTCCTAAAACAAAAATTGCTGGGCTGATTTATCTCTGTGGGTTTCTAACATCTACACTTTAACAAGAATTTCTAGTGATTTCAAATCCAATGTAAATGATTTGAATTTTTAAAATTTTTATATTTTTAGAAAATAATTAAATAGCGTGTTTGGGGAAGAATAAACATTTTCATACATTTATTTAAGAAGATAAAATGTCCAAATTTATGTCACTATAATCATTTATAAAATTAACTATTATGTATGATCTAATTAAACCCTATCAAGAATAGAAAAGATACATTAATTCAAGAAAACTACACACGTGTATACCTCTGATTGCTGAACCATAACACAGAAACGCTTTTTGAACTAAGACCCTGGGGCACCTGGGTGGCTCAGTTGGTTAAGCATCTGCCTTCGGCTCAGGACATGATCCCCAGGTCCTGGGATCAAGCCCCATGTCAGGCTCCCTCTCAGTGGGGAGTCTGCTTCTCCCTTTCCTTCTACCCTGCTTGTGCTCTCTCTGTCTCTGAAATAAATAAAATATTTTTTAAAAATAAAAAAAAAAACTAAGACACAAAAGAGTGAAAAAACAAAAAATAGTGAAAAAACAAAAGAGTAGTGTCCTGGGTTGGGTTCTCCAGGGAGAATACGAGATGGAATTCAATTTGCAGAGTATCTATAAGAGAATGCCCTTGGGATCAAGAGCTATAGAAGAGAGGAGAAGAGCAGATTTGAGTAGGTAAACAAATTCAAGTACAATGCCAGCTGTACCTGCCTCCTTTGGCTCCCTGGGAACCTCTGGAGCCAGCATGGCCCATCAGAGCTGTCCTGGGTTGGTTTCAAATAACTAACTTTATTATCTCTTCTATAGATTACTAATGGTGGGTGGGCTGCTCATGGGAGGCATGACTTTCAGCAAAGTAGCTTGCTGAACCTCAGGCAATTGCTCAAGGGGGCTTAGGGATGAAGAATATCTACTGACCATGCTCCCAACAGCTGGGGTCACAAATCCTTCCTGGAAGGCGAATCTTTGCTGAACTTCACCATGTCAACCACAAACACTTGTGAGTTATAAAATATGAGAATATCAAAAATAATTGTCCTAACAAAACACTATTTATATATTTGAGTGATATGACAGAAGAGAATATTTTACAACTGGAAGTTAGTTTAAATAATATTATTGTGTTACAAGTTGTGGTAATTCATGGATTTGTTTTTTTTAGTTTTGCTTTCTTTTGTTTGGTCCTGGACTGGGTGGATCCTTTTTTTGTTGTTATTTTACATTGTTGTGTTTTTCTCCTAAAGCAAACTCCTTTATTACATACCTACCATGTAACAACAGAATACTAAATGAGAAAAGTTTATTCAGGAACTTTGAAATTTTAATATTAAGCAAATTTGAAGTTATATAGTCAAATTTATTATAGCGTTATTAAAACAACTCACTTTCAATGACTCAAGGACAGTTATCAACTAGGGAAATATCACAAATATGCTGTCTTATCATGTTTTTAGTGATGTCCAGAACAATCTACACTGGAAATACTCTCTGTGATATTTTTACCTATTGCATATGAACCTAAGGCAGTTTGATGATTCATACTTATGTTCTTTTTGGTAAATGTCAGTCCTTCCTTTAGAGGTAGGTAATGAATATTGGCCTCCCCACTGACAACCTACTGTGTATAATGTTACTATCTCAATTCTCGCATGGAATACCACCACATATCTTTAGAACAAACAGATCCAAAATACATGGATAGCAGGTGTTCTCTAATCTCACTGCAGTCGCAGTTCTTTGTTCTTTGGAAGCTATGACAGCACCTTGTATGAAAAATTCATTCAAGGCAGGTGCAGCCATATTCTAGAGGTAAAATTCAGCTGAGCATTTACAAAGTCATGGGAGAAAGGATTCTCTGAGTCAGTTTCTGGACACAAAACCAGTTTGAAAAAATAAGCCCAGGGCATCATTCCAAATGGTGTGGATTATAGAGCTGGATACATCCTCACACCCCTATTCTTGCAAGCGTAGGAATTCCTGTACACTATTTCTGGTGATTCACACACCATGAACACTCATTTCACCAGTTAAAGAAATCATTTCTATGATCCATTACACTGACACATCCTCCAGAGTTGACTGAGAATCATATTAGCAGAAATACTTAAAGTAACTTATTCTGCATTGTAGACTTCTAAATAAAATCATTTGAATGCATCCAGTGGAGAGTGCCTTTCTAAAGAGGATAGTTCAGAAATTAGCTGTTCATGTGGGGGGGATGGGAAGGTGGATTAAAACTAATCAATACTACAAATATTTCCTATCCAGGCAGCAATATCTCAAATTACAGACAATTTAATATTGACAACACAAAAGTAAAACTAAACTCAAGAACACACAAAAAAAAACTAAAAGTATGTGAAATAAAGTGTCAAATGTTATCATTCTAAGTAACTTTGGTAACTATAGTCAGTCATCACCAGGGTAAATCACCAACATACAATGTTTTCAGTATGCTACTTAATACATGATACCATGTTCAGAACCAAGGCAGCCTATTAGATGTCCCTACCTAAGTTACTTATTAGGTCCATGGCTGAACACTGAGATACAGATTCCAAAATATGCCTGACATATAACTTCAATGTTTGATACTTTAGTATACTGGTTTGAATAATTAATTTAAAGTACTTTCAATGGAAAGATGGAGTCAGAAACCAAACCTTATCTAAGAAAAGAAGGAGGTGTGTGTGTATGTATGTGAGACAGTGAGACTGAATGTGTATGTATAAATGTGTGTGTATATGTGTGTGTTTATTTCCTAACAGAAAAAATGTACTCTGGGCATCATGCTAAACTATAAACACTAAATATCTAATGTCATGTATGAGAACAGAAAAAGAGAACAGACACTTAGGTGATGAAATTATTACAAGGAAGGACAACTTTTCATATAATCAGTGTATCAAAAACGTTAAAATATCACATAGAGTGCTACTCCAAGCTATTTGAAATGCATAGAAAGCTAGGACAATAAATGCATGTCATGTATTGTTAGAGATTGTTTTCTAATAACGGTTACCCTGCCACACAGGATGGTGGGTGCTCTTTAGTTCAGAAAAGGGTAATTACTATTATCTCTGTGTTTCATGTTGTTAAAATGCTGTTGTGTGCATGGGGGTCCCCAACGGAGATAACCCTAACATAATCAAATTCAAGATTTTCATCTAAACAGAAAACTAAGTCAACAAGCACAGTCAGGAGTGTTCTGACTGAGTATCAGAAACTAGCATCTGGACAAGTAATTTAAAACCACCTCAGGCTTTTACTCTCCTGGCAGAGTAGCATAACAAAGAGAAAGTACAAGAAACACAATCACAGCTTCTGAGAAATAAAAGGGTCATATAGTCCAATCTCCATCTCAATGAAGAAATACCTTGTACAGCGTGCTTAAGAAATGGGCATCAGTCTCCCCTAAAATGAGTCCATGGCAGGAAGTGTATGGTGAAGAAGATTCCTTGGAATGCTTATTAGTCTCACAAAAGCCCTTTATTATTTAGAGTGAATATATGACTGCCCATTGTTCCTAGTGCTACATTATGAAGACACACTATATATATTAACTTTCTTCCAAATGAAAAGTTTTTCAGATATTGTGAGATACAGTAATGTCTCTGGTTTACCATTTCTTCTTCAGGCCAAACTTTCACAGCTGCCTTAACTTGTCCTTCATATGAACTTGCCAAACACTGGCAAAATTTTCTTAGGGAATATCTGTCAATTTTCTTTTTCTATATGGCACCTACAACAGGATATAATGCGCCATCAGTGGAATGACAAACAAAAGGTCATGGGCAGACAATATGTTCTCCATATTTGGACACTATTCTATTATAACTATATTTTTACAGCAGTATGTGTATGTCTTGTCCTTTTGCTTGCCTTTGCCAGAAATAAATCATGTCTATATGACTTGCAGTCAAACAAAAATCTCTAATTTGCATCTAGATTTCCACTCATTCTTGTGCAAGTATGTCATTTATTTTGAAAATCAAAATAGAAAATTTTATATATAATCCTCCTATTTATGCTTTTTGGTTTCTTTAATCATTACAGCTATTTATGACCTTCAAAGTCCAGGCACAATGAACTTCACATCTGCACATGCATATCACCTTTGCCCAAAGTCTTTGTATGTACTGTTTCCTCTCCCTGGAAGGCCTTTTCCAAACCCACACAGTCATACATTCACTCTTCTTAACTTCTTTAAGCAGTTTGCTTTTTCCTTATTCTTTAGTTCTGACTTCAAAGGATCATCCAGGAGAGCCTCAAAGAACAATATATAAATAGCATATTTACATGCTGTTTATACACTGAAGCACTCCTAATTAACATTCAACATTCTCACTGAACAGTCAGAACCAGTCTCTCATGCAGAACATTCTGTAACATGAACTCATATTTTCTGTCCTGTTTTACCATGTATATGCTTTACTTCCATATTTAAACAGTGATGTGTTTAGCATAAAAAAGAAGTCATAGAAATCATACATTTCTGCCCTTAATCTGATAAATCAGATTATTCTGCCTTTATGCCTTTTTGGTTCATTTTACTGCTATTTCTAAGGATTCAAACATACTTAGCTGTTTTGGCATTTTTCAAAACCCCCAATTTGTTGTGAATCTTTAAGTGTCTCAAGAATTCCAATGCACAACATACAGTGTTTTTCAACATTTATATACCACTCTTTGTGAAGTTTGAGCATTTATTTTCACAATCTGAGTTTATAATATAGCACCAATAATTTCTTTAGATGATTGTTTTCTTTTTCATTATAATTTTTTCAATGCAGAGTTGAAATTGTATTTTAGAAATTCTCATTTTTTCAATTATGTTCCCTTTTAGATTCAAAATCATAATACTTTAAGTCTTAAGATAATTTTTTAAGAGGATTATTTATTTATTTTAGAGAGAGAGAGAAAGAGTACATGTGTGCACGCACACAGGGAAGGAGGGGAAGATGGAGAAGAAGAATCTCCAAGCAGGCTCCCCACTGAGCACAGGGGTGGGGGAGGTGCTGCATCTCACCACCCTGAGACCATGACCTGAGCTGAAACTGAGAGTCAGCCACTTAACCAACTAAGCCACCCAGGCGCCCCCTTAAAGCAATTTTTTAAAAAGCATACTGAAGTATAACCTAAATATGAAAGAAAAAAGTCATTAAATGTGTGGCTCAAACAATTCTCATCAAAGAAGGACACCCACAGAACCAGAAAAATCAGAGACAGTTGAAGGAGAGATGCATTCCTGCAAGACAGACAGACAGAAAGAAAGAAAGAAAGAAAGAAAGAAAGAAAGAAAGAAAGAAAGAAAGAAAGAAAGGAAGAAAGAAAGACTGATTGCCCTGTGAGGAAAACCACATGTTAGGAAATAGTGGGAGGCCTTTAGGAGCTAAGGTTCTTGGTTCTAAAACCACATGGAAAAGGATTCTGCCAACAACCAACGAGTCTGAAAGAGGATCCAAAGCTTTGTATGATATTGCAGCCCCTGGCAACACCTTGATTTCAGCCTGCTGAGACACTGAGCAGAAGACTCAGATAACTCACACTCATAATCCTGACCCACAGAGACTGTAAGATAATAAATATGTGTTGCTCTGAACCATGAGTTTGTGGTAATTAGTCACACAGCAAAAGAAAACATTAATATACCAAATCAGAATCTGCAGTTTTAATAAGAATCCCAGTTGATTCTTATGCCTATTAAAATTTGAAACATTCCTATTTGATCTATGTTGAAGTAATGGTCTCAGAAATAGCTCCAAAAGAAGGGGTGAGAAATAACAAGAATATGTATTATTAAATAATAATACATGTTTTTATTATTTAATAAGTTTATATTGCATTAAAATACATATGACATTTAAAAATTTGAAATATTTTTAAGTATTTCATTTTCTATTTTTAATGGTATAAAAAGATTTTTTCACTAAATTAGCAGTAATGTTAATAACATTAAATCTATTTAATATTTATATATCTTACAGAGTAATATTAGTGAGCAAGTTACTGAGTGTTCAATATTTTTGAAAACTTTTGGTTCATATGATAATAGAGAAATTTAAATGGAAGGATATAAACTGTATGTATTCTTAATTTTTATAGATGCAATAGCTACTAAGTTGAGAAATTAACATATATTGTAATATGTTGTAATAAGCTGACAAGGGACAACAAGTATACCTAGTGTCCAGATCTTGGTTTCTAATACTATTCTTCAGCAAAGGGAACCAGAGATCCTTGGATAAATGGCTGATTCCACAACTAGGGCAGGAAACATAAAAAATGAGCCTGTACCATCTGGAGCTTCTTATAGGGCCAGAAAGTAAAGAAGTGCTTCAAACATACACACACACACACACATACACACATACATGCACACACAAGCACACAAACATAAACAAAACAAAACCTTACAATAATGAGGATATATTTAAAGGACACAGGAGCTGTGTCCCTCTGTCAATACTGGAACAATTATAAAAATATTGGAAATTATAAGATAAAATCCATGAGTTCATATTGAAATAAATGACTAAATAAATAAATGGGTATGACAGACAAATCTTCAGTGCAGAATTATTCCAAATAATTTATGTAGATACCATTCCCTCAAGGATATATAGCACTAAAAAAAAAAAAAAAAAAAAAAAGGATATATAGCACTGAAGACTCCAAACAGCCAAACAATCTTGAAAAAGAAAAACAAAATGGAGGAATCACCATTCTTGATTTTAAAATATGTTACAAAGCTATGGCAATTAAAGGAGTATTGTGCTGATATATTTAGCCACTAATATATAGACCAAAGTAAGAGAATGCAGATCCCAGGAAGAAAGCCACAAATATACCGTTAATTGAACTTCAATAATGTGCTAAGCATACACAATGGGGAAAGGATTGTCTCTTCAACAAACATGCAAAATAATGAAACTGAACCCTTATCTAACATCATACACAAAAATCCATTCAAAGTAAAACCTGAAACTGTAAAATTCCTGAAGGAAAACAAGGGGAAAGGCTTCTTGACCTTGCTTTTGGAAATGATTTCTTGGCTATGATAGGTGACCAAAGTAAAAATAGACAAGTGGGACTCTGTCAGGCTGGTAATCAACCAATCATTCAGTCAATTAGTCTACAGTTTGGGGTTTTTGTTTGTTTTGTTGTTGTTGTTTTGTCTATGTTGATTAGCAAAGCAAGCTTCCAAGCCAGCCCACATATAGTAAGAACTCCAGCTGCACTTGGTGTGAAGTCATATGACCACCACTATCCTTTCCCATAGCAGCCATGCACCTGGTTAGGGAGGGACAGTAACATATGCAGAAATGAAACAATTAAATGAGTCAATATACAATAAGAGCTTGAATTTAAATTGAACATCTATTTTATGCCACAGAGTTTTAGCTGTTTTACATACCCAGTAAAATGGTCGCAACTCAGTA
Source organism: Potos flavus (assembly GCA_028534135.1). NCBI lineage: Eukaryota > Metazoa > Chordata > Mammalia > Carnivora > Procyonidae > Potos > Potos flavus. The sequence continues at coordinate 66,484,836 of CM052887.1, read as the reverse complement.
AATTGGCCATTAACCTTATTTTATCTGTAACTAGGACCCAGAAAGATTAAACAGTATGCTCAAGGCATGTTTTCACAGGTACTAAGTAGTAAGCCTGATGTATGAATCTTAAGAAGCCGGTGGGTTCTTGCGCTTAACCATCAGGATACACTGACTACCGATACAAAATTAAATGTCAAATAAGGCACACAAAAAACCACATGCTTTCATAATTGTGCTATGCAAATATTTTTTTCTTATATAGGGAAATATGCGGATTTTCTCTGTAGTAACTAGAAAAAACATTTCTTATATATGTTCAAAGATTAGTTAAAAGTCTATTCTGACACTGCTGTTGAAGAGTCACACAAGATGACATCTTCAACAGTTATAAGCTGATGGTCAATTATGTGTTTACTGTGAACCCTGGATTCAATGACTCTACCTTCTTTAGTTCCCAGGGTGAGCAGGTATAAAATCAAATGATCTATGACTAATGATGGGATAAATGTGCAGCAGCCACTCAGCTATCGGAAAGTTGCTTATCACTACAGCATGGATTTTCTCACCCTGCTTCCCTGTCTTTTCTCAACTACCTCTTATTTCTTATGTCTTTGTGCTTGAGCATGAAACACAACAAACCAGGTCTTCGCAAGGTTGACGTGGACCAAGTGAGAAATTCAGTAAATCAATGAATGCATGCTCCAAAAAAATATCTCCTTTACCCTGCCCCTACAGAATGTCATTAGGAGATTCATGTAAAAAATTGTACTTAATTTACATGTTGCTCAATCAGCATTTAAGAATTTTTCATTTCAACATCCATAGCCAGATCCCCATTAGAAACACCACTAAATTAGGAGACTCACATCTACACAATAAAGAAATAAACATGTGGTGGGATATTTACACTTTATGGTATATTAGTCTTAGCATGTTAGCTCAACAGAATTACTCAGTTCAATTTTTGTATTGTTTTTCATTTGTTTGTTTGTTTTTTGTTTGTTTTAAATAGCTTTAACAGTGCTCTTTGCCAATAAATCTGAAGGCACTCTGGATACACAGATAACTTTGTCCTGTTTAAACACCACATTTCTTGAAAAATTAAACTGCCACAGAGGGAAGTTAATAAAGGTATCTTGAAAACAAACCATCTAATAAATAAATGAACTAAGCATAGATCTGGAAAGAGAAAATGGATGAGTGCAATAACCTCTTCTTAAAACATTTGAATGTCACTTCCATTCACTTCAATTTGCATGCAAATTAAAATCCTCTTTGAAACTCCTGTTCTCCTTTTGTCTACATCAGAAATAGCTGCTCTAGGGAGAGGACTTTTCCTCTTGGAAGACTATTTTGACATCCAACCTCACCCGTGAGAATCAGGAATCCTGTTAGCTTCTGTGACAACTCTGAACGTACTTCCTAGTATTCATCACATTGGCTGACTGATTCACTTATTTTTAGGGGCAGAGATTTTTAATAACCATATCTACATTCAGGGTCTAATATGCATTTTGGCCATTTGGCTAAGTATAAATGAATGAATGGGGGAATGAGTGAATGAATAACACACAGAAGGCAGAGCAGACTTCCACTCGCTGTTCTCATGTGTTCTTCACCAATGGTCAGAATTACAGAGACACAGAAATGACTGCCAGAACTGCTAAGCGAGATGCAGACTACCTTCAAGGCCGTAAACTGATGTCTTTAGTGTTTGTGCACAGGATGTCAGAAATGCACTAGATGAGATCCTTGCATTTAGAAGCATTTGGAGTAAATAACTTCTAAAATACCTTGGTTACTTTTTGGGTCCCTTCTTTTTAAGCAGAACATTTTGATAAAAGTCTGCTTTCACTATACCTAGGCAGTTTGAGTAAATCTATTTCACATTCAAATCTAGTCCATATGTAGTTTTTTTTAATATAAAACAATTCAATTATCTACTGATAACATACCCGCCAGCTCCTTTTTTAAAGATTAATATGAGGTACAGTGCATAAAATGAAGTTAATATATATTTATTTATTTTTAAATTTAGGTCCAAATTAACCAAAAGTACTTCTTAAATATATTTCCACTTCTGCCCTGAATTAAGGTATGCTTAAATAAGTCATTTTAACTCTGCGTCCTATGAAACACTACAATCTGTCTCACCATGGTACCCTGTGTATTTTTTTTTTTTAAGATTTTATTTATATTTGACAGAGAAAGAGAGACAGCAAGAGAGGGAACACAAGCAGAGTGAGTAGGAGAGGAAGAAGCAGGCTTCCCGCTGAGCAGGGAGCTTGATGTGGGGCTCCATCCCAGGACCCTGGGATCTTGACCTGAGCAGAAGGCAGATGCTTAACGACTGAGCCATCCAGGCCCTCCACCCTCTGTATTGATGAACTAAAATTTCTAAGTTATGGCAGATGTGTAATAACATGTAAAATGCAAAGTCATCAGTATTAATATAATTCTGTCGAGGTTCACTGTTAAAACTCTTTTCTTGCCTTTTTTTTAAACTGTGCTCTCAGAACAAATTAATAAATTCTGAGTGATCTAACCAAAAGAAAAAATAAAATCTATTACCAATACCAAGAGTTTTCCATGAAGAATTAACAGTAATAAAATCATGACATCAAATAAAATGGCAGGGCTACATAGAATTTTAATTAGCTATCAAACTATACTTTATAGTAATTATAAATAAATGATAGAACATAGAAAACAACAAAATTACATCCTGCTTCAGAACTCTAAATACTACATGCTCAGAAAATAAACAGATATAAAAGACTTTTTAATGCCCTTAAAGATATTACACTGAACCGTAATGAAACTGCCAACGGTCAAATATTTTCACCTTAAAAAATTACAATTTCAACTCTATAAGGTACAAGAAAAAGTTAGTCTTGAAATTTTAGACAAGGAGTGTGCCCCTTTTTTATTTTTCAGAATACACGTCTTTTTTAGAAAATTTTAGGTTTGCATCTAAATTGAAAAAAAAGATTTGTCTTTAAATTTCTCCTAAAAACAGAGGTAATAATAGTGTAATGCCTGTCACATAATACCTACTGAATGAGTATAAGTACTTACTTGCTGAGTATTAGCTTATCAAGACTAAGTGAGGTATAACCAGTAGAGCAAAGAAGTCCCTATACTTGGTAACTGAATGTGAATAAAAATTATTTGCCCTCCCTAGTACAATAAAGCCACATTGTCACACAGCACTGGTCTTTTGAATCCAGCATAAAGACATTATTATTTATTGAAATGTATGTGGAAGATAATACATATCACTATGGATCAATGTTCATTTAAATCTTTAATTAAATCCTAAAAATATTTCTGTAACTTTGGCTATAAAATTATTTTAATCATAAAAGTTACAATAAAAGAAATTTTACTATTATTCAGTCATTATGGATTTTTCCACTCCTAGACTAAATTATGAATATGTAAATAATTAATATTTATGCTAACTTTGAAATTATTTTTTACTTTCTAACTATATACTAAATTCTATTTTGTATTTTATTTCTTCCAGAAGAGTTTTCAAGCAATTAGGAATAATCCTTGCTTTATTTAGTGATACACTAAATGGAAGGTCAAGTGTACTCTTGTTCACATCTCTTAATTTCTCCTTAGCAAAAGCCTCTTAATGTCAATGATCACAAACTGAATCTTATGCTCTACATTTACTTATATCTGACATATTCTACAAGCTGTTGGTCATAGGATCTGTAGGAAGAATAAAGGATTCCTTCTTGAAATAAGAAACAGAAAGTGAGAATTATCTTTATGTGGTCAGCCAAAAATCCTCAACTACTCCCATTGTCCTGATTTTTAAAAAGTAACCATTATTCTCTTCCTAAATTACTTTAATAGCCTCTTCTATATCATTATGCTCGCATCTTAAGCCTAACTTTGTATCAGTCCAGGTTTAGGCTTTTTAAAACAAAAATGGTATCTAAAGATATATTTTTTTAAATTTTATATTAGAGACTATTTTTTTTTTCATTTTGAGTTGGAGACTAGTCACAATATGAATAGAAAAAATCCATCACCTATATATTTGACAAGTTTATTCTTGTCAATTACAAATAAACACAAAAGTTCAGCAATTAATTGAAAACAATATGTGATGTTTTATCTTCATCCAACTATTTTCCTTGACTTATAATTACCGAATGCTCTATGCATATACAAAAATATCAAATTAACCTTCAGAAGTATAAATTTTGAAACAAGAAAATATCAAAAATAGTAATTTTTCCTTTTTGTCTTGTTTTATAGCATTAGTGCATCTACATGGTTAAATTTCAGTGTTCAAACTATTTGACCTAATGTTTGATTTGTGTAGTATTTTTGACAGTTGTTTTAAATTTTAGTCTTTAAAAACAGTTTAAGAGCATTTTAGTAATCATGAGTTTACTAAAAGTTAAAGTGTTTTATTTGAATATGGGTTAGGTTTTTAACAAAGAGAAAGTACTAAAGAATTTAAAATAAAAAAATATATAAAACTTTCATTAAAGAGTCAAAATAAGTCCCATGCGATTCACTATTTTGTGTTTACATTAAACATTTCTAGTTTGAAAAGAAATAGGAAGGGGTTATGTAGGCCTTCAGAAACTTTATTTACAATTCATTTACTTAACACGTAGACTGTAATGCTTGTAGAGTATATTCAGGTGAATTGAAGTGCCAAAAGTACTTTGTTGGTGCAAAGTTACTCTGGGTTAACTGCCCTAAATATGCACAATACACACTGAGTACCACTGGAAATTCTGCAGTCTTCTCAGGCAACCTGCCCTAAACTCTGGTTATGATATACCTCCTGAGATTTACTCTAATATGATGCCTCATGGTTACCTGACAGCCAATGATCTGGCTCTCTGTGACTGTTCCTTAATAATAAACACATCTTCAAAGATGTATTGTTAATGTATTCTCTTCAAGTACAGATGCTTTACACCACATCCTTCAGATCTTAAAAGGGGATGTAGGATAGCACACTCCTTCTTAAACCAATGATAGGTCTGGACATATGAAAATTCTTTGAAAAACATGCTCTGTATGTTTTCTTGATCTTGTGGAAAGAATCTTGTCCCTGTTTTATGACTAATCCTTGAAATAAAAGCTGCTAATTTAATATCTATGATAAATTATAATTCAGTTTCATTGGCTTGGGATTTTTCTTAAACCATAATATACATCAGAATTGGGTAACTCAAGAGTTACATTTTTGAGAACTTTCTTGAAAAAATCTACCTATAAGGATATCCAGAAAACTTTCACTTAGGAAATTATCATAATTGCAATGTGGACATTCTTCTACAATATAAGCAGTGGCCACTGCTTTGATATCTGAAATACAAACTTCTGAATAATGACTAGTCTATATTACAGTCTCACAAAGTTATCAAATCCTTTTTTCATGATGAAGCCTAGTAAAAGATAGTCTTACTGCATATGTTTAGCTTTCCTTAAAAAAGTAAAGAACCCTACAAGTATCTCATCAAGATTCCCTCCTGTATTTGGTTTAAGATAAAACTGATGAATACAAATTTTGGAATCATGATCACCAACATGAAGACTTTGCATTATATTCTCAAGTTGCTAGGTCAGCAGATTTAATGAGTCATTATGAAGGCTGAAGAGTAAAGTTATAAATTATAACATGAATAAGTGAATACATAAATTCACAAATTATATAATTATGTATTATAATACTTAAAATTAGCTAATTCACTAATATTTAGTCAAAATAAAAAGAAAATAAGTTACTTCTTACCTCAATGAATTTTTGGTCAAATAAAACAAAGCACCTATAATTAAGTATTATAGATATACAAGAAACAACTTGGCCTAAAGCAAACATAACTGGAGCAAATAAACTAGGTAATTCAAGCAGTATATTAAATGGATTTTCTTGTATGGAGCTTTATGCAAACACCATAGATTTTCTTTATTCAAAAATAAAACCAATCTCTCTCTCTTTACTAGATTCTATCCATATCTATTACTTGAATTCATATTTATTGAACACTACATGCAGGAGAAAAAATAAAAATTTGTGAATCACACAGTCTTTTCTGCATCCACAATAGAATAGCTGAACTCTATTGTTGAGGCTAGTGACTGTATTTTCACATGAGAAGAGTATTGCTAGTCTTTTCAAGCTGATATGGTTTCTGATCCAAAGAACTACCCACCTGTCCCCAGAATATATCTTTACTATTTTTTCTTCCTGTCCGACTTAAATTATTATTTCCAGAAATGCTAATTCATGGAAACCACTACCCCCCCCCCACAGTTCCACAATAAATTCCAGAGGAAAGAACACAAAAAATTCTCAGAGTGAAGTAGAAAGCAATATACAAAAATCTATGGATTTGGTTAGAAGGCTGTAACCAGAATCCTGGCCATCCTTAATGTCTTTGTCAAACCTTTTTCTGTAATAATCATTGTGTAGGTAGAATTTTTATAATGACAAGAGGTTACTGACAGAACCCACCCCAAGACCTGTCCTAAGAGAGATAGGCATGTGAAACTGGAAAACCCAAAATTGTTAAGAACGAAATTTTATCTTTCTCTTTGTCCTTCTCTTTCTTCCTTGCTTCTCTTGGAATCCCCGACCCATCCTTTTCACTTGCCAATGCACTTAAAAGATGGTCAGTTTGCAGCCAAACTAGCTGCATAATTTAAGTTCAGGAAAACAACCTAGTCCAACCTGTCAGTATGTAACATCATATGATACAACCTAGTCCAACCTGTCAGTATGTAACATCATGTAATACAAACCTGACTGACAAGGACCATTAGAGTGGAAAGTGGGAGGAGGCAGTACCACTTTGAGTGAAGAGGGGGTCATCATCGGCTAGACGCATTAAAAAGTGGCTACTGTATTTGCCAACATTACATTTCATGGATTTTTAGGGTCTTTTTTACCTTTATTCAAACATTTAGGCATTTCTTTTTCTCTTTTTAAAGTCTAATTAAAAAGCAAAAATATATAAATGCTATAATAATAAAGTGCTATAATTGTAATAATTATTAATTGTCTTAATTATTCTAGTATTTAATCCAGGGACATATCAGCTAAGTGATTCACAAAATATTAAAGAATACAACAAAATTATTGTCCAAGGGTCTTAAAATTCCACAAAACCTAATGAAAAATGTTAATAAGCTTATTCAGAAACATGAAGAAAACAGCCTGTTAAATTAAAAATAAAAACCAAAAATATATATTAATATGAAACTTTTTTAAAGATTTTATTTATTTATTTGACAGAAAGAGAGAGACACACACACAGCGAGAGAGAGAGACACACACACAGCGAGAGAGAGAACACAAGCAGGGGTAGTGGGAGAGGAAGAAGCAGGCTTCCCGCTGAGCAGAGAGCCCTATGCGATGTGGGGCTCTAGCCCAGGACTCTGGGATCATGACCTGAGCCAAAGGTAGCCGCTTAACAACTGAGCCACTCAGGTGCCCCTTAATATAAAATGTTTAAGGTTTGTGTTATTAAAGCTGGTAAGAAAACATTGACTCAGTAGAAAAAACAGGCAAGTGATGCGTACAGATAATTTATGCAAAAGGAAATATAATTAATAAATAAACAAGAAAATGTTTCATTCACCACAATCTACCAAACTATTTCAGTGCTAGGGAAAAAGGGTCAGTGTACTACCCATTTCTTAGCCCATGTGCCCACAGAAATTGTGCAACAAATGAATCCTAAGGACTTAACTATTCGATAAGAAATAAATAGAATTTCTAAAACACAATGTGTCTTAAATGTTATTTATATTTTGCTTTAGCCTTACACTATGTATTCCCCAAATCAAGATGACAGAATTTAGTTCTATTTTCTGTTAATCCCCCCAAAATGCATCATCTTTACATTCTATACCTTCTATAACAATAAAATGGCTTTGGCTTTATATTCATTTTGCAAAAATAAGAAAAATTTATTGAAATGTTAGATTATCACAACTTCAATAGTAATTGACCTCTTGGCCATGTTCTATGTCATTTGGCACTTAGAATTTTTTTGATGGGTCATGGAGAAAGCAAGTAAATGGACATCATATTCCATGAGTTTTGCATGGATGCTACATATTATTTACATTAATTACTTATTATCTATGAAATCTGCATCTATATATGGCCTATTGATATTGTATTTTCTTCTATGTGTATTTTTCATCTTTCTCTAATAGAAGCTCATTGAGAAACAACATAAAGACTTGTTAAATCATAAATCTGATCAGCTGAGATTCAGACAAAATATGTTTACTATAAGAACTCACTATGAGGGAAGCATCAGACCAGTTGCTAGAAATATGAAGATGATAAAGATGCTGCCTATAAAAATGTTAAAAGGTAGTAAGGGGAAGACAGACAAGTAAAAGTAAAATATGGTAAGGAGAAAACAAGACAAAATAAAGGAGGGAAAAAAAGCTGAAAGAAGCAGCTATGGAACTACCCGTAAAGGACCCATTCAAGGAAATGGGGAAAAAGTTGTTAGGAGAGATGATGTTTGAACTGAATCTTGCCAGGGACCTCACTTAGATGATAAAATGGTGATGGCTGATATTTTGCTCTCGTCTTTTAGATTTTGATTTAGGAATTATTTTTAATATACATACTTGGGAGCATGACTTCCTTCAGCAAACACCAGCTAGCTTTAAGAGGGAATAATCTGTTAGTAGCAATCTAAACTCAGAAACCAAGTGCAGCATGTTAATGCTGGCTATGTGATAAATAAATAAAATAAAAATAAATGATCCAGTTTAATCAATAGCGCCACTTAGAGAATAAAAATGTCATTTTTAAAAACTTTTAATACATGAACTAGCTGCATTGGGCATAGTCACCCAGAGTTCAAGGATCGGTCAGCATTAAATACTAGCAGAATAATAAAATGAGTGATAAACTTTCCAAATGAAATTTCTTCTAAATATGAAGTCAGGAAAATACTGCATGAGTTGCAAAAATTCCTATGAAAAAATATTAATTTCCCAAAATACCTGAAAGTATGCATTTCTTAAAAAAGAAAAAAGGAACTAAACTCAAGGCTTCTGGTTTACCACACTCGAAATACTGATTAAAACCGCTACCAACATTTATCACTGAAAGATTGAAACCTGATTTGTAAGATGTCATTTATGAGTTTCATAATGGGTGCCTACAATGCCTTATTTACTCTGTTTTTCAGATTTATGCCTTTTTCAGATTAATTGCCTGGAGCGCAGCCTCCAAACTGATGTGTAAAAAACTGAAGCACATGCACTTGGTTAATTATGTGTAAAGTGAAGCAGATTATAAGTAGCCAAAATTCTGAAACCAGCAAAATTTACAAGAGAAAGAATGTGAAAAATGAAACTAATAGACTACACAAAGTCCATAAAAGTAGAGCCCATTATTGATGACTGCAGAGTCCATGGGATTGCCATGGGCATCCTTGTTCCAGAGACCCGTTCAGTAACTAATGTTTATGATGGAGAGACAAAGTCATCAATAAAATATTCCAAATGCTATGTCTATGGGGTCATGGAGATACATAATTTGTTTTAGATAAATTTCAATTGTAGTAGTAAAATACCCCCAAATATTTTGCATATGGAGAAATTATATTTATGCAGAAAAATCACTTCCATGTATCATTATAATTTCAGAAAAATACCTATAGAATTTTATCCTCATTTGAATTTTGTTCAGGGAATTTGTACTTTTGAAAGCTATGCTTTACCAATTTATGATCTTTAAATATGAAGACCATTTCAAAAATCTTACAATCAAGCTAACTGAAGATGTTCTGTCATTTTCAAGTCTTCTTCCATCTATATCCATTGACTGATATATTATAAAACTATTAGAAAAATATTTCCATTAGATAAGCTGTAAGAGTATATAACATGCCATAATAACTTTCTTTGGCCTAGGATGCATTGCATTTTCAAGACAACTTACTTTAGTATACTTTAATAATTTAATAGTAGGAATTATTTGCATTTCTTGTCATGTAAGTGTAGTTTCTCATTTTATTTTTTCTCTAAGTGAAAGTCTTCTCTGAATATGAAGCTTATTAGTACCAACAAAATTAAGAACAAAGCATTTCATTTAAAAAATGTTTTAGTAAAGAACAAAACTGCTCAATCAGATAACACCTGAAAAAAACATTGACCTCTACATCAAGCTCTCATTCCCGAATTACGGTGTCTTAAACACCATTTATATTTTGCTTTAGCATTACATTATATATATATATATATAAATTTCATTCAAAGAAGAACTAATTTCTAAATAGTGCTCTTTCATACTAACCAAGGGCTTAATATTTATTATATTTTCTGCAAACCACTCTGAATTAAACTTTTTCTACAGAGAATGAAAAATGCAGTGATATTTTGAAATTTCAGAAGCATGACAAGAACGTAAAACAATCCCAATTTATTTTTCCCCACTAATATTTCTGTATGACCCAGCAACCATGATTTCAGTTTCTTACCCCACCCAAAAATATCTTCTTTATGACCTAGCAGTATAGTGCTTGATATATCAATGAGAACCTCCCATTCCTTTTGGTCATATTTTTAAAATCCATTCGGAACAGGCACTTACATGAACCAAGACATTTACTCAACTGATCTGAAAACTTACATCCACCTAAAACTGCCCATGAATATTTACAGAGCTTTATTCATAACTGTCAAAAACTCAAATGAACCAAGATCCTATTCAACAGGTGAACAGAAAAACCAGTTATGATCCCCATATCATGGGAATTGAGAAGCAAAAAGAAAATGGAGTTATCAAGGAACAGAAAAACATGGATGCATTTCAGATGAATATTTCTATTGAAAGGAAGAAGTCATTCCAAAAGTCCACATACTGCACAAGGCCAACTATATGACATCTCACAAAAGGCAAAGCTAAAAACATAAACAATATTCCAGTGGTTGCCAACAGTTCAGAAGAGGGATGAGAGTTGAATGGGTGAACCCTAGGAAATTTTTTAGAGCAGTAAAATTATCCTAAATGATATTTCAATGGTAGATACATGGCACTATGAAAAATTCAACCTTAACATATGCAAATTATAAAAATATTTAGAAAGCAGATAATTCTAGGATAGAATGCAGACTGTGACAAAAGAATCTACTGGATTACAAATGTATGAAACAATCTCACAGAAGAAGACAGAAGAGAAAACGAACTAAGTAACTTTGAAATGAATAGTCTCTAAGGCTACAGGCAAAGGGAACTATGCAGAAGCCCTGTACTCTACTTGATAAAGTTGTTTCTCATGATAATAGGGGTTAACAATTCTGATACTGCCATACATATATATTAGAATTGAACAATTAAGTAAATATGTAGTAGATGGTAGAATCCCAGTTTCTCATTATTTGAGTTGGATATTACAGATAAGTAGAGAGGGCTGATCATCCATATGATAATGGATTAGAGTTGGATACATCATTAAAAATCACGTTTAGTTTAAGACGTATACCGAGAAAAATATTTTTAGATACGTGTATAGAGATCTTTTTCAACTTACGATAGGGTTACATCCTGATAAATTTATCATAAGTTGAAAATATCGTAAGTTTAAAATATGTTTAATACACCTACCCTCACGAACACCATAGCTTAGCCTACCTTAACCTGAACTTGCTGTGAACACTTATACCTGCTTGGAACACTTATATTAGCTTACATTTGGGTAAAACCATCTAACACAAAGTCTATTTTATAATAAACTGTTAAATATCTAATTTATTAAATCCTGTACTAAAAGTGAAAAAACAAAATACTTGTATGGATACAGAATGGTTGTCAGTGTATCAGTTGTTTACCCCCATGATGGCATGGCTGACTGAGATCTGTGGCTTGCTGGCACTGCCCAGGATCATGAGATAGTACAGTACAGCATATCACTAGCCTGGGAAAACAGACCAAAATTTAAAGTACGTCTCCACTGAAAGTGTATTGCTTTTGCATCATCATAAAGTTAAAAAACTCTAAGTCAAACCATCATAAGTCAGGCACCATCTGTATACTTAAGTTATTATACACACATGTATCTTCTTGCTCAGTCAGTTGGGAATACCTACAAGCAAAGTTATCCCAGTAGCAAAGAACACATTTAGCACTCAGATCCTGGTTTCTAATACCATTCTCCAGTAAATGAAACCAGGAGTCCTTGGTGAAATGACTGATTCTAGGACTGGGGTAGGAACTACATAAGATAAGTCTAGAACATCTTAAAATCCCAGAAAGTAAAGGTGTACTAAAAATGAAAAAAAAAAAAAAAAAAAAGGCATAACAATGTGGCTATGTTAACGACACAGAGAAGCCAACTGAAAGATCTCTCAATGGCTAAAGCTGAAACAATATGAAGAAAAAATAAGTAACGTATATTATACTATAATCCAAAGTATAAAATAAATATCTATGAGTCCATATTGACCAACAAAGAAACAAGTGAACAAACAGGCATAGAGACAGACAGAGAGGGAGGAAGATGAGCTAAATTTATCATGCGAATGAATTCTAACTACTGTACGCAGATACTCTACCCTGAAGAGGGTGGAGCATGAGTCTTCACTCCTTAAATGTAGGTTGTATACACCAACTTCCTTTCAGAGAGCAGGGCATGGAATGTTGAGGGGGGTAATTTATAGCAAAGAAATATGACAAACACTACCTCAGTCAAGTACTGAAGATGAACACTAAAAGTGATGTTATATAGATAACGGTAAATTTGAAATGATAAGGTAAGAATGTCACTTTATTTCTGTTGTCTTCAAACCCTAAAATATCATTCTGAGGAAAACATCAAATCAATCTCAACTAAGGAACATTCTCCAAAACACCTGATCAGTACTCCTCAAAATTCTCAAAGTTACCAAAAACAAGGAAAGCCTGAAAAACTATTCCAACCAAGAAGAACTAAGAACGATGAATTAATAATTCAGTATTCTGGAAGAGGTTCTGAAACAGCAAAAAAATCAGGTAAAATAAAAGGAAATCTGAGAAAAATATGGACTTTAGTTAATAATATGTCCTGATACATTATTCATGAATTATGACAAATTTACTATATTAATACAAGAATAATGAAGGGAAACTCAGTGAGGGGCATATGCGATCTCTGTGTAGTATCTTTACTACTTTTTTATAAGTCTAAAACTAAAATAAAACATTATTAAAATTAATTAAAAAGGGCACACATAAATATCCACATAATGATAATATGCCTCACACATAGTCATGCCTATGTCATTCAACATTCTATTATGACATTGCTATTGTATCACGTAATGACATTAATCTAATAGTAATTAAAATTCCATACTTGTAAGGTGATCTTATTATAAACAATGAATAAAACAACCCATTGACATAGATTTTTTGTACAGCTTAACTAAATTACTGCCAACTACTCATCTGCATATTAATTCATAAAATTATGAGCTTTTGAATAAATACCAAATTGCTGATGAAGATGAAATATATCTAATTATGTCCTCAGTTTACCCAATGAGCTTGAAGTTTATTAACTTCAACTGAATATGGATAGTATATTTCAAATCAATATCTTACCATAAGGTGAAGATTAACTGAAATGACTATTTTGTTAATTCAGTAAACATATGTGAACTGTGTTGAAGAAAAAATTATTCTGACACTTGTTAGTATTGGTAAAGAAGACTTACTCAGGTCTATTATGATAGGTGTCAAGAATATTACACTGCATGAGAAAGAACAAGCTCAATGACTAATACAACAAGGAAAGCAGGAATTTATAGCCAAGGAACAGAGTGTGAGGTCAATACGTAGAAAATTACTAAGAAGGAACATCAAGGATAGGGAGATTCTTGTTAAATCAACTTAATGAAACTCTTGCTGAAGACAGGTCAGGATGATGAGGTATCAAGAGTAATGATCAGGAATTTGGTCAGATATTCAGGGTAAAGGATACTGTTTTTTTGTTTATTTGTTTTGTTTGTTTGTTTTTGGTGGTAGGTGGCAATTTAGAAAGCAAAGGAACTTACATACAAGGCTTGTCTTGTGTGTAGACAAATAGATCTCCACATCGATCCACCAGAATCTTTAAAGTTTATATAGGCCTTCTAAAAGTTCAGTCACACACACTGTCAGGAAGGTCTCAACAACACATTGTTCTCTCAAGACTATGTCCTTGAAAATGGTTTCCACTGTGGGAACAATAGGCTGAGCATACATCCAAGGATGTATGCTTTTTTTTTTTTTTTTTT
>CM052887.1:66313883-66470080 GCA_028534135.1 Potos flavus | reverse complement strand
CGCGTATGGCCGTGGCCGTGCCCCACAGACACGTCCGGACCCACGGGCCGGGGCCGGCCCCAGCACTAGGACCACGGGCCGCCCAAACACTCGGGAACCTTGTTCTTTCCTTCGGACGACGGCGCGACACTGGTAGAGAAGGCAGGACTGACTGAGACCGGTTACGTGGTGTATTGGGGTGGGGGGAGGGACAGGCTACAGTTGCTCAGGAATTTTTAAGCCACGGAGTTTTGCCCACATCCCTGTCCTGGGACCAGACCAGCTCTGATTGCTTGGGTCTAGCCTGCATGTCAACTGGAAGTTACATCCTCTCAATTACCTCCTTCAAGATGAAACAGATATGGAAAAAAGCAATCTACTGGATCTGCCACAGGGCCAGGCCGGACAAAGGAAACAACAATAACAAAGACAGGAATGCATAAAACTACATACCACGTTCAGTAAGAAAGAAGTTCTTCTGTGGCTTAGACATTGAGTGGATATTGGGGAATTGTGGGAGAACTCACAATAGGGAGGGTGCATTGGATTATGAAAGCAGCTTTGGCCTACAAAGGATTTTGGATTTTACTAGTAGGCTCATAATACAGTTTTATCTGGTGTGTTCATACTTGAAACATTTATATACCATATTTCACATGTATAACTTTTGTCACCACTATATACTATTGTTTATTTGAATTTTTTTTGGTAAAGGATTCTCTTTAAACTGACTTAGCAGAATTGTTGCTACAAATGAACTAGCCAGGCCAAAGACCCAAGGACAAGTTAAAAGAGGGTTCAGAAGAACTTGTCTTAAGTTTTTTCAATAAAAGAGTGTTTCTCAACTGTAACAACAATTTACATATTCATATTAACTTAGTTACGACAATATAGGAGCCACATTTGTTATTTATGAGGTGACTTCAAAGACAATTTCATGTTTTCAATCCAGGTAACTGCAGCCACTATAAGGCTATTTTTAGAGACACAAAAGAATTGCCATCAGGTTTATACAGTTTAGAAATATACGTGTCTTTGAAGAATATAACTTCTCGGAAGATATTAGAAAATCATGCAATCACATATCTTAATCACAAAAACATTCCAAGAAGAGAAAGCCACCCAACATTTGTCCTGCCCATCAGCCTACCCAAACCACACACAGGACACTAGCTTCCTGCCTAGGCATGGTTTCCTGCTCTCAGTTCTGGCAATACTGGCAACAGTGACCTGACTCCCTTCAAATGCATGCTGCCAGCCTCATTTGATATGTGCCATAGAGGATTGTTCCAGCCTTGCCTGATGACTATGGGGTAGCACTACTGAACTACCCAGTAATCTCTGTAACCCAGTGGGCTGCAACCACAGCTTCTTTAAGAAGATTTGAACACCCCCTCTTGTCCATTCCCAGGTCCCCTCCTTCAGCCTTAGGGTATCTGTTATTTTTATTTTTTAATTGAAATAATTAGTTTCAGGTGTACAATATAATAATTCAACAGTACTATACGATTTCTCAGTGCTGACCAAAGTAAGCATACTCTTAATCCCTGGGGTATTTTTCAGAGTTCTCGTTCCATTTTAATTGTTACTCTCCTATCAAAGCTTAATAATCCTTTAGTGTTTCTCTGTTTAATGTAGTGTATGTTTTCTCTTTCCTGTCAAGACCAAGACTGATAAGCACTGTAAGACTTTCTCCCTCAGAATTTACACAAAATTGAAGATGAATGAATGGATGGACAAAAGAATGGACAGATGATGATGACAGAAAAATAGAGATAGATGATATTTAAATATATATTTTGTCATTTTGTATTTTGCAAATTAAATGCAGTATTAACAAATTGAATCAAATACAATGACATTCATTTTGATTTCCCACCTAATTCCCTAAGCACCTACATAAATAATACATACAATTCAGCACTATAAACTAGATATAGAAAAGATTTAGTTAGAAAATTTTAAATGTCCACATAAAAAATTCAAGACTTGAAAATATCTAGGATATTTACCCTTATTTATTAGAGAAAATTCCCATTGACCCTTTTGAAATGAGAATTTATTTTTCTTCATGATTCAAAATAATAGGTAGTACATATTTATGGACATATGGGTGCAGAATATAAAATTGGCAAAAGGTAAACTTTCCCCTAATTTCCCTGAGATCCAAGAAATGAATGTGCCACTAGACTGTTCTGTAGTATGTAAAAGCAGATCTGTTCTTCATACTAACGTGGGAAATGTACATATCTTAATTACCTAAGTATTAAAAGTACATTTCATTTTAATGTATTCAATCAGAGCTGATTATTAAATTCGCTTAATTATGAAATTTATTCATCTTGAAGAAAGTTTAATATAAAGACTACACTCTAAGGAGAAAACATTCCATTAGAGGATTTATTTGGAGAGCAAGTTAAATGAATTCATATGATTAAAATCTAATTACAAGTATACCAAAAGCTTCGTTACTACTACTTACCCTTATTAGCATAATCAAAATTTTTTAAGTAAAAGCTTATTCTCTTTTTAAATTTTATTTTCAACACACCAGTGGAATTTAATTCAAGCAGAACCAAATCTTGATTAATAATTATAAAGTATCTCAAAATGTCCCAGAAGGGTCTAATATTTTTAAAGCTATAAATTAATTATAACATTATACAGTATTAACTATCAAACATATTACCAAGTTAGAAAGAAAAGATTAGATTATTTTTGCCTAAAGATTGAAGCATACCTCTAGTTTAGAAAACTTTTTAATGTTATTAGAACAAAAATTTCTAAACATCCTACATTTTCTAAAGTGTGTACTGCTATATCTGAAACCCCTTATGATAAGAATCTTTTTTAGTCTTTGTGATGACAAATATTTATGAAAACACTATTGACAAATTATTACTGTTAACAGCAGGAATTGTTTTTAAATCATTATATGTGTTCTATAATTAAATTTTACACAAATAAGACTTTAACAAAGACTATTGATGAATGTATTTTTGTAGGTGATAAATCAAATGTCTGGGAGTGAGATATAATTTGGGGAGAATTCAAATATACAAAAAATTTGCAAATAGTATTCACTGACTCTTGGCCAATAATAAGGCAGGCGGAATCTGCTTCTAAAAACTTTAGCAATAAAAGGTCAAGAAAGCAAATTTCATGAGTTATTCAATTTTTTTCTACCACTATCAGCTATGATTCAGTACATACACTGCAAGAAAACTTTACAAACCATGTTTAATGAACACTGTATTATGTTGATATAATTCAAACTATATTTTGGGAAAAGGTTAAAAAATATATGGCTTAAAGTTCCTTTCAGTTTTGTTACACTGAGATAGATTTAGCAAGTGAAGTATTTAGTTCCATTAAATTTAAATTTAATAAAAGAAGAATGAAGCAGCTGAAGACAACAATGACATATAGATATCTCTACTCCTTAGAATAGGAAAAAAAGATCTAATGAAGTCCAAATGAGAGGTGAAGCCCTGTGTGATTTTCCTATTCTAGCTAAGTGCTCGACTAGGGATAAACTGCAACTCTAAGGTCTATGTTATTTTTAATATTAAAACATTATATGTTATTAATCAAGACTGATTCTTAAGAATGGCGAAGTTGAGGTTAGTGTAGTTGGGTCTTCCCCTCACTCCATTATAATAAGATCCATCACTTTATGTTATAGTCAAGGAAACTGAAAGAGATACATTTCAGATTAAGAAACTTTAAAGCCACTATAGAGAGCTATGTAAAAGATCTATATAAAAAAGATAGTGAGTATTTATTTCATGTATGTGATGTGCCCACAGTCAATATATATTTATCCCAGTATATTTATAAGACGGTCACAGGTAATATTTTGTTAAACTCTATTTTCAGTTAAGGAAATCAAATTTATAAAACATTATATTAAAATTTCCAGTAAATAACAGAGGTAGAATCTGTTTGACTTCAAAGCCAATTAACCGAGAATTTAGTTTTTATTTCTATTTCAAGTTCATTGAGGTATAATCACATACAATAAAATTTAGTCTTTACAAAGTATAAGTTTTAATTTCAGTTTCCTATTGTTCATGACAGTATATAAAAACAGTTATTCTATTGATTCTGTATTCTTCAATCTTGCTAGAATGATTTTAGAATTTTTAGTTCTCCTCCTCTGCCCCCTCTTCTTTGATCCCGTTTATATAAAGTACATAAAAGTACAGAACAGGTAAAAATAATTTATGCATTTGGGATGTTCATTTTGTTTTCTCCTTGGGGTGAAGAGTGACTGGAAGGGAGATGAGATTGCTAGTAATGTTTTGCTTCTTCATTTGGTTGCTGATGGTCAGGTGTGATCAATTTGTAATGACATCCATTAAACATTATACTTCCTTATGTTTCCCTACATGCATACTATATTTCAATAAATAGTTTTAAAAATAAAAAAAATGTGAAATTTATATCGTTTTTCCTCCAAAACACTACCAGTAATTACTGGGCATATAGCTTCATAAAAAGACCTTGCATTCATAGTGTTACCTTTAAACGCTGCAAAAAAAAAAAAAAAAAAAAAAAAAGCTGCAAATAAACTACATGGTATGTTAACTGCACTGGAATTAAAATAAAGTAAATAAAATAAAATAATAAAATAAATAAAAGCTGCAAGTAGGCTTTAAACACTGAAAAAAATTAAAATAAATTTTAAGACAGTTTAAGAATCATTAATATTCATTTCAAAAAGATAATGTATCACAGTCTACTAGACATTAGATGTATTATACCATTTCTCAAATTTCTCAGTAGTCAATATTTTCCCTGATCAACAAAACTGAAATTAGACTGGATGCCATGTAAATGGCATTAAACTTCTTTGTATATTATGTGAAATGTGAAGTATGGAGTACTTTCATCATGTAGATTAGTTTTAAATATGGTAAAATAATCAGAAATAAATTTGCAATTGATGTGAGACTTGGAAGTAGATAATATTTTTAATATGTGGTTAAAGTACATATAAGGGGCACCATTTAAAAGAAAAATAAATATTACAAAAAGAAAAACTATAATTTGAAATAGGTCATGGCTGGGAAAAAGGACAGCCTCCCTTATTAATTTTGTAGGTTTTAACTCCTCAGTTCTTCTTCAGCTCCAGTTGGCAGTCTTTCATTCCTGCTTTCTTACCTACAACTATTTAGACTACCTTGTCTACTTCTGAAATCCACAGGAATATCCAAATTCCTGAGAACACCTTACATAGTTATTTATGCTGGTATTTACTTGTGTCTACATAACCTGATGTAATGTTTAATCTATGCCATGTTCAACCCAAGTATCAGTTTAGGCTCACCTACCACTTGACAATTTAAGGAAAACTAATTTTAAGCACCAATTTTATCATCTGTGCAATCTGTGCAAATATGGAACCCTTTTCAGAAACTTTTTTCTTCTGTCTGTGCTCCAGTGTTTGTTCATAATGATGTCTTGATTTTGCTCCATGAACATCTGTAAACATATATTGGCTCCTTTGCTGGTTTACAATAAAAGAACTAGCCTAAAAGTCTGTTTGAAAATCTAACTAGGACTCAAAGAATTTCAGAAAGATATTAGGTCACAAAACAGCCTTCTACAATTTCACTGGTTTCTATTTCACATTCTACTGATATCAGGATGAGATCTGTTACACAAGCATTTTGTTAGGAGAAATGCTTGGGAGAAACAGGAGACAGAAGCCGTCAGAACTTTGTGGAGACATCACACCACAATGTAGTTCAGACCACTGTGAAGAATAGGGAAAGGAGAAAGATTAGGTGGAAGAGTCTTAAATCACACTGCAGTCTAAGAAAGTCAGACAAGACTGACCAGAAGTTATTGAACCAAAATTGCCCACCAGAGCAATCCTGTCTTTCCCAGGAATAGGGCTGCCTTAGTTTCCCCTGTTATACTCTGTCACTCGCTTGTAGCAGCCCATGGGAAACATTAAAGAAGCAGAAATAGGGTGATGGATTTCAGAAGAGAGCAGCTCAGGTCATCAGACATTGGCATTCCATGTATTAAAAGATCTGAAGGGCACATTTTCCTGACTGCCAGAGCCCATCCAGGGTACTACACAGATCATCCACACATGTATGGGAATGATCTCACTGGCCTTGCTTCCTAAAAGGAATATCAAAAGATGGAGGTTAGTGAAATTGACTATATCTCCACTACCACTATGGTGTATTTCAGGACTACAATTGATGTTTGTCCTCTCCCTGCTCCACTACCCATTGAAAAAGTCTCTCTCCTTGAGCAGACTTAGTTAAGCTCTGAAAAATCTTCCTACCTAAGCATCAAACATGGGCTTCTGCTTCCATCCTTGCCAAGTCTAGCTTTAGCCAAGAATCCTGAGAAGACACCTTTGTATCTATCACCCTTGATATCTAAGTTCCTCATCTGTCACCTTTGATGTATAAGTCCTTGACCTGCTTTCAGCAAGAACCCAGTTGTTTTAGCAAGAATCTCCCTAACCCTTGATATTGGGAGATTCTTGCTAAAGATAACATTTTGCTATCTTGCTAAAGATAACACTGATATCTCCTGTTAGTAATTTTCCATCTATTGACTATTCTCACTCTTTTCCTTGCTATAAATCCCCAGCTGTCTTTGCTATATTTGGAGTTGCAATTAATCTCTCTCCTCTACTGCAACAGACTTGAAGAAAGTCTTCCTTACCATTTTAACAAGTGTCAGAATAATTCTTCCCCTCTGCCCCTCAGCTATCACCTGGATAGGTCTTGATGGCTTATCTGATGGTAAACAAAACCTTCATCTCTAGGAACATTTCATTACTGTAAACTTCTCAGGTTGCAGTTACATGTGCCCATTCATAGTTACACTGGGGCAAAAGAGTACCAGGAGGTACCTACAAAATCACTGAAGTTTCACATGTATCCATGATCTCCATTTTGTAAAAAGAGCCTGACTTCTCTTAACAACCAGTGTCAATTGCCTTTGCCAGTATTATGACCCTCTTCTCATCTGCAAGTCTCTATAGGCTCAAGAACTTCAAAGGGCTCTGGCAACATCTCATGGAACCCTTGCACAAAAACTTCCAACCCCGCAGAAGCCAGAGCTGGTATTATACTGAGAAAGTCAGCTCCAAAAACATTCCATGTTCTTTATTTTTTTTTTAAAGTTTTTATTTATTTATTTATTTGAGAGAAAGAGAGAGAGAGAGCACAAGCAGGAGCAAGGGCAGGGGCAGAGGGAGAAGCAGACTCCCCACTGAGCAGGAAGCCTGACCCAGGGCTCAATCCCAGGACCCCAGGATCATGACCTGAGTCAAAGGGAGACGCTTAATTGACCGAGCCACCCAAGTGCCCCTCCATATTCGTTCTTATTAAACAACAAAAACAAAATCAAACAACAACAACAACAACAACACTTCCAGATTTTCAGGCATTTGACAGTTAGTTGGCAGCTGGTTCATGTAACTAATTCTGACCAATGAATGTCCTGAATCTCTTCCAGGCCAAACCAGTGATAGACCCACCTATGGCACTGATGTATCAAATGGTTCGGATACAAGGCACCAGAATGAACTTCAGCAGGGTCAGTGAGCAACTATGGATCTAATTCCACACGAAAATGTATCAAACTTTCTTGAGAAAAAAAAAATTTAATGAATTAAAGTCATATTTGATGTGATGATTTGATGATATTTGAGGTTTAATTTGTTACATTAGCCCAATATAATCTGAGTAATATATACCAAAAGATTTTTAAAACAGAATTCACTATCAATATTCTACAGAAGTTTACAAAAATGTATATCTACAGGCTTATATGCATATATATATATACTTACATAACTAAATACAAAAAATGCATTGAAATGTTATTTTTCCTCAGAAAATTTTGCTTTTCATATCAAGCTGACATATGGTTGTTCATATTGTGTATATCAAATAGAAATAGTATTGCTTTTTTTTTTTAAGATTTTATTTTTTATTTATTTGACAGAGAGAGATCACAAGTAGGCAGAGAGGCAGGCAGAGAGAGAAGGGGAAGCAGGCTCCCTGCTGAGCAGAGAGCCCAATGCGGGGCTCGATCCCAGGACCCTGAGATCATGACCTGAGCCGAAGGCAGAGGCTTTAACCCACTGAGCCACCCAGGTGCCCCAGTATTGCTTTTTTTTTATGTGTAGAGTGAAGATCTGGGTTCTCAAAACTCCAATTTCAATTTCCAGAATGGGTGAGTGGGTTGATACCTTCCTCCATTTCAAGTTCCATTCATGGGCTCCCACTTATACTGTGTCTTAATATAATTTTCTGAGATAGAATCAGATTGTTCCTGCTTACCTGCATAAAACTGAACTGTCCTTGAGGTGCCCGGTTGCCTCAGCTGAGTGGCAGGCTCTTGATTTCAGCTCACATCATGATCTCAAGGTCTAGCCTCTGTGCTCAGCAAGAAGTCGGCTTAAGGATTCTATATCCTGTCCTTCTGCCCCTCGCCTCACCCTCTCTCTGTGTCACATAAATAAATAAAATATATTTTTAAAAAGACTTATTTATTTATTAGACAGAGAGAGAGAGTGCATGCGTAAGTAGACAGAGCTTCAGGCAGAGGGGCAGACAGAGGCAAGGCTCTCTGCTGAGCAGGGAGCCCGACGTGGGGCTCAATCCCAGAACCCTGGGATCATGACTTGAGCGGAAGGCAGAAGCTTAACCAAATGAGCTACTCAGGCACCCCACAAATAAATAAGTCTTAAAAAATTAAATAAATAAACTTGAACTGACCTTGATTCAGTGTCCACACGGACCCAACTACATGCAGCCAAAAAAAAGGTCATGTGGTAGAAAGCCAGGCTGGCCCTTCAGTAATCACTTTGGATGGGGCATTTTCCCAGGAAAAAAAAAAAAAAAAGGTCTGGACTAGCCAGGAACTCCTGTTCTCTTTCACCATTCAACTGAATAAGCTATTCAGTAGAACATCTTATCCTGCAAAATAGTGTGGGGAAGATTACCATTTATGGTCTCACTTCTCACTTTTCCCTACATATAATTACATTTCAACCACAACACTCTAATACCATCCCTATACTCAGCAACTCAGTGGTTTTTTTTTTAATTTCTCTTCAAATTTTCCAGCTACTTTTAGGCATTGCCATCAAGTATTGATCAATGTTTTGTTTATGACTTTATCCCAGGTATCTTGCCACCCACCATTAACAGTCTTATTTGTCAAATGAACAATATATATTTATTCTAACTACTCAAGCATAGTTTGTAAGTATTCAGATTACTGAAAGCAGATGGATTTTTACTAGCAAAACTCTACCAAATTTGATTTCAAACAGTTAACACTGTCAGGAGCTATCATATCATATCATATCATATCATATCAAGCAATTATCTTATAGAGTACTTTCGGTCTAAATCATGCAGTGTATCATGCTACCTATGTGATGCCAAACAACATCCAAACTCCATCCAGGACAGAATACCAATGTGGCATACAAATGTGTCCTTAACTATAAACTAAGTAACAGCATGTTTTGCCATGATAACCATTTTAGGTGTAATCAACCATAAATAATAAATAGGCAACAAGTCCTCTAAATGTGTTCATGTGAATGGAAATTGTGTGTATTTATTTATTTATTTATTTACCTATTTATTTATTTACCTATCATTTTTCCTAAAATAAAGCATCAACAATTTTTGCAGAGAAGAATGCTCAGTAATTTAAATGACCAAATATCATGTGTCATAATATTCAGCTGAGAAAGCACTGTACAGGTTCAAGGGCAAAAGTAAAATCATTAAATCTCTGAAAACCCTGCAAGATAATTCCAATCCCGGTGTTCCCTTTGTTGTAGCGAAACAAAAAATAGTCATCATTATTAAACATTCATCTATCACTGGCAATAATTACTTTTTAATTAATAATTTTAAGTTAATTATGTATTATAGAATAACAAGCAGACTGATGTTACAGCAGCTGACAGCCTTCTTTGTGTGATTATAATAATCATGCACTTGGTGTTAAAAACACACTGCATAGTAATTTTAGAGATAAAATTTAATACACAGAAAGTTACCTTGACCATTTTATATTCAGTTCCTTTCAATTTTTCTTACAAAGTTAATAGCAATCCTGCAACTGGTTTAAAGCATATAACTGTAGGAAAAGACAGACCTTGAGAGAGCACTAATAAATACTCCTCCCCTCAGAAAGAACTACTTGGAATTAATTTCAGGAGGTGAAATACCTCCTACTTTTAGAAACTGACAAAGAAGCTTCTACAGCTCTTTAAAAACTCTGACTTCCAAAGATTCAATCCTCTTTGTCCTATCACTCATGTTTCATATCACTGATTAAGTCTATTTTCTTTTATTCCCTTTCAACGCACAAAGGAGTACTTTAATTTTAAAGAACTGTATTTTTCCCCAGCCAAATGATTCTAGTTCATCTGTCATTTTACGTGAACAGGCTAATTCCTAAATCCATTTGAGTTTTTTAGATGACTCCAAACTTTGGCAATTGCTAAGCACTACAGAAGAAACAAGCATTGCATATCACATAATACTTGACTTTGAGAAATTAATACTCTTGTTGGGAGCAATATGTATGCAATACGTAGTAATAGAGATTTTTAAAGCAAACAGAAGGCCTATAATATTTAATATAACCAGATTCCAAATATATTTTAAATAAAATAATCTCTATGAAAAGTTAGCAAGATGAGAAACATGTTGTTGGGAATTATAAAGGCAGGCTTCCTAGAGCCTTTAGAACTGGAAATAATCCTTCAGTAACCAATAAATTACTTTTAAGTGAAGAGGGGGAAAAGAAAACATCTGATGTGGGAGAGGAAAGCAGAGATACACTTCAAGTTCTGCAGAGATTAAGGGTGATTCATTTGAATTTATAAACCATCACGTCTAGAATACTGCTGAATAGTGGAAAGTACAGTAGGATAGCTTCAGAGAAGAGGAGTTTAGTAAGACTGGAATGAAGAGTTTGATCTCACAGGAAATGAAAGATAACAGCACATTCTTAAATGAGAAAGTCACTCTTTTATAGCAATGCTTTTGGCATCACTTTATAGATTTCATTCCAAATAATTTCCATGTAATTAAAATTGGACCCTAGCTTTTATTAATTTCTGGTTATGAAAAATACCCCCAAAAGGAAAATTAATTTCTTCTTCAATTATCTATTTAGAGACATCTCCTTCAAGCATACTTGAATAAAATGAAAGACATGAGGTTCCATGCCAATTAATCTAGTATATAATCTTCTAAAGAAAGCTAAAATTTCAAAAATTATATAATGAGATACAAGATAATATTTTCCATAAAATTGACAGAAAAATATTAATATGTATAAATCTAAGTGTTCTGAGACAGGGAGAGTAGAATCAAAGTAAATAAAATATTTCCTTAAGACTTCTCAAAGGAAGAGAACAGTTTCCTTCAGAAGAGTTATATAAACAATGAATCGTCAAATAATATTCTGAATTGCCTTTTGATGTTTATGTTTCTGGAACTAAAATATTTTTTTAAGACTTTATTCATTTATTTTTCAGAGAGAGAGAGAGAAATAGAGAGAGAGCACAAGCAGGGGGAGCAGAAGAGGGAGAAGTAGACTCCCCGCTGAGCAGGGAGCCGGATGTGAGGCTCCATTCAGGGTCCTGGGTTCATGACCTGAGCAGAAGACAGACACTTAACTGACTGAACCACCCAGGAGCCCTATGGAACTAAAACATTTTTATTGAGAAATTATTTTAATGGAATGATTATCCTGAAATACTATACAGACTGTTTTGGAGATTTGTGTTTTGTTTTGTTTCCTTTACAAACTATATTCACCTATTTAAACTTTGTTTTTTTTTTCTTTTACAAAATTATATTTACCTATTTTCTGTCATTATTTTAAACAACTAATTTATTACTTATTCCAGTTTTTTAAATGACAGAAAGCATATTAACAAAGTTTTTTACATAGACATCAGAAATACATTTTTGACACATTGCTAAATGACTCAAAAAGAAAAAATATCTAGGGCACCTGGGTGGCTCAGTCAATTAAGTGTCTGCCTTTGGCTCAGGTCATGATCCCAGAAACCTGGGATTGAGCCCCACATCAGGCTCCCTGCTCAGTGGGGAGTCTGCTTCTCCGCCCCTCTCCTGGCTCGTGCTCTCTCTTGCTCTCTCTTGCTCTCTCTCACTCTCTCTCTCTCAAGTAACTAAATAAAATCTTTAAAAAAAAAAAAAAAGACAAGAAAAATATCTAATGAAATGGCTTTCAAGGTATAGTCCCATGACCAACAATATCAACCTCATCTGGAAATTGCTGAATGAAAAACTAAGTGGATAGGACCCACCAATCTGATAAGCCTCTGGGTAATTCTCATAGAAGTTAAAATTTGAGAACAACTTGCAGTACTGTATTATATCTAAATGTTGTTTTAGTAAGATATTCATATTTTGCATTAGTAACATTTATCCTTCTTTGAATACTTATTATAATGTGGTTATAATCTATTATTCTTTTTCCATAGTAATGCATTTTATCTGCCACATAACCTTTTCATGAGAAATTTAAATTGGCATGGCACTGAGTTGTTCTAAAAGTTTATGATTAACAAATATACTAGAAATACAGGAAATTAAGTTTTAAGTAATACAAAAAACTTGACTAATGTATTACGTACATAGAAAATATATGATTCTATTTTATAGTAGAAGATAGTTAGCTTAAGCCAATATGCCTGACAAACATATATACGACAAACATACATGACAGCATATATTTGTCAAAATTATTAAATCATATGTATAACGGTTTAATTTTATTATATGTAATTTATATCTCAATAAAAGTGATGAAAATTTAAAATATTACTTTACCAATACACATAAACTCCTCTCTCCTATATTTATACATCTCCACAGAAATTCCTTTTGTCCTGATTTAAATGTTATTTCTAAATTATATCACAGATTTATCAACCTCGATGAGCCAAGCAAAGGCAGTCCTGGAAACATTCCAAGTTTGATAATTTAGCTTTGAATATGACAAAAGTAAAGTAAACTGATCTAAAAAAAGTTAAACCCTAGCCATTTCAGAGGAATCAGGAAATTATTCTATCTCTTATTCATGCTAACATAATGAATCCATGGACACAGAGAGATTAGCACTTTCCTTAATAAGGATAGAAAAGTTCTTACAATACATACTGTTTAAGCATTGTCATCCACTTTGTGACACTAAAGATGTGCCTATAGGAAATGCATGGGCTTTTAAGTCAGATGGACATGATACTTAACATACTCTTCAACACGTAATAATTTTGGTCAAATTACTAAATCTCTTCCAGCCTCAATTTTCACAATTGTATGTTAAGACTAAATGGATTAACATCAGTGTAGTACCTAGCATACTAGTATGTACTCAAAAACTGTGTAACATTGCTATTTTTCTTTAGCTGAAGCCATGTGACTCTATAGTTCCCCCATCCTCATTAATTCTGATATATATATAACATGATTGGCAATTACATTCTATTCATCTCCCACATCCTCAAATAGGGATGACCCAAATGCTTCTTAGTTTTTATCTTTTGGTGAGGACTGGTAGGCTTGAAGCAAGAAGGGGAGAAACCAGATAGGTGAGGGTAAGTTCTCTGCCTTCAGTATTTTCTACGCCCAAATACCAGTATTGAGCCAATGAAACAGATGCCAATTCATGGGGCTATTGCTGGAATTGCTGCTGGGCCCCTGAAGTCGCTGGCAGTCACTGGAATTAGAACAATTTCCATGAATAAAGAAATAAACCAGAGTGGAGAGCTATCTCCAGGCAATGCTCACAATGGTAGCTATAATCTGAATGGATTTAATCTGCCCAGCCAGACCCCTGGAAATTCCAAGGGATAGTTGGACAGGCTTACTCAGTCTTTTTATTAACCTTACAGTAAATGCATCTCCATATTTTTCATAATGAAGCTTTCCGGACTCTGCTTATTACATTATGATAGGGTCTTACTCTATGTGAAAATGCATTAATCATTCCTTTTTATTTTCTGTTTTTCTAATGCCTTCACATCTTGGGGCCTTGCTGACCCTAGAGAGACTATCCCTTCCAGGGCTAAATTAATTCCTAGAAATAGTAAAAGACGTGCCTTGGAACATGGCTTTCTGAGCAAAATAACCAATTCTGAATTCATACACACAATCCTTTATAGGGTTCTTATATTCTAAACCACTATTCACCCCAGGGCCAGGTACCAGACAACTAGAGACAGCCTCTATACTGGGATCCCACTGACATTACTCATACAAGCCAACCCTAACCCTGCTTATCCTGCCTCCCTTGGTTTTCCCAAGGAAACCATAATATTGGTTCTTCTCCACATTTTCCCCTCATTTCTCTGTGCCTCCTGACTGACCTTGGTGCTTCCCTGTGTGGTCCCCTGTATGGCAGGTATGTTACCTCCCTTTGGGAACTATGAGTAACAAACTATCTTTTCAAAAGGCAATGGTCTCATGATCTGTTGGCCTCACCATATCTGAATAATATTAAAATCTACATTTAGAACAAATGTGGCAAGATATTTAACAAGTACTTCTCAAACTTTATATGCAAACGAATCACATGGACATCTTGTTAAAATGAAAATTATGAATCAATAGATCTGAAGTATGGACTTGCATTTCCAACAAGATGATGCCAAAGCTTCTAGTGTATGGACCACACTTTCTACAGCAAAGTACTACTAGATACATCCAGTTTCAATATTCTCTCTTATGTGAATTTTGGCAAATTATTTTACCTCTTCACAAACGGTTTCCTTCCTTATACAATGGACATTAAAAAAAAAAAAAAAAGCCTACCTAATAAGGATAACATGAGGCAATATGGTAAAAGAACAAACTTTCTTTAAGCTATAATTATATGTAAAGCTATGCAGAGTATAAACCTCCATGTAAATTATTTCAGAATATAAACTACTTGTATTTCACCCTTAAATATTGTAGAAATACCAATTTACATTTGGAATGCTTATTATGGATTTTTTTATATTTGTTTATTAAAGTAAGTCTCCCAAGATCACTTCCCTTTAACATCATTTACATTATTTCTTATCTTCAGATAAAGTTGAAAGTAATAAAATTAAAACTCTCTAAACATACAGCTACTATTGGTAACCCTCAAATTCGGAAAGATCTTCAAAATTAAATGGTGTTTTGAGGTTTTGTTGCCCAGAGCACAAAGTTACTCAAAGTAAACCTACAGTTACCCCTTGAGCAATGCAAGGATTAAGGGAGCCAAACGCTGATGCAGTCAAAAATCCAGATATAACTTTGACTCCCCAAAAATGTAACTACCAACAGCCTACTGTTGACCAGAAGCCTTACCAATAACAGAAAGTCAATTAGCACATGCTTTGTATGTTCTATGTATTATATACTGCATTGTTACAATAAAGATTTTTTTTAAAACAACCGATTTTTAAAACACTTATAATATCACAAATGTTTGAATGTGTAAGTTCAGAGGCACAAAGAGATTTTAAAATAGTTTGCTCACTATGGGATTGTTCTCTCCAAAATGTCTGAAGTTCTGCATAATGAAAACACTTTAATTTTTATGTTCTAGGTAGCAAGTATTTTAGCACTACCCCATACTAACTATAATAATTTTCCTAACCTGTTTTGTGATGTATTATAGAAGTAGCAGTAACATGCTGCTCTTTAAAACAATGGGAACATATTTATGATACAGAAAACTGTTTAATTAGTCTCCTTTTTCAAGATTAATTACCTGTCAACTAGTTAAACCATCCTTCTGAAAACACATTTCTTGTGGTAGCCATTTAAATTATAAGTGTACTCTTAAAGATACTAGATGCTATAAATCTTGAAAAAATTTAATGTTATATTTGTTATTTTGAAAAGAAAAAAAATAGCCCACGTTTCAAAAAAAGGTACTCAGAACCTATATTCAAGAGAAAAATATTATGAAAAGGGTTTCGTGGGTCACTTATTTTGATTAAGCTGTACATTAAGTTCTTAATTAAAAGGTGAAATATTTTCTCTATATCATAGCACCATTCTTCATTTAATATTGCTTAAAATATTGCTGTTTTGAGTTTTGAGGGTGTTTTTTTTTTTCTGTTTCAAATAAGAGGCCACAGAGTGTACCGGGACTGAATATTAATGTTGTAATAATGGTGTAACTCAAAGTAAAGATGAAGGCTATTTTTAGATCTCCCATTATAGATCTTCTTACAGTGATTATAAATTTTCAGTCTGTGGGGACTTCTATGTAGTAAAACTCATTCATTCTGTCACAAAAATAAATTTACCTCTAGAAAATATAAAACATAATTCAATAAATACTAATAGCATTACTAAAGCTTAAGTAAGGTCTGTTCCTTACTTCATTTTCCAATAATTCATTATGCATCAATCCAGCTAAATCTATTGGTAATTAGGTTCCAACTGCATAAACTAAATAACAAATACCATTTACCCATTATGTTCTGTTCAGTTAGATGTTTGGAAAAAGCTCTTATGACGATACAAACAGAAAACAAAGATAACAAAGTCAGATAAAAACACTGCAAGAAAACTATAGGTCAGTATTTCAGATAAATACAAATGCAGAAATTCTCAACAAAACACCAACAAACAAAACTCATTACTACATTAAAAGGATCATACAGCACAAACAAGTGGGTTTTATGCCTGAAATTCAAGGATGGTTCAACATACCCAAAATAATAAATGTGATATACCATATTAATAGAAAGACAGATAAAAATCATATGATACTCTCAATAGAGTAAAAAAAAATTGTCCAAATTCAATAACCATTTGTGATGAAAACTTTCAACATAGTGGGAACAGAAAAAACATATATAAAGACCATAATAAAGTCTTTATTAGACCATGTTAGACCATAATAAAGTCAACATAATAAAGACCATATGTGACAATCCCACAGCTAACATCATAATCAATGGTGAAATACCAAATCTTTACCTCTACGATCAAGAACAAGGCAAGTGTTCCCACTGTCACTGCTCCTACTCATCGTAATACTGGAAGTCATAGTCTGAGCAATTAGGCAAGAAAAAGAAACAAAGGTAACCAAATTAGAAAGGAAGAAATAACATTATCTTAATTTGTAAGTGACATGATCTTAGATACAAAAAATCATAAAGACTCTACCAAAATACTCAGAAGCAATCCACAAATTCAATAAAGTTTCAGAATACGAAATCTGCATACAAAAATCAGATGGAGCCAAGGATTATAAATTCTCCAGGAAAGCTGGCCTGGTAGTTGGCTTATAATATCCTAGTCTTAAAAGTGATGAGAAAGGTCATCTGCACACAAGACAGGAATTTAGCAATTTTGGAGGCCTCATAAAGAATATAATTCATTCATATTTATAAGTACTGCTCTTAAAATTTAGTGAAAATATTTCCCTTGAAGGACACCTGGGTGGCTAAGTCAATTAAGTGTCTGACTCTTGATTTTGGCTCAGGTCATAATCTCAAGGTCTGGGGATTGACCCCTGCACTGAGCTCCATGCTCACAGGGGAGTCTGCTTAAGGATTCTCTCTCTCCCTCTCCCCGGTCCCTCCCCCCACACACACACATACTTACACATGACCTCTCTCTCTCTCTCAAATAAATAAATCTTTAAAAAAGAAAGAAAGAAAATGGTTCCCTTCAGTGAATTTGCTAGTAATCTGACTGACTAGCTAAACAATAAAGGCTTTAAAAAATTCCTTAGAAGATTTCTGAAGAAAACTTCTAGACAAATTCATTCTGTGGCCTTAGAAGTTACTGCTTATGGTTCCATCCTTGTAAAACAAATTCAAGAAAATCTATATGGATAATTAAGAGTATCAGTGCATTGGGATGCCTGGGTGGCTCAGTGGGTTAAAGCCTCTGCCTTCAGCTCAGGTCATAATCTCAGGGTCCTGGGATTGAGCTGCATCGGGCTCTCTGCTCAGTGGGGAGCCTGCTTCCCCTTCTCTCTCTCTCTGCCTCTCTGCCTACTTGTGATCTCTCTTTCTCTCTGTGTCAAATAAATAAATAAAATCTTAAAAAAAAAAAAAGAATAGTAATGCATCTATGAAATAATCAGGACAAATCTAATGAGAATGGCATTTTTATAATCAAAAATAATCTTTGGAAATAATTTATGATGACAAGGAGAACCCTGGCAGGAAAATTTGTCAAAGATTTTGTAAAGAACAGAAGAACTTACCGGATGTTCTTTTCAGTGTAGTTCTAGAACTCCAACAGATGCTCTTAGGTATTATCAGAA
This sequence comes from Potos flavus, assembly GCA_028534135.1. Classification (NCBI taxonomy): domain Eukaryota; kingdom Metazoa; phylum Chordata; class Mammalia; order Carnivora; family Procyonidae; genus Potos; species Potos flavus. The sequence continues at coordinate 66,451,783 of CM052887.1, read as the reverse complement.
TACATAAAAATGTGCACCACGATTGCTCCTATGTTGAGTAGGCTAATTTATATGTTGGGATTTTTTTAAGGATTTATTTACTTGGGTGGGAGGGGCAGATGGAGGGCGAGAGAGGCAATCCCAAGCAGACTCCCTGCTGAGCTTGGAGTTGAAAACCTGACCTTAGCAGAAACCAAGAGTTGGATGCTTAACCTAATGAACCACTGAGGCGACCCTACATCTTTTGTGATTTTCTTTCTAATTCCAAATTCCAATTGTTAATTGCTGGCCTATAAGAAAACAATTGATGTTTGTATATTAACCTATATCCTGCAACTTTGCTATGCTTGCTTAGCATAATACTTAGGAGAGTTCCCTATGAATTATATGGAGTTCTCTACATGAACAATCATGTTATCTGTAAATATAGTTTAATTTCTTTTCAATCTCTATACTTGAAATATCTGTACTTTATCATAATTTGTATTATTTCCATTATTGTAATTTGTTATGGTGTGTCTTCTCAGAATGTGCCTTATATCTTGGTAAATATTCACATGAGCTTGAAGATATTGCATATTCTTCCACTGTTGAAGTATTCTAAAAATACAAACTAAAGCAAGTTGATTGACAGTGATGTTCAGTTCCACTATAGCCTTACTAATATTCTACCTGTTGGATCTGTCAACTAACAAAAAGAGGAATGTTGAAGTCTCCTATAATAGTGATTCAACCATTTTTTCTTCTCAGTTCTACACATTTTTACCTCACGTATGCTGATTCTATCTTATTAGTTGCATATACATTAAAAAATTATGTCCTCTTAGAGAACTGATCCCTTTATTATTATATAATGCTCCTCCTTATCCTGACAGTCTTATTTCTTCTGAAATTTACTTTAAAATTAACATAGCTATTTCAACTTTTTGATTAGTGTTACCATGCTATACATTTCTCCATCTCTTTGCTTTTAATTTCTTTGAATCCTCATATTTAAGGTGGATTTCTTAAGGTAATACATATTTGTCTATAGTCAATCTACTCTAATTAAATTGGTGTACACAATTCATATTTAAAATAATTATTGCTATACTTAGATATATAGCATATTTGTAATAGTTATTTATTTCGGCATTTGATCTCCCACCCACTTTATTGGTGTATGACTCACAAGTATATTGCACATATTCAAGGTGCAAGACATGATGTTTTAATATATATATACATTGTGAAATGATTACCACAATCAAAGTAATTAACATATCCATCATGTCACAAAGTTAACAGTCTTCTGTGTGAGGACGCTTGAGATCTAATCTCTTAGCAAATTTCAAGTATAAAACACATTATTATTAATTATATTTACCATGCTGTACATTATGTCTGCAGAATTTATTTATCTTAGAACTCAGTTTGTACCCTTTAACAACACCTTCTCCCTTCTTCCAGTCCCAGCCCCTGATAACCACCATTATACTCTCTGCTACTCTGAGTTTGACTTTTTATATTTCACATATAAGTGAAATCATGAATTGTTTGTCTTTGTGCCTGGCTTATTTCCCTTAAGATAATATACTCCAGTTTATCCATGTTGTCACAAATGGCAGGATTGCCTTTTTTATGACTGAATAATATTCCATTATTACTGTGCTTTATCCACTGTCCAATGACAGGCACTTATATGGCTGGTCATCTTCTTTATCCACTATCCACTGACAAGTACCTAGATTGTTTCCACATCTGGTTATTGTGAATAATGCTGCAATAAACATAGGAGTACAGATACTGTACTTCAAGATACTGATTTTATTTCCTTAGGATACATACCCAGAAGTAGGACTGTTTTTTAGTTTGATGTAGTCTTACTTGTTTATATTAGTTTTCATAGCAAAAGCTGTTATATCCAAAAAATCACCAAGACCATTGTCAAGGAGCTTTTTTCCATATGTTTCCTTTCAGGAATTTTATGATTTCAGGTTCTACATTTAATTCTTTAATCCATTTCGAGTTGGTTTCTATGTATGGTGTAAGAATCAAATTTTATTCTTTTGCATGTGGATATCCAGCTTTCCCAACATCATTTTTTACAGGGTATATCCTTACCTATGTATATTCTTGGCATCTTTTTCAAAGATTAGTTAACCCTATATACAAGGATTTATTTCTGCATTATCTATTTCATTCAACTGGTTTATGCATCTATTTTTATGACAGTACCACAGTGTTTGATAAGTACAGCCTTGAAATATATTTGAAATCCACAGTGTGATGCTTGCAGCTTTGTTCTTCTTGCTCTATATTGCTCTTGTTATTCAAAGTCTTTTGTGTTTCCATTACATTTTATGATTGTTTTTTCTATTTCTGAGAAAATGTCATTAGAATTTTGACAGATTATGTAGAATCTGCACATCAATTTAAGTGGATATTTCAACAATATTCATTCTTCCAATCAATGAACATGGGAGATGTGTGTGTGTATTACTGGAACATGGGATGTTTATTTGCTTCTATAATTGTATCATCAATATTTTATAGTTTTCAACATGAATGTCTTTCACCTTGGCTAAATTTCTTCCAAAGGGGCACCTGGGTGGCTCAGTCAACTTTACTGAATTTGTAGATTGTTTTAACAGTTTATTTGAGTCTTCAGGGTTTTCTCTATGTAAGATCATGTCATCAGGAAACAAACAATGTTACTTCTTCCTTTCCAACTTTGATGACTTATATTTCTTTTTCTTGCATAATTGCTCTGGCTAAGATTTCCATTACTACATTAAATAGAAGTGGTGAGACTGGGCACCTTTGTCTTGTTCCTGATCTTAGAGAAAAAGTTTTCAGTTTTCCACCATTGATAAGTAAGATGTAAGCTATTGGCTTACCAATATGGCCTTTATTATGTTGAGGTACATTCCTTCTTTACCATGTTTGTTGAGCATTTTTTTTTTCATGAAAAGGTGTTATATTTTGCCAAATTTTTTTTTTCTGCATCTACTGAGATGATGAAAGGATTTTTATAGTTCATTGTTTCATAGCCATATCACATTTACTGACTTGGGGATGTTGAACCATTTTTTTTTTTTCCAGATTTATTTATTTATTTGAGAGAAAGAGCGTGTGGGGGGCAGGGAGGGCAGAAGGAGAGGGAGAGAGAATCTCAAGCAGACTCCTCAATGAGCACGGAGCCTGACATGGGGCTTGATCTCAGGACTCTGAGATCATGACCTGAGCTGAAATCAAGAGTCAGACACTTAACTGACTGAATCACCTGCACCCCAATGTTGAACCGTTCTTGCAGCCTAGGGATAAATTTGACTCGATCATGGTATATGATCCTTTTACTATAAAGCTGAATTTAGTTTGTTAATATTTTGCTGAGGATTTTGCAACTCTGTTCATCAGGAATATTGGCACATAACTTTCTTTTCTTATAATATTCATGCCTAACTTTAATATAAAGTTAATGCTGGCCTGGAGAAATGAGTTTGGAAGTGCTCCTTCTTCAACTGTGGGGAAGAATCTCAGAAAAACTGATATTACTTCTTCTCAAATGTTTGGTGGAATTCACCTGTGAATCCATTCCATCCTGGACTTTTATTTGGTGGGAGATTTTTGATTAATAATTCAATCTCCTTACTTATTACTGGTCTGTTCAGATTTTCTATTTTTTTATGATTCAGTCATGGTAGGTTGTATGTTTCTAAGAATTTATCCAATTCTTCTAGGTTATCCAATTTGTTAGTGTGTAATTGTTTACTCTTACAATGTGTTTTGTATTTCATGTTGTTAGTTATAATGTCTCCTTTTCCATTTTTTATTTTATTCATTTATTATCTGACTTATCTTCTCCCACTTTTTCTTATTCTAGATTAAGGCTTGTCAATTTTGTGCATTTTTTTTTCAAAGAAATCAACTCAGTTTCCTTGATCATTTCTATTATTATTCCAGTCTCTATTTCATTTATTTCTGGTATGATCTTTGATATTTTCTTCCTTCTGCTAAGTTTTGGCTTAGCTTATTTTTATTTTGTTAGTTCTTGAGGTGTATAGTTAGGTTGTTTGAGAACTTTCTTTTTTCTTAATGAAGGTATTTATTCATATCTATTGCCCTCTTAAAACTGCTTTTGCTACATTCCATATGTTTTGGTATGTTAGGTTTCCATTTCCATTTTCCCCAATATATTTTTTTATTTTCTTCTCAATTTCTTCTTTTACCCACTGGTTGTTAAAGTGTCATTTAATATCTTCATATTTGAGAGTTTTATATTTCTCCTATTAGTGATTTCTACTTTATACCACTGTGGTTAGAAAAAATACTTGATATAATTTCAATCTTTCTAAATTTATTAAGACTTGTTTTGTGACCTAACATATGTTCTACTTTGGAGGATATTCTATGAGCACTTGAGAATGTACATTCTGCCCCTATCAGGTAGAATGTTCTGTATATTTATTAGGTCCATTTGGCCTAAAGTGTAGTTCAAGTCAATATTTCCTGATTAATTTTCCGTCTGGATGAGCTATCCATTGTTGAAACTGAAGTACTGAAGTCTCCTCGTATTACTTTTTTCCCTAATATTATTTTGTGTCATCGTTTATCTCTTGTACATAGCATTAAATGGAAACTTCTTTTTTTTTTAACTATCTACCCACTATATGTCTTTTGACTGGACAACTTAATTCATCTATATTTAAATAGATTATCTTTTAAAAAATAAAGCAATTATTAATAGGTAAGGACTTAATATTGTCATTTTGTTAATTGATTTTTGTCCGTTTTGTAGTTCTTTTTTCCTGTCTTTTGGGATTTTATGATTTTCTCTAGTGATATTCTTATATCCTGTCTCTTTATCTATTATGCATCAACTATACATTTTCACTTTGTTCTTACTATGAGGCCTACATAGAACATCTTATAACTCTATTTTATGCTGATAACAACTTAATTTTGTTCATATACAAAACCCCACACTTACACTTCTCCCTTCTACATTTTATGATTTTGTTGTCACAATTTACATCTTTTTGTATGTGCATCCATTGACAAATTATTGTGGCTATAGTCATTTTTAGTACTTTAGTACTTCATCTTTATACTAGAGTTAAAAGAGGTTTATACAAAGTATTCTGAACTTGACTATATACTAGTGATTTCTATACCGTTATATCTTTTCATGTTACTACTTAGTATCCTTTTATGTCAGTTTGAAGAACTTCCTCTTGTATTTCTTGTAAAGTAGGTCCAGTTGTGATGAACTGCATCAACACTTGTTTATCTGGGAAAGTGTTTCTCTCTCCTTCATTTCTGAAGTATAACTTTGCTGGGTAATGCATTTATTTGTCTTTCAGCACCGTGAATATATCAACCCATGCTCTCCCGTCCTGCAATGCATTGGCTGAGAAATCTATTAATAGCCTTATGTGTGTTCCCTTGTATGAGAAATGTTTTTACCTTTTTTCTCTTACTGCTTTCAAAATTCTTTGATTTTTTAGTTTGGTTATAATGGGTCTTAGTGAAGTCTACTTTGGGTTCAACCTGTTTGAGGACTTTTAATAAACAGGCACCTGGACTTCTACATCTCTCCCAGAAATGGGAAATGTCCAACCATTATTTCTTTCAATACGTTCTCTGCTCTTTTCTTTCAATCTTTTCCTTTCAGTTCTCCAACAATGCAAACAATAGCTCTTTTTATGGTGTCCAAGAAATCCCACAAGTTTTCTTCATTTTTGTTCTTTTCCTTCTGTTTCTTCTCTAAAAAATTTCAAATAATTTCTCTTAAAGTTCACAGATTCTTTCTTCCATTTGATCGAGTTTGCTATAAAAGTTCTTTATGGCATTTGTAATTTTATTCAGCTACAAAATTCCTGTTTGGTTCCTTTTTATGATTTTTATTAAGCTTCTTATTTTGTTCATGTATTTTTTTCCTGATTTTCCTGAATTATCTGCTTTCTCCTGTAGCTCTCTGAGCTTCCTTAAAACAGTTATTTTCAATTCTCTGCCAACCAATTGATAGATTTCTACTTTGAAACTGGTTACTGGTTATTTGGTGGTATCATGTTTCCTTGACTCTTCATGTTCTCTAAACTCTTTGCATTGTTCTCCTCACATTTAAAAAAGGAATGAATCTCCTTCTCCAAGCTTTACTGCTGCTTTAGGAGACAAACATATTCACCAGTCAGCTCAGATATGGTTTCTGAAGCTCTCTCAGACCTTTTCTTAGATACACCTGCTCCAAACCTCTTGTTCCTATTTAAGAGAGGGAGCAGGAAGAGTGAGGTTAAGGTTGTATGCCATGTCTCCATCCTACAAAGCCAAGCCTGGTGCTGAAAGCCTCCAGTTTGTTACCCTAGAACGTTCTCTGAAATACTCAAGTTCATATTGCATTCTCTTAATTCCACAGAGTGGGTCTGGCATTTGGTATATCCTCATGAGCCATTTGCAAAGACTCACACTCATTATCCATGAGATTGCATATGGGAAGGCAGTCACAGGTGTATAGGTTGAGGTGTCTACAGAGTTGACCAGGGTCCACAGGCATGGCATCCGAAGGCTTACTGATAGTGCCTAAAAAATAGTTAGCAGGATCTCTGGCCCTTTGTTGAATTCTGATCCTTGGTTGCTGTAATTTCCCATTTCCTTGCTCTCAGTATCTTCCTGTCTTTCTCAGTTATGCCAATCATTTCCATATTCTGGGTATGATGAGAAAGATGTGGGTTTTATGAGCATCATTCCATACAGTATGGGAAAACAAGCACTCACTCACTATACTCTCGCTTACCCACATGGGAGAAATTATGGGCAGAGGTGGTCTCTCTTGGCACTGAACTGTGGCTGCCTTGGGGTAAAGATGAAATGTGTAAAGTAAAACTGTGTTCTCAGATTTTTTTGTTCCAGTGGTATGCTGGAACTTCTCTGCTGGAATCCCAGACTCCCAAAAAGGTATTCTTGCCTATGAGTGGTTGTTAAAATCAATGTTCTGGGGAGGGACAAAAGTAGAAAATTCCTATTCTGCCATCTTGCTTAAGTCATTACCTTGTTACCCTTCATTTTCCCTTTACCCCTTTTTTCAGTCTTCTCTGCATTTAATTGACCACTTTTTGTGCAAAATTAGCATATATCCTGTCCTAGTTCTTAAATACTTCTTTTTAGCATTTTTTAGTGGCTGCCCTATAGTTTACAATACATATTTTTAACCAATCAACTCTTTCAAGTAGCATTATACTGCTCTAAATACTACAGTGTACCTTTTATGCAGAACCTTTTATTACAGTATTTTTAATTCCCCTCTTGTTCATATAATATTGCTATTATTCATTTCATATACTTATATGCAAGAATCATTTAATATGCTGTTCCAACTAATGCTAAAATAATTATGTTTTAGATCAGTGAAAAATAACACAAAACGTAATTATTTTCTTTTAGCTTTATTTCTTCTCTGATGCTTATCCCTCTTTTATTCAATCCATGTTTCTGACCCATATAATTTTTGCTCTCCCTGAAAAACTTCTTTTAATATTGTGAGTGAGGTCTGCTAGCAATGGATTCTTTTTGCATTGCATTCCAGTCTGGAATGTTTCTATTAACCTGTCTTCCAATTCATTAATTCTTTTCTTGGCTATGTGAGGTCTACTGATCGGTGGTACATCTAAGACATTTTTCTTTTCTGCTACAGAGTTTCTGGTTTCTAGCATATCCTTTAATTCTTCGTAAGACTATCCGTATTTTTTCTTACACTGACTATGTATTTTTATATGTTCTCTACTTTTTTCAGTAGAGTCCTAAACATATTAATCATAGCTTTTTAAATTCCCTGTCTAATAATTCCAATATCTATGTCATGGTTCTCATGCCTGGTTCTCACAACTGCTTTATATCTTCAGAGTGGTTTTGTTTTGTTTGTTTTTCTTGTTGGTTTTGTGTGTGTGTGTGTGTGTGTGTGTGTTTTGTTTTGTTTTGTGGCAAGATTTCTTTTTTTGTTGAAAGATGAACCTGCCTTATGGGTAACAGGGACATAAGTAAAAAAAAAAACAAAAAAAACCATTTTTCTAAAACTGTTTAAAGTGTACAGTGTGATGATTTAATATGTATATATACACACACTGAAATGATCACCACAATCAAGTTAATAACACACCTATGACTTCACATAATTACAATTCTTTTAATGTGAGCATTTACATTAATCCAGATAGAAGGTGGGCTATGTTTAATGTTTATTTTAGCATTATGTTCCAGAGGCTTCAAATTCCTGTTGTGTCCTCATTCTTGTCTCTGCTGTTGACATCAGGATTCCCTTTGTGTTCTCCTCAGAAAGAGTATGCATCTTGCAGCTCTTCCACCCGCAATCCCCCATTATGATGTTAGAAGTCTGCTGGTGTGGTAGTAAGTTGTGGGGGAAGAAAAGCATTCAATATTCACCTAATTAAATCTCAGTCTTTCACTGGGCCTCTATCTTCAGATCTGACTTTCACACGTGTCCAAACACACTGCTTTTATTTTTCCCAGCCTTCTGTTCGCTTCTATGATTTATATTCTTGAAAACCTGACCCCTCTCTCACTAACTATATTTTTCTTTTTATCTCCCTTAGATGAGATAAGAAGACTGGAGAGAGCTGAATTGGGAAGGAATTTCCTTGTGATTAATAGTCAGAATTGAGCTCTGGCAGAGTCTCATTTTCTGAAGAGTAGGGACTTTTTTTTTTCTTTTACTTTTTCTTTTTTTTTTCATTTTTCTTCTTTTTTCTCTTTAATGAAGAAGGTTCCTGATGTATGTTTTAATGGTTATTCTTCCTGACTACCATAACTACTATTCTGGAGATTCCTAAAGATTTCTGTAGACACCTTTCAAATTCTTAAAAAGCAACAAACTCCTTATCTGTTCAAGCATCAGCATCACAAAAAATTTAACGAATTAATATGTTTATACACATGCCACATATAAGACTTTGAGTTCCTCAAGTTCAAAACTTTTACTTTATAATCATATGACCACCACCTAGACCTCATGCTAAATGAGTATTTCTCTAGGCTATACTAATATATAAGTTTCCTATTTCTTTCATGATGTTTAACAAGCACATGCCCTATATACGGGCATATCAGAATACAGTAGAATGCAATAAAAAAAAGCTAAAATATAAAAAGAGGTTTTAAGTACTTAATTATGAAAAGGGTTCACTTCATACATTATTAATGAGAGCCATATTCTTTATATGGAAATATATGTCTACTAAAACTACAAAAATTACATAATAGTAATTTCCATTTCCTTGCTTACCATTTCCAGGTACCTTTAACATTACCTCAAATCTAACTCATGTCGAATTTGCTCTTCACTAGCACTGTTGTAGCTTATTATTATTTATTAAACATGAAATCTATAACATTTTGATTAATACTTTTATGTTCTACTTATAAAGTTAGATTATTTCTTAAATTTAATTGCCAAATGAAACATATCATTCATTAAAATTATATATTATAACCTTGAGGTGGAACACTTCATACTTTTAATACAAACCTAGAGAAATAACTAATAAACTCAATGTGTAATACAAATAATTGAAGATAATATAGTGGACCAAACGGAATGTTTAATTCATTCAATATTAAATAATGTACTGCTAAAATAACCTTTGGCTTATAGATTTGTTATATGGACTATAAAACAAAGTGCAGTAGTGCCATCTCCTGGAAGGTACAGAACAGGAGATATAATTTAATATGAGCTCGGTATTTAATATTTCATATTAATCAAAACAATAAGGAAGGGAAGAAGAAATAAGAATACAGATTTCTAATAATTATTTTACGATTAAGCATATTTGAGATTAAATATTTCACCCTTACAACATTGTGTCTTTATCCTTTAGAAATTTATATCAACATATATCATTAATTCCTTTAACATTAAGAACATCTGTTGAGCTTACAAGCATGTAAGGTTAATCATCTCAGGTTATGAGATTAACTTCCTGTCTAAAGTTAGTTAGGACTCTTACTTTGTAGAAGCCTATCTCCTTTTTTTTAATCCTATAGCAATAAAAACTATTTTAAATAAGATTGGCCACCAAAGTAATTAGTCATGAACTGAGAGTCTGTGGGTTTACTGAGAATATTTCTCTGTACCTTCAGATCATTCCCAAACCTGAGATTTCTCTTGTTAATTTTTTAAAAATAAAAAGCCTTTAATAGCTAGTTTGGAAATATTTTTTGTATCCTATCAGAGAAGTCATTTATCAGTCCTTTATTTCCCTGTGCTCAGTGTTTAACCCAATTCTTCTTAATTTTTTACTAATGTAGTCATTATTCAGAAATGCATTTTTTTGGGGCATCTGGGTGGCTCAGTGGGTTAAAGCCTCTGCCTTCGGCTCAGGTCATGATCTCAGGGTCCTGGGATCGAGCCCCGCATCGGGCTCTCTGCTCAGAGGAGCCTGCTTCCCCCTCTCTCTCTGCCTGCCTCTCTGCCTACTTGTGATCTCTCTCTGTCAATAAAAAAAAAAAAAAAGAAATGCATTTTTTATTTGTCTTTAATGCCTTCTGTAATTTTTGCTATTCTGCGTTCAACTTTTTAATCTTTTACATTATCTTGAAAAATATATCAAACTACATACACAACAAAATTTTCTTTCACAAATTACTATTTAGGTTTCACTGACACTTTTTCTTTGATGATAGGTATATTATTCACATTACTCTTATGACGTTGTTTGATATTATATAAGGAATGTTATAAAAAAGTATATCGAACTTATGAAGAAAATCATGCTAATGATAAGACTTATTAACCCCTTGTTATGATTTCATAGTTGACACCAAGGAAACTACAAATATATAATACACAATTATAATAAACCTGAACAATATACAAATAATCTGTCTTCAATATAATTATCTACCCAACAACCATAAAATATTAAAAGTACACGATTATCATTAATTACTTGATATTTACTTGTTTCTGTGTTGAGAAGCTATGGTGATGATGGCTGAATAAGAATAAATGGGATTTACACCCCATATCAGGGAAATACAGCAAATCAAAACCACAATGAGATACCATCTCAGACTACTCAGAATAGCTAAAATTAGTAACTCAGGAAACAACAGACATTGGTGAGGATGCAGAGTGGTGGAACAGATGGATCATAAGGTGGGAGCATGTTTAATGAAACTGTAAATTCTTACTTAGACAAATCAGCAAAAAGACCTTTTATTTTCCCCCTGAACTCTCATGGCCTGTTATGTGTATCTAATTTTTTGGAAATACTCAAATTCAGTCTTGTGTATTAGTTATGTCTGCATGTGCTTTCTTTATTCTACAAAACTCTCCTAACAACCATGTGAAACATGGACCTTTTCTCATTTTTTATATTTTACATAAATTTCATGTCCATCATGGATGTTTAACAAACATGTGTTTCAGAAACACATAATTTAAATTTTAATACAGAAATATTTTCATATATCTCACTTTGGCCTCTCTCCCATCTTAGTGACATGAGGTTCTTACCACTCTACTTCCTGCTATTTTCAATACTTTCTGTGTTGTTTTAAAGGAAAATTCAGTTTTGCTTTTAAAAGACATATAAATGCTAAAAAGTGAAGTTGTTTTTCCAGTGAAGAGAAATGAGATCATAACATGTCACCAGACCAGTGGAATACTAAGATAGATAAACTCGATAGTTGGAAAAATATTTTAAATGCCAGTTTTGAAACAACTGGTACATAACAGAATTTATTGTGAAACAGAAATCACACCAAAAGGAAAGTTCTTACCTGATCTAAATCATCACTGAAACTTCAATATTGGTTGTCCTTACTACCTGCTTTAAAGGTCAAGACTGCATGCTGACCAAGAGACAGTCTGAAAAACAAAAACACATTTACCAAAAATAAGCTTAAATGTGTTTTCATGATTATAAAACACCTTCGAAAAAGTCAATGTACCAATTGCAAGTATTCTTGGACATGAAAAAGCCAGATATATATCTTAGTGATATTTATAGATATAATCCTTGCCTTGCACAAGCCAAATGACATATCCAATATACTAAGAATCTTTCTTTCCTCACCAGATATTACGAATAGGAATTATCAACTCCCTCTGGAAAATGTATTCCTCATGATCAATAATAAGCAAGTTTCAGTCTACAACAGGGTTTTAAAAGGTCTTTTGAGGGCAAAGATACCACCACAAGACACTATGCTTTGAACTATTATACTGTAGGAACAAAATATGTTTATAATTATTTTAATAATATCTAATTTCTAAAATGGATTCATTTCTACTATTTCAAATAGCTCCGGTTTAAATCTTTTAATGGAATGATTAAAAATCTGAAAATCATTGAAGTTTATTTTTTTATAACACAAGGGGTATTTTAATATCTTTGTTTAAAAACTTTTTTAAGTAGAAAATGAGAAATACAACTATTTTCAAGTATATAAAAACATTTCTAATAGGTTTGCCACGTAATTTTTTTTTTAAAAAGTGACTTAAGGTTTGCATCAATAAGTACTTAAATTCAGAAGTCAAATGGTTAATTAAATTTTGATTATTAAATATATATTCCAGATAATGGAATTAATATTAATTAAATATGTATTATCAAAAAAAACACAAGTGATGTTAGAGAACATTATTCCTATGAAAGAGACGAGAAAGCAAGATTTCTATAAATCCGACATTTCAGAGCACTGATTTAGATTAGCCAAGTGAATAATTTTAAAAGGCAAATTTCTTTTGGAATGTTTTTTTAAATTTTTTTTTAAAGACTTTATTTATTTATTTGACAGAGAGGGAGAGATCACAGGTAGGCAGAGAGGCAGGCAGAGAGAGAAGAGGAAGCAGGCTCCCTACTGAGCAGAGAGCTTGATGCAGGGCTCGATCCCAGGACCCTAAGATCATGACCTGAGCCAAAGGCAGAGGCTTTAACCCACTGAGCCACCCAGATGCCCCTTGGAATATTTTAATCAATCTTAATTTAATATAACACTCATTTACACCTTATGGTAAATTAGTTCAAACACAAATAATCTTGCCCTTTACTTGCTGCCTATTTTTATTACCTATTTATTATCTCTATATTTTTCTCTTTATTATCTTTTTTTCCTCTTATTTATTCTATCAAAATTTATAGTCTTTCAAGCAATGACTTCTGGTAGTTTTCAATAATTTGTATTTGTTGGGACACGTGCGTGGCTCAGTCAGTTAAGTGTCTGCCTTCAGTTCAGTTCATGATCCCCTGAGATCAAGTCCTGGAATTGAGCCCTACATCAGGCTCTCTCCTCAGAGGGCTACTCCTCCCTCTCCCTCTGCCTGTGGCTCCCCCTGCTTGTGCTCTCTTTCTCTCTGTGCCAAATAAGTAAATAAAATCTTAAAAAAAAAAAAAAAGGAATTTGTATTTGTCCTGGTATTATGGCTAATTTTATGTGTCAACTTGAATTGTCACAGGTATATCCCACTGGATAACCCTGACTAATACAACTGGCTTGAAATATATACGAACCCATACATACATAAAATTTTAAAGCCTTCAAATTCACCTATTGCTAAGAGAGCCTCTCTCTTCACGAACAGCAACATTACATCAATCACTATACACTATCTGTATTAAAGCTTAAAAGCAAATCAAACAGCCTGATAGATATCAGTTCAAAGCCTGATCTGAATACTTAATTATGTGATCTTAAATGAGTTATATCACCTTTGAGATAGCTTCTGCTGTATCTATAAAAAGGGGACATTAACCATTGCTTTGTATGGCTTTATTGAAGATTATATATTACTTATTTAAAGAACCTGACATCTAATAGTGAGCCAATAAAAAAATATTTTTTCATTAATTAGTTTAATGATAGAATCGTTACATTGCCGAAAACACAAATCCTAATTCAGAAGGATGACACTGTTTTTTTATCCAGAGAGTTAATATTTATCATCAGATTTTTTATATTTTTAAAATTTTTTATGTTATCATCAGATTTTTATATAACATAACCAGAATTTATGTGCTAAGGAATTTTTAATAAAGAATTACTGACACTGATTGAAGTGTGTACTGATTGATATATTGATTGTGTATTGATTGATTGATATACACTGATTGACACCGTATCAGAGATTTGTATTTACCAGATCATATGCATCTCAAGTAAAACAGAACAATGTTTATAATTTGTTGTTGTAAATAACTTGACAAAATTTACTTTTCCTAATAATGAATCTGTTGACCTAAAGGAAAGAGCAACAATCAAGTGGTTCCATTTAAATATGTGATAATATTCCATAGAAAATACTGTAGTTGTTATAATTAACCCCTTCTACAGTGTAATTGAGCATCTCTAATGTTTTCCAAAACTGCTGAATGTTTACTTTTTACACCAGAAGAAACTTCATTATTTTTCTACTGTGCTCAGTATGTAATCAGGCTTCCTCCTAAGACTCATGAGATTATTTTGAGACTTAAAAGCGTAATTAGAGACCACCTATGTGAACTGCTTTATTGCTAAAAGTGTGGTAAAACAACAGCATGTATTATATACACTTTAGACAGTCTCATCCATTTAGCTCTATAAATTAATTGTGTGGTACCCCCTCAGAAACAATATGTAGAAATATTCTGAAAATCTTTAAGGTTTGTCTAGATTTTCACATATCTAAATCATGTGTGATTTCCCGCATTTTCTAATCATGTCTCATTCCCATTTAACTAAAACATAAGTTGGTGCTATATTTTCATGTATCTTTTCTCCTTAATTCACTTCAGAATAAAGCTTAAACCACTTCTCCATTACTTTCATATGTTAGTTTAGGCAATAAAATATTGACTCCTAGATAATTAATGATGTTGACCTCCTAGAGTATATACAGAGATTTCTAATAAAACTATACAAACAAATATTTATATATATGCAGATACCTGTATACTAAGACATAACTTGTAAACATCAAGACTGGCATATTCAATTAGTTAATTAATAAGACCGGTTTGGTAACTCTTAATGTTTATACATAACAATTATTGTATAATAAAATTTGTTCATCCATTATGTAAATTTTGCTATGTACAAGACACCATAATAGGCCCTTGATATATATAAAGTTGTTTAATTTCTAGAAGTCCATAATGTGAGGAAATAAACAGAAATCTTAATAATAGCAAAGAGTCAATATCAAAAAACAAAAATGAGATTAGCATCATAAACCAGAATTCATAAGAAAAATTCTCACATAGTCTAAGTGTCTCAAAGACTAACAATGTACAATAAAATGAGGCAAGAAATCTTGAGGGAAATCAAAGACAGGGATCACATTTTGGGGGACCCTGATTATCCAGTTAAGCTAGGGTCTATGAGTTAGGCAGTGAAAAAATTTCAAGGTTTATAAAAACAAAAATGACATGGCCAGAGCTGAATTTAACAGTATTAATTCTTGAATAAGAATGGAGTATCTTGAGTTCACAGAGGAGACAAGAGTTGAGATCAAAAATAAGGAAGACATTAGAGGTTCTTTTAATTATCTAAATGAGAAGCAGTAAAGGATTAATTATATAGTAGAGCAATACAAATCAAGCAAAAAAGACAGATTTAAGAGATCATGATAATATAGAATTGAGAGGTTTTGGCAATTGATTACCCATTGGCTATCAGGCAAATACTAATTCTATAGGAAAAATATAATTGTGGAAATATTAAATAGCAAAGCTATTAAAATGCCTACCTCGATTAAAGATATATGTTATAACCAAGTGTATTCTCGAAGAAGAAGATGATAAAATAATTTTAGGAATGCATATACTCTATTAGGCTCTATCTATTTTTTTTATGCAGATGATTCTTAAATTCACTCAGGTATTCCACACTTCTATCTAGAGTTTCCCAATTGTTTTCCAAACATTTAAAGATGGACATTTTGCTGATATTTTAAACTCAAGAAACAAAAAATTTAGCCTTTCATCCCTCTATAATCTGCTCTGATGACTATGTTCTCTAGACCCATTAATGGTTTCACTGTAAATGTGCTTCCCAGACATTAACAAAACCAAGTAACAAAACTTCTAGCCATCGGTGATGGAAACTACAGTACTCTCTTAGACTTGGCCCTCTACCTTTACAAGAACTTTTAAGGAACTGAGATTTTACCCTACTTTTAAGCTAAGAGAAGACATGTTTCACAGTAACTTTCATGATGACAGAAGACAAGGCTTCTTAGAGGCAAGGACTTCATTACTCACATCACTGCAAGCAGCATGAGCTTTATGTTGATATTGGTTGCCTCTGCCCTCCAAATATAACAGAGGTGACACGAATGACCTATTGAAAGTGGTATACACAGTAAATCTGTGTCATGGCTAAGGAACGCCAAACTTAGGAAATCCTAGTGTTTTAAGGAACTGTTAAGAAACCTTCATCTTTGCATTTAAAGAAGATATTATCTTCATTATCACCACTGTGAGTCAAATCTTTCCTCTGTCCTAGAGGGAGAATCTCTATTTTCTAAGGTTATTTCTCTACAAACATCTTTGTAAGAAAGTCCAGTACAAAACCTGATCCAAGATACGCAGAAATGTCATGAAGAATTATTTCCCAACACTACTTATCTGCCATGTCTGGTTTCAATCCTATCAATTAGACTTTGAAAATATAGTATTAGGAAGGAAAGGATTAAGGGAAATATGGCAAGAGACGATGAAGAGGTTCATAGGGAATATCTGTAACCAGCTTCTGAATCTTACTTGAGCCTCCAGAATCTGCCTAAATATTATATATCCCAATTTAATGATAAAATACCTCTTTGCTTGCTGAAACCTGTGGCTTGGTATATTAAGTAATATCCAGTTCACTTATGGGCTAGTCAATGTGCAGGTTTCACTGATGTTCTATATAAAGGCACTTAGCTTCTACTAGGGCCCAGATATGAACTACTGCCTAAAAGCTTCGCATAGAAGTAAATACTGGTCATCGCTTATAGGAACATAGTGCTATTAAACATTGAATCTCAAGACTAATACTCTTGTTCTGATTTCACTCATTCTAAGAGTATTCAAGTCATTTGATGTAGCATGCTTACTACTAGTGAATACACTGGTTTGAGCAACACTAATATCTAATTCGCTTTTACGTTTCTTATTATAAATGAACAAATTTAAATCCTGATTTTGTTTTTCTAATTAGGTTTTTCTGAGCTTTGATAATAAGTTAGCTTCCTTGAATACAATTACTTCTAAGCACAGTGATGTTAGGGAGTATCTGAATCTTGACACCTAAGAGCCCATAACCAATATAGTGAAAACTTTGCAAGGTGAACACAACCTTATGGGCTGAGGGGATGAAAACCAGGTTTCTTCCGGACACACACCTTTGGCCTCATAATAGGTGTTCTTCCTCTCACTGCATGTTCTTGTCAGTCTGAAACAACCTTCATTATGCTGCCTTTAAGGCTCAACTTAAGAATAAACTGATTAGCCATCCTTCATATTCAAAGTAAGTATTAATAGTGTGACTCCGTGTAGACATAGTACTTTATATTTACACCTATTTCTTGGTTTATATTACAGCCAGTTTTGGTGAAGAACTATACCATATTCAGATGCATGACCCAAAGAGCATCTTGAAGAGTGCCTTGCAAATAGAAGTAACTTCAAAAACATGCTGGATCAATCAGAAATAATTCAAGCACCATTATTAAACTTTGACTCACATGAAATTATAGACTAACCTGAGATCAGGCATGTTCTCAATAGTATGTATTATTCTTACCAATAAGGAAAAAATAAAACATATGCAAAATGTATAAATCCCAGAGAGGCAACCCATATATGCACAGAAAGATTTATGAAATATGTAAACCTTGCTTTAAATTTAAATAAAAATAATAAGACACTGCTTTTCACCAAAGCTTTGGCAAACATGAAAAAAGACTCAATACCTTGAATAAGGAAAACAGACATGTATATGAAAGGATACTCATTCATACTGTTTGATAAGAGTGCAGTTTATCATAATCTTTCTGGACAGAGATTGGGCAATATGTATGAAAAGCATTAAAATATGAATACACAATAATTATACTTCTATGGGTTTACCTAATTGAAATGTGTGCAAAACTATCTTTACGGACATTCAACACAGCATGCTATATCCTTCTCTACTCATAACATTATAACATGAACATTTTCCATCTCAATAAGATATTCTTCATAAATATGTTTAATAAAAAGCTACATATTATTATTTCATATTGGAATACCACACTTTAGCCATAACTCGAGTACTGAATATCCAAATTATTTCTGTGATTTTATCACTATAAATATTGTTATAATGGATATATTCCTCTGCATATTTCTTAAGGCTCAAGCCTTAGAAAAGAATCAGTAGGTAAAAGAGTGGGTGCACTTAAAATACCAATGCATATTTCCAAATTTCTTTCAAATTAACTTTGAGTATTCTAATTTAAACTTCCATTAGTAGTATATACAAAACTATCTCACCATAACTTCACTAGCATTATTACATTTTTAAACATACTTTTTAATTCAGTAGAATTTTAGAATTTTATTTTTGCTTTTATTTTCTGTTGCTCATCTTAATCTTTTACTACATTTGTGGCAAACTTTCATATATTTACTGGTAATACGTATTGCCAATTTTGTAATTTTTCTACTCATTGTCTTTATAGTCTCTGTATCGGTCCTTAAGTGGTTTTGTCTTATTGATTTATATGAACTTTATATATTAAAAATTGTCAACTTTTGAAGCACACAGCTTTATAACTTTATGTAATTGCAACTACATATCTTTTCCCCCTTGAGATAGAAACAAATGATTACATATTTTAAAAACACTTATTATCCCAGATTAAATAAGTATTCATCTGTAATACTGTTTGTTGCTTTACATTTACGTTATTTACTTGCAATTTACTTGAAATATACCATTTGCATGAGAGAGGCATGATTCCAAATATTTTTCCAATTTTCTAAATGTCATTTATTTAAAAAAACCTACTCCTTCCATTTCCAATTAATGTATAATTCTTCCTTTATTTTAATATTAATTACCTAAACTTAGCTCTATCACAAATTAATTTTCTATACACACCAGGGTCCATCTCAGGACTCTTCCATTCTACTGCCAATCTGTCCTTATACAAGTTCAATAAAATATTTCATTATTTTTTCTTTTTTAATATTTTTATGTATCTAGGAGAATAAATAATCCTTTACTACACCTCCTTTTCAAAATAGGCACAGCATTCATGTCTCTTTTGTTTTTAATCACTTTGGTGACAGTCCATATTATCTCTTGGGAAGCAGTATTAACCTAAAACACCACGAAATTCCCAGATGCTATGTTTTTAGATATGAAAACATAATCTATCCCCAGGATCAGTCTTTAACAGAAAGCCATCTGTGTCTGGTATAGGAGAGCTGTTTAAAGATACTGTAATGAATGTCTGAGGTTGTAGGAAGGGAGATGGAATGATTTAAAAAAAATTTTTATCAGGTATGGAGTTAATGTCTACTGAAGTGCCTCCTATAATAATAAAATAAGAGATGAAAGATAAAGTTCCTAAGACAGCAAAATCCTAAAGACCAATAAAGAAACAGTATGCAAGGTTTAGTAGACTTCAGTGGATCCTTTAAGAGCTGACTTTACAAAAAATGGAAAGACTGGAATCTTCAGAACCGAGACATATAAAGGGCTTAAACTATCAACCTTACTCATTCCCTAAGCAAGGTTCTACTTCCTGAGATGAGACTAACCTTCTTGGAGAAAGTAGAGGAAAGAGTTATAAATTCTGTAGATTCACACAAGTATGACAATAGTTCACCTCCCAAGGTTAAAGGCATTCTAGCCTGAAGCTCAGGAGTTGACAACTGGATTGAACGTCAATCACATTTTGTTTTTTTAGAAAAATTCTGCTGAGATGAACTATAAAAATAAACACACATGGGATTTATGATAGTTTTTAGGAGATGCCTTAGGCCAACTTTCAGGATCAATGCATTTGTTTCTGACTTTAATGCTTAGAATGACTCCTTTATATACCTTGAAGTAAACAGCTTGTCTAATGTTAGCCTTTTGGAACATAAAATAGGTGGAATTTTCTTCATCAAAACAAAGTGTTTATTATTAGAATCAAGTAGAAGTTATTGTTTCTTCTCCACAAAGTTGTTATAAATCCTAAGATAGTACTGAATAGCGTAGGTCAGAAAGGACTTCTTTTTTGAAATTCATATATCCATGTCTCTACTGGAGCCTAATCTCTAGAAATAATCCTTCAGGTGTCAGGAAGCAATAACAGAAGCTACACAACCTAGGTGATGGTAAATGGGAGTGGTTTAGAAGCACCCAAAGGAGACAAAACATAAATACCACAATCCATTTTCACTTGATAAAAGATTCCTAAAGTCACCTTCTATTAAATAAAAAGAGCATACTCAATACTTTTAGGGGGACTGAATTAAAATTAACATTCTTTCATATATACGATTGCTAACGTACATACATACAACCCACACATACTTTTCGGTTGGTGTATATTAATATAAAAACCAAATACATTATTCTAAATATCATGTACATGCGTATTTGGTGGGGAGTGAATTTGATACTGTATACTTAATAATGAATCACAGCCAAAATGTATCAGTGTTTAATTCATAAATTTATTCATTTATTTAGAGGAAATTGCTAATAATTCATAACAGAAACTGGGAAGATCCCAGAATTTCACCACTAATGAAATTTATCTATTTATTCACTCTTTCATTTAATAAGCATGTACTGCATACCTACTATGTTCTCAGGAACTGAGCCTGTCCTATGAATAAAAGACGCATATGAAACAGTTTTGGATTTTTTTAGAAACAGTTTTTAAAAAAAATTCATAGCCCAGGCTAGTCTCAGTGAAGCTTACACTACTGAGGAACTAAGATTCTTTTTTTTAAACCCAGGGAAAACTTATTTTCTTACAAAAGTAAAGTAACTATTTATTTATTTTTTTTCAATGTTCCGAGATTCATTGTTTATGCACCACACCCAGTGCTCCATGCAATATGTGCCCTCCTCAATACCCACCACCAGGCTCACGCATCTCCCAAGCCCCCTCCCCTCCAAAACTCTCAGTTTGTATCTCAGAGTCCACAGTTTCTCATGGTTCATCTCCCCCTCCAATTTCCCCCAATTCACTTTTCCTTTCCTTCTCCTAATGTCCTCCATGTTAATCCTTATGCTCTTTCTCTGCTTGACAACTGCCAAACTGTGGAAAAAGCCAAGAGGCCCTTCAACAGACAAATGGATAAAGAAGACGTGGTCCATATATACAATGGAATATTATGCCTCCATCAGAAAGGATGAATACTCAACTTTGTATCAACATGGATGGGACTGGAAGAGATTATGCTGAGTGAAATAAGTCAAGCAGAAAAAGTAATGTAATTCTTGAAAAACTTCAAATCGTGCTATTAAAAACTGGTAGTGACACCAGGGGTCACTTTATAGAGGAAGAAATTGAGTGCTTATTTGATGACATACAGGTCATGAAATGAGAGTGTAACCAAGCTAGGTCTATGGTTATATCCTTTCAACTATTCTTTCTGCTGGTTCCTATGGCCCAGTCAGTACAACACACTCCGTTGTTTCTAACCACTGTGTTGAGGTTCACTCATGAAACTTTTAGAGGTATGGTGCTAAATTTTTATCAACACTTAGAATTTAATTTTACTAATATTGAAGAAATATACTGATACATGGTAATTAAGAATAATAAACAAATCATTATTTAACATAGAAAAACATGTTAAATGTAGAAAGGGATACAAATTTCCATGAATAACAAAAGTAAATGACAGGTGTAGGGAAATCATTTTCAGTCTCTTGTTAGCAGGCTTTATCCTACAAACTAAGTAAAAAAATTCCGAGTGGAACATTTTATGCCATCACAATATTTCTGCAAAGAACAAAACTAAGGGCAGAAAGTACAAGCTATTGCTATTCTAAAGAAAATGACAAGACGCTTCCACCAAGATTTTTTTAAATGACTAAAACAGTCCTGCATCCTGCAACCACCACCCATAACCTACCTTCAACTTACATAAAAAGATAATTTAAAATTTACAAAGTAAATGAAGGAATTCATAGTAGCAAGATATCAACCCAAAAAGAGTAGGCTGGTATTTGCCTTCTCCTACATGAAGATGATTATTCTCCACAAAGAGAAAGCTGGGAGACTCCAAGAAAATCAGACTTTGGGGCCTCTTAAATATAAATGTAGTACTTTCTTCATATCTCGAAATATATAAAAGAAGATACCAGACCAAAACGTTCCACAATGGAAAAAAGAGGCATCATTATGGTAGACTGGATTTATACCATTTGCTTGACAAGGATACATTAATTTCCTGTGAGGCAAGTTAACAATGTGGATGATAGTAATGCTGGATGGATCACCTAGAAGGTAATCAATTCAAAACTTCTGTTAAGGGCAGAGAAGTGTTAAGAGACCCAAGTGTATAAAGCTGGAAGCAAGAATATGCATCTGTCCGTAAAACTTAGGAATGTACAGTGCCTATGCTGACACTGTACAGTACAAAGTTCTCCGTGGGGAGCCTAGGTAAAAATCACTTATATCTCACAGAAGGATTCACATTTAGACATCTATTAGACTGATGGTTGCAGCAGATACCAGCTTAACAGTGAGATCTTCACCCCTTCTGCTAATATCCATTGTCCAAAGCTAAAGGGGAAATGGAAAGAAACACTGGACTGCACAAGACTGATGTTTTGAAATAGACTGGACTAGAAATTTTAACAGCTAGAAATATGTCATAATTATTAAATTAAGTTATAATCCAAAGTCACCCAAACCTACAGAATCAAAAGCATACTTATGTCTTCTTAACTATATTTAACCAAAATCAAACCGTTTGATTAACTAAATATACTTAAGTAATATCTTTACACAACAATCAAGATTTTCCTGACATTTTTAAACATGAAATTTTCTATTATTTGTAGCATATAAAACCTATGCATATGAACAAGATTATATAAACTCTCTGGGAGATATCAGAAAGTTTTCCATTTTCATTTTCAAAATAAGCAGCTAATGATTTAAATGAGTGTCTAGAGCCCAAGTATGTAGGACAAATGGACAACTATATAGTAGCCCCAGCTTACCAAAATGTCACCTGTAGGTTGCTAAAATTTTCATTGAATTCCAATTCACATTGTTATTGTACTTATGTTTTCATTTCTAAAACTACTCTTGAAAATGTACAAAAAATAATGTATTTAGCAAACACACTGTATCTTAAGATACAAAAAGATAGAGACGCCTGGGTGGCTCAGTCAGTTAAGCATCTGCCTTCAGCTCAGGTCATGATCCCAGGGTCCTGGGATGGAGTCCTGCATTGGGCTCCTTGCTCAGCAGGGAGTCTACCTCTCCCACTGCCTGCTGCTCGCCCTGCTTGTGCTCTCTCTCTCTCCTTCCCTCTCTGACAAATAAATAAAAACAACAACAAAAAAAAGGTACAAAAAGATAACTGTATTTCTAAAGACTAGAATAAAAATTTAATTATTATTTACCAGATAAATAATTATTTATCAAGTTTATAAGTACTTACAAAATATGTGAAAGACCTCTACACCAATAATGTAGATTTTATTTTCCTAAATGAATGCAACAATATATCTGATACTATAAGTGCTTCTTACAATGTGATTTTGACCACTCCTTCCATTAAGAGATTTGTGCTTCCTTCCTACAGGCAGTGAGTTGGAATTGCTCTAATAGAAGATGATAAAAATGATGCTATATGACTTTCAAGGCTAGGTCATAAAAAGGATTAACCTTTGACCTAGCTCTTTCTTGAAACTCAGCCACAAGTTAGTGAAGAATCCCATAGTACACAGACAGGACATGTGCCAGTATTCTGGCTGACAGTCACAGATGACATCAAGGTAACTGCTAGTACAACTGCAAGATCTGGAGTGATGACCTTTCAAATGATTCCACCCTCCTGCCTTTAAGATACCACAACTCATATTGAGTAGAATATTCATAAACTGTCCCCTCTAGGCTTTGCTCAAATGCACATTCATGAACAAAATAAATGCTGCTTTAAAACTTTAAACATTGAGGTGGCATGTTTTGTAGCATTAGACAGTGAACAACCTGAACAACTGAAAACTGTAAAACATTGATAAGAAAAATTAAAGAGGTTCTAAGTCATTGGAAAGATACAATATTCATGAAATCGTGCAGTTTCAGTTGTGGCTAACATTTTAATTATTATGACAATTCATTTATTGATTTAATGTAATCCCAACCAAAATTTCAGCATTTTTTAAAGAAATTGACAAGACTCTAAAATTATATGCAAATAAAAATTACCTAGAAAGCCAAAATAATTTTGAAAAAGAACAGAGTTGGACTTACAGTACTAATTTTAACAATTTAAAATTTATAATAGTCAAAACATGTCATGTGAGAGTAAGGATAGACATGCACATAAGAAAGAACATTAATGAGTCCAAAAATAGATGGACACAAACTTTTATTCATTTTGGACAAAGATGTCAACATAGGGGGAAAGAAGATTCCTTTCAAAAAGTAGTGCTAAAATAGGCTATGTAAACATAAGAAAACACCAAACTGAAAAACTATATTTACACAGAACACAGACCTAAATATAAAAGTTAAATCACCTAAACATCTAGAAGAAAATATGAGAAACCACCTTCACAACCTTAAGTTAGACAAAATGCACTAAGTATAAAAGAAAGAAAAATTGATAAACGGGATATTCTCAAATTTAAAAATTTCTGCTTTTCAAAAGATACCACCATAAGAATGTAAAAGAAAGCCACAGAGTACAAAAAATTATTGTTTGTGAGAAGGTTACAATCACTTTGAGAATTTCCTTCTTATAAATTTAAACATACATTACTATATACAACCCAGTAGTTCTATCCCTACATACTTGTTCAAGAGAAAGAAAAGTATATGTATATACAAAAACTTGTAAATGGGGGCACCTGGATGGCTCAGTCACATAAGTGTCTACCTTCGGCTCAGGTGGTGATCCCAAGGTCCTGGGTTTGAGTCCCACATCAGATTCCCTGCTCAGTGGGAAGCCTACTTCTCCCTCTCCCTCTACTCCCTGCTTGTGCCCTCTCTCACTCCCTCTCTCAAATAAATAAATACAACCTTAAAAAAAAAACAACTTGTAAATGAATATTCACAACAGCTATTTTCATAAACAGTTCCAAACTGGAAACAAACCAAATCCAAAAGGTGAATGGATACACTAGTCTATTTATACAAAGAGAGACTGTAGAACAACAATAGCAACAGAATGGAATATTAATGCACATAAAAACAATCTCAGAAATGCTGTTGAGTATAAGTCAGACACTATATGAATCCATTTATATGTAATTCCATAACAGGTGCAACTAATAGTGACAAAAAAACAGATCAGTGGTTGCTTGGGACTGGGGGTAAAGTAAGATGACAAAAAACACAGGGGTACTTTTGGGGATGATGGAAAGATGTGTAATGTCTTATTTGCAGGGGTCACATAATATTGTATAATGTGTCAAAACTTATTCGGCTATGTCTATAAAATCTATACATTTCATTCTATGTAAATTTCACCTCAGTAAAGTCTGATAAGAAAAAAAAAAATACACCTGGTGGTAATATTAAACTATTAACACCTTGAAGCGTGACTTTACAAAATGCCTGAAGAAGTTACATGGTAACACTCTGAACAGAGCTTACTATTTAACAAATAGTGAATGACATTATCTCCTTGTTCTACAATATCCTACTATCCTTTGGCCTACTTTTAGCTCTGTGGATGTGATTAATTAGTTTCACTACTAATGAAGAGGTTTTAAGCAAGCAAACTGCTACATACTAATTGGTAATTTCTAAACAAGGTTTACCTGCCTGTCCACAGAATGTCTAAATGAAGTGAAAACTGTATAAAGAATTCTATGACTATTTTTGTGTGTGTGGATGTGTCTACAAGTCACATAGCTTGCTTGATGAGCTAAGAAATTGAACTTTTTGGGAGGCTTTTATCTAATCAGGATATTTACTTTCTCATCATAATCACATTAAATTGTAGTGTGTTTGAGCCTTGTTGTGTGAATCATTGTTTCTAAAAAATATATAAAATCATAATACCACCTCACATATACTTCAAAACTATTGATAATTCATTATATAAAGAAATAGGAGCATGCAAAAAAATAACAACAATAAACATTATTTCTGTGGCTTGCTATGTGTCAGGAACAATTTTAAGACTACATTTATTCACTTATTTTATCATCATAATGACACTATGAAAAATTATCATTATAATTTTTACCAATTGTGTGAATGAGAAAATAAATGCTGATGATATTCAATAACTTCATGCAGTTTTTTTAGTGCTTAAGAACCACTATAGTTATTATACTTTGACTTCTTAAAGGTAAGTATGCATTTTTAAGAATAATCCTCTGAGACTAGAAACTGATAATTGCAAATTCTGTAAGAAGATTAAAAAAAAAAGATATTTATGTCATATTTGCCTGGGTTAATTAGTCATGTAGCTTACCAGATTTAAAAGTGGAACCCTCAACACGGCACTTTTATGATCTTTCTCCTAAAATTCCACTCCCTGTACCTTTTATCCCTTAGGGAAACATGGAGTTTATTAGTTCTTTCCTTCTGGTCACATGGGAAACAACACTCACCTGGGGAACTTTCCCAATAGGGCAAAGAAGCTACAGGTAATGCTTTCATTTCTACATTAGTTCAGGGAGATTGAATTCCACTGGTAAGAAGTTGGCTTACACTAGCCAAGATATGGAAGCAACCTAAGTGTCAATCAATAGATGACAGTTTAAAGATGATGTGGTATGTCCATACTATGCTCCACTTGGGATTCCATGTTCATCTTTACATCACCCATTTTCTACAGAAATCCTATCAAATCCCCACCTTTCACATCTGGTGGAATTCTTCATGCCTAACCATCCCCAGGTAATATCTTACCACCCTGCCCTGCCTTCACAAAGAATCTTGTTAGAACAGCTCCAGCTCCTTGGCTATAAATCCTCACTTTTCCTTGTTGTATTTGGAGTTGAGCCCAATCTCTTCCCTCCTTCGACCCCTCCACAGCTACAGTCCCCTAAATGAAAGTCTTCCTAACAGTTTAAAACAAAATAGAAGCCCTCTGGGACTTCTCAAAAATCCAGGGAAGGGTTTTAGAATTCCACTGGCCAAGGAATGGGGAAGGTGGTATTATCAGGCAATCTCATCTATGTCCCAAATGGCAGGAAGGGAAACACCAAGTCAGTTATAAAAATAACCATATTTTCTGTAACATGACAACTGCTATTTAAATTATGGCTCACTTGTAGCACATATGTGATTTATTATTTCTATATTTTAAATCCAATTTTTGGTTCCACTTTACATGACCACTATAGATCTTCCTTCTGCTAATGTGCTACTCTTTATTATGATTACTTTTAAACCATGCTATTCCACCTGAAATTGTGATTCCAACATGACTGGGAAGGAAAGAAACACGAGAAACAGGGAAGAAGGGAGGAAAGGAGGAAGAAAATAGGTTTCAAACATTTTTGGCTTTATTATCTCTTAGATTTCTCAGTAATTTTATTGTTCTTCACTAGTTTGCCATCAAGAGCTCTTTCCCATCTCTATACCCCTTTCAACAAGCATACTTAAAATTCTTAAAATAAGTGAATTCACATCCATTCATCTATAAAGATTACATAACTGGTCTTCAATGTAAGTAGAATGGATTTTACTGATCTCTCAACACTCTACAACCTTTCTTACAAAGAAAAACACATACTGATGATGATTTTCTAGGATTTAGAGTTCACTTTTTAGTTAGGAACCAAAAGTGCTTCTGACCAGAATAGGAATAAAGTGTAATCAATAATAACACAATCTCATCAAGGAAGGTCATTATTCTTACGTTGTTCAGATAAATATAAAATAAACTTTATTTTTATTGCTTTCTGTCTTTTCCTTTTGAAAATCTGTTCAATCTACTGGTGTCCTAATGATTGTTTACACTGTTCTAGGGTTTTTTATCTCCAAATAACTAGTTGTCTAGTGAATCCAAATGTGTAGCTCCTTGCTTTGATCCTTCATTGCAGACCTCATCTCCACTGGACTTACCCTCTCTCCTTTCCCACTGACAATATATGTCTATTTTTCCAAGTTCCAAGACCTCAATTCCATTCTTCTCACTCTGAAAGAGAGGAGTGGAAGGAAAGGAATCTTCACAGAGGGCCAGCGTTAGAATTATGGCAGTCTAAGTGCTTCATTTCCTTCATAAAGGAAGAAATTATCTAGCACTCTCAGTAATTCAAGGATAAAAGAGCCTGAAATTCACATCTTTTGACCCTCAAGGGACCTAAACCATCAGGCTTTGGCAGCCAGGGTGTAGCTAGTCCTCAGAGTTGTCAAGGGAAATGTAATAGCATTTTATAATCCGAAGGCACCTTGATTGCCATGACTTGAAATTCTCTTTATTCAGTAGAATTTACATCATCTTTAACAAAGATTCTCTTCCTTGATTTCTTTTCGCTCAGTAATATAACATCTGCATTACTCTCCTCTGACATCCTAAGAAGGTCTCCATAAATATGCATTTTCCATTGAATTTATGATACAACCACACTGAGTGCATTCTTGACATCATGTCACTTCCTTAGTCGTGCACTGACATTATAATGTTATTTACTACAAAGTCGCATTGACAGCATCTTGGGAACACTGTGACAGCATTTTAGTTGCCATGAAAATGAATACCAAAAGCACATTTGGACAAAAATCACTTGCAGGAAAAAAAATATCAACGAGGGCCTAGATATATTTATCACCGATTTTTAAAACAATTTAACCATCTGAACACTCGCTGGAAGTTTGTTCTAGTTCAGTGGTATATTAGAGACCTAATGCTGCTCCTTTTCAAAATACTGAAAGGAATTTTGCCTGAAACAGAGAAGAATAGAATCTAGAACTTGGCAATAGTTTTTTTATATGCAAGATACTTTCATTATCCACCTATTGCTTTTTATCAAATGACTGCATCAGTACAATGTCAATCTACATTAAAATGGACATCTTACAAGTGTATATTTAAAGATATATTTTAGTATAAGCACTATAGACTATCTTTAACCCAGTGATTCATTTTAGATGAAGTTTTCATGCATCAGCTATTAGTAGTACCTATTCCATGTATTTTTAATTGCCTTGATAGAATATAATAGATGCCTCTAGGTAATATTTGCAGGAAAGGGAAAGAAGAAAAAATAAAATAATAACTAACATTTAATAGTTCCCACTCAGTGCCAAATACTGCTAATCAAACATTTTTTTGTACCTAGGCTCATTTACACATGACAAGAACCCCACAGGGTATGTATACTTATAATTTTCTACCAATAAGAAATAACCTCCAAGAGGTGAACCATTTTTTGAGGGCATAGATCTATGAATGGAGTTAGAATTTGAACGTCTGACTCAGTAACCATGTTACAATGCTTCTTGAAAGAAAAGGGAAAAAATGTATCCAAAAGTCTGCAAATGGTGGGGGTGTGTCTGAGCATATATACTAAGTTTCTAGTTCATTAAGACAGTGTTTCACTTGCCATTCCTGCAGGAAGGCTGGTAGAAGCCAAGTGTTTCTGACATATAGCAATGACTGCTAAACCCAGAGTAAGACGTCCAATAGGCTCATGTCTGATAAGAATTGTTGAGGATCATCATCTAAGGAGTACGAATGGGCTTCTCTAAAACCATACATAGTACCACCAAGTCCTTTGAGCTTTAGGCTGCTGCCACTACTACTCTAGTAATTAATAGCAAAAAATTCTGTTTTATAAATTATTTAGGTTTAGGGGTCAACATACTGGAGTATCTAATCCCAGCTTGGGTATTAGCTATCATGTATTCAGAAATATTAAAGTCATTTTCATACTGCGTTATTACTTTGCAGCTATTTATGGCTTAGTCAAAATTTAACTTCATATTTTGATTCCTTTAAACACACTTTTTGCTAAATGTTATTAACTTGCATTAATCATATTATCAAAGTGGCAGACAAAAATTTTAGCGACCCTTAAATACAGTGCTTCAAAACATATCATTAGAACAAGGGAGCATATAACACCTATCAAAAACCTCATATGTGATTTGAGAGGCAGAAAAATATGGACATCTGGACAGAGATTCCCCCTGGATAAATACCAGAGAAGCAACAGCTGGACTTCTCAGTCAGGTAATTTGTGCAAATTCATTTAATGCTCAATACAATTTTAATGTATTTTATTTTAGTCACAATTTTTTTTTAAATATTAACATGTACTGTCCACAATGAAATCTTATCAAAAAACCTTCATGTTCAGTTCAGGACATCAATGAATATTTTTCCTAAAATGTCATTCTGTCCCTTCCTAATCCTGCAAGCAGCCCTAGCAGGGACTAGTGCAAATCCAAAGTGACTCCTGCCCTGGGGAGAGGAGATGACAACCACACACATACCAGTCTAGCTGCAGCCCCATTAGCAGAACCCTATAATTGGCAGTGAGAGAGAGTGCCATCTGCAGCCCTAGCAGATGAACTAGGGGCAGACATCTGCTCTACCAGCCCTGCCCACCAAATAAAGCCTCTCAGGAAACAAGGCAGAGAGAATACCCTGAAGAACAGTGCTACTACAACCAAAACAGAGAAACTAAAGTCTGTATCTAGTTTCTCTGTAGGCCCCGCCCATTAACAAAAGCCCCTCAAGGGACAAGGCAGGGAGAGTACCCTGTAGTTCAGTGCCACTGAAGCCCTGGCAAAGAGGCTGAAGGCTAGCATCTGATCTGACAGCCGACACTGCCCAACTGTAAGCCCATGGCAGCCCCGGACTGGTGTTTAATGGCACAGAATCCAAAGTGGGTGTTATAGACAACTGATGAATCACTGAACTCTACCTCTGAAATTAATAATACTGTATATATTAATTAGTTGAACTTAAATATTTTTTTAAAAGTAGTAAAATTAATTCTATCTATAAAAATCAGTCAAAGGATTCACAAAAGGATGTAAAATATGATATTATACACATAAAATGTGGAGGGGGACAGTAAAAATTTAGTGCTTTTAGAATGAACTCAAACTTAAGCAACCATCAACTTATAGACTGCTATATGCATAAGATGTTATATATGAACCTAAAGGTAACAACAAATCAAAGCCTGCAACAGATATACAAAAAATAAAGAGAAAGAAATGGAAGCCTATCTCAAAAGAAAGTCATTAAACTATGAAGGAAGAGAGCAAGAGAAGAAAGCAACAGAGAAAACTACAAAAACAACCATAAAATGAGTAACAAAATGGCAATAAGTGCATATCTATCAATAATTACTTTGATTAAACGGGTAAATGCTCCGATCAAAAGACACGGGGTAACTGAAACCAAAGACTGTAATAAGAGACAAAGAAGGACATTAAAAAATGACAAAGAAAAATCCAACAAGAGGATATAACAACTATAAACATGTACCCAACATGGGAGCACCAAAATACATAAAGTAACTATTAATGGACATAAAGGGAAAAAACCATCAATGATACATTAATAGTAGGGGATTTTAACACCCCACTTGCATCAATGGATACACCACCCAGACAGAAAATCAACAAGGAAACAGTGGCTTTGAATGACACATTGGACCAGATGGACCTAACAGACACATTCAGAACATCCTACCCAAAGACAGTGAAATACACATTCTTTTAACTGCACATGGACTATTCTCCAGAATAGATCACGTTAGGCTACAAAACAAGTCTCAAAAAATTCAAAAAGACTGAAATTATATCATGCATCTTTTCTGACCACAACGGTATAAAACTAGCAATCAATCATAAGAAAAAATCTGGAAAGAACACAAACACATGGAAGCTAAATAACATGCTACAAAACAACAAATGTGTCAATCAAGAAATAAGAGGAAATCAAAAAATACATGGAGACAAATGAAAATGAAAACACAATGGTTCAAAATCTTTGGGATGTAGCAAAAGCAGTTCTACAAGGGAAGATTATAGCAATACAGGCTTACCTTAAGAAGCAAGAAAAATCTCAAATAAACAACCTTACACCTAAAAGAGCTAGAAAAAGAACAAAGCCCAAAGCCAGTAGAAGGAAGTAAACAATAAAGATTAGAACAAAAAAATATAAAAAAAGTCATTGTATAGACAGAGCTACTATGTTAACACTGGAACATTTTTTTATATATAACCTCAAGTTTTTCAAGTCAACAATTAAGTAAATTTTGGAATTTTCTAAATAGATGATCATGTCACCCTGGAAAGACAGCAGTTTTAGTTCCTCCTTCCCAATCTGCATACTTATTTCCTTTTCTTGTTTTCTTGCATTATTTAGGACTTCCATTCTGATGTTGAAAATGAGTGAGGAGAGGGGACTTCCTTGCCTTTTTCTTGGTCTTAGTGGCAAAGTTTCCAGACTCTGATGATTAACTATAATGTTTCCTATAGTTTTTTGTAGATATACTTTATCAAGTTGAGGAAACCCCCTCTATTCTTTGTTTACTGAGAGTATTTATCATTCATGAATGTGTACTGAATTTTGTCAAATGCTTATTCTGCATCTGTTAGCATGGCCATTTGATTTTCCTTCTTTAGTTTATTAATGTGATAGACTCCATTATTGGTTTTGAAATGTTGAATCAGCCTTGAATACTTGTAATAAATCCCTTGGTTGTGCTGTATAATTCTTTTTATATATTTATACATTGCTGGATTTTATTGGATAATACGTTATTGAGGGTTTTTGCATCTATATTCATGAGAAATGTTGGTCTTTTTTTCTTACAATGGCTTTGGCTGATTTTGGTATTAGAGTAATACTGTTCTCACAGAATGAGTCAGGAAATATTCCTCCGCTTCTGTCTTCTCAAAGACATTATAGAGATCTGGTATAATTTATTTTTTAAATATTTAGTAGAATTCACCAGTGATTCCATCTGGACCTGATGCTTTCTGTTCTGGAAGACTTGGTATGCTGTCTATTAGTTATAGACATATATGTCTTTAATAGACATAGGGCTATCCAGATTGTGTATTCCTTCTTCTGTGAGTTTTGGCAAATTATACCTTAAAAGGAATTGGTCCATTTTCATTTGGGTTTTCAAATTTGTGGGCATAGAGCTGTTCATGGTATTCCTTTATCATCCTTGGAATGTCCATGGAATGAGCAGTGATATCCTTTCTTTCATTTTCATATTAGCAATTTATGTTCTCACTCTTTCTTTCTTAGTTAGCTGGCCAGTAATTTATCAGTTTTATGAATCTTTTGAAGAAACTAGCCTTTGGTTCTATTGATTTTCTCTTGAATTCTTATTTTCAATTTCATTGATTTCTGCTGTAGTTACTATTTCTTTTCTTCCATTTACATGGGATTTAATTTGTTCTTCTTTTCCTGGTTTCCTAAGGTGCAAAATTTGATAATTCATCTTTTATTTTTCTTCCTTTGTAATACAGGCATTCAATTTTATACATTTCTCTCTAAGTAGTTTTTGACGTGTCTCACAAATTCTGATAACTTGTATTTTCATTTCCATTTAGTTCGAAATGTTTTTCCAAATTTCTCTTGCAATTTCTTCTTTTATCTATGTGTTATTTAGTAGTGTGTTATTTAATCTCCAAGTATTTTAGAATTTTTCAGATATCCTTCTGAACCTGATTTCTAAATTAATTCCACTGTGGTCTAAGAGCATTGTATGATTTCTATTCTATTAAATTTCTTAAGTTGTACTTATAGCCCAGAATGTGGTCTATCCTGGTGAATGTTCCATGTGAGTGAGTTTGAGAATGGGTATTATGTTGTTGTTGGATGAAGCAGTCTATAGATGTCCATTATGTCCAGCTGACTGATGGTGTCACTGAATTTAATTATTAATTAATTAATTATGTCCCTACTGATTTCTGCCTGCTGTGTCTGTCCATTTCTGACAGCAAGGTATGTTAAAGTATTCAACTATAATAGTGGATTCATCTTTGTAAACTTGCAGTTCTACCAGTTTTTGTCCCATATATTTTGACACTCTGTTGTTACATGAAGTTAGATTAAGGTCCATTACGTCTTCTGGCCTAAGCTAATTTCATAACTCACACGGATGATTCCAACAATGGAAAAATCAAAGACTCTCCAACTTAAGGATATGGAGGAAAGAATTTGTGACTGGAAAATTAACTGAAAATTTAAGAAAAGAAATCTTGAAAGAAAGAAAACAACATGATGGAGATCCAAAATCTCAGTAAAAATCCTGCCCAAATCCCCAGACTAACAACTAAACTATATACATGCAAATGTGACACAATTGAGCTAATGAAAAAGAAGACATGCCCAGAGTAGAGCCTATTGTTAAAAAGAGAATGACACCACATGAGGTTTGTGAATTTTCTATAAATCTTTTTTAAAAACTGAATGCATTCCCCAATCCACTCTCATCTCAAGCAGCAGAACATTGGATCCTTATTGACTTGAGACATCAGGATACAGAAAATCCTATGTCTCACAGAACAGCTAAAAATTCCCAGAATCTAAAAATAAAATCTGCCCAAACCCTCAGCAGATTATCAAACCAAACAAATACAGCAAAGAGCCACTGGACTAAGATAAAATAGTAACAGCTGGATTCTGCCAACACTAAGCAGAAATATCTGCTGTACACTGTGGGAGAACAGAGATTGCAGTTTAAGAACAAGTTGACTAACTAGATCAAAAACAATAACAAGTTTTCAGAATACAGCCAAAATCCAGGGTTGACACAATCTATCATCTAAAATACCAAGTTTTCAAACAAAAATTACTGTGGATGAAACGAAACAAGAAAGTAGGACACATACTCAGAGAAAAGTTTATCGTTAATAAAAATTGACTACAAGCAGTCGTATCTCACACACTAGGACTTCAAAGTAACTATTTACTGAAAATAATGTCAAAGAATTAAAGGAACATGTTTTCAAATACTTAAAGGAGAAAATAGTCTTACTGTGAACAGTAAGGAAATATTAACAGATATGCTATAACTATACAAAATGGAAATCCTAAAATTGAAAAGTAATGCTGAAATTAAAAATTCACTACTTGTCATAAACATAAGACTGGAAATGGCAGAATAAAAGACCAGTGAACTGAAAATAAAATGATATAGGTTACTCAATCTGAAATACAGAGAAAAATAAGACTGAATAAAAATTTAACAAAGCCTTATAGATACATGTGGGACAATATCAAGCAGTTCAACATACATGTACATTTAGTCACAGAAGGAATGAGAAGAGAGAAAAGAGTGGAAAAATATTTGAAATAATAAAGGTCTAAGTCTTTCAAAAGTGGACTGAAAATATTTACTTATAGATCTAAAAAACACAAAGAAACACATATGCTAAAAGGGGTATTCATTTAAGGTTAAAAATTACGGTAATATAATATTGGGTTTATAAGATAAAAAGATAGAATATATGTCAATAGTAGCTCTGAGTATAGTAACTGGAAATACATTGTGGTGAGGTTCCCATATTGTACCTGGATTAGACTATTAACTCAAAATAGACTGTAATAAATAAGATACAGAAATGTACTAAAATATCCAAAGCAACCACTAAAAATAATGCAATGGTATATAGCTAAAAAGCCAATGGAGATATTAAAATAAAATACACAATTATAATTATTTTTATTGACATATAAAAGGCAGAAAAGGAAGAACAAAGGTCAAAAAAATGGATGAGGCAAATAGAAAATAAATAGCAAATGACAGACTTAAATACAATCAAGGAATAGTAAATGTAAATGGGCTAAAATCTGTAATAAAAGTACAAAAAGATGTACTACTTTGGCTAAATGAAGTAGGTATAAACTGAGTGGAAATTTACTTACTAGTACAAAAAGAAAAATAAGTTTAAAATAAAAGGATGGAATAAGATTAACCACACAACCAGTAAGGCTAAGAAAGCCTAAGTGTTAATATAAGGGGGAAAAGACTTCAAAACAAGTAGCACTACACAGAGACTCAGAGTCTTGGGATATGCCTGTGCCGGGCTCCACACTCAGTGGGGAGTCTGCTTTTTCCTCTCCCTCTGCCCCTCCTCCTGCTTGTGCACACAATCTCTCTCTCAAATAAATAAAGGAAATCTTTAAAATACCTCTATATAGCTATATATCTATAGATAGGTATATCTATAGATATGATTATTATATTACTAATAGTGCCAACCAGAATCTAGAACCTATAATATAATCTAGGACACTTGAAACTTCCAAAGAGAAGAGTAGAAACATTTTGTTAGAGTCCATCTGCTTCTTAATAAAGTAATAATGTGGGAAAACATCTTTATTGTTATTAACTCAGACATGATCAGAAAATTAAAATGTAGCAATTTCATACCTTTCATACAAAGGTAAGTCCATAAAGTTTTCTGCTGAGTCCAACACATCATTTAAATAAAAGTCAGTTAGACAGTATGTAATTTACTTTCAGGAAAATACTTTTAACTTAGATCTCGAAATCAAGAGAAATTCAGTATGGATGAAGAATAGACTCCCCTAAAAGGTAAGGATAACATTGATGGAGCACACTATACAACATGCAATGCTATGTTATTTCACTACCTGTATAGCAATTTTTTAAATATTGCAATTTTACTGTTTTGGAGAGGAAAGGAATTGAGAGTCTTATAGAATGTATTTAGGTTTTGATACTAATTTATTTTAAGATGTACTATTTTGGCTAAATGAAGTAGATATAAACTGAGTAGAAATTTACTTACTAATATAATAAGAAATATCTACCATTCAAAAGTTTTAATTAGGAATATTATTAAATTTAATCCTCAGAAACAAAATAAAACAGTTGAGCCAATAATAATAGAATCTTGCTTCACTGAAGGAGTCTTAAAGGAAAAAATAACCCAGTAAAAGACACCATTTCTGACAAAAGTTTTAGAAAAATTACACTGTTTTTCTTTGTTTTGGCTTGGTTTTGGGTTGGTTTTTTTTTTTTTTTTAATTTTTTTTTTAGAGAAGCACAAGCCAGAGTGGGTAGGGGAAGAGGGAGAGAGAGAGAATCTTAAGAGAATCTCCACACCCATGCAGAGCCTGATGCAGGGCTCGATCTTATGACCCTGAGATCACGACCTGAGCCGAATCCAAGAGCTGGTTGCTTAACCAAGTGAGCCACTCAGGAACCCCAGAAAGATTACACTGTTTTTGATAGTAAAAGAAAGGAGGTAAGGAATGGCATAAAAGCCTAGTCGGAAATGCAGAATAATGCACTTGTCATATACTTCCTATTTAGACAAAACTCTGAAACCACCCAAACAAGTCAGTATTTCTTAGGTAGCATCTTTGGCAGGGAGGAACTGAGGTTACTATAGTCTTCAACTCAAGAGGAGATGAAAACACACCAGCCATAGCAATCTGTAGGAAGACATTCAGGCCACAAACTACCTTGCTTTTGGTGAAGGATAAGAGAATATGGGCAAGCAGGTGGTTAGTTCCAAGTCTTTCTCTGTCTACAACACTCAATAAATATATTCCTTTCCTTCCTTTTTTAATCTAGACACACATAAATTAGATAAGGTAGGTTAAATAAGGTCTTCCCAGAAACCTTAAAATTTACATCTAATGATTAAGGACTCCTTACAGTCACAACTTCTAGAACACTACTCAAAACTATCCCTAAACTAACTTGCCAAGGTAATTCTCTAGGTAAAGAGCAAGACCAGGAGGGTATGGAATCCGTGGCAGCTTAACTCCAAAGTTCATGCTCTAACATTCCCTGATAAACCTCACAGAACAGAAAAATTATAATCACATTATTTAGATAAGCGGCAAATGCCTTACTTTCCCCTAACATCCCACTGAGTATCTCATAGAATGCTCCTTTTCATGTTCACTTGATGTTGTATCCTGCAGTGTTACATACATCTTCCTTTAAAATATGTATCATGCACTCAAATTATTAACTATGGTTAAATTCTCCAAGGGAGCATTTCTTCTGTATCCATGGCTCCTTTTAAACTCACTGTAAGTCGTAAGCAGAGGAAAGGGCAGAGAGGAATTTCCCTATAGGACTGAACTCAAATGTCAAGACATATGCATAGACAAAGATATAGAAAAGCTAGAGTAGAGATAACAAGATGATAAATATCTTTATTTTTTGATAAGTATCTTTTCTAATAACTTTAAAGTACTAAAACTTCTATACATTAGATGTTACATTACAGAAGAATGAAAAATTCTTTAAAATTAATCACTCATCACTTCATGAAAAATGAAATACTGTAGATATGCATCATAAAGTTATGTATTCCAGTATTATATTCAGAATGCTCGTTGCAAAGAAAATGGAAAACAAAGGAAATATAAAGCAATACAAAAATGGCTAGAAAAGGCATGGCATTATTAAAAATATCTAATGATATTTTATTCTCCTAGATTCCTGGATAATGGAATTTTATAGTAAATCTTTATCTCTATCTAGTATACTTAATTCAGATTTAAATTTAAATCCTGGATTTGAGCCGATGGGACTGAAGCCTCATTGCCATTCAGCACCACTCCCATCTTGGCTATAAAAACACAGTACTATTAAAGAAAAGAGGCAAAAGTAATATTCAAGAAAATTGATTTACTCTACTGAGCAGCATTGACTTTGGATAAATGAAAAATGCATAAACCTTGAGATCTCTGAATGTGAATTTTTTTTCTAATTGCTTATTTTGCCTTTTGTATAGAATTAAATATTCAGAAGTGATCACAGGCATTTAACTGACTGCTAAAAGTATCATGGTGCTATTTCTCTTCCAGAACTTACAAGTAGCTGAGAGAAGTGGAAGATTACTCATCAGAGATTACCCTAGAAAGTAGGAGAAGCTGCCTCCTATCCTCCCTAAGAGAAGAAAAGTTCATTATAGTGCCATTCTACATTAGAATGAGCATGATGTTAATTTAAAAACATACTAATATTATTTTCCTATTATATTTTAAAGCTAATGAATCCGGTAAACATCTAACATTTGTTGACTTCATATTATGAACCAGAACAGTGCATAGTCTGAGGAATCAGAGATAAGCAAAGAGGATCTCTGCTTATAAGAGAAAGCAATCTAGTAAGAGACAGATACAGTAATAATGATAATAATAATGGTGTTAATATTATATGCTTAAGTTGTGTAATGCATTATGCCAAAGTACTTTTTTGTTTTTGTTTTTTTATTTGTTTTTTAGAGAGAGAGAGCATGAGCAGGTGGGAAGGGGCAGAGGAAGAGAGAGGGAATCTTAAGCAGGCTCCATGCTCAAAGGGAAGCCTGACATGGGGCTTGATCTTAAGACCCTGAGATCATGATTTGAGTCAAAATCAAGATTCGGGGGCTTAACTGACTGAGCCACCCATGCGCCCCTAGGCCAAAGTACTTTACATGTATTAACTCACTGAATCTTCTATGCAAAAAGTACTATTATTATTATAAATATCCCCAGTCTACAGATGAAGAAGGGGAAGCTTATAGAGAGGTTAAGGTTATCCAGATGGTAAAGGGCAGATTGTAAAACCAAACCCAGACCAGTCTGAGGCCAAGACTATCAGTTACGCTTGTTGTCCAGCCAACCAGAGAAATGCTAAGAGTCCTGTGTAAGCCAAGATCGGGTGCTTATCCCAACTAGGATTCAGGGAAGGTTTCCTGAAGATGGGGTGCAAATAAATTAAGCCAGAAGAAGGAAGAACAAAGATTTTTCAAGATAAGGAAAGAAACAGAAAGAGGGTAGAAGTGTGACATAATCCCAGTGGTCTCTCATTACTACACCGTAAATGATGAGGCTACTCGTGAGCAATGGGGTAGGCCAGGGGTGTTAGTGTCCTATGGTAAACAGCTTGACCTATGGTCTGAAAGCCTTCAAAAGATTTCCAGTTTAAAATAAACAACAGATTCATATTTTCATTAAGAGAGATCAACTAGGTAGCCATGTCAGTAGTGATGTGAAGGAAGCAAAACTAAAAAGGTGAGGGATAATCAGTACAGAATTGGGATAGCAATAGAAGACAATGTTAACTTTCATGTTTATAGTCATACACATGATAAATACTAAAAATGTGTTAGATTATTACACATCCCCCTTAAATAACTCAACCCTTAATAAACAGTTCATTAATTAAAACATAGAACATTTGATACTTCTGAGCAGGTATCTACCTAAGTCCAATATAAGGATTTGATATTCTTTCAAATGGACAGAAAATCTGAGATTTTTCTTCCATTAATTTTTAAGACTGTGGAGAAAAGCAAAAGTCTAGAAACCCAATACCTACTCAGTTATCTGAGTTAGTCCTGCCTCCTCGGCAAGAAACAAAGCTCATAAGTTTATAAGCACAGGGATTCTGGATGAATGACAAGCCACATTAAAATGATTAGAATTTAAAGTTCTAGACAACTGCTAATATTTTACACAGTTTTTAGGATTTAGTAAATGCTAAATATTTATATTCACCACCTTTTCTTTGATCCACCAAGTTACACCTT
This sequence comes from Potos flavus, assembly GCA_028534135.1. Taxonomy (NCBI): domain Eukaryota; kingdom Metazoa; phylum Chordata; class Mammalia; order Carnivora; family Procyonidae; genus Potos; species Potos flavus. The sequence continues at coordinate 66,411,150 of CM052887.1, read as the reverse complement.
AAAAGATTGGGGGAAAAAGTGGATGGAAAACTTTCTCAGTCAATGTGGGAACCCTGTAAGAGATGGCCTTCAAATTATAACACAAAAATACTGTAGTTAGAGAGCATGCTTTTATGCTAAATTTTTAAACCTGCTGAGACAATAAGGCATGTACAGTTTAAGATTCTATTAAAGTTAAATGAAACCTGTGAAAGAAGCTAAGTTTTTGCACGTATAATTTTCTTTCAATCTATGACAGCAATATTGTTATCAGCTACCTAAAAATGCAAAATATCAACTGAATTCTAATTATTTCATTTTTTTGAGGGGGGGCAATGAGAGAGGCAGAGAGAGAATCTTCAGCAGGCTCCATACCTAGCGTGGAGCCCAACACGGGGCTCAATCTCACCACCCTGAAATCATGAGCTCAGCCGAAATCAAGAGTCAGACAATGTCTGAGCCAACTGAGTCACAAACTGAGTCACCTAGGCACCCCTAATTATTTCATTTTGAAATCACCAGCTCAGCTTGGTTAATACAGGATATCTCCTTTTTGGACTCTTTGCTTATATTAGTGAAAATTTAAATTATTATAAATTATTTAATTTAGAAAATATAATTGACTTAAAAGGGGATATGAACAAAGTATAAGCTACTTTACTTAAGTTCAAATTCCTTTTAATGTAAATGAATTAGTGTGGAGCCCAACACAGGACTTGAACTCACTACCCTCAGATCAAGACCTGAGCTGAGATCAAGAGTTGGATGTTTATGGGGCACCTGGGTGTCTCAGTGGGTTAAAGCCTCTGCCTTCGGCTCGGGTCATGATCTCAGGGTCCTGGGATCAAGCCCCGCATCGGACTCTCTGCTCAGTGGGGAGCCTGCTTCCCCCTCCCTCTCTGCCTGCCTCTCTGCCTACTTGTGATCTCTCTCTGTCAAATAAATAAATAAAGTATTTAAAAAAAGAGTTGGATGTTTAACTGACTGAGCCACCCAGGTGCCCCTAGATAAACAGATGATTTTTAAATGTACATCTTTATGTACATATTGAATTATTTCATACATATATATATATATCATATAATCATATATATTATATACTGTATATTTATTATTATATATTATATATAATATACACTATATTATATATATCATATAATCATATATATATCAGATATATATATATATCATATAATCTGTCAGGAGCTTGGCTGGGCCAGGACAGAGAGAGTTGAGTTATCAGGTGGAGGAGGAGCCTATTAAAGCAACAAATCATAAGTGAGTGAAGCCTTTAATCACTGCGATAAGTAAACAAGAGTCTAACGCTAAATCCTAAAAAAACACTGATCGCCCTGTCCCATTTCTCCCCACAGATCAGTCACACTGTTCAAGGATCGAGTGGATCAGCAAAGATGTGGAGGTCATCTTTCTACTGAGGGAGCCTCAAATAAAAAGGGAAGGCAATTTTATGGGCTGAAAGTAGGGTAGGAAGAAGGTTTAGGAGCGGGAAAAGTACTGGGTACTGAGTCAGAATGAGGAAAGGTGTGTTTAAGGTTCCTCTTTTCCCCTTTAAGGAAACCTTAGGAGGTGCTTGATGAGGATCCCCTCCCCAGGGTCTCAGATAAGAAGACCTACGAATGAGGCAGCTGTTCTAGCAATGAAATTATGTGAAAGAGCATGACCAGCCAGCAGGGCCTGAGGCTTTCACTACAACTCCCTTCAGAGATTGCAATGACTGTGCACCAAATGTGATGTCTGGAAGGCAGTTTTCCTCTGAGGCCACAATTGCCTATGGTCAGGACTAAAAATTATACATAACGTTCTACTAAAATTTGGTGTGGAAACAGCCTCATCAAATAAAACATCTGCTAGTTTAATACTTCCACATGGCTAACAAAATGGGTCATTTCTACAACTTGACTTTAAAATATCAGTATATTGGTAACCCCATGGATGTATTGCATATAAGAAAAAACCTGTCTAGCTGATGAACTGATTTCTTTCATTCTGAAAATAGGATATTATCTTCTTGTATACAGAAAGTCCCTCTTCCATGCTCCATTTACAATATTCTCACTACCCAAATTCAGGCACAGAGTGAATAATCATCATGAAAGAGAGGGGCACCTAGCTGGCTCAATCAGTGGAGCATGAGGCTCTTGATTTCAGGGTTGTGGGTTCAAGCTCCATGTTAAATGTAGATATTACTTAAAAATAAAAACTTAAAAAAAGAAAAGAAAGCATGGGGAGTGGTGGGGGGATGGGGTAACTGGGTGATGGACATTAAGGAAGGCACATGATATAATGCACACTAGTTATTATGTAAGACTGATGAATCAGTGAACTCTACCTCTGAAACTAAAAATACACTGCATGTTAATTAATTGAATTTAAATTTTAAAAAATGAAAACAAAAAACAACAGAAAAATGTAGGATTAATAGGAAGGAAAAGATAAGCATTTTTTACTGGTACACCTCTGTGTCATTTGAGTTTAAAATTAGCATGCATCATTTCATTTTAAAAAATATATAAAAAAGAGAAAAAAAAGGAAAGAGACTTAATGGGATATCAGTGAGCATCCACTTATCAGAAATAGATATTCCTCTCTTGCACCCTTTTCTCTCACTATGGATATATTAATAACACAAATAAATGCAACCATCAAATCCCCAAAGTTGCCATATAAAAAAGCAAGAATCAAGAACTTGGAAGAGTCATAAAATCAAATCAACAATTTTTTGAACAAATACCTCATAGAGAGTTTGTGCAAAACTGAATAGAAGTTGGTGGGTGGAAACAAATTTCAAAGTCCAAAATTCACTAACTAAAGATTTGGAGTAAATGTGCATCAGAAAAAAATAAGCAGATAAACACTTGCAACTACTGAAAGGTGAGTTGGATTCAGTGACAGAAGCAAAAGGGAAATCAGGGTAAGTGATTAAACATATGAGCAAAAAATAATTTTACATAAATGTATATAAATATATATATAAATTTATATATATCTAAAATTACTTTTTACTCATATATTTATATGTACAATAGGAATAAGGGTACGCAGAGAAATTCATGTAGTAAGGTCAGGAAGACAGGAAGAAACAAATGTCCCTATGACATACTATGAAAGGAGATGCTAATTTCAAGTCATATTTTGTTCAGCGGGTAGTACTTTATAACCTGCCTTCTAAAAGTCACACCATTCCCAGGAAATGCACATTCAGTTTTTCTCTTCCAACCATTTCAGAAATTCTTGCATATATATTTGTTAAACAAATACAAACCAAAATCTAAGTGTCACCTATAACTGTGCCAAAAAAAGAAAAAATACTCAGTACAGAGCTCCCATTAATTAGCACCAAGCACACAGTACAGCCAATTAATTTAGAAAATATGTTCATTAAAAATGCTAAAAATAAAAATACCCTGGAAAAGTTATATAAGGTTTGTATAATAATTTTACTTTTCCACAGTTCTAATACAAAGCTTTACTACAATTAACTGTTTAAAAATTGTGTAAGCAATGGTGATGAAAACCTAATGTTTATTTTTCCCTTACTAAATACCAGAAACTGTGCAAGGTGTATTACCATGTCACCCTATTTAAGAGTATTTACTTGAAACTATGAGGAGACTACATTTCTCACCCCACTGAAACAGAGAAGATACTGTACGGAACATGATTCAAGAGAAACTTGAGATCATAACTGCTATAGACAGTTTTCTTTGGTGATAAATGGTTATATCTCTAACCTGTTTAAATCACAGCTTATTTTCTTTGCTGTGTTTACTGCATTACTCCCTGTGGTTTTAGGAAGATGATGCAAGACTAAGTAATTTAATTATTCTCAATTCATGACCAGTTAGTTCAATCTCAACTACCTCATTGTTTACATATTCCTGACTATTTTATATTTGGCTGCTAAGAAATTATGGTCTAAATGCATCCAAAATAAGAGTAGAGATTTAGAGAATAAGGAATGAATAGTTTGCCATACTGGGAGCATATGTAAATGCAGAGATTTTTTTACCCATCATTTAACTGATGCAGATCCCAAAACTTGTTTGTGAAGTTAAAAGACACTTACCCTGAGCCATTTGAATTTAATTTTTCACTTGTGTATGTTTTAACTGTAGTTTGCAAACCGGATTCATTTTCCCTTACTCCCTCAATTTCTTCGCTGTAAAAAAAAAAAAAAAAATGAATCTGTCATAATTTTATTGTTTGCCTTTTAGAAGGAATAAACTTTACCTGATGATGAGAAAAGTAAATCAGAAACTATAACTTATTAATCATTCTTTCAACTGAGGCACTTATATGATGTGTGTATTAAAAGTCACTTAATTTCTTTTTTATCTATTTATTTGAATATGGATAACAATGCCTTACAATAATGTTGGCGAACATAACCTTCCTTTGTAATTTTACCAAGGATTTTTTTCCCCAAATAAATTCCACCTAAACTGTTTGTCAAGCAAGAGAAAAAAAATATTTCTTGAACCCACATAATAAAAGAAAATGGCTTCCAAAATAGGGAACATGTATGAACCAAAATTAACTATATGATTCACAGTACTCAAGAGATAAGTCATTTCTATCCCCCAGGTTCCACATTATAACATCAAAGGTCTATTTTATACCAACAGTTTATAATGTAAATTTTCTTTCCTCAATTAAGAGGACCAAAAACGTATAAGGATGTGTCTTATAACACCCCCTTAAAGCTAAAGCTTAGAAGAACCCTTTGTCCTCTCTCAGTTGCCTAAAATGATTTGTCAGTACAAAGAGAGGTCTGAGGGTTAGTTCGAGGTTCACTGAATGTAGTGCTTTTCACTTTCAAAATAATTTCAATAGGAATCTGAGATGGTGCCTTCTATTTTTTTTTTGTTTGTTTTCTTTTGTCTTTTTTTTGAGGGGGTGCTTTTGTTTGTTTTTCAAAATTAGTTGATAAACCTCTTTGAGTGTGGTAGGCTACTGCTGCATCAGTACCTCCATTATGGGTCAAGCTGTGGCGTGAAAGAGGGTAAAACAAAGGGAAAGCTAAAATGCTCTGTGGAATTAAGAGGAGAAATTTTGAATTTCTGGAAATAACCCAAGAGGGAGGATATACAGAACCAAGCAGAGCAAAAACAAGAGGGCACGTATTGCGTGGAGCACTGGATATGGTACATGAACAATGAATCTTGGAACACTGAAAAAATAAAAGTAATTAAAAAAAAAAAAAAAAAGCAACAGCCTAACAACAACAACAACAACAAAAATGGTAAGATGAGAGAAGTATTCAAAGGCACATGACAAAAGAAATACTCTGTTGGGCAAATAAAATTGCTAATAACAGTGGATAAAGATTGACTTTAAAACTGTTTTCTAGCTCTCTTTTATCACCGAAACTTCAATAAAAGGCTGCCAAATGTGACATCCTTGGGGAATATACTGTGGAAGGTAAGAGTGCATTGGGATACAATTACCCATTGGTGCAGGGCACTAACAACCTTTTGTTCTGGACTTTTCAAGGGTATTTGTATAATGCACAGCCTTGAAATATGAACTAAAATCTCCCTGCACAAGGAGAGAGTTGCTTTATTTGCTGTCTAATGTAATAAAAGTAGTGTCACCCTCTGGGACAAATATTGTGCATGTTTTCTTGGAGCTCACTTGATAAGACTGGGATTTCCTAAACTCAGGGTTCCTCTCTTTTAATACACCCTATTCATCATGTCACCATGAGAGTAACTGGGGCTTAAGGAACTGGAATAAAAAAATGGTGTTACTCTGGTCATTGATATTACTGTGAATAATAAACTAGCATGTGTCTCTGATCCAGGAGTCATATATTTTACCAGTACCCATGAAACTGCGGCAAACTGACTTGTCAGCTTGCAAGTTGAGTAAAACCTAAGACTCTTCATAAGCTTACAAAAAGAGTGATGTCCAGCATGAGATGAAGTAGGTCAATGAAAAATGAGAGCAAGTGGCAAGTGCTCAGAATAACAGCTAAGAGAAGGAGGCAAACATCGGCTGATATACGTTAAATGTAACCTCTATTCTATGTTACTCGCAAACAAAAGATATTAAGGAAAACACCAAAGAATATCTCCAAGGAAGGTGTATGAATGCTAATACACTGCAATTGGATTTTTTTTTTTTAATGAGTGGCCTGAATAAACCAGAGGACTAGGAGATACTGGGAAAACAAATTTTACATCTTTTAACTCAACCTGATGGTTTATTTTTCTAGAAGCAATGACTGTTTGCACCCACATGGCTGCAAAAAAATTCTTTGGCAGAAAACCTTTTCTGTGGCAGTGTCTATTTCTTTAGACAAATTATAGTCATATACTGTTTAGTTGAAGATAACCTTTCTGAATATTGATACACATATTCCATTTGCCACATTCCATTGTTTAATAGATTATTATTCTCTAAAATAAACACAGGGACATTATTGTAGATGACACATTAGTGAATACTAAGAACAATTATAGTATTATAATAACGGATCTTTTTCTGTAATTTTAGAAATTTGGAATTTGTGATGAATTAAAAAAGGGAGTGAACTAAAACTTACTTTTGCCACTTCGGTCATAAAGAGCAACTAAGAAATTAGCAAAGAAATAGGAAATAACAAATTTCCTTCTTTACAAAAAAAGTACCAAACATTAAGGGGATATTATGGGTGTTGCAAATTCAAAATTGCATCTATAGTGGAAGCTGAAGCCTGATTGCATAGATTGGTGGTTAACTATACTGCTTCATGAATCACTACTATCTAGTAATAAATATGGGTATTTTAATTTATTAAGTCAATCTAAGTAATTATATGCCTTTAAAATGAACAAATTGCCTTTTCTTGATTTTTTTCTTGCAATTCAGTACATTTATTCATCCAGACCAAAGTTTTAACAAATTAGAGGCATTTTTCTTTCTAATGAAATGATCAATGTCAATTCTTACCTCCTGACTTTAAAATGAACTCCCAGGTAACAGAAGAGCTAGAAGTCAAGAAAATTGCAGACTACCAGCTATTTAGCTCTTTCAGAAGATTTTTTTTTTAAAGATTTTATTTATTTATTTGACAGAGAGAGAGAGATCACAAGTAGGCAGAGAGGCATGCAGATAAAGAGGGGGAAGCAGGCTCACTGCCGAGCAGAGAGCCCGATGTGGGGCTCGATCCCAGGACCCTGAGATCATGACCTGAGCCGAAGGCAGAGGCTTTAACCCACTGAGCCACCCAGGCTCCCCTTTCAGAAGATTTCATTTCTGGTTTAGTCAATCAAAAAATTCACCCATTAATACCCTCTTTTGTTACCCAGTGATTCTCAGTACAACAGCTTCTCTCTCTGTTGCTCAGGGCATCTACTTATCATGTATAACTTGATACATGATGATGTAAAGTGATGGAAGCAGAGGGGTTGTCCCTGACAATGTTCAGTCACCTTCTCTGAACACAACCCTTTTTCTGTGAACTTGAATAAAACAGAATAAATGTTACTAAGAAGCTCTTTTTCTAGGGGTGCCTGGGTGGCTCAGTAGTTTAAGCATCAGACTCTTGATTTTGGCTCAGGTCATGATCTCAGTGTCCTGGGATCAAGCCCAACATCGGGCTCTACACTGATTATGGAGCCTGCTTAAGATTCTCTCTCCCTCTCCCTCTGCCCCTCCCGCCCCATTAACTCACTTTCTCAAAAAATAAAAATTTAAAAAATTTAAAAATTTAAAAAAAAGAAGCTCTTTTTCATTCTCTTCAGGAAATCAAAGGGGTAAATGGTTCATGGATCTGTGGTCTTTTAATGATTTTTCCCAGACGTTATCAGAATGAAAGAGGTAATCATCCAATCCTTGACATCTGAAGCAAAATTATTTCTTATCATTAGTGTCAAGTAGCCAGTGTTTCCCGTGTCCCCCCCATCATGTCACATACAGAATATAACCATATTCATAATGTACACTGGGATAACCAAACAAGTTTGTTCTCAGCACAAGAGTGTATACTCAATCACCCCATGGGTGGGAAGCTCTGAGGAGGTCATGCTATTCAAAATATTAGGGAACACACTGCTTTTGATAAACACATTTACTGGATACTTCCTTAAATCTCTTAAAGTAAAGAAAACTGTACACTATTCCTTCTTCAAATTTCAGCATTTACATAATGAATGGCATGCATTACCTGGAAAACCATAAACTGTATGCAAAAATAATATGAATACTTTTCTATATGTTCTTTACCTTTGTATACATTCTCTCCACTCTTTTAGCTTGCTTTCTCCTATCACACTAGGTAATTATTGGTTGTACACATATACACAAGCACTGTGAAAGTTAATCATACATTATACATTAATGTATAAGATCTTTTTTATCAATGCAGGGTGAACTGGCAAATCCACTGCAGTATTACAAATTTTGCATAATAGCAATAAAAACTCTAAATCAATCTTGCATTAAAATCATGAATCCTGATGAATATATCGCCAATATATGCATGACCCCAAAAGGGTTATAAAATGCTATTCCAAGACAATAGCCAGTTAGTTTAATTCATTCTGTTGTTATTATAAGCTTAGTTCCAAACTTCTTTAGATATTCTTTAGACAATAAAAGAAACAGAAAAAAAGCTTCCTTCAACCAGTGTGGGATTCCACAGAAGCTAGCCAATATGTAACTCACCAAATTTACTTGTTTCTTCTAATTATAATATACATATATAATTATAACATGCAAATATCATTCTATATACATGTGGAGAATTGTAATTATAACTTCTCATTTTCTCTTCATGGCAGCTTTTTAAGAAGCAGAACACTGAAAGGAAGGAAGAGGTGGAACTATGGTTGAAGGAGAGAAATGGAGAAGGACATGCAGGTATTGAGGGACATAACAACAAAATTAGAATGAACCATATGAAATTGTTGATATTCTAAAATATTCATAAGATAGTATTAATATTTGTGAACATGCTATTTAGTGACAAAAAGTTCTGAATATTTTTACATGATCTATTCTCTAATCAATTCTACTTAGTATAAAATAATGCTTTGTTTTAGATAAATATATATGAGGAATATATTAATAAAGAATAAAAATGTATTTAATATATTCACAAAGATGACACTGGTAAAAATTCCCTATATACAAAAATATGCTCCTCTCCCCTTCAATCTCCCTCTTTGTTTGTCCCTAGGTCTTCAGCTACTCCACATGGCTGGTAGAAACACATTAAATATTACTTTAAAAGATTTTATGAAGTCAAAGGAAAACCGGTCAACCGAAACTAATATATTCACAAACAACAAGTAAACTGGTCATTGGACAAACTGGCTTTTGCTTAAGTGACTTAGAGCCCAGTTCTGTTTAAGATTGGCTCTTCTAAAGGAATAATGGCCAAATTTCATTTGGAGAGGTATGGAACTCAGCCATGCTCAGTCTACACAGAAAACAGTACTTCTATCTATTCTCCATTACGGTGTCTAAAACATAATCCTCCTTGGTGTCAGTTTAATTTTTCAATGTTCTCTTCTAGCATTTCTCATTTATCACCAACACTGCCAAAACTTGCAGGGAAACTATGTATCTCTGCATCAAGTGAATAGAGCCCACCCATTAAGCACACAGATCCTTGTTTAAAGATTTAAAATTTGTTTTGTTTTTATAACAAACTTTCCTCATAATTCATTTCCTTGACCCAGTTTGCTGAATATTTGCTCCTTAAAAGACCACTTATTCAGCAGAAGTTCTGCTGAATCTTCATTGCACATAAATTATAGTCATTTGCACATTTAGATATATCCATCTTCATTCCCTCATCTCTGACATTCATGAGAGATATGCTGTACCCCACAATCCTAAAAGAATTTCTTGTAGGATGCCATAAAGGCAGCTGCTTATAAGCTTAAATATACTATATTAATAAAAACCTATTACTTTGATTCTCCAACTAATTTTCATTTGCATAATTATAGTTTCCCCAAGGTTTTAAGTGTCACATATGAAAACCAAAATGCTTGAAGGTATAATAATAGTTCAATATCCATAAAAAATTAAATTCCAAAATGCAGATAAGGGCATTTAGCATCACAACCATGACTCCATAATAGTGAAAAAATTAACATTGCCTCTGCATTTAAAATTAACTTTTTCATTTTCACTTAAAATATATTTTATACATTATATACATTAAATTGATAAATTGAAATATTTCTAGTATTCTAATAGGCTGAAATTTCAAAGCACTACTTACTATGTAAAATTTTAATACTATGCATTATGAAGTAGTCGAAATGCCCATGTATTACCTAAGCGATATAAATAACATTTTTATAAAATCAGAGTAACTAGAGCAACTGTTTGCATAAAAACATTATAGAACTTCTCAGAATTATTATCAAACTGGACTGGCATTCTCATGATTCATTTTTAACAGACTTAAGAGGCAGTACTTTATAAAATATCCTACATTGATAAAATTGTATGTTCAAGTTAAATAAAATGTTTTATTCATAAGTATTTTATAGTTTCTATACTAAAATAAGGCACTGAATGTCCTTTGAATTATTTTTTAAGTGCACAACTTCCATCCCCTTCTCAATATGATAAGTTGCCAGCTCGTTTTAGAAACATAAATGGAATAGTACAAGGAGAGAGAAAGCAAGATGCAAACAGTAGACATTTTTATGTTAACTTTACAAAACTTCCTGGAATTTTCATAAAGAGATATCTTCACATCTAAGGAACTGTTGTTGGATCATTTCTCCATCATGGGATGGTATAAATCTCCCCTCACGATAACAGAGAAAATCAAGAACAGAAATCAGAATAAGACATGGTCCAAGTGAGGTGTTTAAAGGCAGATTTGAACCTAACAAATGTGAGATTCTGGGCAGGTTTCCTCCAAACCAATGTTCTTTAAATATTTCATTCAGTCTTACTTAAAGTAGAAAACCAATCACCCACTTACGAAAAATGTATGTTTTTTTCTTTATATTAAAAATAATGGTTGTGTACAGTTAAATGTAATATTCCATTTTAACTCACTACATATTTGGAATTATGTCTGTACCACTGTTTTTCCACCAATCATGAAATGAAAGTTTAGTCACTCAGGTTCAGGGCTTGGATTAGGTCAGGGCTTTCACCCCCTAGAGCTGCCAGATCCAACAACAACAACAACAACAACAACAACAACAACAAAAACAAGATGGCCAGTTATATTTAAATTTCTGATAAATGGAAAATAATGTTTAATACTGACATATCCTAAATATTGTACATTCTGTATTTTAGTATAAGTATGCCCCGATATTTTGAGACAAACTAAAAATGTATTGTTTATCTAAATTCCATATTTAATTGGATGTCCTATATTTTACGTGGTAACCATATGACCCACATTTAGAAACTACTGCACTCAATTTGAATTAAAATAAAATAGCAAGAAATGCTTCTTCATGGGATACACATTTTTTTTTATTTTTTTTTTTGGGGGGATACACATTTTTAATAGGATTAGATGCAAGCTAAGTATCTTGGGCAAAGAATGCTTCTGGGTAGTAGATGCAGCCTGAGAATTTAGGCTATTCTCTATTCCAGATAGATTAAAGAAGACTTCCATTCATAAGAACAGTGGAAGAGGTGAAGATAGAATTACAGAATATGAAAGTGGTAAAATCAACAGGGAAGGCGATTTGTCTAAACGAAAGGAAGCTAAAGCTTTAGGGTCCCAATGTAACAAGGATGTTTTCCAGAGAAACTGGAGAGCCTCTAATTAGTCCACCTGCATCATTTCAGCTACCCTGTAATCAGTCATCACACAGCAGCCAGAGCAATCTTTTCGAAAAGCAAATATGAAAAAAAACTTTGCTAGAACTGATACACAAATTCAGCAAAGTCACAGGATAAAATATCAACATACAGAAATCTGTGGCAGTTCTATACACCAGTAATACAACAGCAGAAAGAGAAATCAAAGAATTGATTCCATCTATAATTATACCAAAACCATAAGATATCTAGGAAAAAATCTAACCAAAGAGCTAAAAGATCTGTACTCTGAAAACTATAGAACACTTGTAAAAGAAATTGAAGAAGACACAAAGAAATGGAAAAACATTCTATGCTGGTGTGGAAGAAGAAATATTGTTAAAATGTCTATACCACCCAAAGCAATCAACACATTTAATATAATCCCTATCAAAATACCACCAGCCTTTTTCACAGAGCTAGAACAGTCCTAAAATTTGTATGGAACCACAAAAGACCTCAAAGAGCCAAAACAATCTTAGAAAAAAAAAAAAAAAAAAAAGCAAAGCTGGAGGCATTACAATTCCAGACTTCAAGCTCTATTACAAAACTTTAGTAATCAAGACAGTATGGTACTGGCACAGAAACAGACACATAGATCAATGGAACAGAACAGAAAACCCAGAAATGAACTCACAACTCTATGGCCAACTAATCTTCAACAAAGCAGGAAAGAATATCTAGTGGAAAAAAGACAGTCTTTTCAACAAACGGTGTTGGGAAAACTGGATAGCAATATGCAAAAGAAGGAAATTGGATTACTTTCTTACATCATACACAAAAATAAATTCAATTATCGATGAAAGACCTCGATGCCTTGGAGAATGAGGCAAGGGCCAAATGCAGTATGATCTTTGTCCTAAAAGCAATAGGAAGACTCTGAAGGATCTCATACAGAAGAAATGCCAAAATCATATTCTTTTTTTTTTCTAACTATGTGTATGTATCAGTTTTTTATTTACATTGTAGTTAGTTAACATACAATGTACTATTAGCTTCAGGTATAGGATTTAGTGATTCATCACTTACGTATAACGCCCAGTGCTCATCACAACAAGGGCACTCCTTAATCCCCAAAACCCATTTAGCACATCTTTGCCTACGTCCCTCCATTGAACCTTCAGTTTGTTCTCTATAGTTAGGAGTCTGTTTTATGGTTTGCCTCTCTCTTCTTTTCCCCCATGATCATCTGTTTTCTTAAATTCCGCATATGAGTGAAATCATGTAATACTTGTCTTTCTCTGACTTATTTCCTTTAGCATAGTACACTCTAGCTGCATCCACCTCGTTCTTTTTTATGGCTGTGTAATATTCCATTACACACACACACACACACACACACACACGCCACATTTTCTTTACCCACTCAATAGTTGATGGATATTTGGGTTCTTTCCATATTTTGGCTATTGTTAATAATGCTGCTATAAACATCAGGGTGCATGCGAATCACTATGTTTGTATCCTTTGGGTAAAATACCTAGCAGTGCAATTGCTGAATTGTAGGGTAGTTCTATTTTCAACTTTTTGAAGAACCTCCATACTGTTCTCCAGAGTGGCTCCACCAGTTTTCATTCCCGCCCAACAGTGCAAGAGGGTTCCCCTTTCTCCACCTCCTTGACAACATCTGCTATTTCTGTGTTGCTAATTTTAGCCATTCTGACAGGTGTGAAGTGATATCCCCTCATAATTTTGATTTGTAGTTCCCTGTTGAGTGATGTTGACCATCTTTTCATGTGTCTGTTAGCCCTCTGGATGTCTTCTTCAGAAAAATGTCTGTTCATGTCTTCTCCCCATTTTTAACTGGATTATTTGTTTTTGGGGTGTTGAGTTTTATAAGTTTGTTATAGACTTAGGATACTAATTCTTCATTGGATATGTTATTTGCAAATATCTTCTCCCATGCCAAAGGTTGCCTTTTAGTTTTGTTTAAATGTAAAAAGAGCCATTAATTTGGAAAGGGGATTAGATTTGCTCTAGGTGGCACCAGTTAATAGAGTTAGACAAAGTGACTAGAAGAAAAAATTTAGCTCAAAATAAAGAATAGATATGCTAAGAGACCTATCCCCAAATGCCAGGAAGTGTTATAAACTGTTTATCATTTTGAATGCTTGCATATTTTACCTTTTGGGATGTTTAAGCATAAGGTAGGCAAGCGCTGGTCATGGATATTACAAAAGGCTTAAGAACATGAAATAAATTTTCAGACCACAAATTTGTAAGATACCTCCAACCTTTAATCTTTTAAAGATTCCCTTTAGGGTAATACCAAAGGTGGAAAGTGTTCTTATGAACTTCATAAAAAGACAAAGGAAAGAAATATTTATTCTTTTTTCAATAACACAAAAAATATTTTAAGAATATGGAACCTCACAGGTCCAAGATTTATCTAGGGAAATGGAATAAACTAGAACACTGTAATGATACAAATGTATTAGATTTTCACCTGTACTTTTCTAGAAATAAACTCAGATATTTATGAATAATTAGCTGAATATTACTATAATTTATTGTGAAAATACAACTTTAACTATAAAAGTATATAAAAAGATTTTATCATTCAAGAGGTAATCTAGGCTAATCTCTTATAAAAGTTCATCAGTGTCTCTCTAGTCTCTAATTAAACACATTGGCTTGAGGAATCTACTCTCTTAAGAAATTGCTAGTTGCAGGACGCCTGGGTGGCTCAGTCGGTTAAATGGCTGCCTTTGGCTCAGGTCATGATCCCAGGGTCCTGGGATCAAGTCCCGCATCGGGCTCCTTGCTTGGCAGGGAGCCTGCCTCTCCCTCTGCCTCTGCCTGCCACTCTGCCCGCTTGTGCTCTCTCTCTCTCTCTCTGACAAAGAAATAAATAAAATCTTAAAAAAAAAAAAAAGAAAGAAAGAAGTTGCTAGTTCCACTGTGACATGTGCTTCAACTATTGGAAATTATGTAGTGTTATATTAAATTTTCCCTCCCCATAATTTCCACCTTTCTTCCTAGGTCTATCCTCCAGAACATCACAAAATCAATCTGAACCTTCCTATGCAAGTCCCTGGGAATAATCAATAAGAGCAATCTAGATCCTAATTCTTTCCTTCTTCAAATGAAACATTCTCAGCTCTTCCAATGCCTCTTTTTGTCATGATTTGCAGATAGTGAACCAGAAACATGCACAATGCTTGCCCCTGAACATTCTTTGATTTGATTAAAAGACCTCCAAAAATGAGCTTTCCAGAAGAAAACCTGGTGAGGTCTGGACAGCACAGAGTAAATAAACCCCAATCCCTCCCTCACTTATGTTAATGCAAGGTCACAGGACTTACACTGAGCTTGTTAGCTAGCAACTAAAGCTCAAGTTCTTCTCAAAACTTCTTATCAATTGCCATGTTAACTAGCAGTGGCACTGATTAACACATAATCAAAATTTCTGTATAAATAGTACCTTAAAATTCTCACATATTCTTTTTTAGAAGTAAATGGATTTTACTCAGCAAATAATGAGCTGAAAGTGTTATTATTCTCATTTTATAAATGAAAAATTTAAGACAGATTAAATGACATGTTCAGGCCCATAACCAAAACGTGACAAAAATTATTCCAAGGCCTGTGCATTGCACATTTTGCAACACCATGCTACCCTCTCATAAGTGCTTTCCATGAGAGCACTATTTATAACAAGTAAAATTCCTCATAAAGCCACATGCAGAATAATGAATAAGAGGAAACGTACTCTTCATTGCTTTTTTTATCCTCCTGTGTACATGTTTTAAATACGTGAACAAAAGCTTTGTGATTTGTTTAGTACTTCTGAACAAGAGAGGCTTATTTAAAAATATTTTTAAAAGAAACTACCTTTAATTCAAGCTGACAGGTAATTTTTCTTAAGGGTCTAGAATGATGAAAGTAGCATTTTATGCTAAGACTCTTGAGATGGCAAACAAAATAAGAATTATGTGCTTAAACCAAAACTTATGATCTATGGATTCAAAATTTATTAGCATGGACATAAAAGCCATTTTAAAAATTGAAAATGATACAGTTTTCATCAGCTTTTCAGCTTCTTTCCAGCAGTGAATTGAACGAATCCATTAAAGCTAAAAACATATTTCAGCAGAGACAGTTCAGTTAGAATCCTGGTGGACAGACAGTGGTTGATGTCCAGGAAGCAGCAGGAAGGTCTTGAAATGGAACACCTGAAAAAATTTCATATGCGTAATGTATATATCACTCAGTAGCTTTGGGAAAGTCTTATTTTCTTATATCCTCAGAGACATGTAGGGGTATCTATATCTTCAATTAATTATTTCTATAAATTACTATGATATTTCACAGGATAATATCATAAGGGCTATTTAACTGAGAACTACATTTTCTCTGAATTCACTGGGAGCTCTGCGCATCATTCTGGTGCATGTTGGGGAAACAAGATTCAAGTCCACCATCTGCAACTACTAATTACCTCCCATGAGTGGGAACACCCTGGTCAGGCTATGTCAGGGCAATGATCAAGACTTTATAAATGATGTTCATTTGGTATAGTACAGCCAGCTCTAACAACTCAACCTCTCATCGCCCCCCAAAATTGATAGTCTCCACGGTCATCTAGGTTTGCCACTTTACTTTGTTACATTTTACTGCATTCTCTTCCCCCGTGCTTTCAGAAGCCCCATTTGGCCCTATTTGGCTTGATTCACATTTCACAGCCTAAAAAGGTTTTCTCTATAAAATATTCATTAGGTCATGGGAAAAAATTTTTCCTGATTGTTTTATTCTCTTTCAATACAATCAAGAGAAAACTCTCTTCTCTCCCTGGGAAATTTGATCATTTACCCTTCTTCTAAAGACAAGAAGCTCAGAGCACATGCAGTAATTTTTTCAATTTATTATAGATTATTATAAAATCATCGAAAGAGCCCTGGGAATAATCAAAAAAAGCAATCTAGATCTTGAAGACTTGAAGATCTGTCAATGAATCCAGACAATGCCATGCATTAGAGTAACAGAGTTACCTCTCTGAGTTTGGATTTCTCCAACAGGAATTAACACAATATTTATCTCCAAAAGATATTGTGATGATAAAAATCAGGCAAAATAGGTGACAACAACCAGCCCAGTTCCTGACATTTAGTGATTTTCCTAAATGTTCGTTAAATCATAAGCAAATAACTCAATTAGCATGATAATTTGATTGTTTTTTCTTAGCTGGATACATAATTCTTTTGACAAAAACTGGTTGTTTTCAAAGCCCCAACCATATTGTAAGAGTTCATCAAACAAATAACAATCATTAACCAAGGTGCAAGATATATTATGGTAACAGAAGGCGGTAAGATCTCTGCAGAGTAAATCAAATGCATACTACTAACTACACTTTATATATTGGCAGCATCATTAAAAAGTAACCCAGGAGTATTATTAACGCACAGATTTTATTTTGAAAACAGCCTAGAGCATAATTTCCAAAGTGATGTGCTTTACATTCCTTGTTTTCTAATTTCATATCAGAAATAAAGGCTGAAAATCTGTAGTAATAAAAAAGACTTATGTGAAGAGTAACATATGTAGGTCACAGAAATCTGAAATCTGGGTGCACCTGAGTGGCTCCATGAACTAAGCATCTGCCTTCAGCTCAGGTTATGATCCCAGGGTCCTGGGATAGGGCCCCACATCAGGCTCCCCACTTAGCAAGAAGACTGCTTCTCCCTCTCCTTCTGCCTGCCTCTCCCCTTGCTTGTGCTCTCTCTCTCTCTCTGTCAAACAAATAAATAAAATCTTTAAAGAAAAGAAATCTGAAATTTGATTTGTAAAAATAACCCTTCTTAGCTCTTTCTCCTGCACCCCATCATTTTCTTATTGATAACTCTTGACATAATACATTCTTGATGGATATAAGGGGCATAATCAGATTCCATTTTTGATGATAAACTGGCCACATATTTCTTATACATTATTATTATATATATTTCTATATTCCTACTGCAACAGAAAAGTTATTATTTACAATGTGATCACAGAATTTATATTATTAGATATACAGGTATATTTTTATATTTCTGTAACATAGGAAAAACTAATTTCCAGAAGCTGATAGCAAATTTACTTTTCATGGAAAAATATGGATGGAGATAATTCCTGGGCTCGATTCTGTTAAGTTATCAGAAAGGTCTGAAAATCGTACCTGTTGAGAGTATACTGTTTAATGTAAGAACAGCACATTTTTTGTGTGTGTTCATTTAAGTAACAGAAGACTGAGCAGTAGGTACATATGGACAAGATTGTAGGGCATTTTTCATTATTTCTATAAACTGTCTTCAGGGTAAATTATCATCTTTCTAAAGAAATAAACAGTAAAACCACTGAAAATATTCAAGTCTCTAAAAGGACATACATCAAGTTGAATACCGGCTAGAATTTAAATTTATAAAGGAGTCCAGGCTGAAGTTCCCAAACACAACTTCTGGCACTGGTAAAGGTAACCCATAGACAGATTCTAAAGAAACCCAGAATGGGATTAACTCTGAGGATACTCTACCAATACAGACCTTGTTACCCTATTACCTATTCTTCCGGCCACAGGGCTGGAAACCAAATTACCACTGATCACCTGAACTTTAGTTTTCATTCAAATATAAAAATAATTGTTTATTTTCCTCCCAAAATATCTTGTTACCTTTTTTACTGTATACTATCTGCAGAGACATATCACTTACTTATCAAATAGCACAAAGAAGACTCTAAAAGCTATTGATACCTGACTGTGACAGCTATTCAAAATATATGGTAACATTACTTTGGCTGCAACTCACCAAGAACAATCCCTTCTTCCTCTTATCTTATTTCATTTTATAATACAGCTATATGTGGGTCAACTTCCTTTTCATTCTTTGTAACCCATACTTTGTATCTCATTCTTATATGTAATTTAATTCAGTTATTTGTTGTCTATATTTCCTCACTGTATTATACTTTATAAATTTAGCACACATTTTCTTTTTTTATATCAAACACTAGAAAATATCCACAGGGAGGAATAAAATCACAGTTCACTTATATTCAAAAGAAATGAGTTGATGGATGTGATTTACTGAAACTTATGATGGGTTTGGATATCATTTTTATTACTTCTATTCACATAACATTTTAGCTTTATATTTTATTCACTATTACAAGCTTTATCATGAGAATTAATTTGGAACAATTTTCTGTTGCAATGAAAGGATTTGATAGTAAAATTGATGAATTGTGTTCTATGTCTGTTCAAATGTTTCAAAGAGGAATATGACCCATTTAAGGTCTTTCTTAGAAAATCAGTATTATTTCTACTGATACCATGATTTTCAAGACATTAGACTTTTTTCCCCACTCCCTATATAGTCTCAGGTTTCAGAAACCTGTTATATCTGGCAATCTCAATCCTCCATTCATATAACAAAATTTAGTCTGCTATAGAAAATCTTGGTCACATGCAACTAGAAAATTTGAAAGAGAGAAAAATCAGCATTTGACAATAACATCAATGAAGATATTTTTTCTATTTACTTTTTTTTTGAAAGAGAGCACATGTGTGCACATGCCCTTGAGTGTGCAAAGTTGGGGGGTGGGGGAGAGGGAGAGAGAGAAACTTCAGCAGTCTCCACGCTAGTGCAGAGCCCAGTGTGGGGCTCAATCTCACAACCCTGAGATCATGACCTGAGCCCAAATCAAGAGTCAGACAATTAACCAACTGAGACATCCAGGAGCCCCAAGATATTTTCTTTTTTAAATATGAAAAGCAAAGAATTTAATTAAAGTGCACCTTAGAAATATATATATACATGTATATATTTACATATATACGTGTATACATACATGTATTTACATATATACATGTATACATATATACATGTTTATATACATATATACATATATGTGTGTATGTGTGTATAGATATATGTATTCATGTATATGTGTATGTATGTATTTATAATTATTTTAATAACAAATCCTCTATAATATGCCCCTTTAGATAATATATGCTGTTGGGAGCAATTAACATCTCCTGAAATATTTATATTGATCATTCAATTTCCCATGATGTAGAAATGAGTCTTTTTTTTTTTCTTTTTTTAGAAATGAGTCTTATTACACCAAAAAACTTGGAGAGTTGGAGAGTATATTACTGATATATCACACTATTCAGCTTCCATATTTCATGTTATTGTTTTTTTTATTTTCTACTTTGATCAAGTATTTCTGATGTTATCTTTGTATTTTATATGCATACATTTACAACCACCAATCTTTTTGAAATAAAAATGATTAGAAAATGAATTAATTAACAAATACAAACAAGGGCCAACCTGTTGTTCAGAGTAGTAAAAATGACTCCAGCTATCATCTAGACTTGAGACTCTCAAATTCACCAGATTTCCTAGAGAAAATTGTTCTTTTCTCCTCTCAATGAAAGGCAAAGAAGGACTAGATAAACTAGGGGTCAGTAAACATTCTCTATAAAGGCATGGACAGTAAATATTTTAGGATTTGTAGGCCACATACATTGTCACATATTCTTGAGGTTTTTTGTTTTATCTTTAAATACGTGGTTTACCATTCTTAGCTGACAACTGTATTAGAACGGGTATTGTACCTACTTTGTCCAATAAGCAGTGTGCTGAAAAACACTGAGGACAGTGCTAAGGTACTTTGGGAGGCTGCTTCGTTCTCATTCAAGGCTGCCATACACTGGCACGGCATTAACTTTCAAGAAGCCAGGTCTCCAGGACTAATCTCTCTGCTGTTCTAAGGGGAGCCTCATCTACAATTCCCAGGACTTCCTTTCTGAAACGCTCTGAGCAGCAGTCAGTAAACTACGGTTATAAAATGTACTGAGCTTTGGAGTTGTACAAACCTGATCCAGATTCGAGCTGTGTAAAATCCTGGCACTGCAGCCTTGTTTAAGTTAAAGGGCAAGACGTTAAATTTCCTCCCCAGTAAAATGGAAACACAAAACCAGTGCTACAGGGATGAACTGAAATGAGATAACATTTGAGAAAGTGACTTCCTGGAGCCTAGAACACTATACTGGCTCAGATCCTGCTACGTGCTTTCTCATCCGCCCTCGCTGTTGCCCAGGAGCAGATACTGACAAGTTACAAAGCCAGCGCCGCAGGGCCTAGACTATTCCTTTCTCTCAACAGCTGGCCAGCCTGGCATTACTCTTTTGGAATCCTTTCTTTCCACTTAATTCATTATCAGCAAACATTGATCAAGGCATAACTATTTGTTAAGGCACCAAGTCAAAATGTCAGAGCACTGAACTAAGAAAATCTATCTTTGAAAGTGTGTTCTAGAAGTCGCACACTTACCTGCCCAGGGACCACCTCTTCCACAGCCTACCTCCAGGAAAGGTTGGTATAACTATATAAACTTAGTAAGATAATATCAAAATTGCACTCAATATTTTATGTGAAGAGCTGACCATTTATGTCTTTGCAAGAAACAGTATTATACCATTACATTTATATGAGTCATTGAAGTTGTATTTAATTTCAATATTATTCTTTGATAAGGTTTTGTACCTTCTTAGATTATTCTCTTGGAGCATGGTTATCAAATGTTACAGGGAAGAGCACACACTGTAGATCAGTGGAATAGCTCCTAGATCTAAAAAACAATTAATTCTTTTGAAATTTAATTTCCCTTATTTGGTTGTAAAACACTAGTTTCCAACACTTACTGTTAGTTTCCAAGCCTACAAAGGAAACTTTCATGTTGAAACGCCCAGTGGCTAGTCTACAATAGTACTAGTAATAGGTGCTGATGATTTTAGAAAATATCAGATTCTTCCTTCAGAGTCATTATCCGAGACACAATGTGCTGCACAAGTCTCTTCAGTTATGTGATATCTCTGTGTGCAAAATTCCTCATCATAGCTCTTCATTCATTACTATATAATCAATTAACTAACAATTCATTTAATGAGCCCTCAGCATTGCTAGGCCAGGAGTATTTAACCCTGACTCTGCAAATAAATCTCCTATGGGAATCTTTCCATATTACATAGATGCCAGGGCCCTGTGCCAGATTGAGTGGGGGTATAACTTTGTTGTAGGCTTTTTAGTAAAACAATTCAAGTAATTCTGGTATGCAGCTAGGATTGAGAACTCCTGTGCTCAGCTTTGTGGGGACAAAGAAGGGCAAATGAAAGAGGCTAATTAGGAATAGCCTAATAAGTGCTAAGTCTTATGACAAGTTATTAATTTATATTTTTAATTTAATCCTCATCAGTATTCTATCAAGGATTTCATTTTTCTCCTAGTATCAAAAATTGTTCTCCAAAAATGAAAGGTTTCAAGATGAAGTCAGACCTCCTACCCAAAAGCCCATGACATTTCTTTTAGATAAAGGAGCCACAGCCTAGTTGTGGCAGTGAAGCAGTTAGTGATCACCAGGATCCATGTGTCCTGATCCTGCCCACATCTTGGAGGGATCTAGTGTCCCAGTTCCTATGCTGCTTCCACTCAGCTATAGGTCCTTATGGCCAACAAATTAAAGATTTAAGTCCACCTAAGGCTTATGCAGACTATGCCTGAATAAACCTCAAGTGATTTAAGAAAGGCTCATTCTCTAAATGAGGTTTAAAATGTATTCTCCTCACCCAAACTTGGTATGTCTAGAGGAAGGCTCAGAGCAACTTTGATTATAAAGGTCAAGTAAGATACTCTATGTAAAATTTCCAACAAAGGGCTTGATGTGGGGTAAGTATCCTAACAGGCATAGCCTTCCCTTTCTTGTCTCACTCTTCTTGGAGTAGGGCAAAACTAAAAACAAACAAAAAAATAAACAACAACAACAACAACAACAAAAAACCTGGAGCCCTGGTAAATGCCAGCCCACTTGGCTAGAACACTGATGCCTTATTTATTCCTACAGGCTGGCTTTCTTTTCTATATGTCTGACCATCACCATAACCTGTATCTTCAAACTCCTACTACCACATCACAGGCCAGGATCAGCTCCCCTATGGATTAGTAACGACCATAATTGAGCCTCGTTAGCCACTCACCCTTTGTATGATGATTAAAATTTCTGGTCACTTATTTGCAAGGCTATCCTATAGGATTAGCCCTAACCACACCTTTTTCTTAATTACTCCTCCTCCTTGCTGAGTTACCACACACTTCAATTTGGGGGTATTTATGAATTATGAAGCTATGAGAATGAAGGGAAAAATCCTGATTTGTTTGTTTTTCCTACCAAGGTCTTTCAATGATCTAGAGAAAATGTCTTTTTCAGAGGACACTGCATGGACAAGGAAAGGAATTGTTATATAGCACTACTCAATGTCAAACACAATTCTTGTGCTTTATGTACAAGATACACTGTAGGAAAACATTTCTGAAATTCCTTTTCCCCTTTAATTTCCTTCTATCCTTAGGCGATTCTCTTAGCAATACAGGCAGAATTCTAACTTTATTTATTTCTTTGTTTTTTTTGGTGTTGAGTCATATAAGTGCTTTATATAGGGCAAAACAGGTAAAGGAGATTAAGAGGTACAAAATTCCAGTTAGGAAATAAATAAATCACAGGGATGCAAAGTACAGCAACAGAATATTCTCAATAGTATTGTAATAACTTTGTATGATGACAAATAGTAAGCACACTGATCTCAGTGAGAGTTTTGTAATATAAATCAATGTAGAATCACTGTTATACACTTGAAACTAATGTAATATTGAACATCAATATACTTCAATTAAAATAAATTAATTAATTACTAAAATAACCAGAATTCCAAGGAAAATATGACACAACAGAAAAGAGAAAAAGAGTTGTTAACCCTTGGTGTTTACCTTTTTACAAGCTCTAGTCTCTGAGAAAAAAGAAAGGAGTTCATGTATATGGACAAATCTTTAGTAAAATGTTTGATGAGTAAAAGTGAGACTTCCCACTCCAGAGAATAGAAAAGAGTGAGAAGCAAAGATCAGAGAGCTGTCCTGACAAGGGTTTGGAGGGCTAAGATGAGAGATTCAGACCTGGAATCGCTATGCTGTGGCAGGCAGTGGAGACAGGGTCCGTGGTCCACCTCCCCCCACTCTGGGGAGCATATTCTGTAGCCAGGAGTATGCTTGCACTACAATTGATGTTAAAGGAGGTCATTTGAAGACAGAAGAAAAATGATACTAAATGAAAAAATAGATCTGCACAAGGAATGAAGAACGTGAGAAGTGATGTCTCATAGGTAACTATATAAAATTTTTAAAGAATATTTAAAATATAAAAATAAATAAGTAAATAAAACATAATTCACTGTTTATAAACAAAAATGTAGTGTAGACTCCTAACATAAATAAAAACAAAAAGGTCGGGAAGGAAAAATATTAGTGCCTTACTATAAGGCCCTTGGAGTAAGACCGTA
The DNA here is from genome assembly GCA_028534135.1 of Potos flavus. Lineage (NCBI taxonomy): Eukaryota > Metazoa > Chordata > Mammalia > Carnivora > Procyonidae > Potos > Potos flavus. The sequence goes on along the minus strand of CM052887.1, from coordinate 66,386,993 downwards.
GTAAGTTAAACAGAAATACAGAAACAGCAACTAAAATTTTAAAAAGAAGCAATAACCCAATAAAAGATAAAACTGGACCATAATACACATTTAATAAATCCAGAAAAAGTAGAGAAAGGAAGAAGGGAAAAAGAACACATGGAACAAATAAGGAAAAACCTCTAAACATACAAATAAATCACATTAAGTATAAGTAGTGTCTATACACCAATTAAAGCGGAGGAGGTGTCAGATTAAAGAAAAACAGCAAGCCCCGACTACAGGTTGCCTACAAGAAATATATTTCAAATATAAAAAACACAGAATAAAGAGGGTAGAAAGCTGTACTAATACTACTCAGAAGAAAGCTGGAGTGGCTGTATTAATATCAAATAGACCCCAAAACAAAGAATATTACCACAGACAAAAAAAAAAAAAAAAAAGCTAAAAGGATCAACTCAAAAAGAGAATAAAAGACAATGTAGCAATCCTCAATGCTTACAAGGACTTCAAAATACATAAAGAAAAACTGATAGAGCTTCAAGGAGAAATGGACAAATCTAAAATTATAGTTGGATATTCCAATACCCTTTTCTCAATACTTTGCAGAATACACAGAAAATCAGAAGATAATGAGGAATACTATCAACCAAGTTGATTTAATTGACATTTTTAGGACACTCTACCAAGGACAGCAGGATACACATTCTTTACAAAGATACAAAAAATTTACCATGACGGTCTTTGTTATGAGTCATAAAATAAGATTCAGTAGAGTGAAATAAGTCAAGTGATACAAAGAATGCACTCTGACCACAGTGGAATTAAACTAGATATAACAGAAAAAGATTAGGAAATGCTACAAGTATTCTGAAACTAAGTAACATACCTCTAGAAAATGTATAGGTCAAAGGCAAAATCAAAAGGGGAATTAGAATGCATTTTGAAATGAATAAAATTTAAAATTCAGCATAAAACTTTGTGGAATGCCTTTAAAGTCTTATTAAAGTATATATAACGGTAAATACTTATATTAGAAAAGAAAAGTCTCAAATCAATGATCCTCAGTTTCACCTTAAGAAAACAAGAATAAGAACCAAAGTTAGTAAAAAAAAAAAAAAACAAAAAAAAAAACAAAAAAAAAAAAACTTTTTTTTTAGAAAATAGAAAATAAAAATTATTTAGAAAATAAATAAAACTGAAAAAAATAATAAAGAAAATTAATGATGCCTATTAAAGAAAACCAACAAAACTGTTAAACCTCTATCCAGTCTCCTCTGTAAAAATTAAAAAGAGAAAAAAACATGACTTACCAATATGGTAAGGAATGAGAGAATTAACCTCAATACAGTTTCCAGTAGTACTAAAAGCATAATGGGAGATATTATGAACATTTTTATTTTAATAAACTTGATGACAAATAAAATAGACAAAATTACTTAAAACATCAACTAATAAAGCTCATTCATCAAGAAACAGATTACCTGAACAGCCTTACATCCTGAAAAAATTGGATTTTAGATAAAAACTATCCCAGAAAGAAAACTTAAGAAAGAAGACTTCCATGTTGAATTCTACCTTTTAAGGAAGAAACGATACCAATTTTACAAAACCTGTTGCAGTAAACTAAAAAGTAGAAACTACTTCCAAATTATTATGAGACCAGAATACATTTTCTCTTAAAATGTAAACATGTACCTCCAAAGGTAAGACCATCTGGAGTTCTCTAACTACACACAGTCATAAATTCATTTCCCAAGGCTTTCCTTTAGCCCAGAATATCAAGATTTCAGCAAAATTCAGTCAGAAAGAATCCACACTGAAAATATACAAAAATATTTTCTCTATATCCCATAATACATACAATAGAATACTACTCAGGAATAAAAATGGATGATCTATTCATATATGCTACAGCATGGATAATCTCAAAGTAATTATACTAAGTGAAAGAAACCAGACAAAAATAATACAAACTTTATAATTCCAGTTATATAAAATTCTACAAAATGCAAATAACCCATAGTGACGGAAGGAAAATCAACGATTACTCAGGGAAAGGGAAGGCTGGGCTGAGGAGAATTATTTCAAAGATGTACAAGGAAGATTTTCGAATTGATGCATATGTTCACTGTTTGATTGTAATGATATTTCCTGGGGGGTGTATATGTGTAAAAATCTACCAAATTTTATACTTTACACATGTATAATTCAGTGTATGTCAATTATAATTCAATTAAAAAATACAAAGTAAAGACAGACACACGCATAGATGCAAATACAGAGAACAAAGTTAGATTGTTGTGTTCTTTTTTTAAATGTGATCTGTCAAAACTAAGGTACAAAATATTACAGGCCTCTGCTTTCTTCTGACCTGAAGAGTCTGTGAAAGATATTATCACGCTTTTAATGACTATAGGAGTTTATAAAAGATAGTCTCCTGTCAGCTCTTAATAGGTACTTTTTAAATATTGTCTACTACCTCCCATTAGTTTTGCTTTCTATTAATACATTTGTCATTTACATAACTGATTACATATCACTAATGATAACAGGGATCCTTCAGGTGAGAATGTTGCCATCTTTAGGATATCCTACTTCACTTCATGATTCTCAGATTATGAAAAGGCAGGGACTGATTATATTTAGTTTCATAAAATATTTTGAAATAAAATATGATATCCAGATTTGATGTAATATTTGAGACAAATTTCCTTCCCAAAGCATATATACCACTGTCCTTCCAAGAACACTTAGAAGTAAGACTGCCATCCCTAGGAACACCAATCTACCATTCACTTTTGTTTTCTAACCACCTAGTTGTCCTCTCTTTCCAATATCCTTTATAAATGCCTCTTCATGCTCTTTCCTTTGATCTTTATTTTTTTCTCTCCTGCTTTAAAATTAACCTTCGGCCTAACTTTCATTGCCTTTAACATCATCTTCTCTCACTATGAGCTCCAGGCGATACATACTTGAATTCCTTCCGAATTCTGATTCTCTTTGCAAGTCCCCATCAATATGTTCAACACTAAGACAAGCAGGAAAACATGTGTCCCCCCTTCCCATATATTTTGTGAATAATGGCATTTTGGTTGATCACTTCTGTGACCTGGCTGCCAACATATAAAGCTCTCCAAATGCCATGACTCATGCTCAGATGTTTTCATATTTTAAACGCATTCAGCTTTCCTATAAATACGATGACCTCTTTCTTCCCCTGTTAAAATTATGCATTAAATCTCTTACTCCTTTTTCATTTTTTTCACAGATCTACATCTACCATAATCCAGTTTGCTCACATTTAGGCATCTTTCCAGTTTCCATTATTACATTACTGTTCTGGCCATATTATAATGTTCTACATTATTATTTCATTTCATGACAAAATGTAGTCCTAGCAGGCTTCACATTATCATTTAATTTTTCTAACATTCTCTTTCTTGTTACAGGGAAAAGCCTTTCTAGCATAATTCATAAGTCAATTTTCTACGAGGTACAAGTAATACCATCTCATCATAAGAATGTACATAATTGCAAACATTGCCATTTTGTATTTTTAAAAAAGCCGCATAGCCATAAAATGGAGTTGAGCTGGTTTCCAATTTTGAGGACACAACAAAATAACAAGACTGTTCCTAAGATGTATTAAGTCCCCCCAAAAATCACTATTCCATGCAAATTAGCTTGTGTTTTGGTTCTTTAAATCAGAAAGAGATCAAAGTTTCAGCAACTAATCAAAATGGCTTAACTGTCTCCTTATTCTCTCTCAGTTAAATGACAAACAATATTCACTCTATTGAAGTGAGAATCCTGAATGGTTCTTTTCTATATCTCAAGCTGACAGATCATAACTTGGGGTTGTTTACAGTGGGTGAATATAAATACAGAGAGTTTTTGCCTGCAGTTTAGAGTAAATCACTTGGGTTTGACTTGTGAAGGCCACAGAAAAAACTGTTCTGTTAGCCTTTTTATGTATCCTCTGAGCAGAAATCGTGGGCTCTTATTGGAATCCTGCCTTAATGTTCTTGCCTTTCTCAGGACATTGAGAACCAACTTTCTTCCTATTCATTAACAGATGCATAAAATATCTGATAATATAATTACAAACAAAGGGTTTTCTTTTTAAAATATTTTAACAGGATCTATCCTCCCTATCTTCTGGAAAGAGTATATTAGTTTTCTATTGTTGCATAACAAATTACCACAAATTCAGCAGCTTAAAATAATACCCATTTATTATCTCACAGTTCTACAGTCAGAGGTCTTGGCGGGCTCAAGTAGGTTCTTTGCTTAAGGTCTCACAAGCTGAAAACAACGTTTTAGTCAGTATGAGCTTTTATCTAGAGGCTCTGAGGAAGTTGTCACTTCTAAGCTCATTCAGATTACTGGCAGAATTCAGTCTCTTATAAGGGTAGAACTGGTTTTCTTTCTGGTTATCAACCAGTGGCAACTCAGCTTCTAAAGATTACCTAAATTCCCTTGCCACATATCAGAGGAAACCTGCTGCTTTAAAGGATGCATGTGATTGCAGATGACATGATCTTATACACTAAAACCTTAAAGATGCCACCAAAATCTGTTAGAAAGAATGAATTCAATAAAGTTGCAGAAAACAAAATCAACATCAAAATTTGTGTATCTACATACTAATAATAAACTATCAGAAAAATACATTGAAAAATCCCATGTATTTTAGCATCAAAAAGAACAAAATATGTAGTAATAAATTTAATCAAGGAGGTGAAAGATTGGTACACTGAAAACTATAAAACATGGATGAAAGAAATTAAAGAGGATAAACTAAAAAAAAATTTTTTTAAATAAAGAAGATAAAACTAATGCTCATGGATTTGAAGAATTAATGTTATTAAAATGTCCTTAATATCCAAAGCAATTCACAGATTCAATGCAATCTGTAACAAAATCCAATGGCGTTTTCCACAGAAATACAAAAAAAAAAAAAACAAAAACCTAAACTAAAAATTCATGTGGAATCACAAAAGAACTTGAATATCCAAAGAAGTCTGTTTCTCTCTCTCCATCTCTATTTCTTGTCATATTTAATTATATGAAGGTATTTTACAGAATTACAGGGCTAAAACAAAAACAAAACAAACAAACAAACAAAAAAACCCTAACCCTTTAAGTTAGCATTTTGTTGATAAAACACCACAGTGAGAATAAGAAAGCAATAAATGCTGATGTATGAACATATGAAGAAATGTCCTAACCAACAGAGATACACAGTATAAGATGACAGTAACATGGCAGCCCTTTAAAATGTACACAGCAATCCTATGTACATTATTCATTTGACTCTTACCACCGTCTAAAAAGTTACTATTATTGGGGTGCCTGGGTGACTCAGTGGGTTAAAGCCTCTGACTTCAGCTCAGGTCATGATCTCAGGGTCCTGGAATCCAGCCCCGCATCAGGCTCTCTGCTCAGCAGGGAGCCTGCTTCCCCCCTCTCTCTGCCTGCCTCTCTGCCTACTTGTGATCTCTCTCTCTGTCAAATAAATAAATAAAAATCTATAAAAAAAAAGTTACTATTATTTCCCCATTTAAAGATTAGATTATACGTGGCTTCAATTCAAAAATATACTAAGTGCAATAGGTAAATAAACATATTAGCATCTTGCTATTGTAACCCTAATAGTAAATTCCAGCTATTGGTAAAAGAAACTTATAGTAAAATATTTTTGAAACTAGTATTAAATTGTAATAACATCATTAGAGCATTCTAAATATGATTTTTCAAGAAGCAGTAATATGGTGGCTTCTTCCTACTGATGTGTTTAAATACGTTTTTTGGCATTATAATTTGAAAGTACACTATCTAAAATGTGAATGCAAGTTCACATTGAGAGAATAAATTATAACAGAGTGAGAGGGAAAAAAACAACACACAGGGGTCAATGACCAAAACACATTAAGAATCACATCACTATAGGTAAATCAAATAAAATAGAGAAAAGTCACAGCTATAACATGTCTAGAAGCTCTACTCATAGAGGCACCTGGGTAGCTCAATAGGTTAAACATCCAACTATTGATTTTAGCTCAGGTCATGGCCTCAGGGTTCCAGGATCAAGCCCCATGTCTGGCCCCATGCTCAGTGGGGAGTCTGCCTGAGTATTCTCTCTCCCTCTCCCTCTGCCCCTCCCCCCAACTTGCTCATACTCTGTCTCTAAAACTAACAAATAAATCTTAAAAAAAAGTTCTACTCATAGTAGACTACTCTAAGTACTATAGAAGTTCTACTCATAGTAGACTACTTTAAGTATCATAACTAATATAAGATGTTTTGTTTGTTTAAGAATAAGTTTATTCAATTCTGGGGAAAAAAGCCAGACTTTTATAGTACCATTACTTTCCTGAAAATTTAGAGAATTTAATTTTTTATTATCATTACTTTCTTTAGAATCAACTGAAATTTTACTAGATCTAATAAAAGACCACAGAAAGTACCTAAAAATAAATAAGGAAAAATAGATTTTGATGATCTTATGGCCATAGTAGAGTTACATAGTCAAATTTACCTTCCCACCCAACCAAGACACTTGATATAAGGCAATGAACAGTGATCTTTGAGAGATGATGAACTAATAAGGAATACACAAATGTTTTTCCTTTCATATCTGAGATCTTTCCCCAGAGGGAATTCTGGTCCTCCTAAAAATGTGAGTTAGAAAGTTTCTGGGGACGCCTGGGTGGCTCAGTCGTTAAGCATCTGCCTTCGGCTCAGGTCATGATCCTAGGGTCCTAGGATCAAGGCCCGCATCGTGCTCCCTGCTCGGCGGGAAGCCTGCTTCTCCCTCTCCCACTCCCTCTGCTTCTATTCCCTCTCTCACTGTCTGTCTGTCTCTCTCTCTGTCAAATAAAATCTTAAAAAAAAAAGAAAAAGAAAGTTTCTGTTTGCTTGGCTTTATGTATTTTTCTTGCATTTAGACACATAAATCTAATAATTATTTCCCAGACATCTTACAAATTTTAATGCTTTTAAGTTCCTCTTCTATAAGAGGAAGAATTATCACATAAAATTAGAGTAGTTAACATTTATTTATAGGCTTTTATTCCTCAAATGTCAAATGGGATATACAGGCATCCAGCAATTGACTAACATTAATGATAGTATATTAGTAGATTGTTTTAGTCCTAGCCATAAATTTCCACTTTACCTTGCTGTTTAGAATCTGGCCCAGTATCCATCCCTCCACTACTATAAAACCCCACTGCAGGAGACTCTTTGAATAAAGTCTGCCTTGCTGTTTAATAGGGGTCTTTAAAACTATATATATATATATACATGTTATATATAAATTATATATATAATTATATATATTACATGATATATATAACATGTAGTTTATATACATGAATATTGTTCCTCAAAGTGAAGTTATGACTATAATTTAAAAATTGCTTTCATTGGGAATTCAGTTGAGCAAATTTTGGTTAACGAATAACTATATTAATAACTGTACAAAAATACTAAAAATATTTTTTCTTAAATGTGTATTATTTCATGACTAAAAATCTTAAAAGACAGCATTACATCTTCAAATGAAAAAACTCAAGTGATGTAAAAACTCCTATGATCCCTTAATGAGATTCTAATGAAAAATACCTTTTTTTCATAATAAAGTAATGATAAATAAATGCTAATGGGTGAATAGTGTAAACCTTTATTTTTGCTAAAAAAATTTGTTACTCTTAATTATTCTTAAATATAACTAAATTATGCTCCTTTTATATAGATTTTTTCCCACATCAGGAATTAAATATGAAAAAATATAAGAATAAATAAATTGGATTCTTCCCATGTTTGAACCTTGAATAATACATCATAATTTTTGGTATTTAGTAAGTCAACTTGAGTTATATTGAAATGTATATTCACTGAACTGAAATGTACTCACTTTCTATAAAAAATGTGTTTGCTAAACAAATTAATCAAGAATCTCCTTTTTCCAACTGTCAAGTGATCTCCAAAGATGTTTTTAGTTCTAAAACTGTTAAGTATGGTTCAGTCCTTTTAAGAAAATTAAACTGTTTGCACTTAAAAATGCTTAGTATATAAACCAAGGTGGATACAGTTATGTATGAATGTATTTTAATCTGTTCACTAAAGCAAATACAGTAAGATTTATACCTAGAAACCTGTTCACAATTGATGTTACTGAGTTTAAAAGCAATGAAAATTCATTTGTTTGGAAAGGTTCCCTAATTCATAATTTTTATTCTATTAAAAATAAAACACCCCTGAAATAAATAAAACATTATATGTTAATAAAAAAAATAAAAATAAAAAAACACAATAGCTTTAGACCTAAAATAACATATTTTGCCATAGTATCATAAAACAACAGTTTAAATATTATGTATTTTGTATATCATCAACATGAATAGTATAGGTTTTATTTTTTTTAGATATGACAAGGTGCAGAGTTCTCAGTTGGCTTCTCCTTCAAAAAAAATTTTCCCCAAATCTGGGTCTTGACATAGCTATACTATTCCTGTCTAGAATGATGATCATAGCCAGAGGGAATAAAGTTTTAGAATATGATTTTGGAAAAAGACTGCCAGATTTTGACATTATGAAATTTAGGCAAAAAGAATAACTGATTTTAAAGGCAGAAGAGGGATAGTGATAATGAGGTTATATAATTGTGTTTCTCTTTATCAAGATATATCTCAAATAACATAACTTCACAAAGGCTTACTGCCTTAGTAATTTATCTGATACTATTTCTGTTAACTCCAAATAATTATTTTCAAAACAACTTATGTTATATACAATATGATATTTCTTGTGGAAATAATGTAACTATCCATTATGCACAGTTATTCTGCATTTTCATTTGTTTGAATTCCTATAGAATATATATCTTTAATCAATGTTTCATAGGCTCTAGAATCACAATACCATGTTTTTAGTGTTCTTATTTTACTTTACTTTTAGTGTTCTTATTTTACTTTACTATCTTCAGTGTTATTCATAATTACACAAGTTGGTTAAATCTACTCAAAAAAATAAAAGCTTTATGTAGTACTAAGTTCAATAAACTCCCAGCACCACACTCCTTCTTCCCATAGGCTCTAGTGTTTCTCACCATTTTGACCTTACTGCATTTGGAGTCCTCACAAATAAAGCTTTACTATAAATATTAAGTTTCCTCAATAATTCTAAGGTACACAGTTCCCACTAGTGGCTCAAGTGCTTCTGCCACTACAAAGGTCAGACAGCATCATCTAGACTAAACCCATATACTTAAGATCATGTCTCTGGGAGGCCCTGAGATTGAATCTGTTTAAAAAAAAAAAAAAAAAAGCTCTGTACATAATTAGTTACAGTAAGTGCTGGATGAAGGAATGATTTAATAAAAATATTAATGACAGAATTAACTAATTCACGTTTAAGGTTGACATCATTCAGGATGCTAAACCACCTTATAAGCAATATAAGAAAGCAAGAAAATATCTACTGCTATTCAATCATGGAGGTCCATTCTAAAGTAGGAATACAATGGTCTCTAAACACTTATTTCAAATTTACTCCTTCTGAAGCATAATGCAGTTTGGCATTCCCCTGCTCCAAAACCTTTAGCAATTCTCTATTTTATATTAAATAAAGTAAAAACTCCTTAGTGTGCACAGAGGATAAAAAAAATTCATTTGAAGTTATGCAGAAGGTACAGGTTACCATCAAGAGAAAAAGACCAGAAATGGAAGGCATTCAAGATATTCCACCATTTGGTCAAAACATACCTTCCTAAGTATTTTTATTACTTCCTACCCTATGCTGTAGTTAAAGTCAACTACTCTCCCTCGCTAAGGTCTTCTATGATTATGCTTTGAGCATCCTGTTTCTTTACTTACTAGGCCTTATCTGCTCAGCTCCAAAAAGGAATAACGATGTCCTTCTCAGTTGGTTATTTTGAAGACTAAAAGAGATAATATATGTAAAACGTTGAGGAGAGTGTGAGGGACTTAGGAGATGCCCATAAAGAATAGGATGCTAGCTCTTAAAATTACTATTGTTAGCATGGTTTTGTTACTGTTATGTTTTTCCACCTCCCAGGCAGAAATAGTGTCTTGTTTCTGTTCTCCCTTTGCCAACTCTGGTAATAATTCAAGTATTTTAAACCTTCTAAGCACATGTCATACTCCCTTTCCTAGAATATAAGTGCCTTGAAAAAGGAGCGATATATTATAATTTTCTTTTTTACTTCCTCATAACCTTTCCCACAGTAGGCATCCTACGGGCTCATAAATGATTATCCAAGCACCTCTTTCCTACTTAAAAAGTGCTTGTCTTCTCCTCAGAAAAGAAGCAAGCAAGAAAAGAATAGAGTGAAATATTTAAAGTACTAAAAGAAAAAAATTTCCAACCTAGTATTCTGTACTCTGTGAAATTAATCTTCAAAAAGAAAGGAGACATAGACTATCAAACAGAAATCAAGGGAATTTGTTGCCAGTATACCTGTTTTTGTTGAAACAGTTCTTTAGAGAGAAGGGAAATTTTATAGATCAAAATTCAGACTTACATAATGAAGACCATGAAAGAAAGAAAAAGTAAAGGTAAAATAAAAACTCGTACTTATTTTTAATTGATCTAATATGTAATAGTTCGTTCAAAATAATAACACCAACGATGTATTCAATTATTTATGCTATTTATATATCTTTATGCTATTTATACACACACATAGATATGCTTATGTAAACATGAAACAAATGACAGCAATAATACAAGGGATAGCAGGAAGGAATTCGGATTATTTTATTATAAAATACACTACATATGAAGTTGCAAAGTGTTATTTGAAAGTGGACATAAATGTATATCACAAACTTTAGGGCAACCAGTAAAAAAGCTAAAAGAAAAAAAAGGAAGAAGTATAACCAATATGCTAAGACAGGAGAGAAATCCAATCATATAAAATGCTTAGTTAAGATGACAAAAGTAGAAAAAGAGTGGAACACAAAAAAAAGAAACAAAGAATAAGGGCAACATACAGAAAACAGTAATGAATATGCCAGATATTAACCCAATTGCATCAATAGGCACTTTGAATGTCAATGGTCTAAATGTACCAATTAAAAGACAGAGATTGTCAAAGTGGATCAAAAAAAGCTAAACCCCAACTTTATGTTGTCTGCAAGAAACCCAATTTAAATTTAAATTAAAAGTAAATTAATAGCAAAAAATATCCCATATTAACACTAATCAAAAGAAAACAGATGCAGCTATATTAATTTCAAATGTAGTATACTTTAAAACAAAGTATGTTATCAAGGTTAAAAAAGAGCAATACATAATGAAAAAGGGGACAATTCTCTAAGAAGGCAGAACAACTTTAATGTATTTATGCATAACAACAGAGCATCAGATTATGTGAGGGAAAAACTAATAGAACTGCAAAGAGAAATGGATGAATCCAATATCATAAAGATGTCAAAACCCCTCTATCAGGAATGGATAGATCCAATAGGCAGAAAATCAGCAAGGACATAGTTAAATTTAATCCCATAAATCATGTGGCAGGGTGGCTTAGTCAGCTGAGCGTCCTGACTTTTGATTTTGGCTCAGGTCATGATCTCAGGGGTCATGGGACTGAGCCCTGTGTCAGGCTCCAGGGTCAGCGGGGAGTCTGCTAGAAGATTATCTCCCTGTGTCACTCCCTGCCCCCACTTTCTCTCTCTCAAAAGTAAATAAATTTTTTAAAAAATACTATCAATCAAGTAGATATAACTGACATTACATATTACATCACCCAACAATAACAGAATATGCACTCTTCTCAAGCTCACATGGAATGTTCCCCAAGACAGATCACATTCTGAGCCATAAAATATAATATAACTTAACAAATTTAAAATAATGGTAAGTATACAATGACTACTCTCCAACTACAGTAAATTAAACTAAAAATAACAGAAAGAAACCATTAAAATCCCAAAATACATAGAGATCAAGCACCATACTTCAGAAAAGAATACTAAAATATTAAAAGAATATATTAACAACTCTATGCCCAAAAATTTGATAGACTAGTTGAAATCGACCAATTTCTTTTAAGACACAACTTGCCAAAACTCACATATTACATATACAAACTGAATAGGCCTTTATCTATTAAAAGAAATTAAATCAATAATTAATTTACATCCAAAACAAAAAGCACCAGGCCTAAATAGATTTAGTGATGAATTCTACCAAATATTTATGGGAGAAATTATAACAATTTTTAAAAATCTTCTTCAGAAAATAAAAACAGATGGAATACTTCCTAATGGATTTCATAATGCCAGCATTACCATAATGCCAAAACCTGACAAAGAGATTACAAGAAAAAAATTATAGACCAACATATCTCATGAACATAGATACAAAAACCCTCAACAAAGTATTAGATAATCAAATCCAACAATATATACAAATAATTATACTCCATGGCCAAGTGATATTTATTCCAGGATGTAAGTCTAGTTCAACATTTGAAAATTAATTAATATAACCCATCACAACAATAAGCTAAAGGAGAAAAATCACTTGATCATACCAACAGAAGCAGAAAAAGCATTTGACAAAATCCAACACTCATTCATTGGAAAGCTCTCAGCAAACTAGGAATAGAAGGAGACTTTAGCAACTTTATAAAGAACATCTACAAAAAACCTACAGATAAGTTCATTCTTAATAGTGAGAAACTCAAGGCTTTACCACTAAAATCAGGTACAAGACAAGAATGCCCCCTCTCACCACCTTTTTCAACACTATACTGGTAATTCTAGCTAATTCAGTAAGACAAGAAAATAAAATAAAAGGTATACAGATTGGAAAAGAAGAAGTAAAACGGTCTTTATTCACAGATAACGTGATCATCAATGCAGAATATCCCAAAGAATTAAAAAAAAAAAGAAACTAACAAAAAATTATAGCTATGTTGCAAGATACAAATTCCGTATACAAAAGCAAACTGCTTTCCTATATACCAGCAATAATCAAGTTAAATTGGAAATAAAAAACAAAATAAAATTTGCACTGGCTCCCAAATAAGTGAAATACTTAGGAATAAATCTAACAAAATATGTACAAAATGTATCTAAGAAAAGTTATAAAACTCTAATGAAAGTGAAAAATTAATAAGTGGAGAGATATTCCACGTTCATCAAGAGGAAGACAATATTGTCAAAATGTTGGCTTTTCCCAACATGATCTACATATTCAATGCAATCCCAATCAAAATTCCAGCAAGTAATTTTGTGAATATTTACAGTCTGATTCTAAAGTTTATACAGAAAGGCAAAAGAAACATAATAGCTGTCACAATATTGAGAGAGAAGAACAAAACTGGAGGACTGAGAACACCTAACTTCAAAGCTTATTATAAAGCTACAATAATCAAGACAGTGATAAAAGAGTAAACAAGTAGATCAACATAACAGAATAGAGAACTTGAAAACAGACTCACATAGCTGGCTGCTCCTTGACAAGGAACTAAAGGCAATATGGTAGCAAAGACTTTGCAACAAATGGTGCTGAAACAACTGGACACCCACAAATGAAAACGAATCTAGACCCAGACCTTAAATCCATCATAAAAATTAACTCAAAATAGATCACAAATCAAAACAGAAAACACAAAATTATACAATTCCTAGACCATAACATAGGAGAAAACCTAGATGACCTCAGATATGGTGATGATTTGTGGATACACCAGAAGCATGATCCATGAAAGAAATAATGGCTAAGCTGGACTTCATTAAAAGTTAAAAGCTCAGTTGTCTGAAAAAAAAATAATGCCAAGAAAATGAGAAGCCACCAACTGGAAGAAAATATATGTAAGACATATCTGATAAAGGACTGTTATCCAAAATATACAAAGAACTCTTAATACTCAAACTTATAAGAAAGCTAAGAGCCCAATTTTTTTTGTTTCAAGTTTTTATTTAAATTCTGGTTAGTTGACATATAGTGTAATACTGGTTTCAGGAGTAGAATTTAGTGATTCATCACTTACATATGACACTCATTCTCATCACCAGTGCCCTCTTTAATATCCATCACCCAATTAACCCATCACCCTGTCCACCTCCCCTCCAACAACCCTCAGTTTGTTTTCTATAGTTAAGCGTCTCTTACGATCTGCCTCCCTCTCTTTTTTTCCTCTTCCCCTATATTCATCTGTTTTGTTTCTTAATTCCACATATGAGTGAAATCATATGGTATTTGACTGACTTATTCCACTTAGCATAATACACTCTAGCTCCATCCACATCACTGCAAATGGCAAAATTTAATTCTTTTTGATGGCTGAGTAATATTCCACTGAGCAATACTCCATATATACACACACACCAAATAGATAGATAGATAGATAGATAGATAGATAGATAGATAGATAGATACACACACACACATTTATTAATTCACTTTATCCATTCATCAGTCAATGAACATTTGGGCTCTTTCTATAATTTGGCTATTGTTGATAATGCTGCTATAAACATCAGGGTGCATGTGCCCCTTCAAATAAGTATTTTTGTATCTTTTGGGAAAATACCAAGTAATGCAATTGCTGGGTCACAGGGCTCTATTTTCAACTTTTTGAGGAACCTCCATACTGTTTTCCAAAGTGGCTGCACCAGTTTGAATTCCCACCAACAGCGTAACAGGGTTCTCCTTTCTCTGCGTACTCACCAACCTCTGTTGTTTTCTCTGTTAATTTTAGCCATTCTGATAGGTGTGAGGTGGTATCTCATCATAGTTGTGACTTGCATTTCCCTGTGATGAGTGATGTTGGGCCTGTTTTCATGTATCTGTTGGCCATCTGGATATCTTCTTTGGACAAATGTCTGTTCATGTCTTCTGCCCATTTCTTAACAGGATTAATTGGTTTTGGGGTATTGCACTTCATAAATTCTTTATATATTTTGGATACTCTTTATCAGATATGTCATCGCAAATTATCTTCTCTCTTTCAGTAGGCTGTATTTGTTTTGTTGATTGCTTCCTTAACTGTGCAAAAACTTTTTATCTTGATGAAATTCCAATAGTTCATTTTTGCTTTTGTTTCTCTTGCCTCCAAAGACATGTCTAGTAAGAAGCTGCTATAGTCAAGGCCAAAGAGGTTGCTATCTGTGTTCTCCTCTAGGGTTTTTATGGTTTCCTGTCTCACATTTAGGAGCCCAATTTTAAAAATGGATCAAAGGCCTAACAGACACCTTACTAAAAAAGATATACAGCTTGCAAATAAGCATATGAGAAGATATCTACATCATTTATCATCACATAAATGTAAACTAAAAACAAGATACCACCACATACTTACTAACATGGCCAAAATCCAGTGTACCGGCAACACCAAATGCTAGCAAGGATATGAATAAATAGGAACTCTCATTCTCTGCAGGTGAGAATGCAAAATGGTATAGTCACTTTGGAAGACAGTTTGGTGTTTTTACAAAACTAAATATACTCCTACCATACAATCCATAAATTGAGCTCCTTGGTATTTACCCAATGGAATTTAAAAATTATGTCTACGTAAAAACCTGAATACAGATGTTTATAGCAGATTTATTTATATCCAGCAAACCTAGGAGCAACCAGTATGTCCTTCAACAGGTGAATGGATAAACTGTGATACATCTAGACAATGAACTATTATTCAGTGCTAAAAAGAAATGACCTATGAAGCCATGAAAAGATATGGAGGAACCTTAAATGTGTATTACTGGGTGAAAGAAGCCAATCTGGAAGGCTACATAAAGATGAGTACAACTATATGAAATTCTGGAAAGGGTAAAACTATGAGCAGTAGAAAGATGAGTGGTTCCAAGAGCTGTGGGAGGAAATGGGAAAGAAAAACCAGAGCACGGATTTTTATAGCAGGAAAAATACTTTCTATGATACTATAATGATAGAACAACGATGTCATTATACGTTTGTCCAAACCCATATAATGTATAACACCAAAAATGAACCATAATGTAAACTATGAATGATAATAATTTGTCATATTAGGTTCATCAACTATAATCAATGTACCACTCTGGTGGGAGATGGTGATAATCAAGGAAGCTATTCCTTTCTGACAGCAGGGATATATGGGAAATCTCTGTACCTCCCTTTCTGTTTTGCTGTGAAACTTAAACTGCTCTAATTTGTTTTGTTTAAATATACACAATTGACCAGTTAGGAAGAAAATGGTGAGAGTGCAGGGATCTCAGTCAGAATGAGTTTCTCAACTATTAGCAGTGTTCTCTCCTGGAGAACTTTCATTAGGGATCACTAGTAAATTATATATAGAAGTAAGGCCCTTTCTATTTCTTCTTCTTTTGAACCAAGAAATAAAACTTATTCTGGCAAGCTTTCCATTAAAAAAGGAAAGGTGTAAGAACATAAATAATACCATTCCATTAGACTGCTATAAGAACTTCATCTTTCTAATGATAGAATAGTACATATTTGCATCTGCAAAAGCTCTGTCTCAAGTATAACACTGAAAAATGACTCAGGTCTTTGGGTTGTTTAAATGCATAACTCTTTAACTTGGGAAGAAAATACTTATGATTTCACTGGACAATATTTAACATGCCAAAAAAATGGATAGTCACCCCAAACCTTCTGAAGTGAGCTGCATTCTACTTAATAGGACCTTAATTACCAGAATTGATTCAGACAGTTGCTTACTTTAAAATATTTGCCCATACTTTTATGTATTCTTTCCTGTAGTTAATAACACCTAGTAATTAAAAAAGGGAAACTGTGGCCAAGAGAAAAATTTTAGCAAAATAATTCTAATGTTTTCCTTCTAGTTCTGAAGACAATTTGTTCTTATATGATTGATGATACTTTATTTGGTTCCATGCCCAGAAATGTTTAAGTTTTTTCACAGACGAAGTCCAGAAATGTCTCTTAAGGTATAAAAAAATACTACAGAAAGGGTATTAGTGTAACATTCTGGTTTTGGAATCATATTCTTTCAAAGAACTAATTAATCTCTAATTAGTGAGGTATATTATTTCCATAATGAACTATGGAAGAAACACACTGATGACTCAACCTAATAATAAGGAGGAAAGTATCTGCAAATATAAACTTCAGTCGATTATTTTAATTGCCAGATACCATGATCTATTCCAAGGTATATTGTTTTATCCAACGTTTTGTAAGGAGAGGATTTTTCCATCTCCTGTCCTCAGAAATTTCAGACATATTTAGAGAAAATAATACTAACAATGAGAAAGGTCTATAAAATCTGAAAGAATCCAAACATAGTCAAGCAGATCATCAAAATCTTAAGAAGGAGTGAGGAAGAAATCCTATTAAAGGAAAAGAAATCCCTATTATCATACCCTGATCTCAAGGGCACTGATAGCTGTATCTAGGGAGAAAGATTGCTGGGAGATTAGGAGCAAGTCTATATTAGAAAAATAAACAAAAAACCAACTCATTTTATAGTATAATAAACTAGAGGAGGCAGTTATTTTATAGAAAAGTAAATAATGAGGCACCTGGGTGGCTCAGTCATTAAGCGTCTGCCTTCAGCTCAGGTCATGATCCTGGGGTCCTGGGATTGAGCCCCACATCGGACTCCCTGCTCAGCGGGGAGCCTGCTTCTCCCTCTCCCACCCCCCCTGCTTGTGTTCCCTCTCTTGCTGTGCCTCTCTCTTTCAAATAAATAAATAAAATCTTCTTTAAAAAACAGTAAATAATTATTTTAAGAGAAAAATATAAAATTGACTTTTAAATGTGTACTGTAAGAGAAAAAATTGTGTTTCCATGGAATCTTATAGATTTCAGAATTTTGCTCTGTATATGTTCCCTTTCTCTCCAGTTTGATATCACAAGCTATCTTTCAGAGGCTTTCACAGTAGCCTTACAGTCATTTCTGATTCCATTTTCTCTATCCTCCACACCATCTTCTTCATTACTGCCAGATGGATCTATTAAATACTCAGATCATGTTGTTGCACCCCCACTACTCGGTGTAATAACTATTTGCAATTCTCCCTTAAGCCACACAGTTTTAATTCCTCTGCACAGCAGCTGTGACCATCTGTGCCCTAGTCCTGCCTCATCTCTCACTGCCACCTCCCACCACATAACTTACCCAGCTCAGAAACACTAAACACACCTGTGGTTTCCAAGTTCTTTCTTTTGCATGTTATGGTCCCTTTCCCTAGAACATCCTTCTCAAGACTCCCTCAGATGATGGTATCTATGGACTTCTATTTTTATCTTTTTAAGGCACTCATTTGAACTCAAGCATTTAAGGCTAAAATTAAAATACAAGTTTTAATATAATGTACGAAAGATTGGCATGTTGAGTCCAAGTCTTTGGATTGTAACAGCACTCAGGAGGAATACATGTGACAGTAGCAGCGACTTAACGTCTCCGGGCCTTTGCTTACTCAGTACAGTTATGGGAATAAATTATACAATATCTTAAAATTCCATCCCACTTCTAAGAATTATGTTCTATAATATCGACAAATAGTACATTATATCATTACTACATGTAATATTAATTTGTTAAATGAACAGGCAATCTCTAGAGAAATAAACATCGTGTGTGTTGGCAAGTTAAGAAGAAATGTGTCAAAAACTTTTCATAAAAAGGTAATTTTTCTTGATTAGTTCATGTGGTTAGAACATTGTTATAATGAGTCATAGTTTCTGATAATATCACCCTGTGAATCAGTTAACCTCTTTACTGATCC
The DNA here is from genome assembly GCA_028534135.1 of Potos flavus. Lineage (NCBI taxonomy): Eukaryota > Metazoa > Chordata > Mammalia > Carnivora > Procyonidae > Potos > Potos flavus. The sequence continues at coordinate 66,368,271 of CM052887.1, read as the reverse complement.
ATGGTCACAGGCAGCACAACCATCATAAAATGGACAAGATCATATATATATACAAGTCTATTTACCTACTTTATCTTGAAACAATTTGCTGGTAAAAATCACAATATAATGGTAGAATCACAGCATCATCATCTTACGTGAGGACCAGCAAATGAGATCACTTCTAAACTCTTCAAACTATGATTTTTGAACAATCATAACCTCCCTAGCCTTCCATTTTTAACCGTACTCATGACCCCTACTCAATATACTATCTCTTAGGGCTAATTAAATCTCTTTATCATTCATTCATATTTCTGTCAGCATGATTCAGCAAATATTTGAGAGAAAATAGACCACATTTTGTTGTATATCTTACATAGTAATATGCATATTATATAATAATTAGCTGTTCTTGTGACTACCCCCTCCACAAAAATAAATAAGAAATGTTCCCTCCCTTCAAGAAATATGTGTCATTCTTTTTACAAATAAAAGAGTCCCCCATCATATTTTCCAACAGTCCATGCACATCAGAAGACTTCAATTCAAATTTCAGTATTATACCCAGTGCCATAGACTTTAAAAACAAAAAAGTATTTTTTTAAAATAGAATCAGGTCTTAAGGATGACAGACATTTTCTTATTCTTCCACTCCCGTTGCTGTGGAAAGCTTTGGAATAAATAGTAATATTGCCTGTGTTAAAATAACTCCCCTTAAAAGGCCTCTGAATTTTTTTTTTTCAAAATGACTCTGGGATGGTCTAGTAATGTATAGTAATTTCCACATTTCTAAGCAGTACTGTCATAAAATGGAAAATGAAGACAGTACACAATTGCTGTCCTCTTTTCCCTTTCTAAATCTACAGCATATAAGATGACAATGAGCCAGTAATAAAAATATTAGATAAATGAATAAGGAAAGCTCATAGCAAAAATAAAAGAATATTTAAAAATTTTATTAAGAGGATTCTGATTGAATGAGTATTTCATTTTGTTTTGTTTGAAAGAAGGTGTGTGCCAGCCTTGAACATAAGAACTACAGTAACAAAAGGCTGATGAATAAAAAGGTAATGAAATAATGGACAACTGTAAGGATAAAGGAGATGACAATAACAATGGAGTTTGGGCTGACAAACAAAAACCTGTCTGTGTGCTATTCACCTAGAAGAAAAAAGTCACATTTTTTTTTTTTTCCTGAGAGTTTAGGAAGACAAATGTAGAAGGAAATGGTGGAGATAGAAGCCGTACTGCAATATCCTCACATCCTCTCAGCTAAGGAAGGGGAAGGAGGCCAGGCAGAGAAAGTACTTCTCACAGCTGACCATCAAATCCATCCAGAGATGGTAGATGCCAGGTAGTGTAACTTGTAGAGTGTGTTGCTTATCATGTACTGGAGAGAAACCACCCTCCATCAAACTATTTCCTCCAATGGCCTAAAATTCCTCCATCAGAAAATTAATATTTTATTGAAGAATCTCCAGCACACACATAAATTATTTTTTTAATCTGGCATGTTACAGAGGAGTGTTAAGTCTTTGTTACGGGACCTGATTATAAGTTCCCTAAAGGAACTAAATGCTTCTGTGAGTGATTTCACTTCATATTGTTTCATCCATATTGTTCCAAATAGTCTCTAGTAGTAACTCAAAATACCATGCCTTTCCCCTGCATTCAGGAAACCTAGTGCTACATGAGACATAATGGCTATTTAAGTAGTTACACTTAACTAAGAAATTAATTACTAATTAAGAACTAATTTAAGAAAAATTTACAGTCCTGCCTTAGAAATGCTAAGTCCAAGGATTCTTTTCTAAAATTTACTCCTCACTCAATTCTGTATTGCCTATATTAACTACTGCCAAGTACAGAAATGAGTAAAAGAAAATATCAACTGTCTTTTCTCTCCTAATATTCCCTCTGAAAAAAACCTGGAGTAGGAGGAATCCGGGTTACTAAATCTGTTTTCAAGTCCATTTCCATTTAGGATAATTCACATTTTATCACACACCAATATTCTTTTTAAGGAATACGTCTGGAACCTCTCTTCCCAAAATTACACCTTAAGTCTCTATAGATTGCCAGGGCAACTCAATTCTTTTTCAGTATAATCCTATGAAGGACGAGGATGTGTTATACATCAAACTAAGCATCAAAAATGACCCAGTAAATCCCCATGGGTTATACACATTTAAAAAAAAAGAAGAAAAAGAAGAATTTGAATTTGAAAGAACACAGAATTAAGAGTCAAGGCACCTGATTCATAATCTCAATTCTGCCATATCAGCTATGTGACTTGGACAAAACCTACATTTCCTATATTCTGTGATTTAAACAAACCTACTTGATTTTTTTAAATATAATTTAAAAACCATTGAATTTAAACTTCTGCAAAATTCTTTTTCTTTCCTAGCTAGTTGAGTCATGTTAAAAGATAAAGTGAGGCCATTAAAACTTCAAATAGGGCAGCACCAAAATGAAAGTGGTTAACAAGTGCTCCACCAATAGGAGCTAATAAAGAGCTTTTCACAGAAAACATGAGGAAGCAAAGCAAGGAAATTATTTGATGGGCTACAGCATAAGCAGTTGCCTTACTTAGGAAAGCTTAGCTGGCTGTTTCTGATTGGTTGTTCTTAAGTCTCATTTTCTTGGATTCAAGTGTATTGACTATGGCTCAGGTTCTGGTTTGCCAGACTACTACCAACGCATTAAAGCCACCTCATCTAATAGCCTCCATGTTTAATTCTTTAACAGTCATAATAAAATCAGCTTTATTTTAGGTTTGGGATTAAATGTGTGTATGTATGTGTGTAAGCACTGCAGTTCTTCCTCAAAGGTCATTGGTTAATTAATTGCAAACAGTGTTTAAAAAACTCGAAATCGATACATTTTTAAAAATAATATATTTAAAAGTTAAGTGACATAATTTCACATTTGAAAATTTACTACTTAAGAATTAAAAAAAATAAAACTAGAAGAGGTTTTCTACTTGTGTTCTGGTGAGAAATGTGACTATATCTCTTTACAGCGAAGTTCCTTTGCTTGCTAGTAATGTTAACAAAAGAATTAATTTTAGACAACAGTATAGGGGCGCTGGGGTTAGCGCTCAGTTGGTTAAGATTCTGCCTTAGGCTCAGGTCATGATCCCAGGATGCTGGGATTGAGCCCCATGTCTCCCTCTCCCTGCTCAGCAAGGAGCCTGTTTCTCCCTCCTCTCCCCCCTGCTCATTCTCTCTCTCTCAAATAAAATCTTTAAAAAAAAAAGACAACAGTATTTTCAAGAAAATTTCAAATTAAAATCTTTAACACATACATTACTAAATACATTACTAATAGGTCTCACCCTGAATTTGAAAAATTCAGATTTAGTAATAATAATTATAAAGCCAAAAATAAACATGAAAGAATATTATTTTAAGGTACTTTTTTTTCCTGCTCTAGTCATAGCTACAAATAATAGCCACAATTAAATGAGTTCTAATGAGATACAGAACTAGCATGTGCAAAAATATGTATATATTTATATAACTATACAGGCACAAGTACACACACAGAACACAAGCATATATAATTCTATTTTCTATGTATAGGAAAAAATAGAAATACATGACAAAAAAAGAAAAAGTTAAAATTGATCAAATTCTCTACAAAAAAGTGATAATTTTTATAAGATGTTATAAAGGAAACATGAAAATTTAACATCAGGGTAAGTGCTGAATGTCTGTATTTTTTGCAATGTAATATTTTGGAATCATTTATTATACAGTAAAAATCAACCGGTAAATGTACTGTTATTCCCTCTCAATGACTTTCTGAAAAATGTAATGAATGCTTAAGAGGAGAGCTTAAAAATTCTGGTTGCAGTAGGCCTATGGATATGTTACGAACACTTGACTTTGGCATTCAATTTTCCACAGGCTATAAAAAGTGGCCCTATATCTCTGATTGCTACTTTATATTATTTGAAAATTAAGAATCATTTTGAAAAGTCATAGGAAGCAAGGAGTGCTCAGCTTACTGAATTATACACTTACTATATGGTTGACATGGAAACAAGGCAGTGAAGTCGGAATCTGATGAGAATGTCAGTCAAAAGACAACTTGTTCCTATTCTAAAATTAGTCATTTCCTAAAATCTTCAATTATTTATGACCATCTTAAAAAATTACCAAGTTAACTTCCTGAATCATTTTACAACCCATAATTTTCCTGAACTGTGTGTTTTCTATTGTCACAATTAGAAGAAACCATGCTTTGATCTGATTACAACTGCTAAATAGTTTGTTCAGACTTAATTTCTCATTATTTTAAATTAATTTGCTATTTTCTTCCAAAAAGTAGTAAAGGTTCTTCAATTCAGAGTATTCTTTCCTAGTGACACTCAGTATCCAGATCAAATGGTACATGACTACCAAATTGGGTCCATGAAAAAAATAACATTTTCCTATATAAAGCTAAAAAAAAAAGTACTGAGCATGTACAAATTTATTATAATTATAAGATGGATAAAATATATCCTAGGCTATGGACATGCAGAAATGTCCTAAGAACACTAATTCTCTGAATATATTGAAGGTGATCACATTAATTATGATTTTTTTTATATAATCACCTTAAATTTAGTAACATCTCAAAAATAAGAGAATAAGACTTTCACTTCCAGCTATGAAGGAAGTGACTTTTATCAGACTAAATATCTGCCCAAGAATGAATACAAAAGCTGAATAAAACAGAAAGATGAACATAAAATTTGTACCAAAAATAAGATTTTTAAGACATTAAAGAGCAATTCAAGATGCCAGAATTTGGAAGGCCAAGACACAAGAGAGAAGCAAAGTGTTGAGAAATACTCTGAAGATTTGGCATGCAAAGCACAGATTTAATTTTCACTGCTTTATATCAGATGCTGTTTTTACAGCAGAAAGTAGCGTAGTAGATGTACTTAACACAGTTATAAAGAAGGTTTAAAAAATGCCTATCTTTTCAAATGAAGCCTTTTGGAAAATACTACCTTTCTCATAGAATGCCTTATAGGTATCTTTTAAGAATGTATTCTTTTATTGTGGAGAGAAAACAACATGAAATCTTTAGATTAAATCAAATTAATTTTCGTAATTAGTTCATTGTCTTAAATCCAGGGAAAATTCTATTTGGGTAAAACTTTAAATTTTTACTTTTGGGGGAAATCTGATTTCCTGTATCAAATACAAACTAATCCAAGAATTTGACATTTTGAGTTTCCCCACAATTGTATCAATTTTATGAGACCGAAAAACTGGGATGCTATCTCTCTAGTATTTCTCCTTATGCTAAACTGCACTGATTTATTTCGATTTCTGTTCTCATATATAATAGCACAGTATATTTATACATGAACATATTCACATAGAAAATATATGAGCTACATTTGTATGCATTTCTCTCTAAAGAGCTCCCCCCTCTAAAGAGTCCCCCCTTTAAAAGATCATCCCCCAAGATTTATATGTGCAAAGAAGAAATAAATTGTTGTAATACAGGAAACTACCAAAGCACTTTTCCAAAATTAAATGACTTCTCATACAAATAAGAGAAACTACAATATATAAAAGAACAAAGAAAGTTCTAAAGATATAGTATACATATTAAAATAGATCTAAAAAGAAAGTTTACTGTTAGTTATATGTCAGCTTCTTTGGGAGTAAGAAGAAAGGTCAAATTCTGAAGCCCATAGAATCCATTAAATATAAACAATAAAATAAATGATGAAGATGGTAATATACATCATAAATTTGCAGAGTGTAATTATGGTAATAGTAACTGTTCTACACACATATATATACATATATACATACACATAATATACACAAAAATACATATATATATACACACATATATATATAGTTTTTGTTTTTTATCTTTTGACCTCCTTTATCCATTTCTCCCACCCACCACCACATGCTTCTGTTTCCGCTCAGTTTGGTGTGAGTTTTTCATTGTTGTTCTTATTTTTTGCTTTTTGCTTTTTTTGTTTTTTAGGGTCCACATATAAGAGAGATCATATGATATTTATCTTTCTCTTAGCATAATGCCTTCAAGGTCCATCCATGTTATCACAAATGGCAAGATTTCATTCTTTTCAATAGATGAATAGCATTGCACTGTGTGTGTGTATCACAATTTCTTTATCCATTCATCCATTGATGGACATTTAGGTTATTTCCATAGCATGGCTATTGTAAATAGAGCTGCAGTGAACACAGGGATGCATATATCTTTTTGACTTAGTGTTTTCATTTTCTTCAGATAAATACCCAGAAATAGAATTGCTGGATCATATGGTACTTTAATTTTCAATTTTTTGAATTACCTCCATATTGTTTTCCATATTGGCTGTTATAGTCCTCCCTATCCTCTCATCAGTTTGTGGGCTTCTCAATCAGACACAACAGGAAGTTGAGAAACATTCATAATGAAAATGTCAGTACTCCTTCCTTGTATGATGAAGACAGAACATTACTGAACTGACACCATAAAAACAAAGATAAGCAGAGAAGCTTGTGAACTACTGCTCAGACCCAAATCAGGATTTGACTTTCTCACTGAAGGAAGTAGGGAGTCAGGCTGCTTCACAGGACTGTGGAGTTTGCACACTGTATAAAAGCAACATGCTAATGGAGTATTGAGAGCAAAAACTCAGCTTGGTTCCATCTGACAAGCAGTATAGCTTACTGCAGAACTGGGTCCAAAAAGAACAAAGACCATCCTGTGAGGTTATATTTATCTTTCTGAGTCACCAGCCCACAGGCTCCTTGGAGCCTAACGGGTGGCCATGGTAAGATGTCTACTCACTGTCACAAAGAGAGCATGCTGAATGAGGCAGACAATAAAAATATCAGAAAGTGCTCAAATTCATTAGACATCACCAACAATTCAAAAGGCAATCCAATTGTTTACAATCCCTCTCTGGATACAGAGGATGGGGTGGTAGCAGAGAAGGGAACGTCACCATTAGGGTGTGCTCTGTCAGAGGGCACAGAGTTTTATTGCTACAATTGCAGAAGAATGCTTGACACTTTCCCAAAGTCTGTGAGGCAACCAGTGCAAAGTACCTAGCTGTACTGGGGAGAACAGAACTCTATAGGATAAGCACAATGGCAGACCATGAGAATGTGCTGTGCTCATCTCCCAACTAACAAGAGTTATTTGACCAAGGCCCCCAGCTGCTACACTCTGAAATCCACTGCTACATTTATGCCAAGACCATGCTTCATAAGGGCTGCTCCCAGCAGGCACTGAGCACAGTAGTGACAATAAGGTAGAGCTGCCCCAAAGATGTGGGATTCCTCTGATGACTGACTTTGGCTTGAGGCTTCCTAATCACTGTGGTGAACCTTCTTTAAACTTCACAGCAGTTTGGAAAGTCTCCACCCAATTTCATTTTCCTTCTCCTTCATTCTGGGTTAGACAGGTATCCAAGTCTGATGGCACCTCCAGCCTTGCCCACTGCCATCCTCATTTTCACTCATGGGCATTTCCCTTAAAAACCCCCTGCAAGTTTAATCCCATTTTACTGTCTGCTTCTTAGGAGATCCAGACAAATGCACATCTTCAAAGTAGTATTTTAATAGACTACCCTTTTACACGTGGTTTGTGATATATCTTGCCAGTTGATAAATGTAGATATAGTCACATGCATATATAATTCTCATTGCTCAAACTACAAACTTGTGTAGCTATTGGAAATTTGGCCTTTGTTACAAAACACTATATATTTATGTGCCTGTATTAACAAGTCAGAACTGATTTCACTTCCCAAACAGTAGTGACAGGGCTCTAGGAGGATTTTTCAAATCTGAAAATCCAGTCCCATCCCCTTTGCTGTCACCACCATGGAAATGATTTTCAGTGACGCTAGAAATCCATTACACTCAAATTTGATTAAAGTGGCCCTTATAACATTACCACCACTATTGCGGCTGTAGCTGATAAAGCTGGAAATTATTCCTGTTAAAAATTAAGGACAGTGACTTCTGGGTATCTACCCCAAATAATTCAAAGCAGAAATTCAAACATATATTTGTATGTCCAGTGTTCATAATAGCAATAATCATAATGGCTAAAAGGTAGACACAACTCAAGTGTCTTTCAAGGGATGACCTGATAAACAAAATTTAATAGACACTACATACAATGGAACATTACTCAGCCTTAAAGAGGAAGGAAATTCTGACACATGCTTTAGCTTGGATGAATCTCAAAGACATTATGCAAAATCAAATAAGCCAGTCACAAAAAGACAATTCTTATATGACTTCACTTACATAAGGTACCTAGAGTGGTCAAATTCAGAGATAGAAAGTAAAACGGTGGCTGCCAGGGTCTGGAGGGAAGGCAAATGGGGGGAGAGGGGAACAGGGTTAGTGTTTAAAGAGTATAAAGTTTCGAGAAAATGAAAAAGTTCTGGAGATGGACAGCAGTGATTGTGTAACAGTGTGAATGTATTTAATGCCACTGAACTGTCCACTTAAAAATAAAGTGTTAAATTTTGTTATGTATATTTTACCACAATAAAAAAAATAGAGAATATGCTTTCTGTGTTATGTTCAAAAGATTTAAAGCGGGAATCCCTGTTGCTTGTGATCCAAGTGACTTTGGTGGTTGGTGGCAAGTACTAGTTCGCCCAAGCTGGAAACATAGAGCCCAGGCTGTAATAATCTTGTAGAAAGGCACAGCTGCTGCAGAGAAGCCCGCTTTCTCTGGCTCCAGTGTCTCAATTGCCACCACATCACAGTCTTGACAAAGACCTCCCGTGCTTCTGAGAACTACAGCTCTTTCAATTCACTATTTTACACTCAGCAGTATAGCTGAGTCAGGAAAAGTCCAGCATCGGTCACTCAAGTCTATGTACAAATTACAGTCCCCTGAAAACAAAGCCCCATGGCTAGATGCAGGCTCATTTCACCAGACTCCATCCATTTTTCTTTTTTTGGGGGGAGCAGTCAAGTATGTGGGCCATAATATTGTCTAAACCCTAGGATAGATGGAATCAATCTTTTTTTTTTCTCAGAATATCATATCTTCAACGCACATTAGGAAATGCAAATGGATACTGAGATTGAAGGATTACCCAAGTCCACTTGCAAGAAATATCTATTCTCCACTGTAAGTCATCATACCAGAGCCCTCTGATGCCTGGCTTACTGAGTTTTAATATAAAAGAACTCCTCAAGTATTCCTTAATCAGAATGCTGTGTAATTAAAGTGATAGCAAGTGCCCAAAGTAGAGAAATTCAGGTACACATTATTTATTATAGAAAACTATTTAACAAGATTTATTTTTGTGTATTTTCTGGTTTCACACCTATTACCTATTCTTCTTTATCCTTCCTATCCATTCATCCACTGGCCAATGAAGTAGCTTCATACTCCCCCTATAAGAATCATTCTAGTATCTCTCAATTTTCCAGAGTAAGAATTAACATCCATACTACTAAGATTAATAGAGAACATAAATAACAAATAACTTGATCTCCTATTCTCAAATATAGATTGTCCACTAAAAACCAATAAAATTATATCAATTTTTTAAAGATTTTTATTTGTTTATTTGACAGAGAGATCACAAGTAGGCAGAGAGGCAGGCAGAGAGAGGGGGGAAGTGGGCTCCCTGCTGAACAGAGAGCCCGATGTGGGGCTTGATCCCAGGACCCTGAGACCATGACCTGAGCCGAAGGCAAAGGCTTAACAACACTGAGCCATCCAGGCACCCCAAAATTATATCAATTCTTACACTGAATCATTTCAGATGCACACTTATACCACTGCTGATGTGTTTGCCATATAACTGCTATTCTCAATACATAGCAGGGCTGGAGATTTATTAGACAGTTCCCAGTGCTGATAGGATATGCTGAGTTCAGCAGTAAGGCTAAACAAAAAGTAACATAATACAGGGGCAATAGTTTTTCTTTACAAAGCATCTACACATATTTTCCTCTCCTATAATATGCTTCTAAAAATTATTTTACGTAGACAAAGGGTGTTTCTGCAGTATGCTACTGAAGTCCCTCTAAGTGTGTAAAAAATGAAAAGCATGTTTTCGTTAATAAAAAGCAGCACACTATGACATTACTCTCTTCTGGCTTTAACTCGTGTGTGTGTGTGTGTGTGTGTGTGTGTAGGGGTTCCTACTTCACAAAGTTGAAAACTGAATATATATGGGATTTGCTGTCTGTGGGTAAACTATTTCAGAGCAAAACACAAAGAGCATGTCCACTCTAAATTCAGGTTTCCTTTGATTTGGCCAGTTAATTTTTCATACAGCAGCTATATTAATGATTACATTTAAGAAAGAACCACATTAGTAGAAATCCACACCGAGGTGAAATGCCAAATACAATTTCTTTCTCAACCATGTCCTCTTAGGTGCTAGAGCTAGTGCTGGAAGCTATGGTGGACCAAGAGAATTTAATTCCTTTGGTACGTAATTCATACTTTAAAGTGACAGAGTAGAGCTTATTTTTTTTAAATCTAAATATTATTAAATCATTTGCAAATGTACTTGATTAAGATTTATAGATAATATTAAAATAAAAGCAAATGTCAAAGTACCTGGATTTTATAAGCCACATATAATTTATCCCACATTTCCTACATAAATCAAATTCAGAGTAAATGCTTAAGAAGCTGTTTAAATGAGTGATTACTCTACCTCCCCTACATAAAGATCCTAAAATCTAATTGCCTGTAAGTCCTGGGCAAAACATTTCTCTCAATTACCCAGAACTGGCATCTACAAATCTATTTTAAAGATATTATCCATCCTAAGTGAGAAAGATCCAGAAACAACCCAATATTCCCCTATCTTTCAATACATTGTGTTTTTCAGAGAACATAACTTCTGATTAAAGAAATTTATATACAGTAAGTTCTTCAACAGTATAAAAATAAAAAAATGAAATATATAGCCTACATATTTTACATTTAAATAAAAACTATTTTATAACCTAGATGCAAAATTTATCTAAAGATTTATATTTACAAATGGAAAGCCTAATTCATTATTTTGGTAAATCTATATTATATTTAGATCACGCTACAAACATGAAGGGGCACAAATATATATGTGTGTGTGTGCTTATACATATGTATACACAAACATTTACATATATAAATGTCATTATCATTCAAATTAACATAAACAGAGATACGATAAATTTCCATAAAACTATTAAATACTTGACAGTGTAAGACTATGATATGACAATATGTGGCTGGGAAGCTACACTGTCTTACTTTTCAGGTTTGTAAATTGTGCATTCACTTCCCTGCTTCACCACTGACACCTCTGTCCACACCTCCCTAGGTTTCAAAGCTCTTCTCACAAAACCCATTTCTTCTGAAAGGTTATCTCCACCTTCTCTAGTGAAAAGTTCTCTTCATCATAGCTTCTTATTCATCTGAGCATCTGCCGTCCAAATATCCAGCTCAAAGATCTTGTATTAATTTTCTGGTCAAGCAGGACAAAACTGTGACTGCGTAGACTCTTTCCATGTTAAGCACAGGCTTCTTTATGATTATCATTTCACAAAGTTGGAAAGAGAAATTTCTCTCTTGGAACCAACAAAAAGAAAAAGACTTTTTTTTCTTTTGCATTTTTGCTTTTTCTTGTTTGTTTGTTTTTGTTTCCTATATCTGACAAATCCAAGCTAGGTATTACAGGTAATTTACATAATACTTTTTCAACAATAGCTTAAATTTACTGATTAAGTTTCTCCATGTCAATAAGAAAATAACAATTCAGGTTTGAACAATGAAGCAGCTGCTCAAGGATCAACTGCCAGTATTTTTGGCTTGCCCCAAGTCTAAGCTTTAGGAACTCCTGGACCCTTTCTTAACCTGCCTTGAGGAAAGGAAAACACAAACACATCCTTTGTTCAGCTTTTGGCCAAGATAGCCTTAATATTCCCTGAAACTTCACTAAATTTTAGACTGGTTTCTTTTCTCAGGATAGATCCCAGACCTTCCTTTTCTTAGAGCATTTACTTTAGAAAACTTTTAATTATCAATTCTTTCTTTGCCTCTTTGGGATGTAAATATTCTCTCAGCTTCTTGCCAGTTTCACAACCCAGAAATGTCTTTCTTAAGGACCTGGGAGCCAACGCTTTGAAATGCAACCATCACGGAAAAAGGCCTCTATCTCCCAGTATCTGTAAGAGGGTAGAAGCCTTACTTCAATAAACTTCAATCAGCAAACACATATGGCCTAATAACATTGATCAACCCCCCAATAATTTCCTCCTATACTCTTCCATTAGCTCACCCCAGTGCTTAGAATCTCTCCTGTTTTTTGTTTTAGTGAAGTCCAAGTTCTTCCCTTTATTGCAACAGTCTTGAATAATGTCATCCTTGCCTATTTAACTCCATCTGGTACAAATTTTCTTTGTCATTATAAACTAGCTTCTTTTTAAAAAATCTTTTATTTTCAAAGGAATGATGGAATATGGATAGGCACCTATTATATATAGTTCTCACACATATTGTTTAATCCAAATAAATTACAACAGATCATGTTATAGATAAAAGAAGTAAGACTTACATTTAGAGACAGTTATTCAGAGCTAGAAGATAGTATTACTGGAATACAAACAGGCACTGAAGGTAAAACCTAGATTTGCTCTTATCCTGCATTTAAGCATAGTTGGGTCTTTCATCTGGATGGGCGGGGGAGTGAAGTAACTGAAGGCTAAAGGCCTGGACAGGAATACTCCAAGCAAGGCTGGCAGGTAATTTTATGACTTTCCCCTAAGCCTTAGGGAGCCTGCAGACATCATAAAACAATGGCACTATAAAATATAAACAAATCCAGTATGGCCTAGTGGTTCTATGGCAAAAACAGTCAAAAACTTCTGATGATGAATAATTTTAAAGGCTTAAAACCACAGTATCAAGACAGTGCTAAATTTTATTCCTTCCTTCCCTCTTAACTGGATTAGGTTTAGCCAAAAAAAAACAAAAACAAAAAACACTGAACATCAGGAGACAATGGAAATCAAATGGTCTTACCAGTTGTGGTTGGAGACCTCAATTTAATAGAACCAAGGATGCCCAAAGATTAAGTTTAAATCTTGCAGATAACTTTAATAGCAAAAGGACAAGATAGTGAGGGCAAAGATCATAGAATTGGAAAGTTAGGAGTTCTCAGCACAAAATCACAGACTTCTTAATGCTATTTAAGGCATTTTCTGACAGACTGCTTTTGAAATAATTACTCTGACAGTTATTATGGTTGTTTCCAACCAGGAATAAATTAAGTTAAATATTTATCTAGCAAAACGAATAAAAACCTCTTGTGAAGCAATGTTTACTTAATATGAAATAGAATATACACTAAACAGAAATTCAGAAGTATCATTTTAAATTGAAGGCTGTTTTTCATTGTTTTTAAAAAGAATATTTAAATTTTTTGTATACCCTAATGAGATTACATTCCAGGTATTAAAAAACTGCAGGAGTCATCCAGGAAAGACACTTCATTTTAAATAAACTAAGGCTCAGATGCATCATGTAAGCCACAGACCAAGTTAATGACAGAATACATCACTACACTTCTGACATGAGCATCCTGACTCCCACACTGGTATTTTTTTTTCCACCATCCTGTATTGCATCCTATCCATGTGCTAATATAAGTAGGGTTTATAGTGTGAATACTATTATGAAGCAATATTATGTATTATTTATAAACTGCATAGTGTATTAGAGTATTCTACAATACTGAATAATATCTAAAATTAGGACAACTAATATCAAATACACTAGGAAGTAATGCCCTTATATATATAGTATAGATTTGAAAGAAAAATATACTCATGTGTTTTACAAATTATAATACATTCTAAGGGATAAATTGTATCACAAAATCTACAGATTATTTGAATCTTTGAATAAAATGTTATCTGCATGTATTATCTTTCCAAAAAGTGAAATCCCTGAAGTTAATTTTTGAAAATCATGACATTTCTTTATTAATCAACAGTTGAAAACTTCTTGTATACTATATTATGTTCTGTGTGAATATGCAAATTAAATTTTAAATTAATCTGAAAAGCAAATATTTCCAAATACCACAAATCATCAAATTTGTGAAACACAGATGCCATCTGTTATGCAGAATATTAAACATGCCTTCACTTTTAAAAATTACTTTGTTGTTAACAAATTGCATGTCTACAGAAAAGTATGTATCTTGGCCTGACTCCCCAACTCTAGTTTTCATACAAGTTTCAGGAATAAAAATCACTAAGAAAAGCTCTTAGAGACTTACATTAGTCTGGAAGAAGTAAACCTTTTCTAAATAGAGCTTTGGGGAGAAAATTCTGTATAATATTTTTTTATTGACTTTTGAAATTAGTTTGCTCCCCTTATTGGGCTTACAATCCAGCTAAATTAGCATTATTTAGATAAGGCGGATTGAAAGCAAAATATATTAATGGAATTCAGTAAACCAAGGATTCTTTAAATTGGCATTGCTAAACTCAATTTTCAATCAAAATTCTGATATAAAATTTTGTAGAGAGAATAAAAACCTTGAAAAGACTAGAAAACTCTAAAAATACAGTAAATTGGTCAATAAATGTTTGCATGACAGCTGCTCTAAAAATATCTTAACTGAAACAGAAAAGTAAATTTGAATGAAACAATAAAGGGAACATACAGATTCACAGAAATGTTTTCATCTGATTCAAACAGAATGCCCTAACCCAAAAGATAACAGTCCTTGCTTTTGAAGAAAAAACGGATTTTTTAAAGACTTTCCAGAATTGAAACTTATATATGCTATAAAATTTGAGGGAGACTAATCACATAAACTTGCTAGAAATTTTGTCTAGTTTGGAAACACTATCAAAATTCTTAATATGACCATCTTATTCAAGTTAAAAGTTCTACTTATAGTGATATATACAAATATATGAAAGAAAATATTTGGAGGATTATTAAAAAAGTCATGTGTACACAAAGCTTATGAAAATATTAGTTTTGTGGTGAAAATTTTGAATAACCTAAAGGTCTTATAACATTAGACTATTATAATTATGACACATCCATTCATACAGTATAATATTAAAAATTTATACTGTAGAAAAATATGTCATGACATGGAAACTGTTTCATAGCAGATTGTACAATGAAATATCAAGTTTTAAAACACAGAACATGGTCGCATATTATATACGTATACACACAATCTAAAAGAATATATACAAATATTTCAACAAATACATGTCAAGGTTATACTATTAAAGATGATCTTTTTCATTTCTTTTTCCATTTTTTTTATTGTGGTAAAGCACATATTACATGAAGTTTACTATCTATTAAGTGTACAGTTTTCAGTGTACAGTTCAGTTGTATTATATTTATATTGTTGTGTAAACATCACCACTATCCATCTCCAGAAATCTTTTCATTTTGCAGAACTGAAACTCTGTACCCATTAAACAATAAATCCCCATTACTCCATCCCTACAGCCCCTGGTAACCATTACTCTATTTTTCTTTTATTTTTCTTAACTTTCCCTTGCCCAATATTTCAAAAGAAAAGGGGCAGAAACAATGCAGTGAAGAATAGTGCTGCATAAATCATGAGCCACTGAGATATAAGACTGGCCAGCAAGCAGCAGTGTGCAGACTTATTTTCATACTAAAAATGCTAACATTCAGGATAAAAGAAGGTAATCTCACCTTGAAATATTGGGATATTATTAATGGTCACTTAATGGTTCCTAATATTTTACCATTACAGTGAAATCTGTAATGAACATTTTTGTACATAAACATTTGCTTTCATTTTGGCTAATTTTCTTAGAAAATACTCTAGAATGTGGAATATCCAGATCAAAGAGAGATGATTTTAATGGCACAGTTGTTGATATAAATAAGCCTTATCAGCTGAAAAAAAAAGCTCATCTTTCTAAAAACTGATTGTACCACACAGATTTCATTAGAAATTTGATAGCAAAGATTTCTTAAAAGTCTAATTGAATGAACACCTGGACGGCTTAGTCAGTTGGCGGAGTCAGCGTCTGACTCTTGGTGTCAGTTGAGGTATTGATCTCAGTGCAGTGAGTTCAAGCTCCGTGCTGGGTTCCACACCGGGCATGAAGACTTTCATAAATTTATAAATAAATAAACAAATAAATCTATCTATCTATCTATCTATCTAAAACAAAAGTAAACTGGGTTCTCCTATAATGTCAAAACTAAAGTGAATATCCTTTGCATCCTTTAAAATATCTAGTTTTCAAAATATTTCCCATATGCAAAAATATTACTAAATATAAAACATAAGTGTAAAATTTGAGTCAGAGGATTCATTTTGAAGAATATCATCTGCCACAGTTTCTTCTTCTCAATGTCATTTTTAGAATACCAGGCATTCCTATAAAGAACATAGTGTTTTAAGCGCTCCTTAGTGATGTTTACAGTTTCATCAAGAAAAAGACTATTGCGCATCTTTATATATCACAAGACAGTTCCAATGATTTCATTTTAATCAGTTTCCTTATTTTTATAGCAGAAGAGCATACTGCTTATCATTACCTGGAAATACACAAAATACAAAGTAAGAAGCAGAGATATTTTTCTAATAAAAATAGGACGGTCTTTAAAGATTTACTCATTATCTGCTGATTTAAATATAGTAAGACTCTACTCATTCAAAACTTCTGATTTCATCAGGTCTGAGATTGTAGTATAATTAGCCAACACACTCGATTTACATGGTTAAGTGTTCTGTGCATTTTCTCACTGTTATAATTTCTTAAATAGAATATTTTTCCCCTAAAGTGTTCAAGATATAAAGTGAATAACAGGCCTAAAGAGACTCATGTTAATCACATCACATCTAACATATTTAATTTTTAAAAATCTAAAGGACTTCAGTACTTTTATTATTTCTATATAGATAGATTGCAGTTATTTCTGAATAGTTCTGATAGAATATTTTCTGGAAATTATTAGATCTTTGCTTCAGATATTGCATGTAACTAAAATATTTCTTGCAGATAAATGTTAAGAAATAAAAAGCGGCAGTTTGAAATATATTTCAATACTTTTAAGCAAAGCTATAATCAAAATATTTTAAAGAAATGGCTACCATTTAATTATACATATAATTCTGTGTAAAATATAAAATAAAAATCTGAAGATACTAACCAATTACACAAAAAACTTCTTCAAAGAAAGATATTCGAATTTTGCTATCACACAAATAGTTATAAAGTATTCTAGAATTTATTCTTAGTATATAACAAAAGTAAAAATTAAGGGCAGAAAAGGTAAATTTTATCCACATTCCATTGATACAGAAAACTAAAGAGAAGGGCTAATTAAAGCTGTCCAAGTGCACAAACAAAATGAAAACAAATCACGTGGCACCTGTAAAATCATACTACATTCTCATATTCTGCTATTTTTTTAAAAAAAGGAAGTTGTTATAGAGAAACGAAAGGATAAAAGGATTTAGCATGCTAGATATGGACTAAGAATGCAATTTGGAAGGAAAATAATGCCAGAAACTGATTCATTTGAAGTATATGCACGTTAACAAGACCAAGGATTCTACAAAACAATTTTTCAAAAACAGGACTACAAATATTAGAATGAGATTTAAAAAAAATGGGGATGGCTAAGGTAAAGAAAGCACTGGTGATCCAAAACAATACCATCGGAGAAAATAAATTACACATGTTAGAAAACAGATCTTGTTGAAATTCAAATTAATGGAAAGACTGAAAATAAGCACTGTGAATGTGCAAAAAAAGTGAAAATAGAAAGAAATTAGAGAGATGAGAAATACAGAAGTCAGTGAAATGTGATTAGTAGAGACAATTACTGTCCCTGAAGAAGAAAATCTTACAATAAGGGAAATTTTATAAGACTGAAAAATCGTAATACAGGACAATTGCATCTAATTTAAGAAAAAATTGAATCTCCAGATTGAAAGGGTCTTATTCCACCCAGAAATATTAATACAGAGCATCATCAAGGTATTTCTTGGTTAAGTTATTCAACCTTAAATGTAAAAGGAGAATATCTCAGGTAACAAGAGAGAAAAAGCAAATCATCTAAAACGAAGGAAGTGACCAGACTGGCTTCAGACTTCTCAGTAAAATTCAGTGGCAGACTGCAATAAAACAAAGTCAACATTTTAAGGGAAAGAAAGCATGAAACAAGAATATTATAACCAGTCAAGTTATTGTTCAACATAAAAACAAAAGGCAATTCAGTCCTTCCTATAAAAAACTATCTGACCATGAATACCAACAAAATAGAGATAGGTAAGTTACAAAATGAATCTTCATGTTAGAAACTATGAAAAAATAAAAATGTCAGTAACAAACCTATGATGTGGGGAGATGGGTAAAATATAATGTGTTAATTACTTCCTAATGATTTTCAAGATCTTTTATTTTATTTTATTTTATTTTTAAAAGATTTTATTTATTTGACAGAGAGACACACAGCGAGAGAGGGAATACAAGCAGGAGGAGTGGGAGAGGGAGAAGTAGGCTTCCCGCCGAGCAGGGAGCCCGATGCGGGGCTCGATCCCAGGACCCTGAGATCACGACCTGAGCCGAAGGCAGAAGTTTTAACCCACTGAGCCACCCAGGCGCCCCTATTTTCAAGATCTTTTAATTAGCACAATACTTTTGTGTATAGTAACTGTTGTGGGAAAAGGAAATTATCTGAACTCTAGCAATCTCAGTAATTACCCTTTATTTTCTCTAAATTAAAATACTTTAACTTTAAAATACCACTCATAGTATAATTTTATTCTAAGTTATTTCTACGTATTTAGTCATCCTTCTCTTTAGCTACCCATCATCCATTATTAGATCTGCATGTATGCCTAAAAGGTCTTGATAATGTTTGCCAATCATTAATGTTGGTTACTTACAGATGGATGATGATATTTTCTGTATCTTATTTTTTAATTGCATGTTTCCATATTCCTTGCATTATTTAAAATACATTTTAATAATATTTTCAAAACTGAAAACAATCCTTTATGTCATAACTATAACTAACATAACCAGTAACTATTAAAATAGTAAAACACCTTGATATGTATGATCCTATCTGTGTTCACACAAAATAAAAACGGGCATGATGACTGACTGGAGAGATTCCCAAGAAACTGACTGACTTAGAGAATGGAATAAGGAAAGCGAAAAAAAAAAATTAACAGACATTTTTTTAGAGCAGTTTTAGGTTCACAAAGACTATCTGTACTCTACTAGATTGCCTTCACCCCATTGTCAAATCAGTTGACTATATTTGTGTGGGTCTATTTCCAGGCTCTCTATTCCCTCCACAGAAGAGGAGGTTTTTAAGTTTCCACTTTGAATACTTCTGTATGTGTTACTTTTCTAAATAAAATAATCTTCTTTCACTGGAAGGAATTTCACCTAATTTTTTAAAGTATTTATCCTTGAGTGAGAATTACAGATTTTTTTCTATATGGTTGTCTTTTTTTTTAAATGCATTATGTATATATTATTTGGTCATCAGAATAATAATTAAAAACCTCATAATGATTATCTTTTAAGGAAGCAAAAGATTTTTTTTAAAAAAGGAAAATGAAAGACCTTTTTAAAAAATTTTTAAAGACTTTATTTATTTAAGAAAGTGCACATGTCCACGCGCAGAATTGGTGTTGGGGGCGGGCAGAGCACAATGATGTAGGGCTCAATCCCAGGACCCTGGGATCATGACCTGAGCCAAAGGCAGATGCTTAACCAACTGAGTCACCCAGGTATCCCGAAAATGAAAGATCTTTAAAGGAGAATAAGAAGTCTAAATTATCTCCACTTGTATAAAAAGCACTAGCAGTGTTGGAAAGATGTCCATGTAAAGGAAAATGATTTACAGTATGAGAAGTCAGAGTAAAGGCAAGATGAAGATGGGAGTCCGTGGAAGGGTGGCAGCCGGGCACGCTCTCTCAGAGCTCAAACAGGGTGAAAGGTATGTCCATGCATGGAGGTCACCTAACATGCACCCACATGGAAGACTGCCCAGTATATAGCATCAGAGTTCCTGCAGGGTAGGAAGAACTCCATACAGGAGTATGGCTTGAGTGAAAGCCTGAAAAAGCTAAGAGGTATGGGAAGCAAAAGCCTGAACAGGCTAAGACATGTATCTCCATCATGAGGGATGCCTGACTCAGTGACAGAGCCACAGAAGGGTAAAGAGGACATCCATGATCCCCATGGGTGGGCTGACCCAGCATGGAATAAGAAGACAAGTGGAAGAAGGTGCTATTCACATGAGGGAGTTGTTCAATCTGGCATGTAGTGGCAGAACGTGAGCCTAATAATGAACATTTTACCTGTGGACTGACATAGAATGTCAGAACCCAAGCAGGTATGTGAGGTCACCATGTGGGAAGGTGCCTGGATGAGCAGACTGAAGGAGGAGGACCTCTGTGGGGTAAAGGTGTGTAACACATGATACAGAATCTGGAATCTTTAGATAGCTAAGTAGGGCATCTACATGGAGAGTTGCCAGGCATGAGTTTCAGAGCCTGAGCAATGGATGGAGGGTAACAACATAAGGAAAGAAGAGTGAGAAGCCTGGCTTGGGAAATTGGAGCCTGAATGGAGTGTGGAGGGCTTGATGTCAAAGACAAAGCAAAGTAATAAGGATAGTTACATGGAGGGCAGTTTGCTATTTGGAGTGTAGGGGTGGGGGAAAAGATAGGGCCCATAAAAACGGATGGATGAAAAGAATGACCCCATAAGAGGAGGGTATCCCAACCTGAAATGTCAGAACCCAATTTGGGTAAGAAAGGCATCTACTGATGTGCATTTAAACGCCCTATGCGGGCAGGTCTTCCCTATGTGGATTGGTGGGTGATTCTAAGCAGACTGTTTAAGTCAATGAGGTAGGGAGGGTGCCCATATAGGGAGTAACCAGACATGGGGTGTCAGGCAATGTGGGTGAGGTGGGCAATCACTTGGAGGCAAATTGCAAGAGGCACATTGCAGAAATAACACCTGAGTTTCACTAGCAGGAAGAAAACAACTCCACATAATAAAGGAGACCAATGAGAAGGTGCAAAACTGAGCTGTTGTGGGGCAACTGGAGAAGAGGAGGGATCTGGAAGCCAGGAAGGGAGGAAAGAACTACATCTCTAGGAACTGTGAATGAAATGCCATGTGCTATATGATATGCCCCTGCCCCTTACTCTACTATTCAGAAATTATTATTCAATAAATAATTCAAAATTTTCAGTGGTTTACAAAAGCAAATATTCATTTCTTCCTCCTGAGTCTACAGATGTTGAGTGTGGCCCAGCTAGGCCGGGTTCCTAGGGTCAGCTAGGCTTACATTCACATATGTCATAGCTGTGTCTCATTCTGAGATGCAGGCTGAAGATGACATGCTACCTGAGTATGCTCTTTAGATGGCAAATGGCATGAGTATAAGACAACTGGGCTCTGCAAGTTGTCCGGCTAAACCAAGTCAGTGGGATATGGAAGTAAACTCTACCAAATGGAGAACAGGAAGGCAGAAGTGAATATTTGCTAAACAAATAATCTCACCACACAAACCTTCAATAAAACTGGAAACATAATGCTTACTAATTTGGTGAATCAAAAAAATATGCTGAGTTTTGCAATAATATCTGTATAGAACTGAAAGTACAAGGCTAATTGAATGGGAACAGCAAAAACCTAGATTATACATTCATTTCTTCCACATAAAGAGGAAAGAAAATAAGCTCACATTTCGTTAATCAGCATCGTTTATTAGATTCTGTTCTAAGTAATTTAATTTAAATGTCTCATTTTTTTTCACACCAGTCAAGAGGTAAGTATAACCATCCTAATTTCTAGCGGGGGTTATAAACATAGAAAGGTTAAGATTCTTTCTCATATTCCCGTAGTTCGTGTGTTAAAATGTTAATTGAGGAAGAACATACCATTGAGGAAATTAGAAGGATCAAGTCTTCTAGTTTTGTTTCCCTAATTTCTAATTCTAAACAAATATTTGTTTATTTGGCATCCATTAATCACAGGGCTGAACTAACAGCCAAAGAAAGTTGTTTACATCTTTCCTATGATCCAGCTTTCACAAGTGCATGAAAATCATGCTACAAATCTTCCAATCACAAACTCCAAAGTCTGTGTTTCAGTTGTTGTCCAATAGGTGATGTCATCACCTAAGAACTTCCAGTTACTATAGTAATAAAAACTCTGGCATAGGCTTTTCCCTTAGCCCTGTCTGCCTGCTGACCAACTCTGATGCTCTCCCAGGATGTGACTACATGATGTGACTTGCCCCCTTCTCAGGGGAAACATTCAAAGTAAAAGCAAATCCTGCCAGCACTAACTTTAAAAAAAAATACCTAGGGGGCACCTGGGTGGCTCAGTGGGTTAAAGCCTCTGCCTTCGGCTCAGGTCATGATCTCAGGGTCCTGGGATCGAGCCCCGCATCGGGCTCTCTGCTCGACAGTGAGCTTGCTTCCCCCCCTCTCTCTGCCTGCCTCTCTGCCTACTTGTGATCTCTCTCTGTCAAATAAATAAATAAAATCTTAAAAAAAAAATACCTAGACTATTATGCCTAGAATGTTTTTTTAATCTATATTCATTTCTGGGTGATTTCATTCAATCTCAAAAAATTTACATATTACCTATATATTACTGATTTTTTCTGGGTGATTTCATTCAATCTCATAAAATTTACATATTACCTATATATTACTGATTTCCAAATAGAGAGTTTCAGACTGATCCCCTCTTCTGACCCCCAAGCTGAATCAGGAATCTAGCTGCTTATTTGATACTTACCTTTGATTGTCTATATGCATCTCACCTTCAGCAAATCGACCTCCTATCAGTCAAATACAGACTGGCTCTCTACATTGCCTTCTTCATCTTAGAAGAGGTTAGCCCATTCTTATACTCAGTTCAAAACATTCATGTTCTTTAATTGTTTCTCAAAGGCCTATAATAAATTAGTAAATGTTCATTTTACTACTTCCGAATGTATCCAAAATTTGCTATGAGCTTATTCCAGGCCACTATTATGTCCAATCTACATTATTTTATTTTAATATTTTACATTATATTATGAGTAGTCTTTCCGATTCTTCCTTTCGCCTTAACCTTAGATATATGAAAGGGTCATTCCCTCCTAAAGTTTATGAGCTGCCACTCTTATACCGTAATCTCTCTTTCAGCCTTATATAATCTTATTTTGGGTTCTTATTTCTTATCTAAATTACAACTACGTCCCTTCAGTTGTCTCCATGGTTCCAATATAATTATCTTCTAATTATAATTATTCCACCACATTACTGCCAGCGTAACCTTTATAAACCAATAGTCATTTTATTGCTTAAAACTACTCAATGGGTTTCCACTTTTTACAAATTAGATCCTTAGCACCTCAGAGTCCCAAGTAGAGATTTCCAGCACTATGCACAATGGAGTATCAGACTTGTATCAGACCAAAGCTTTTGCCAAAAACAACTATAAAAGCTGGTCAGTATAACTGAGTGACCATCTTCAGACACCCGAGCACAAGCAACTCAGATAAGACTTGAGGTGCTAATATCACTGAAGGAAGGCAATATCAGAAGAGCCCCATATTCAACCCAGCAGAAAAGGGAAGTGCAATTTAAGCATAAGGCAGCAGTCTCACTAGACAAAGGAGAAAAAAGTTGGACTTCAGGTCTGCTAAAGGTGCTAGAATTTGAAAAGCAACATCTTGGTGACGAGAAAGCCATAGAAACTCGAATTCTCAAATTCTACATGCAATTTTTCCTTATGTTTCAACTGACTCCTAAGCTCACATGTACAGGATGAGACATAAAGACAATACAGAGCAGTGTGAAGTGGCAAAACACATCAGCGGGGAGGATAAATAGATGAGCAACAATTTCACACATGCCACCCTTTCTGGCTGAAATATAATTCAACCTGGTACTTAGGGGCTACAGACTGATGTTCAAACCATATCAAAATGGATAAGTAAAGAACTAAAACTCTCATTAGAGCACTTAGAAGAACCAGGCTCAGGAATAAGAGCAACACCTTAAGGATATGTGCTAATAGATCAGCCCTTACAAAGTCAAATATCAAAACCCAACAATAACAAAGTGATCTGTTGGTTATCCCTGTGTCTTTCAATAGAAAAAGTAATTCTACTGGAAAGAACATTACTCGTAACCTCATCCAGAACCTCTGTAATTGTTTTATACACGACTTGTGAAACTCGATAAAAATTTTCACTACAAAGAGGAAGGCAGAGAGCGAAGGGGAAGGGAAGGTAGAGGAAAAGGGGAGAGTGGGAAAGGGAAGAGGCAACGGGGAAGGCAAGGGAAGGGAGAGAACTTAGCACCCACACACACACACACACACACACGCACATACAAAGAGAAACAGAATCTTGTTATCGAACAGATGAATGTTATTGTAGGTAGGGGAGGAGGGACGCCACGGTGATGCCTTTTCATTTCTCTTTTTGGCTGGACAGTATACGTCACTGCCACCTCATAGGTTCCTGTTTGGGGAGTACCTGTTGCCACACTTTCTGAAACCAAGGCACGGACCCGAATCCTGCTAATTTCCAGAAACAAAGGCTAGGGTTGTAGGAGAAAAGTATGCTCCAGGACTCGGGTTTCTGCCATTAAGTGAGGTAAGAAGTATATCAAAACAATGAAAACAAACGCATGAGGTACCTGAAGTTCCCTGCAGAACGAGGCTACACGTTTCTGGGTCCCTGGGTTGACGCAAATCCTATCTTGAAAAAAGTCGGCTTTTTCACGGGCGATAGTGCTTCCTGGCATGCTTCGCTAATTGTTCCTGAAACGAAGACACAGCTGTGCATGGGATAATTCTGAAGTTGGGGGTGGGACAGGGTGGGTAAAAGCGTGGAGCACGTGCCTGGGTTCCTACAGCCAATGTGCTACAGTGCGCATGCGCAAGACAAAGGTGTCCGCAATGCGCATGTGCAGTGGAATTTCGCCAGCTCCCTGAGGGCAAGTCTCCCTGCCTTAGGAAGTGTGTGGCTGAGGAGCATTAGGCTCCAGCCCTTCCCGGGGTGGCCTAGCGCTGGAGTGCAGTTGGGAGCAACAAAAATAAGGGAAAGAGGTCGGGAGCATGTGGATTCATCCAAATGATGCTCAGCCCCCTCCCCAGGATGATGAAAACGGTCTTGTTTTTCTGTAGAAGGAAAGGTAAGTGGCGCTGTGGCTCCTCCTAGGGTCGGAGAGGAGGCCTCGCGGGAGGGGGTTACGAATAGTGACAGCCCGGTATTCCGGGAACAGAACTCTAAAAGTACGCGCCGATGCCCTGTGGGGAACGTGAGGAAAGTGATGGACGTACAGTCTTTAGACAGGGATCCATACTCTCAACGAAAAGGTCATAAAGAGGGTAATAGGGTCCTTGTGACCGGAAGCTGACAAGGGATGGCCTCAAACAGGTGGGGACAGATTCTGAGAAAGGTGTGTGCTCCTGCCTCCATTTCACTTCTGCCTGGAGCTGGACATGGTTATCTGCCTCTCCCTTGTGGCCTGGTATTCCTTCCTTCTAGGGCTCTTCAGCAACCAGCTGGACAGCCCTTTGTTACATTGTCCTCAGAGAAAATAGCTTTTTGTTGCCAGTTTTAAATAAATCAGAAAATAAAAACAAGTTATCCAACAACAATAATAAAACTCCATCAAGAAAATCAATTAGCTGTAACTGTTATATGACAGTTTAGTCACGTCTTTAAAGAGGGCTCGCTGAAATTAGAATTTAGTTAGAATAAAAATAAAATTAACTACTTAATACTTAAAAGAATGCTTAAAACGCATTCTTTTAAATTTGCCCAACAGCTTTAATATTAGAACATTACTGGGGAAAAACAGGCAATGCAAGAACATATCTGTAATATTTCAACTTCAATGTCTGGAAAAGCTTTTTAATAAACTTCAAATGATATGCACACATGTACGCTGACAGCATAGCAAAGGACTAGAACATATTTCCTTTTATGCTATCTCAGACTAAGAATCAGTGTCATCTAGTGATCATAATTAGTGATATTTTTCCATTATCGCTATGGTTCCATTATAGCCAGGGATAGAAAATCATTGTTTATAATGTCTTTTCTTTACTCAATAGAAGTAAAATTTTAGTGAAATCTCTAGATATAACTTTAGAAATATGTAGGAGTACTTGAAATAGCAAAACTTTCCTAAGGATCATTAAAAAGGAAAACAATAAGTGAAATATTTCACTGTTATTCCCCAAGGGAATCACTCATTCTCAAAATGTGATCTCTTCCCACACTAACCTTCAACTGATTTTAAGTCAATGAGACTATCAACCAAATTTTTATTTTAATGAAATTACATAAAGTGACCATCAGGAATAACATCGTTGTAATGATAGAACATTTTAGGGAAAAAAACTGATAGAATTTCCCTTATGAATAATAAAATATTTCCTAGAATTTTATTAATTAAAATAGAGTCTAATTGAGAGAAGAACCACAAATATTAATGAAATAGAATGGAAAAGTTACGTAAGTGGGCTTTAATGTTACCTGGTTATTATCATGGTTCTGTGTTACATTAATATGCCCAGCCTTGTGGATCACTATTCCAATACCTTCTCTATCATTCAACAACTCATTCACCTGTCTCCTAGTCAACTGATAACTTGCTTCCTATTTCATTGAAGAAGAAAAAAAAAGAAAAAGAAAAAGGCAACTAGAAAAGAATTTGCACAATTTCTCACGACCACATTTGTGCATTTGGATGAACTTCGCTTCTCTCCTGTTACTGTGAAATGTCCTACCTCCCATATAGTTCAGCCCTTCGTCTTATTTCTTTTTTTTTAAAGACTTTATTTGACAGAGAGAGATCACAAGTAGACAGAGAGGCAGGCAGAGAGAGAGGAGGAAGCAGGCTCCCTGCTGAGTGGAGAGCCTGATGCGGGGCTGGATCCCAGGACCCTGAGATCATGACCTGAGCCGAAGGCAGAGGCTTTAACCCACTGAGCCACCCAGGCACCCCAGCCCTTCTCTTAGAAAACAAATCTCACCTCTTGCCTTTTTAAGAACATTGCTCCATTAATTATTCCTTGTAGCACTTTCATTATTACATTTTCCTCTTTATTGAACTTGTACTGTCATTTATCATATACTTAAAAATGTTCTTAACTCCACTTCTCTCTTCAGTTACTGCCCACATCACCTTTCTCTTAATTCAAAACTGATTGAAAAGTTATATGGAATGACTGTCCTCTTTTTGTCTTCTCACATTTTTTCAGCAGTTCTATCAGTCTTTTGTTGCCTACACTTCAGCAAACACCATTCTTTACCCCTTCCATCACCATTATTTAAACTTTTAGGTAAAGTCTAAAGATGAACTTTTTTAACCAGCTTACCCCATTGTACTCAGAATAGCTACAATGTATTTAATACAAACTCTGTCCTGGAAGAATAATAATTTTTTTAAAGATTTTATTTATTTATTTATTTGAGAGAGAGAGAGCATGAGAGGGGAAGGAGGAGCAGAGGGAAAGGGAGAGGGACAAGCAGACTGTGCACTGAGCATGGAGCCCAACATGCACAGCTTGATCCCAAGAATCTGAGATCATGGCATGAGACAAAACCAAGAGTTGAGTGCTCAGCTGACTGAGCCACCCAAGTGTCTCTGGAAATGTAATAATTCTATTAGGTATGGACATATACTTAACTAATCTGTAAGGCATTATAGATTATAAGATGTTCCATTACTTAAAGTACCAATATGAAATTTTAAAACATTGGTAATTATAAGAAATCATCAGTTATAAGTTACATCTCAACATTAGAGATGGTAAAATAAAAAAATGTGTCTTAGAATTATTACAGTATTATGTCTAATCCTTAAACAACTATATTAAGTAAGTATAATTGTCTTTGCTTTATTTAACTTAACATTTTTGTTAAATAGCAGTAATAGTACTAAAATGTTGATGGTAATATTATTAGTTAAGATTTATTGAGCACTTAATTTAACAAGAAGCTATTCAAAGCAGTTTTCATAGATTCTTTTTTTTTTTTTAAGATTTTATTTATTTGGGAGAGAGAGAGCATGAGAGAGCACAAGCAGTGGTGGGTCAAAGAGAGAGGGAGAAAAAGGCTCCCCGCTGAGCAGGGTGCCAGACTCAGGGTTGGATCCCAAGACCCTGGGATCATGACCTGAGCCAAAGTCAGATGTCTAACCAGCAGAGCCACGCAGGCACCCCAAAGCAGTTTTCATAGATTCTTATTTAGTCTTCATACTTGGGTCCTATGAGGTAGTTATTAGCATCATCTCCATTATACTGATAAGGAAACTAAAGCACTGAAAGGATTAGGAATAGCTTCTAATTGGTAGTTAAACTAGAATCTAAACCCAGCTGGGTTTCACATACATTGTTCTGTCATCATAATGAATGCATTAGTTTGCTAGAGCTGCCATAAGAAAATACCACAAAGTTACACAAAACAGATTGTCTCACACTTCTGGAGGCTAGATTCTGAGGTCAAGGAGTTGGCACGGTGGGTTCTTTCTGAGGGCTGTGTAAAAGAATGTGTTCATGCTTCTCGCCTATCTTCTGATGGTTTGCTGGCAATTTTTGGTGTTTGTTGGCTTCTCCTTCCTTCATCACACAGATCTCTGCCTTTATGTACACGTTGTGTTCTCCCTCTATGTGTATATATTTGTCCATGTTTCCCCTTTTTTTAAATTTTTTTTCATTTTTTATTTTTTTATTAACACATAAGGTATTATTTGCCCTAGGGTACATGTCTGTGAATCATCAGGCTTACACATTTCACAGCACTTACCATAGCACATACCCTGTTTCCCCTTTTTATAAGGATAACAGTCATACTGGATTAGATGCTCATCCTACTTCATTTTAACTTACTGCATCTGCAAAGACTGTCTTTCCAAATAAGGTCACATTCTAAGGTTAGGGGGTAAGAATTTCAACATATAGATTTTGAGGAGACATCGGTTAATGCTAATTGATACTTAAATTTCACCAGATAAAAATAATTGTTACCTTAAGGTTTAAGAGTATATTGCTTTGACGACCTAAGAGTAAGACAGTGTTTGAGGTTTAGAATCAATTGATTAATTGTATCTTTTAAGTTGTGAGGTAATGCACTAGAAGACCCTTAAAAGTCCCCTCCCTTCATGAGTTCTGCTTTCTGTTTGTCCTATGCCAGCAGCCATCTAGCTGTGGTGATACTCCTAGTAGAGAAAAATGCTACTAACTGGACTTGGGCACAGTGATAATAAGACAGGTCATAAGCTACCTGTGCTCCAGTGTAAAATGAATTTGATTTATTTTCTGGAATAAAAGTGAATTTATCCCGTTTAAATATCATCAGTTGATGAAAACTTTGGAATAGATACTCTTTCTTTCCACAATTTACTATCTAGTTTCATATAATACATTGACAAGCAGTATAGTGCCAGAAAGAAAAACGTACAGCTCTCCTGCTAGAATATGGTACAGACCAAAATGTTTGTGATAACAAAAGAAACACTTCCCTTTGTTTTGCTACCTATATCCAAAATATATAAATATCTATAAACAATCATATGCTAACAAATTAGACAACATAGAAGAAATGGATAAACTCCTAGAAACATATGATCTTCCATGACTGAATCATGAGGAAATAGAAAATGTGAACAGACCAGTTGCTAGTAATGAAATTAAATCAGTAATCAAAAAACTCCCATTAAACAAAAAGTCCAGATCCAGATGGCTTCATAGGTGAATTCTACCAAACACTTATTACTTATTGTTCTCAAATTATTCCCAAAAAGTTGAAGAGAAAGGAGTACTGCCAAACTCATTTACGAAGCCAACATTACCTTGACACCAAATCCAGACAAAGAGACTATAAAAAAGGAAAATTACAGACTAATATCCCTGATGAACATAAATCCAAAAGTCCTCAACAAAATTTTAGCAAATCAAATTCAACAGTACATTCAAAGAGTCATACACTGTGACCCAGTAGGATTCACTCCAGAGATGCAAGCATGATTTAATATCTTTAAGTCATCAGAATGGTATACAACAAATGAAGGATAAAAATACTATCACCTCAGTAGATGCAGAAAAACCATTTGACAAAATTCAACATCCATGTATGATAAAAGCTCTCAACAAAATGGGTACAGAGGGAATGCACCTCAACATAATAAAGGCCATATATGACAAACCCACAGCTAATATCATACTCAGTGGTGAAAACCTAAAAGATTTTCCTCTAAGATCAAGAATAGAACAAGGATGCCCATTCTTGCCATTTTTATTTCACATAATATGGGAAGTCCTAGCCACAGCAATTAGATAAGAAAAAGAAGTAAAAGCATTCAAATTGGAAAGGAAAAGTAAAACTGTCACTATTTGCAGATGACATGATGATATATATAGAAAACCCTAAAGACTCCACCAAAAAATGTTAGAACTAATAAATGAATTCTGTAAAACTGCAGGATACAAAATTAATATACAGAAATCTGTTGTGTGTTTCTATACACTACTAACAAATTATCAGAAGGAGAAATTAGGAAAACAGTCCCATTTGTAATTGCGCCAAAAAGAATAAAATAGGAATAAATTTAACCAAGGAGGTGAAAGACCTGCACTCTGAAAACTATAGGACACTCTGATGAAAACAGTTGAAGATGATACAAGTAAATTGAAAGATATACTTTGCTCATGGATTGGAAGAATTAATATTGTTAAAATGTCTGTACTTTTAGCAATCTACAGATTCAGTGCAATCTCTATCAAAATATCAATGGCATTTTTCACAAAACTGGAAGAAATTATCCTAAAATTTGTCTGGAACCACAAAACACCTTTAACAGTCAAAGAAGTCTTGAAAAAGAAGAACAAAGCTTAAAGGAATCACACTCTCTGATTTCAAACTATACAACAAAGCTGTAAATCAAAACAGTATGTTACTGGCACAAAAAAAAACAAAAAACAAACAAACAAACAAAATATGTAGATCAAGGGAACAGAATAGAGAGTCCAGAAATAAACCCATGCTTATATGGTCAATCTACAACAAAGAAGACAAGGACATACAATGGGACAGTCTCTTCAATAAATGGTGTTGGAAAATTGGACAGATATATGCAAAAGAATGAAACTGGGCTATTTTTACACCATATTAAAAGATAAACTCAAAATAGACTAAAGACTTAAATGTAAGACTTAAAATCATAATACTGCTAGCAGAAAACATAGGCATTGACATTGACATCGGTCTTAGCAATACTTTTTTAGATGTCTCCTCAGGCAAAGACAAAAATAGCAAAAATAAACAAATGAAACTACATCAAACTGAAGAACTTTTGCACAGTGAAGGAAATCATCAACAAAATGAAAATTCTACCTCCTGAGTGGGATAATATACTTGAAAATGGTTTATCTCATAATGGATTGATATCCAAAATATATAAAGAACTTCTACAACTCAACAACAACAACAACAGCAAAAAAAACAATTAAAAAATGAGTAATGGACCGGAGTAGACATTTCTCCAAAGAAGACATACAGATGGCCAACAAGCTCATGAAAAGATGTTCAACATCGCTAACCATCAAGGAAATGAAAATGAAAACCACAATGAAATGCAACCTCACATCTGTGAGGCTATTATCAAAAAGACATAATAGAATGGCTATTATCAAAAAGATAAGAAATAAGGTATGAAGAAAAGGAAACCCTTGTGTGCTGTTGGTGGGAATGTAATTTGGTATGGCCACTGTGGAAAATAGTATGGAGGTTCTTCAAAATGTCAAAAGTAAAACTACTATATGATCCAGAAGTTTCATCTCTGGAGATTTAAAGAAAACAAAAACACTAATTTGAAAAATATAAGTACCCCTATGATACAGAAGCAATCTAAGTGTCGATGTATGAATGGATAAAGAAGATGTGGGGTGCGTATGTATTTGTGTGTGTATATATATATATGTGTGTATATATGTGTGTGTGTGTATATATATGTATGCATATAACAATATTACTTAGCTATAATGAATGAAAGCTTGCCACTTGCAATAACATAGATGGACTTAGTAGACTATTATCCTGAGTGAAATAAGTCAGAGAATCTAAAAACAAATCTAAAGAGAATCTAAAAAACAAAACAGAAGTAAGATTCGTAGATACAGAACAAACTTGGTTGCCAGAGGGGAGGTTGGTTGGGGTATGAGTGAAATACATAAAGGGCATTAAGGGGTACATACTTTCAGTTATAAAATAAGTCAAAGAGATGAAAATTTAAGGACAGGGAGTATAGTCAATAATATTGTAATAACATTGTATGGTGACAGATAGTGGCTACACCTATCATGGTGAGCATTGAGAAATGTTTAGAATTGTTGAATCAATATGCTATACACCTGAAACTAATATAATGTTATATATTGTACTTTAATTAAAAATTAAAAAGTAATATTACAAATTAAGCCAGTATCACAAAGTACCAATTATTTTATGAGTTCAACTAGAGCTCCACCAAAAGTGGCACTTACCCACAGGACACTGTTTTCAGGGATTGGGATTTAAATGAAGGACAAAATCTCAGTTAATTATGGATTCTAATTCTTTGGTAGTCATAATCATTATTCCTCTTTCATATTATATGGAGATACAAAGGTTACAAATGGGCCTTATCTTTAAGTAATGCCTAACCTCTCCTCGACCAATAAAATCCCAATTTTAATAGGTCTCCAATCCCAAGCAATAATTTCACAACTTATTTTTGTTTATATATGGTGCCTTAGAAGTTAGAGAGCATCAACAGATTACATTTCCCATTTATGAGTTCCTATAAATTAGGAAGCCATTAGTTTCCCACAAGTTCGTTCCTTGAATTTCTGCTGCCAAGATCCCAGTCCACGGTTTTTTCTACTTTCTATCTCGAGAACCATAATAAAGGACACTAATTTTTCAGCAAGTATTCTGTTTCCCATCTTCGTTTCTGAGTATGATGTCTAGTTATCTGTTCGATTTGCTTTATCTAGTTTTCTACAACTGTGCTATTAAAGTGATTTGCCGTTCTTTCTTTTCCTCCTGAGATGTTATCCCACATATGCATCCAATAGAGACCAACAAGTATTTTGACTCAATATGTCTGTCTTTATTAAAGACAAATTCAGCTGGACCTAGTACTATTCACCTAAGTCTTCATCTAAATCTTCAAATGGTACTTTCACCTAAGTCTTTAAAGTTTTGGCCAATGTAGTTTATTCACCAAAAATTAAGTTCTCCCACAGTGCTTGTTTATTGCTTGGAAACTGAGTATATATTTTGGACTTGAAATACTGAATTCCTCAGAATTATGTAATATGGATAGTAGAGACCCCAAGTATACTGAAGTTGGAGAATGCCAAAGACTTTTCCAAATCAGTGGGTGTCATTTTTAGTAGTTGGTATTGAAACACAAAGGGTCACTCCAAAGCTGATACTTGTTTTACTTTATCAGTATTCTTTACCTTGATCATTGCTCTCCATCCACAAACACATGGTCTTTAGACATTAAGATACATGGAACTTGGACAACTTGGGCACTGTACAGGTACCATTGTATCCAGCACCTTTTTCAACTGGTCCTCACCTAGATGAATAGATACATAGTGACCAATGGTCTTCTGGGTGCATTCAGAAGGCAACAGCTCCTGCACAGTACCTTCTAAAGTCTGTTCTAATGGATAAACCTATAAAATGAAAATCAAAATGCCATTAGAATTATTTCAAGTGTTTTAGTATATACTGATAGTGTCACTGAGACACATAATATAGATATTCCAGATTGAATGCTTCTTAAATTATCCAGAGTCAATATGGACATCAGCTTCACCCAAAGGAGATTACAAAAACAGATGGCTTCACCTTTATATACTTCTGTAAATATAGCTAATAATAGCTATTACTCTCTTTCCTCAAATTCTCACAATGTACCAAGGAAATGTTAGAATTTCCTTGTTGCATTTTCAATTTATTTTTTTACCTTTCCTTGAAGTAATCACTTTTCATTCTTTACATTTCTCATTTTTAATTTGGACTTTCCCCTTCTAGTTTAGGATTGTCAGATTAAGCCAAAAGACTACAGAAATAAGAATCTGACCAAAAATCTTTCCCCTCTCTTTCATTTATAGGCTAATGAGTTAAGGATATGACTGTGGAATAAAAATATGAATGGATTATAAAAGGAATCTTTTCTTGACCTGTCATTTCATATTCTTCCCATTTGCCCTTTAGAAATACTTATTTTCTACTGGTAATGCACTCTCTTGTTTGATTGGTTCTGTCTGCCTTTGAGATTGCAGTCATTTTCATTGAAGTGATCATGTTTTATTTATCTTTGCAAACCAGAATTTAACACTGTTTCAGTATTGATAAGTGATTGAATTAATGAATAAATAAATGAAGCTAGATAAACTAAACTCTAGTGGAACATAGGAAATTTGCATAAAAGTGGACATAGGAGTGATAAGATCTGAAGACGCTACCTGTAAGATTAATTGTAATTTATGGAGGAGGTGATAAGAAAATAAAGAATAAATGTTAGGGATTATTCTTCTATGTTGAACACTTGCACAAAGGGTGTGCCTTTTCTGTGCCATATTGTATTTTAAAGATTTCTTTTTTTAATCATTAAATAGCAGCTTACTGATTGCTTCTTAATGTATCTGGTTTCTGAATGTGCAATTCTCCATCCAATGGTAAGAAAAGTTGTTTAGTAAGAAAAAAAAAAAAGAAAAGTTGTTTAGTGTTAGGGGGTAATGGCTAAAAGGAAGACAAAAGTTACCATTTTCTACCTTCAACTGCATCATTAACTCAACTTGTGAGGTGCACACATTATTTAATTCCTCTTGCCTCAGTCAGCTCAGCTGTAAAATTAGGTGGAAATCTGTAACTAATGGTCCATATGAGTGATTTGATTAAAGATGTCCAAGAAAATTAAATGAAATTGAATTTAAAGTGCCTTCTGAGACTGAAATTAACTCAAACTAAACATTTTATAAATTTGTTCAAGTCTCTATCATTACCAGAAAATTATTCTATTTCTTTTTTAAGTTCCATGATATTTTAGTAGGATAAAGCCAACTTAAATAGGTAATTTTTTTTTCCCCAGGGAAGATGCTGCCTCCATTGTTCTCTAGGAAGCCTCAGATATCATGAACTTAAATATTGCAAATCTAGTAACATTTGTAAGTTCACACTGAATTCCCCTGTGATTAGAGTGTCTTCTCATCCCCCTCAGCCAAACCTCTCCTCTCCTCGCCCTCCTCCTTAGGATCATTGTGTTTGCATCTGGAATGGTTTAATGGGTCTAGGTTGCCCATTTTTTTTAAAGTACCATTTGGACACTTTTATTTTACTGATGGGGACATTGAGGCACAAAATAGGTGGAAGGTCTTAGAATGAATTAACAGTGAGGAAAGGAAAAAAAAAACTTGAACAGCTTAAGTTTTGTATTACTTTGAAAATCTTAGAAAGATAATGATGGTTTAGATTTAAAAGAATGATAAATTGTAAAACTTGAATTTTTGTATGAAGCATATTGTCTGCATCATAACTGACCTTAGAGGGATGACGTGAAAATAAATTTCAGCTATTAAAGTGTTTTTGAAAGCATAAAATGACATGTAATGAGATAGAAGACCCAGAAGATACAAAAATAGTTCATAAATTTAAAAAGTAGAGAATAATGCAAGGTCATACATATATATATATATGTAGAGAGAGAGAGAGAGAGATTTTATTTCAAAACTAAGAAAGCATTTAATTTTAGCAAGTAGACATTTAAATAAGCCTTTGTACTTAGATTTACCATTTCAGGTGGAAATGTGATTTGAGTTGTAGTTATAAACATTTCATAGTTCACTGTAGTCATCAAAGTGAATTAAAAATATTTGACTATTTAAAATTAAACTTTGACAACATCTTAATATTTGAAAAGTTTACCTGGACTTTATCTGGTCTTTATGCTGATCACATTGAAGGACACAAAGCTATTAAAATAACATTAATTTTAAATGAGGTTTTGTTCTAATTGGCATTTGTTATCATACAGCCTGTCTGAATTTTTCTCTAGCTTGCATTTTTAAGCCTCATGCATCAGTGTATTTCATGACACAGATGGATATCCATCTGTATAATTTTAACACACATATGAATTTCAATGAAATTTTGTCTAGACTGATATAAATGTAGTGAATGTGAAACACTTATTTTATGGTTCCCATGAAAGGGTTATGTAAGCCTTTAGTCCTTTAAAATACTGTAATATGATTTAGGGAATATCAACCAGTGATGTGATAGCTTAAGAAATGACTTGACACCAGAAATATCACTCTAGATTCTACTCTCAGACCAGGAGCTAAAGAAGTCAAAATTGATAATAAGGTGGAAGCAAAAGAGTAAATCCAGGAAAAATGTTCTCTTAATTTTATAACTTCCCCATTGAACTTACACATACATTTCGTATATTATTTGGGGCATAAAAACTTAAGTTCATCTTTAAGAGGAAATATTTTAGAAATGTGCTTTTTCTAAATAAATTCTAGTATATCATTCAGTATCCCCTTACAATTCTTAGTAGTCTACTGAATTGTTTTGAACTAAACTTTTTTTTTTGAGGGGGTAAGCAATCAGATTCTGCATTAATAGCTAAAAATGCTCGTAGCATTCTATACAGCTGACCATAGGTTCCATCCTGAAGCCCCCAGATCTCAGCTTGCATGAAAATATAATGAAATTTTCCTCCTACTTTATCAGTCTCTGTTTTTCTCCATTCTCAGATATTCTTCTAAACACACTATAATTACTAGAATTTTGCAATCTTTTGTGCTCTCCTCTCTGCATGTTTATAACTATCAAAGTATGATAGTTCACATGCAGTGTGCACCAAATGTTATTTCATTAATCCAGACTCCTCTTACCATAATCACTTGTCTACTTGACAGTTTTCTACTTCTTACTCTTCTGAGGACAACCAAATTCAGATAGCTCTGGATGTTCATTCCTTTCCCCTGTTAGGAATTTAGCAAAATTAAAAAAAAAAAAAAAAAAAAGGAATACCAGAGAGCAAGAAGAAAATCTAGAGGACTACCCATAGCTCCAGAGGTACCTAGTCACCCATTATGATCCCTTTTCCTTTATTACGAAGCTTCAATTATTTGCTGGTAAAGAAAATATTGTTTGTATCCCTTTACTTACAAATATGGAGAACAATGGGGAAAATGGTCCCTTGGTTGGAGAATGTTGCTTGGTAAGTTAACCTATACCAAATCTAAGCACACTACACAAAGGATAATGAGAGGACAAAGACTCATGCAGTCAGTAAATTTCTCCAGTAAACCTTACTTTATTCTTTTCATGTGTCCCCTTTATATGATACCCTCCTCCCCAAATGTAGTCCTCTCTTGCAAATGGCACCATTGATTGCTAAATGGTTTAAGCCATGAACCAGGAATTATCATATATTCCTCTCCCTCCTTCATCTTCATATTCTATCAATTATCTTGTCCAATCTGCCTACAAAATATATCTTAAATGTACCCCTGTATTTCCATTTCCACTGCCATTCCTCTGTCCATAGCCTATCATCATCTTTAACATTAACTATTACAACAGCTTCCTGTTTTTTTGGTTTTTAGATTTTTTTTTTTTTTGTCTCTGTCTATGCCCTCTCTAATCTATTTCCCCATGTAACAAGCAGCAAAAGTGATGAGCCTAACTGTAAACTGAATCACTCCAATTCTCAGCTTAAAATTGGTGGCTTTTAGTGTACTTCAAAATAGCACTCAAACTTCTTAGCAAGGTGTGTTAGACTTTAATATGAACCCTAATTTTCTCTTTAACCCTAATTATCATACTCTTCTTGTGACCATTTGGTTTCTTTCTTTTTCTAGAAAAGGCTGAACTCTTTTCTGCCCCAGCACCTTATGTATCCACTCCCAATAATGGAAAAGTTGCCTCACCAAGAATACGTGCTGCCAGTCACAGTTAATACCTTCATTTCCTCACATAGGTACCTTTGTTTTTTCAGTGGGAATATTTAAGATCTACTTTCTTAGCAAAATTCAAGTATATAATACAATATTATTAACTATAGTCACCATGTTGTACATTAGGTCTCCAGAACTTATTTATCTTATAATTGAAAGTTTTCACTCTTTGATCAATATCTCTCTGTTTGGCAACCACCATTCTACTATGGTTGCATGAGTTTGACTTTTTAAAATTCTACATGTAAGTGAGATCTATCTACAGTGTTTGTCTTTCTGTGTCTGTCTTATTTCACTAGAATGATGTCCTCTAGTTTTATCCATGTTACTATAAATGGTAAAATTTACTTCCTTTTTGTTCCTGAATAATACTCCTCTGTATATGTGTATGTGTATCACATTTTTAAAACAATTGATCTGTGGATGGACATTTTTTGTATTGTTTCCCTATGTTGGCTCTTGTGAATAGTGCTGCAGTGAACATGGTAATGCAGAGATCTCTTCAAGATCCTTATTTCATTCATTTCCTTTGGATATATACCCAGAAGTGGGCTTGCTAGGTTATATGGTAGTTTTGTTAATTTTCTGAGGGTTTCCATAATGGCTATACCAATTTGCATTCCCACCAGTAGTGTACAAGGGTTCCCTTTTCTCTACACCTTTGCTAATACTTGTTATCTCTTATCTTTTTAATAATCTAACAGGTGTGATACATGGTTTTGATTTGCATTTCATTGATAAGTAGTGATTTTGAATACATTTTCATACCATTTTTATGTCTTCTTTGGGAAAATGTTTATTTGAGTCATTTGTCCATTTTTAAGTTGGTTTGAGTTTTGTATTATTGAGTTATAGGAGTTCCTTATATTTTTGATATTAACCCTGATCCAATATGTTATTTGAAAATATTTTCTTCTGTTCCATAGGTTCCATAGGTTGTTAGTTTTTGTTAGTTTCCTCTGTTGTGTAGAAGCTTTTAGTTTAATGTGGTCCCATTTGTTAATTTTTGCTTTTGGCGTCACATCCAAAAAAATTATCACTAAGACTAATTTCAGTGAACTTTACAAAGGAGCATGAACTGCGTAAACTTTAGCTAAGATTTAAAAGTCATAAAGGTAATTCCTAGTATATCACTGAGAAGCATTTATTAGCATAACTTATAGGTAATATTCAAAGCTCTAAAAGAGAATTTTTAAATTTAACATCAATAACTCTAATAATATATAAACATTTTTAAAGGGATACTAGGTCTTGGGAAACTGAAATTTTCTATTTTTCTATTACAGAGTAAACAATCTGGTTTAAGTACACAGTTACTAGCGAGAGAAGTAGTTTCTGTGCTAAGCTCTTTATCACTCCACCATTTTCCTACTAATTTCAGTGTTCATGATCCTAACTCTGTTTTGATTCACAAAATAGTTTTTTTCTTTTCAAATTAATGCTGTTCCTGTGTCTTTCCTTTTGTTTCACTAAAAACTGTATTGTGTTCTTGCTATGTGTTTCCAATTAAATAATCATCATGGTCTGGGTGTTCGATCTCAAGCATTTTTCTGCTATTGTCTTCTGAAGGTATTTCAAATGCTTCTTGGCCAACTTCATGGTTAAAAGAAAAGGAGAGCACATTTACAGCCTAAAATTAAAGTTTGCTTTGTTATTTCCAATTTACTGTCCTTCCAGGCTCTTTCTCTCTTTTAGAACTAATAGCAGTTTAGAGGTACCCAGATTAATAATTCTATCGAAAATAACACATATTGATAAGAACAATTTCATTCATCTTTAATGAAATAGAACTGTGCTGTTGCCTATGATTCAGAAAAATTATATGTCTTTTTATTTAGTTTCATTCTTCCATCATCTATCCATTCATTTTCTCTTTGGAGTTTGTCCAGAAGTCTTTTCTTTACAAACCCCCTGAAGGGTGTATTTATTTAATAGTCTTCATAATGCTTTTGCAGCCTGATTTTCATTGATATTTTCAACTCATTAAGTTTTGGCAAGATAATATATTTCAGGAAAAAATTATAACAAATAAAAATACGATGGCTATAGTTGCTGAGGCTTGTCATCAAGATCATAGCACATATAAAGATGAAACTCAGTCATTAAATAGAAGCTGATGAAGTCCTTCACCAAAGCATGTTTACTGGTATACACAGGATATCATGGCAGCCAATGTTTTGTTCAGTGGAAGAACATGTTTTCAGCCTGTATCCCAAGCAGGAAATTGCTCCTCTAATGAAGGAGCCAGTGAGACAATATCCCTTATCCCTTTCATTTTTACAATGTGACCTAGTCACAAAGGAGCAAAGGACTCATGTTCAGAACCCAGTGAACTGGGTTTAAGAGCAGAATTGTCTCAAAGGGTAAACATGGAGACCTTTAGAGACAGTAAGTCA
The DNA here is from genome assembly GCA_028534135.1 of Potos flavus. NCBI lineage: Eukaryota > Metazoa > Chordata > Mammalia > Carnivora > Procyonidae > Potos > Potos flavus. Next base: position 66,327,824 of record CM052887.1, on the reverse strand, counting down.
TTAGCACAGTCACTCAGCAGGAGTGTTATTGGAACTAACCTCCTCAGGAGTTGGTGAAGACTGTGTACTTCAAATTAACGTTGCACAAATGTGGAGATTGTTCAGATGTGGAGATTGAATTGTTCTGTAAATAGTGATATGTTCCTGGAAGAAAGAGAGTAACATAGGACAGGAAGAATTTGATATAACAAATCAGTCTCAGTAGGATAAGACAAGGATGAGAAGAATCACAGTGAGCTCCAGTAAAATCCATTGTCAATCCACAGTACCTAGCACAGTGCTTGATGCAAAGGAGTTATCAAATATATATTTTTTCAGTAGAACAGTTAGTCCAGAATATACTTTATGAGTCACATTAGATTTTCTTCCTAGTGAAGAAAAAATTGGAAATTAGTTCAGAATATTTGTATTCAGTATTTCTTTATGGATATAATATGGTTATACCATCTGAGCAGTATAATGTATTTGATATTTGTTCTCTAGAGATAGTTCAAACATTCTTAACCTATTGTTTCTTCATTAAAAAAAAAAACCAGACATATCTGTATAACAATACCTGGCTTTGATGGATTGCTATAAAGATTTTGGTAGCCAGAATTAATAAACCATAGTAAGCTAAATTTCCTATACGGTATTGCCTCAGGTTAGCTGATATCATGTAGGGAAGGTTATGAAGTCATATACTAGTAAGTGAGGAGGTTGTCTTAACCACCATTAGGAGAAAATGTATCTGGTCACGGTATGTTCAATATGAACTAAAACTAAAACTTATAATGAAAATACAAGTCCTGAGATAAGAGTTGATGGCAAGCTCTACTTAGGTTTTTCTGAATTTTACTTTATTAGTGTTTCTGTTTGCTTCAAAGACTTGTCTGAATCTGAAACATTTGAATATTTTATTTAGGGTTTGTTTTGCTTTAGGAAAATTTCAGAGTTTCATTATTTTTACAAAAGAGACTTCAAAACATAGCATGAATTTTTAAAGCCATCTTTGGCCTTTTGAGACTTCCTCGTAAAGGGTATTGCTTATTTTATGCTATAAAAATGGACTGAAAAATATTTTTATCTCTACTAAAAGTACTTCTTTTGGAGAATGCCTCAGGAGCAATTCTAATGGTAATACTGTATCCATCATTTAGCTACATATGCTATACCTTCTGTAAGGAGGAGCCCAACAGGTTTAGATACAGTGTTTCGGGTAACACTGGAATCAGGGAACCTGAGGGAGAAGGTGTCCAGGATTGGTTATGGAGAGCAGTGTGAGCAGAGCAGTGTGAGCAGAAGCAGCTGAGTGCTGTAGCTGGGGTCGAAACTAGTGAGATCTAATGTGTGAGGGAAAGTAGTTATAAGAGCAATGTGATAGATTTGAGTTGTTTTTAAGCGGTCTTCATGTAACATTTACTTTACAGTATTTTTGAGGCACTTATGTACTTGTTTTATGTAGAATAGTGACATGTCTGGTATAGCTACCACATCTGAATAATTTTCAAATAAATTCTGAGAAGTTATATTCACAGATTACATATGGTAACAGTTTCTATAACGGATCTGGAAAATACAGGTGGTTTATTAATATACATCTGTCATGTGGATGAATATAATATAAAGTGTATATAAAATACATTTTAATTTCACTGGTGGAGACAAGTTTGAAAATACTACCATTATTGCTTACATCAAGATACACATATATAAAGCCTTGACCTGAGAGTAAGCTAATTAAGGGAATGAAAGTAACTTACCTTTGTATGCCAAACATGTGACTCTCCTTTTCATGATTAAACACACACGCACTCACACACACACACACACACACACACACACAAAACCTCTTTGCTTTAGCTACATTTAAACAATCTTTCACATTTTAGTTGTTTCCAATTGCCCAAGGAGCCTTAATACCTCCTTTAGGTGGCCTTAAGAGCTAGAGTCCAATTCATTTTGAGATGTTTAAGTTTCTAGAGTAAATTTGTGTTTCTCATTGGAGATTATGTTGTCATCATGCTGTAGCACCCTAAGAATGATTATAGTGGCCTTTTTGTATTTTTTTTATTTTTTCTAAATATCTTTCCCAAATAATACCATTCTACTCCTGTTTTTTCCATCTCATTTTTCCTCAACCAGATCATTTCAACTAGCCTGTAGTTTAAAAAGCCTGTTAATAAAGACATTTAGTGAAATAACTCACAATGAGATACCACCTCACAACCATTAGGATGGCTACTATTTAAAAAATAATAACAAGGGTCAGTACAGTTGTGGAGAAATTGGAACCCTTGTGCACTCTCGTTGGGAATTTAAAATGGTGTAGCTGCTATAGGAAGTAGTATAGCAGTTCCTGAAAAATTAAAAATAAAATTACCATATGAAACAGCAATTCCATGTTTGGGTATATATACAAAGTAATTGAAAACCAAGTCCTGAATAGATATTTGTACACCCATGTTCACAGCGGCATTATTAGCGATAGCAAAAAGATGGAGGCAACCAGAGTGTTGACAAATGAATGGATAAACAAAATATGGTACAAACATACATTGGAATATTACTTAGCCTTAAAAATTATGTTCAGACACATGCTATACCATAGATGAATGTTGAGGACATTATGCTAAGTGAAGTAAAGCAAACACAAAAGAACAAATTCTATATGATTCCACTTATATGAGGTGCCAAGAGTAGTCAAACTTACAGAGACAGAAAACTGAATAATGGTTGCCAGGGACTAGGGGTGGGGAGAATGAGTAGTTGTTTAATGGGTTTAGAGTTCTAATTTTGAAAAATGAAGAGTTCTGGGGGTTATTTGCACAATAATATGAATGTACTTGGAATTGACAGACTGTATACTTAAAAATAACTAACGTGATAAATTTTATGCTTTGTGTATTTTACCATAATTTAAAATAAAAAATAAATAGAAAAGTGAGATCAAAAAATGGACTTCAAATAATTCTGAGAATTACCTAGAATAGCTAATTATTTTTATGTCGTCACTGTATCAGTATGCCAAATTTTATGTTTTTTTCTTAGTACATAATATTTTCAATGAGATTGACACTCTGCTTTTATATTAATATTTGGTGACTACCTATCAGCCAAGTTAAAGGTTTCATTTGAAGTTTTTCATTTCTCAGTATTATAATTATTCATCAATGTATAGAATCATTCATTTGCCATTTATGTCCAATAAACATACATATATATGCAGACACTTTATAGTTAACACAATATAACATGGTGATTGCAACTGGACTTTTTTTTTTTAAGATTTTATTTATTTGACAGAGAGAAAGAGTGCAAGTAGGGCAAGTGGCAGGCAGAGGGAGAAGGAGAAGCAGGCTCTCCGCTGAGCAGGGAGCACAACATGGGGCTCAATCCCAGAACTCCGGGATCATGACCTGAGCCGAAGGCAGATACTTAACTGACTGAGCCACCAAGACAACCCTGCAACTGAACTTTTAAGACTGGTAAAAAGAATTATTGATAAACATGCATATAATTTTTAGATCATTTTTTGGAAGACAAACATTAATGTAAATTTACTGGCTAATTTTGATTTCACAAAAAATGGTTATTGTATGCTTTTGTTCAACTATATTCTCTGTGCAATGTCTACATTATACTGTTGTGTAGTATATGCATGATGTTCTCTATAGAAGTTTCTCAAAAATCAGGAAGGAGAAAGCAGACTCTCAAGTTCTGAAATAATTTAAACCTCAAAGGAAGTTATGCTGACCGCGTATATAATCATGCATAGTCTCTAAGAAGGATTGAGTGCCTTGAAAGTTGTATTTTATTATTGAACAAAGCTTATTGAAACAGAGAAGTCATTTCAGATAGTACAGTTGCCTGGGATATCTCAAAGAAAATGATTTTGTAGTCATTATACAGCAATATTTTTTAGGGGTCATCAGATAAGTACTATTCTTTCTCTTCTATCTGAATTTTCCTGAAATATTCATATTATTCTTCAGAGAGAGAGAGATACGTGTTTACTAATAAAACACAGCATGTTACAAAAGAAGAAGAAAAGATACATCCTTTAAAATATGTATAATTTGCTATAATCAATAATTAATTTGTGGCCACAGCTGGATTATAAAATTATTTACAGAAGAGTCTTATTCTATATGCTTTCAGAATGCTAAACAGAATAAGTTGAATGCATTATATTTTACATCTAGTGAGAAAGGGGACCTCACATTTGTCATTTAGTCAAAATGACTATAATTTTCAATGCAAATTGTGGGAGAATGTGTGTGGTTTGGGAATTTGATTGTGGAGAAAAATATTAACTACAGAATTAATTAGTTGTCCTGTGTGGATGGTATTTCCAGCTAATGCTTGTAGAACCAGAGCTCCTGTCTATAAAGAAGTGAACAAAATGCTGACAATTTATTTTTCTGGAAAATGATCATTAAGGTAACTATCAATAATCTGTTTATATTGGTACCATTGTTATGCTCTACAAAACTGAAGGATGAAATGTCATTAAGGCTATGAAGGTATCATCATACCTTCATATCCTATACCAGCACTTTCATTCTTCTTATAATAGATATTTGTTGAATGCCCATAGTGTGCAAGCACTGTTTTACATTGTGGGAATGTAAACATGAGTAAGGAGAACATAGAGTGGATGCAGAGAGGACAGCTATGAGCTTAGTAACAGGGAGGACTGCTGAAATGCTATTTAAACAGACTTATTTGAAGTAAGTGATGTAGGACCCACTTGAACACATATAGTGGGGTATTCCAGACAGAACAGCAGGTACAAAAACCCTGAGGCGAAGGTAACCTTGTCATGTTTAAGAGATAGTAAGGGAACTAGGAGGACTAGGGCTGCATGAAAACTTAATGCATAATGTATGGCCATGTAAACCATGGCAAAGTCTTTGAATTTTACTCTAAGTGAAAGTGAAAGTCATTGAGATGTTTTGAGAAGAGCAATGAAATAATGTGAATTATGTTGTTACAAGATTATTCTGCTTTGTGTCTTGATAACAGATTGTATGTGTTAAGGGCAGAAGAGGAGAAATGAGAGTTTTATAATAGTCTTCTTTCTAGGACAGAATGGTGACTTGGATTCATGTGTTGGGTGAGAAGTGGTTAACTTCAGGAGTTTATCAAAGGTGAAGTCAACAGTGTTTGCTAATAGATTAGATGTATAGTATGAAAAGAGGAGGCAAGCTTTGGCCTGAGAAAATGGAAGACTTGAGTTGCCAATTATTGAGATGAGAAAGAAAGAAGAGGAGATTTCGGGAGGAGAATCTAGGAATTGGCTTTGGGCATAATATATTTCTGATATAGTATTATATTATCTAATCAAGATGTTAAGAAGGCAGTTGCATGTACAATTCTAGAGATCATGAAAAATAGTGGTCCAACCTGGAGATATGCATTTTGTAGCTATCAACATACAGATGGTATGTAATTTATGAGACTAGATGAGATTACCTAGAGAATTAGCATAAATAGAAAAGAGAAAACATCTAAAACTTGAGCCCTGATATCATTCTGAACTTTAGAGATTGGGAAAGTGAAATGGCAATACACAATAAAGTAAAAGAAGGAGAACTAAGACAGAGTTTTGTTTTCAGGGCTGCCTGGTACAGTTGGGCACATTGAGTCTTAGAAAAGGATGACTGCCTAGAAGCGAAGTGGCCAGTGGAGGCTGAAATCTAACATGTATCTAACATGCCAAGCCCTAAGTTCTTGCTCAGAGCTATATCTACCATAAGAAAAGTGTCTTATGGTAATTCAAACATAGTTGTCATGTAAGCTACTAGAATACCTAGTTGTTTTAAAAGTTAGGTGAAGAGAATACTTTAAGACAGACAGCACCACTGTCAAATGGTCAAATGCTGTGTATCATTAAGTAAAATGATGTTTAGCAGTTGACCACGGTACTTGAATACGTGCAGGCTAATCATGGAAGCCTTATTTGGGGAAATGAAAAAATTAAAAAAGAGGAAATGGGCAAAATTAATACTTGCAAATGTTTTGGGAAAATGTTTTGCTATTTAAAGGGGAGCAAAGAAGGCGCCTGGGTGGCTCAGTGGGTTAAAGCCTCTGCCTTCGGCTCAGGTCATCATCTCAGGGTCCTGGGATCGAGCCCCACATCGGGCTCTCTGCTCAGCAGGGAGCCTGCTTCCCCCTCTCTCTCTGCCTGCCTCTCTGTCTACTTGTGATCTCTCTCTCTGTGTCAAATAAATACATAAAATCTTTAAAAAAAAGAAAAGGGAGAGAGCAAAGAAAATCACTTGATGCCTGGAGGCAGATAACAGGGTTCAGTAAAGAACAGAATACAGTTGTGTATGCTAATGGACAAGGAAAATGTAATATAAATTAGGAATATAGGAATACAATTGCCATCCTTTTGTGCTCAGGAGGTGATGGGACCTGTACAAAATTGGAGCAGTTGGCTTTAGAAACAAACTCAAACATGACACCAAGAATAACTTAAGGAAGGCTGAGTTTATGGCTGCAGATGCAGAAAGGGTAGTGGATATGGTTTGGGGAACCTGTGGATATTATCTTCTGAATGCTTTAATTTTCTCAGAGAAGTAGAAAGGAAGAATCGTGAGCTTAGTAAAAGGAATTAGGATTTTATTAAGGTTTGATTAGAGAGTAAAAGTTGTAAAAATATTTTCCTGGGGAAGTAGAAAGTGAATGCTATAGGTGTATTTATGGACCTATATAAAGTTACTGGCCGTAAATATAAAATGATACTTATATTCATGGTTTATTTCTACTCCAAAGCTATATTCACCAGGCTTGATTCAGACAGAGAAGATGGACTGGAATTTTAGCCATGTGGATATAATGAAGGGTATATGTGGTGGAGTGAGTGTAATGATGAACCATTGGATCTAAGCACCTGCAGGAGGGGGGAAGAGTGAACATGTATTGGAGGCAGGACAATGAAAAGATTAAAAATATCAGTGGGGTCAAAGACTTTGGAGTTTGAGGTGTGAGAAGGAGTAATGCTTGAAATCTAGATGGTAGCAGACAAAGACCTGAATGCTGGGAACTGAGATTGCCTTAAGGGTGCAGTTCTCACCCTTTTAATTCTGGGCTTATTGAATATGAAGTCACTGTGAAATACACATGTGGAGAACAGAAGAGAGCAATATGGCAGGAGGCAGAGATGTGTGAGTGTCAGTGTTTCGATGGGCAATGGAGCTATGGGAGCAAATGTGACCAAGATCACATTAGGAAGTACAATTCCAAGAAACACCCTTATCTTGAGATTTCTTTAGAAGGAGAACACTGGGTAGACCTAGAAGGTATATTTGGGATTTATGAAGAAACTGGTACAGGAGTCATGGAGGCCATCTTTTACCAAATGCTTTTACATGAAAAATCAGGGCAGAAAATTATCCATTAGATTAAGATACAAGGAAGTTTTGGAGAAACAGTGAAGTGGCTGGGACAAAAATTAGTTTGTAGAGTGAAAGGGAAGTAGGAAAGAAGAGACTGCAAATGAAAACAACTCAAAAAGTTTGGCCGTGAAAGGATGGAAATAGATGACAAGGTAATTGGCATGAGTTGAGGCTGGGAAGGGCTTTTCTTTAGAGATTAAAGATGAACATTTAAAATACTGAAATGATGTAATAAGTAAAAAGGATTTTAAAAAGAGAATAAGGAGAAAAATCCCCAAGGAAAAGGAAGAGAATCACATGGCAATCCTTGCACATAGCTGAGTGGAATTTAGCAACAGTGTTCTGTGCTCTTAACTAACTACATGACATAATCCTAAACAGGAAATAGAGACCAGTAAGGCATTTAATGCAGAGAAGTCATATATGACTTTAAAAATATCAATAAAAAATTGAGCAGATACGAGTGTAGAATCAAATGAGAAACTTTCAGAGAAATTTAAAAACAACAAACAACAACTTGTTTTGTTGTTGTTAAATTGATTAACCAAATGCCCACCAACAAATACAAAACAGACGCAGACATTGCTCAAGGTAATACACTTTTGTTTTATGTCTTCACTGCAATAACTTGTATTTATTCCTAAAGGGGAAAAAATCATAAATCATAGATCCTGGAGCTTTCGTCAGAATGATATGTGTATTATCCCTAACTTCCTAAATCTTACAAGTTTTATTCCAGTATGCACAGCTGCTAAATCATTATTCTATGCATGAGTAATTGTTGCAGATGTTCATACTGATTAATGGGGAACAGCTATATTTATGGTGGTTTCAGTGTGGCAACTATACAACTATGACTGCTCTTAAGACAAAGGGCACTGTGATGTGCTACTAGAATATGGGGTTCCTTGTCGACTGCCATTCTTTACTACTTTTGACTTGCAGTGTTTTTTCCTCAGTCCTGCTCTCTCCCACCCACTGGCATGACTCTATCCTCATTATACACAGGAGATTTTTTCTGAAGAGGTTACTTTCACATTAGCCTTAGGGATATCAAATATTGCAGATAAATTTTGCTCTCTCTTAACGTCAAATTCCACAGCACCAACAAAAGTGATCACCAACAAGTGATCCTTTGAGGGCCTATTTTTGTCTTCCATTTGTCGACTATATCCTATTTGGTTGTTAACATTTTTTTTTTTAATTGATTGACTAGGAAATAGGCCTTTAGAAAAAAATTGAACAGATGAGTAAGCTTGGTCAACGAGGCAGCATTAAATGCTCCACAGAGCAGATTATTTTTTATTTTATGTGTCAGTTTTTCTGTTTAATTTGAATCCAGTTCTGACTCTTTACCAGTTGTAGGAAGACTACCAGACCCTGGGATCATGACCTGAGCTGAGGACAGATGCTTAACCGACTGAGCCACCCAGGCGCCCAGAGCCACAAACTGTTGTAATACTGAAAACTTTTTGCTCACTTCCACAAGAACTAGTTGTGCCCCTTTGGCAACAATAGAACTTTTATTGAGTAAAATAACATAGGTCTCTTGAAACTAAATTTTATGTTCCTTAAGTTCCAGAGATGAGTTCTTCAACTGTATGATAATATTTTAAGAATGACAGGATGGGTTATCCTGGTGATGGGTGTTAAGGAGGGCATGTATTATAATGAGCACTGGGTGTTAAATGCAAATAATGAATCATGGAACACTACATCAAAAACTAATAATGTACTCTGTGGTGACAAACATAACATAATAAAAAAAAAAAAGAATGATAATCCAGATACTAAAGATTATTGGTCACATACTACATCTTGCTGAATTAAATACGAGAGTGAGATGCAGACCCCTATAACATATTCTTGAGAGGGAGACACTGTGAACACATAAAAAAATTAGGGGCAAAAGAAAGTGGGAACAAGTGTTATGGTACGGACACCAGTTTTAGGGGCCACAGAATGACTCCTCTATTATTAACTGTGTGCTCTTCAAGTCTATTAACCTTTTGAGCCTCCTTTCCTCGTCTTTACATTGGAACTAACAGCCACTCTCCAATTTACAGCAGATTTGAATTCAAACCAGAAATGAGACAATATAGGTGATAACACTTTGAAAGCTGCCAAGCTCTGTACAAGCATATGCTGTTGTACAGGGAGAAATACAGTCCTGTTTTAAAGCAGAGGAAGAGCAGCAGGAGATGGAACTGTCAGAGCAATGAAACTTTGGAAAGATAAGAGGGACATGAGCTGTGATGTCCCTTGCTCTTCCAGAAGGTCCCAGAGTTGGAGAGCTATGAGCAAAGGTGCTTGTCTTCATGCCAGTCAGAAGGGCACTGGGACCTGGAGGAGAGCCCAGAGTACAGCCTGAACTGCTTTGTGAATAAGGGGGCCTGGAAGGAACTGGATTCATCTCTTCTCCACATGGGAGAGGGAAGGAGGTTGTTGAGAGTATCATGTTGAGAAGTACTTAAGAATATCTAAAGTGATACTTATAGACAGGAAGAAATAATTTAGTCCAACTATGTTTTGATGGAACAGAGTATAAAAAAAAGTAATGCATTTCATAGTGTCGATTAAGAAGCTGAGGAGATAGAAGTGAATTTAGGCTGTGTGTTGCTGGCATCAAAGTTTATAGCAGTAACAGCAGCTGCTTCAATCTATGAGGATCCCTCTTGGGCACAGGATTTTAGCTGGTGTCCCAGTGAGTATTTCCAGCCCAGCAGTTTAATCATTTAATCCAAAGCTGATCCTGAGAGCCTGGCCCATTGCCTTTGATCAACCAACCATCGCTTGGCAGCCCTCATTTGACTTTGTTGCCTATTGGGCACCTTCCTGTGTTATTTACTTTCTGTGTCATGGGCTTGATTTGTTGGCATACTCTCTCTGCTCAACATAATCTCTGGACATGATGTCCTTGCCTCAAATAAGAGTATCTATAAATTTGGCAGACAACATTTTCAGTTTAGAGATCAAGTGTCTATGAAAGAGGAGGAGACAGGTAATTGTCAACACTAGGTAGCAAATGAACACTTTTAGACAAAGCTAACAGTTCCTTTGGCACCATGTAAAAGTACTGAGAAAAGCTGGCCGGGTAATAATGCAATTCATTGCACCTGAGTAGTTAAGAACTTGATGGCTTGTGAAATACTCCATATTTTTTTCTTTTCCAGAAACATTAGTCTGTGTCCATAGCCCTTGCTTCTTTATAACTGTTTTTTTAAGAAAGAGAAGAAAGTGTTTATTGATGGATGCAGACACTTGTCTTGCAAAGCCAAGATTAAAAGAACAGAAAAAAAAGAAAACACTTTGGGCATAATAAACAATCTTTCCTAAAAATTTCAATAAGTAAATAGAATAGAGATTAAAAGCAGAATTCTGGAGTTAGACTCTAGGTTTGAATCCAGCTCTGCAGTTTACTCTGTGAGCTTGCTCAATTACTCAACCTCTGCAACACTTTTTCCTCATCTGTAATATAGAGATCATAATAGTACCTATCTCAACAAAGGTTATTGTAAAGAGAGTTTCTGTTTAATAGGATTGAAATGAGGATTAAATTGGTTGATATACATAAAGCTCTCTGACAAGTACATGATACAGAGTAATTAAGTATTGACTTTTTTCTAATATAAATAAATTATACCTTTTAGGTGCATAGATTTTCTGACACTTTTAACTATGTCAAAATAGTCAAGAAATACCATTTTAAGGATAACCAAGAATATTCCTCTAACAATATCCTGGGATTTTTTTAACTTCTGTTAAGATGTTATTTGGCATTATATTTTTGTTTCGGTATAAGGGACATCCGTCTTTGAATTACCATATTTTCTGAAAGACTGAGTTGTTGCCAATAGTATTATCATAGCTTTTGTAAATTTAATTTTAAGAGGCATTTGTACATGTTCTGATTGGTAGATACTCATACCGTTTACACCTACTGTTGAATATGTTAAATATCACCCTGTATTAGTCACAGGCCTCTGAAGGTATATGTATATATCTATAGACATACACGCATACATCCTATATATTTCTATAGAAAGATAAAGATTTATTTTAAGGAAATGTCTCACCTGAGTATAGAGAATGGCAAGTTCAAAGGCAAAAGTTGCAAGCCAGTAGGCTGGAGACCCAGGGAAAGCATTACAGTTTGAGTCTGAAGGAAGTCTGCTGGCAGAATTCCCTTTTGCTTGGAGGAGGTCTGTCTTTTCCTTAAGTCCTTCAACTGATTGAATGAGGCTCACCCACATTATAGAGAACAGTCTGCCTTACTCAGTTGACTTAAATGTTTGTTAATCCCATCCAAAAAAATCCTTTCACAAAAACAACTGAGATTTGACCAAATATTTGGTACCAGGGCCTAGCCAAGTTGACACATAAAATTGACTATCACACTCCATATACTTCATATGGAAGTATATTGTAAAAAAACAAAGGCTAAGTAACTTTTAATCCTCTTTGAAATATATGATTAATACATGCAAACTAACTAGAAAAAATATGCAATGATATAAAATAAAGTGCTGAAATGTATTGAGTCATAAGGACAATAGAAATTAATAGAAGACACATTTCAATTTCTATCTTACATTATTTTGGGGAAATTGCCTGGAGAGAGAAGACACTACTTCTTGCTTAAATGTGTGTCTACTACTGAAATAACATGTATATTTTAGTAGTAATATTTAGTTTTAGTCCCAATAATATAGAAAATGTTTAAGCCATGTTACAGAAGATGCCTGGGTGGGTCATTCATTTAAGTGGCTGCCTTCTGCTCAGGTCATGATCCTACAGTCCTGGGATTGAGTCCCACATTGGGCTCCTTGCTCAGCGGGGAGCCTGCTTCTCCCTCTGCCTGCTCTGCCTGCCACACCCCCCTGCTTGTGCGCTCGCTCGCTCTCTCTCTCTCTCTCTCTGACAAATAAATAAATAAATAAAATCTTTTAAAAAAAGAAAAGCCACGTTAGAGAGTGGTAGAATTTTTTGGCCGCACTGTCACCTGTAGATTCAGATATTGGGCCGACCATTTACTAGAGAGGTAGCATATGCAAATTTAATTAATCTCTCAGTTTTTCAGTTTCATTATCTGTAAAATAATAATGTATTTACCACAGTATTTCCATGAAAATTAGCAGAGGTAATACATATAATGTACTTAGAGTCTGGCCTTGAGCACATACTCAGTAATATTGTGATTGTGATGATCTTAGTCATCTATTGCTTTCAGAAACAGAAAGAGAAAATTGAAGTAATGTTTGACTGCCAAAAAAAAGTGCAATAAACTTATTTGTAAGATTCAGTTGTAATCATTCAAATGGAATATAAATAATTTAACTCTTTTATTTGATATAAAAGAAAGGAATTCTTTGTAATTACCTCCCAGCACAAGCTATCAAAGTTATCTAAGGGCATATTCTGTTTTAGGAAAGAAAAACTGAAATAACCAGTGTTCAAAGGAGCCAGATGATTCTTCTTATTCTTCTAAACTTGTCCGCAAAATCAGTGGAGAATGTGACATATTGTTGTCATTACTGATTGATGGGATTTTTGCCTGAAGCTTAGAAATATTCAGAGAGAAAGGGAGATAACATTTATTATATGGAAAAAGTGCTCCTCAACATCATTATTTTATCAATGTAATACTCATTATAGAAAAAACAGTATATTTCATGAATCACTCTCAAGTTTCAAACTTAGAATTGAGTTTGTAATTGTAAAATAAATCATATAACACTTTCCATTGAACTTTTCCAGTTCTCGGTTATGACTTGTATTTATAACTTGACAAATCATAGCAAACAAATCAGTTGGACACAGTGTATCTACTTCGCTCACGTGTGTGTGTGTGTGTGTGTGTGTGTTTGTATGTGTATCTGTGTATCTACTTTATTGCAAGTGTTCTTTTATTTCATCCAGAAGTTTTTTTTTCAGATGAGCACAATTATACTGTCTTACTACTTTTTTTCCTCCTGTAGTTTGACCATTTATTTTTACTTTTAAAAAGTTGTGTGCATTAACTGGTGAAAATTTAGATTTTCTAAAATCTTCCATATAGTCTTTATTATAGTAGGATTTATTTTCCCTGTGAGAACTGGGCTTAACATTTAAAAAGTCCATTGACAAGATTAGATTTGTGTTAAAAAGTACTTATTTTGAATTGAAATAATGTTCATGTCATTACACTAATATCCACATGACTGAACAGTAATGTTTTGAGACACCGTGGTTCTGACTAGGGAATCTGCATCTAAACAAATAGTTTAAAATTCAGTTTCTCTGAATGGTTGTGAAATTCTAGCACAGTGCATGGTACAGTATGGCAAAAAGTGTGTTTTAAAAATAGACATGAGCTTTTTAATTCTCAAATTAGCATTTAGAAATAAGTGTTCCATTTTGAATTGTACAAGTTTATAGATTATTATAGGAGAAAGAAGGAAGACAAGCATAATGCTTGATAAAGATTAACAGAATAGGAATTTGACATTGTTTGGCAACAATTAAAATATAAAAATTGTGCAGTGTTAGAAATATTAGATGTTGTGGTATATATATA
>CM052887.1:66242910-66313383 GCA_028534135.1 Potos flavus | reverse complement strand
GCATTGTCAATGACCCTAATGAGAAAGGACATATGGAAGCTCCACGTGTGAAACTTCCCTGGATTCTTCCCCATGCATCTCTTCCACTGGCTTATTTTAGTCTGTATTCTTTTGCTGTAATAAATTCTAACCATGAGTACAGCAGCTCTCAGTGACCTCTATGAATTCTTAATTATCAAAACTGAGGGTTGTCTTGGGGACCCCAGACTGGCATTGGTGTCAGAAGTGAGGGTAGTCGTGGGGACTGTTCTCTAACTTTATAGATTTTTTTGTGATTTTCTGACTCTTTGTCACTGTTTAGAATCACAGGGCAGCCCTGAGGTTCAAAACATAATATGCTTTTTTTTTTATTTCCTACTATTACAGATAAAGATATTTATTGATGCTCTGTTATCTTGATAAGTTCTATTTAGTATACCGCGATATGTTATCAAACAGAATACTAAAAGTCGTTTGGTTTTGTTTACTCTCTCATAAAAGAAATTTAAAATTAAAGGCTTGATTTGAATTGTCTGAATTGTATGTACAAAATTTAAGTGGTAAATAAGTGAGAAGACCTCCTTTTTCACAGTGTGTTTTAGTTTTCTTGATGATTTTATTTTATATTTTTTCTTGATGATTTTTAATTTATCAAAATATCCTTCTCCATATATTTGATTCAAGAAAACTTTTTATTTAGCTTTTATGTTGACTATTTTCATATATCATAGCAATTATTTAGAAAAAAAAGCCCATTGTTTTCTTCCCATGGACTAGATTTTCCTTTCATTGGCACATAACAGGGCTTAAAAATAAAAGCTCCTCATCGTAAAAAGGACCAACTTCATGCTAAGTAGATTTTATTCCCTCACATTAGGCTTTTGGCAACTAAAACAAACACTTCATTGATTTTATGTAATCCTCTCCCAGACAAGAAAACAATGAGCAAATAACAATGGAAATAGTCTTAAAAGTTAGTTTTCTAATAAGAAATAAGAGTAGTAAAACAAGTGGGCTTATTTTTTCATGAACTAATCCATTTCTAGACTTATATAGTTTTCTTGAATATTAAAAATTGGATAATTTAGAAGTTATACATTAAAAAATAGAGTTTTTGATATTGTGCTTCTTTGAATTTAGTATCTAAAATAGAGCAGTCATTTATGCTTCAGTTTTGTGCGTGTACTCACACTTTGTGTTTGTGTGTGTTTGTGTGTGTTAGTTTTCTGTGGCTGTTACAAATCACCACTAATGTGGGACACCTGGGTGGCTCAGTCAGTTAAGCATCGGACTTTGGCTCAGGGCATGATCTCAAGGTCCTGGGATGAAGCCCCACCATCGAGCCCCACCCTCAAGCCCAGGGCATTGAGCCCCACATCCACCCCCACCTCTAGTTGAGCCTGGCTACGTGCTCAGTGGGGACTCTGCTTCTCTCTCTCTCTCTTTGCCCCTCCCCCTACTCATGTGTGTACACGTGCGCTCTCTCTTGCTCTCTCAAATAAATAAAATCTTTAAAAACAAACAAGCAAATTGCCACTAATGTGGTGGCTTAAACAAATTATTATCTCACCATTCCAAAGGCCAGGAGTCTGAAATGCCACACTCCCTCCACAGATACTAGAGGAGAATCTATTCCTCATCTTTTCCAGCTTCTGATAGCTCTATCGCTCTAATCTTTGCCTGGGTGGATAGATACAGTGCCTTCTCTTTGTATATATAAAATCTCTCTTTGCCTCCCTCTTACAAAAGCACATATGATTGCATTTAGAGTTCATCCAAGTAATCCAGGCCATTTTATCTACCTCAAGATCCTTAAATTCACCATATTTATAAAGATCCTTTTTTCCATAAGGTAACATTCACTGGTTTCAGGGATTAGAACCTGATTTTTATTTGGGGGAGAGGGGTGCATTCTCAGCATACTGTGGTATATATCCTTATAACTTTTTGTGCTATTTGGAATGCCATATCTGTATTAAACTAACAGTATTAAGCGTTTTCTTTGTGTCTATTAGGTGATCAAGTTCTTTTAAATTATGGCTCTGCTTTGTACTTATCCTATTGTTATGTGCTCTATATGAACAAAAATATTTCAAGTATAAAGTAAATAAAATATAAATTTTATTAAGAATTTTTTAGAAGAGATCTATTTACAGAGATGGGTGGAAGGATAGATCCCCATTATTCAAGGAAGGAAAAACAGAGACCTTGTTAACATTTTCCCTAAAAATTCTAAGTAACACTTAGAAGAAATAATAGCTTTCATTATAAAAAATTATCTGAATTTTATCAAATATCCTTTTATCTCAATAAAATTTCTTTCTCCCTGTCTCTAGACTTACTTTAGAAATATTAAAATTAAGTTAACTTTTGGTACTTCCAATTACCTTTTCAAAATTAATGATTAAATCTAACACCCTGTGGTAAAATCTTAATTGTCTGCTAATGTATGATTTCAAAAGCATTACTAGAACATCCATATTACTTTATTCTTACATTTCTACCTAGAGAGGGACCTCTACTAGTCATATATAAAAGTCATAATGTACCCCAAAAAATACATTAAAGGAGATTTATTTTGTGTCAGTAGGGACTGAGCATTTATTTTTTTGAGATTATATCCTTGTGGTTGAAAATGTATGATTTTTGCTTCTAGAACTGATGAAGGATGGGACTAAAAAATGATAGCTATGCAATAAAAGTGCAATGAAAAAATGAGAACAATTAAGAAGATGATATGGACTGCCCTTTGTCAATTTACTTCTCTGTATGGCAGACTAAAAGGCTGGCTGGGTTTTCATATGAAGATATTATAAATATTTGTAAATCTGTAATGATAACTGGCATGAATACTTATGTGGGAAAATGTTTCTTCCCTGAGTGTGCTGATTTAGTTGTTGGTGTGCAGTAGAATTGCCTTAGAGGGTGGCTGTGCCTCTTAGTACTCATCTGAAATACTAAGCAGAAAAAGTAACATTGCAACTTTCTTTGTCAGCCATCATGTGGGTTTATTAAATTTTATGTGTCTAGTTATGTGGGGAATGCTTACTCTGGTGGCCATTTTGAATGATTTGCTAAGGAAAACCTAACTTAAGATCTAGATACTTCTGTTCATCAAATCTTCTTATGCAAAAATATATCAGGCTAGAGTAGAGTTATTTAAAAAAAAATCAAAATTCAAGTGAAGCATTAGAAG
The DNA here is from genome assembly GCA_028534135.1 of Potos flavus. Taxonomy (NCBI): domain Eukaryota; kingdom Metazoa; phylum Chordata; class Mammalia; order Carnivora; family Procyonidae; genus Potos; species Potos flavus. The sequence goes on along the minus strand of CM052887.1, from coordinate 66,310,208 downwards.
CACTATCTAAATGAAATTATAATGGAAAAAGAGAGAGAAAACAAAAAGAAATAATTGGACAAGTTTGTGAAGAAAAATCATTTATATCCATGTTGTTGCAAATGCCAAGATAGAGCTAGAGAGTATATAACGTGGATAGAACTAGAGTGTATTTTGCTAAGCAAAATCAGTTAGAGAAAGACAAATACCATATGATTTCACTTTTATGTGGAATTTAAGAAACAAAAGAGATAAACATAGGGGAAAGGAAGGGAAAATAAACTAAGATGAAAACAGTGAGGGAAACAAACCATAAGAGACTCTTAACTATGGAGAACAAACTGAGAATTGCTGGAGGGCAGGTGGGTGGGCAGATAGGGTAAATGGGTGATGGTCAATAAGGGGAGCACTTGTAATGAGCACTGGGTGTTATATGCAAGTGATGAATCATGAAATTCTACTCCTGAAACTAATACTACACTATATTTTAACTAACTTGAATTTTATAAAATCTTGAAAGAAAAAAATTATTGTACCGAATTTGTTTTAAAGTGCTATTTATTAGATACTGGATTTTAAATAAATGATCTTATTTTATTAATGCTTCTTTTCTTTCTTTAATAATTCTTTTAAAAGAAGTAATCTTAAAAAAAGTAATCTTATTCTGGCAGAGTTTTGTTCTCTAAATTAACAGTTGCAGTTAGTAGAAATGAGCTCAAATCAGAATTTTCAGCTTACGTCTTATATTCAAAATGTAAATATATTTTGAATGCTCGACATCGGGAAACTTGTTTTAAATCTATTTCACCTTTTATTTTTTCAATATATACACTCTTCCTTTTTAAATGGAGTAAGTCTACCAAAATGAAATCAAACTACCCCTAAAATTAATATATCAGATTAATCTTTATCTATAGATATTTATGTTAGAGGTTTGCATTCATAACTTAAAATAGTTACCATACACACCACTATTTACTAAACACCTAATATGTGAAAGCCACTGTGACAAATGCTTTACCTATATTATGTCAAGCAAACTAGACAATCCTCTGAGACAAATACTGATGAAGAGTTCTGTTTCACACTTGAGGAAACTAAGGTTTAAAGTCTTCAGGGGTCAGAGATCTACCACATACAACAACTAGCATTTCATAGAACATTTCCAACTGGTAAGCAACAAAACATTATCATTTCTTCTTTTCAATTTATTTCCACATCTCAACCCATAAAATAAAAATATATAGTATATTTTTATTGTGAGTAAAACAATTAGATTTTAAATGCCTTGAGATCAGAGATCGTGTTTATATTCATTCATTTTGCCTTAGTTGCTATCACACAGTTCTGCCACATAATAAGTGATAATAATTCTTTTCTTAAAAATCTTCAGTATATCCGGGCACCTGGGTGGCTCAGTCGTTAAGCGTCTGCCTTCGGCTCAGGTAATGATCCCAGGGTCCTGGAATTGAACCCCATGTTGGGCTCCCTGTTCAGTGGAAAGCCTACTTCTCCATCTCCCACTCCCCCTGCTTGTATTCCCTCTCTCACTGTCTCTCTGCCAAATAAATAAAATCTTAAAAAAAAATCTTCAGTATATGCTAGTGATTCCATGTATGTTGTGTACTGGTGGTAATAACTCTAAGTTACACAACTGTCCATTTAAAACTAGTTCTATTATAAGCCAAGTTCTATTCAATGGGCTACTTTTAACTGCAATTTTCAACTATAATTATAAACAGATTAAAACATCTGCAAAATAAATTTGTGTAGCTTCTTATAAGTGTCAGAAGTATTCAAAGCAGCATCCTATGATTGTGTTTACTTGACAATACTTTCCACTGGCAACGCTATATTTTTCTGGGCAAAGGATCAGAAAACTGAACATTCTAACAAAAATTTTTGAAGTGAAAGAGGTAAAGAGACCTAAGCTGACTTACATATCTCCCTCAAATTTGGAAGACTTAAGTATTTTTTGAAATGAAGAAATATCTCTTTAGGTCTTCTTTGAATTTGAAACACAAGTTTTCTTTTTTGCCTTTTGAATGGAATATGTAGTTCTATGTGAAGTTTTGAAATTTCACAACTGGAGTTGGAGAAAGAATATTTCTTGTACATTTAAATATATGATAATTATTGCTAGAGGGAGAAGAATCTTGCCTTCTTTGTCTGCCCTTATTTTGTTGGTGGTGTTGTTGTTACTGTTGTTACAGTCTCTATTCCTTTCCTTCTCCTTTTTTTAAATGGTCTTCCTTTCTGTACTCACATGTCATACCTTCTTTTGGTGTGTTTGTGTGTCCATGTGTTCGTTCTTCCCACGGCTCATCTATTATTTGCCTTACTCTTATTATTTGCTCTTTTTTTTCCTTCTTGGTGTATTAGTTTCCTGTTGCTGCTTTCTAAGCACAAAAATGGCAAAAATTTAGTTGTTCTTCTCTCACTCTCCCAAGTCTATTTTATTCATATGCACAAACAGTGCAATTAGTGTAAATAGTTAAAGTGTAAATATGTTGTCTTTAAGGAAAATGTAAAAGTCTCAACTGTATTCTTTCTATGTATTATTTTTCTCATATTGTAAATGCATTAATACAATATTACAGGACTGACCATTTGGTTTATGGAAAAGTTTGAATAATGACTGAACGTAATATTTCATTGGCCCACATGTTCTGCTGATTTAAACCTGTCTCCATGGGCAGAAGTACTACACCTTTTCTCATGTCCACATCTTACATCCCAGTGGCTTCTGTGGAATATTTACTACCATTTTAGGTTGTTTATAGCTGTGCTAGGAACGGGCACCATTTTGAAATGAAGAGATGTTCTTTTTCCTTTTCTTTGGGAAATATCCTAAAGAAATATTTAAAATTTCACACTATTTCTCTCAATTCTTTTAGGAAGAGCACAACTGGTTTAATAAGCAGTTTCTCTTTATGTTGAATAGGATTGTCAAGTCTTTGCACACAATCATTTTTCCTAAAGAACCAATTTTATTTTGCAGTAATGAATGGATATAATACCCCCAAACAAGATTAAGATCTCTTTGTGCCAAACTGAGGATTAGGGATTTTTCTTTGGCTTGTATTCTTTCCTATATATTTTTTCCCTTTTTCCTCCATCAGTAAATGTGGCAATTTTTAAATGTAGAAACAGCAGTGTCTCTTAAAGATGTTTGTTGTACTGCTTCCATTTTTTAGAAAAAAGCAAAGATGCTTTTGATAGACTCTATTCATCTAGAGCTTTGGGTAAAGTTTGCATAAATATGAACAGCCTGATAAATTCCAAAAAAAAAGGCTACTGCCTTAACATTTTGATTTAGATATTTCCACTGAAGTTTTATAACTCCTTTTATGTGGTTTTTAAATAAAATAATTTTTATGCAAAATAGCAAAGATGTGCTAGAATTAAATTTAGTGCTTTCAGCATTTCTAGCACTTGGGTGGGGGTAGTTCATTTAATGGAGACAATCAGGAGAAAATCTCTAAATAATTTCTAAACTTGTCTTTTTAGTTTACAGTTCTGAAGTTCCTAACTTCATCTACAAGGAAAATTACTTTCATTTACCTCTGTTCTTATAGATAATAGTCAAGTGTAGAATACTGGCTAGATTAAATTAGAAAAGTGATGCTCCTAGATAATCCGTGGGTTGTACAAACAGAATCCTGAGAAGACAATTTGATTGTGTTAGCACAGTCACATGGTGTGTCTGAATTTGGGAATATCTCATGTGCTAATTTGCACCAGATAATTTTGAAAAGAGATTTGGAAAGAGCCTGGCCTTACTAGGCAGACAAATTTAAAATCAATTCCCAATTTTGCCACTTAATAATTGTGAAAACCACTGGTCTTTGATGTCTCTCAGTTCATAAAATGTTGACTTATCCAGGAGAATGATATCATCAAATGAGCTTTCTACCATCTTTCCCTGAAAGAACACCAATTCTGACAATCACCCAGGGATGAGAGTGCCTTTGTGGAAATCTGGGAGTCCAGTAGAGAAGTTCCAGTGCACCACTGGAGCTAAGACAAAAAAAAAGAAAGAAAAATAAATACAAGATTGGAGGCAATTGAAGATAGTAAGAGGAACAGTTTCACTTTACCAGCATCACCCCTCCCCCAAGACATCAGAGTTCAGTGCCAAGAGAGATCACTGGCAATGATTTCTCCCACAGGATAGTGAGAGCATATGAATGGGTGTCTAGCTTCCTTAACCATGCAGGATGATGCCAAAAAGACCCACTTCTTTTTCACCCCATACAGAACATTGAGAGATGCTGCAAATGAGGGATGGTAAAGGTTTGGGGAAATAGCAGCCAGGGCTTTTAGAGGGCATCAAAAAGACTTGGACCCTCTTAACTGCTTTGTGGACTCCTATCAGAAAGCATTTTCAGGAGCTACTGAGAAGCTTGCTTATGGATTCCCCCAACTGGCCAGGGAACCTTCAACATTTTGTGTCTCTCACTCACATACTGCCCCCCCCCCCTCACCTAATGGCTATCTCCCAGTGCACACCTCCAAGAGTGGTGAAAGCAGGCCTTTACAAATGACTAGTGAGCATGAGCAGAAGGTCTCTCTGACTGTGCTTAGAACAAAGCACACAAACTTGAGCATTCAGTACCACCCTAGGGGAAACAAACAAGAGACTTTCAGCAATGGCATGATTTTGCAGGACTGACAGAAATCACACAATCTTATGAATTCTTCCCTAAGAGGGAATAAGAAATGTGGGGCAGGCATATCCATGGCAAATGTCTGAGAAGGCCTAAGAACCTAACAGGACTGATAGAAGGTATTATCTCCCCAAGCCAGTCAGTAAAGACTGGAGAAGGTGACTGATTCTTCAGATGGGAAGACAGCAATGCAAAACTTCAGGGAATAAGGAAAATCAAAGGCATATAACGCCACTAAAGGAATACAGTAATTTTCCAGTAACTGACCCCAAAGAAATGGAGATCTGTGATTTTCCTGATAATGAGTCAAAATAGTTGTTTTAGGAAACTCCATGAGCTACAAGAAAACACATAAAAAAATTTGACAAAATTATCTGTACATGAACAGAACAGAAAGTATAACACAGAGACAGAAATCATGAAAAAGAACTAAAAAATTCTAGAAGTAAAGAATACAATGGATGAAATGAAAAAAATGCAGCAGAGCACATTGACAACAAATCTGATCAGTTAGAAGGAAGAATCTGTGAAGTGGAAGATATTTGAAGGTGATTTGAAATTATCCGGTCTGATGAGAACAGAGGGGAAAAAAAGAAACAAGAGTGACAAAGCCTTTGTGAATTATGGGATGCCATTAAGAGTAACAACCTATACATTATTGAAGTCACAGAAGAAGAAGAGAGGGAAGTTCCAGCACACCAGATTTACCAAGTGACATTATTGGAGTCACAGAAGGAGAGGAAGAAAAGGCAAAAATCTTATTTAAAGAAATAGTGGCTGAGAAATTCTCAAATTTAGGAAGACCTCTGAATTTTCAAGTTTATAAAGCTTTCAAGTCCCCCCACATTTTCAACCCAAAAAATTATCTCCAAGACACATTTTAATAAAAATATCTAAAATCAAAGTCAGAAAGAATTTTAAAATCAGGAAGAGAAAAAAATTATTCGTATGCAAGAGAACCCCAATTGGTCCATCAGCAAATTTCTCATCAGAAACCTTGCAGGCCGAGAGAGATTTGAATGATATATTCAAAGTGCTAAAAGCAAAAAACTGCCAACCAAATATACTTTACCCTGAAAAGTGTTGTTTTTTTTTCCCCCAGAAATGAAGAGATAAAGACTTTTCTGACAAAAGCTGATTCATCATTGCTAGACCTGCCTTAAAAAATGCTGAAAGGAATTCTTCAAAATGAAATGAAAAGACATTAATTAATAACATAAAACCTATTAAAATATAAAATACACTAGTAAATGCAAGTATATTCAAATTCAGAATAGTCTAATCCTGTAATGTAGTGGTGTATTAATCACTTAGCTCTAGGGTAAAGGTAAAATGACAAAGTATAACATAACTATTGCTAAAATTATTTGTTAATATATATACAGTATAAGAACGTGTAAAGATAGACATCAAAAACAAAATGTGGAAGGGGAGTAAAAGTTTAGAGTTTTTGTATCCAAATGAAGTTAGGTTATTATCAGCTTAAAATAGACTATTATAAGATAAGCCTCATGGTAACTTCAAAGCAAAAACCTATGGAGACACATAAAATACAAAGAGAAAGGAATCAAAGAACACAGTTACAGAAAATTATCAATTCACAAAGGATGACAGCAAGAAAGGAAGAAAGGAACAAGGGAACTATAGAACAGCCAGAAAATAACCAATAAGATAGCATTAGTTACTCCTTATCTATTAATAATTACTTTAAATGTAAAAAGATCAAATTCTCCAATCAGAAGACATAGAATGGCTAAAGAGATTTAAAAAATCTAACTATAAGCTGCCTAAAAAAGATTCACCTAAGCTTTAAGAACACATATTGGCTCAAAATAAAGGGATAGGAAAAAATATTCCATGCAAGTGGAAACCAAAAGATGGTAGAGATAGCTACAGTTATATCAGAAAAAAATTGGCTCTAAGCCAAAGACTGTCACAAGAGCAAGAAGGTCATTATACAATAATAAAGGGATCAATTAGTCAAGATAATGTAACAATTACAAATATATATGCACTCAACATTGGAGGACCTAAATATATTAAGAATATACTAACAGATCCTAAAGGGAGAAATAGACTACAATACAAGAATAGCAGGGGATTTCAATACCCCCAGTTTCAATAATGGACTGACTGATCATCCAGACAGAAAATCCATCAAGAAATGTTGGACATGAACTACCCTTTAGACCAAATTGACCTAAAAGACATACCATCCACAGCAACAGAATATACATTCTTCTCAAGTGTTTAAGAATATTCTCCAGAATAGATCCTAAGTTGGCGAAAACAAGTCTTGGTAAATTTGAGAAGATTGAAATTATGCCAGTTACTTTTTCTCACCAAAATGGCATGAAAGTAGAAAGGAACACAGGAGAAAAATTGGGAAATTCTCGAGCATGTGGAACACACTTTTGAAAAACCCATGGATCAAAGAATAAATAAAAGGGAAATCAAAGAATATCTTGAAACAATGGAAAATGGAAACACAACATACCAAAACTTTTGGGATACAGCATAAGCAGTTCTAAAGGGAATCAAATAGGTATTTATCATGATAGATCTATAGTGATAAATACATTAAGAAAAAAGAAAGATCCCAAGTAAACAACCTCATTTTATACCAAAAGGAACTAAAAAACGAACAAACTAAGCCCAAAGTTAGCAGAAAGAAGAAAATAACAAAGATCAGAGCAGAAATAAATGAAATAGAGATAAGAAAAATAATAGAAAGAATAAATGAAATGAAGAGTTGGTTTTTTTTTAATACAAACAAAATTGACAAAACGTTGACTAGGAGAGAGAGAAAATGCACAAAATCAGAAATGAGAGAGTAGATATATCAACTGATACTACAGAAATACAAAAGATCATAAGGGATAGTTCTAAACAATCATATGCCAACAAATTGTACAATATAAAAGAAATGCATAAATTCCTAGAAACACACACCCTACCGAAACTGAATCATGAAAAATAGAAAATCTGAAGAGACCAATGATGAATCAGGAGATTAAATCAGTATTCAAACACCTCCCAACAAAGAGAAACTCAGGACTCTAGATGGCTCCATGGATTAATTCTATCAAATATTTAAAGAAAAATTGCTACCAAATTCTCAAATTTCTCCAAATATCTCAAATTTCTCCAAAAACAAAAACATTAAGGGGAGAGAACACTCCTAAACTCATCCTATAAGGTCAACATTAACCTGACACAAAAGCTAGATAAAGACCCTACAAGAAAGGAAAACTGTGGGCCAATATTTTTAATGAATATGGATGCAGAATTTTTCAACAAAATACTGGCAAATTGAACTCAACAAAAATCATACACCATGACTTAATGGAACTCATCCCTGGGATGCAAGGGTGTTTCAACATCTCCAAATCAATGAATTTGATACCCCACATTAATAGAATGTAATGTAAAAATCATATGGTCATCTCAATAGATGCAAAAAAGACATTTGACAAATTCAACATTCTTTCATGGTAAATACCTTCAATATATAGGGTATAAAAGGACCATATTTCAACATACTAAACACCATACTCAATGGTAAAAGGCTGAAAACTTTTCCTCTGAAAACAGGAACAAGACAATGGTGTCCACTCTTGGCACTTCTAATCAACATCATAATGGAAGTCCTAACCAGAGCAATTAGGAAAGAAAAAGAATTAACGGACACCTGGGTGGCTCAGTTGGTTAAGCGTCTGCCTTCAGCTCGGGTCATGATCTCAGAGTCCTGGGATCCAGCCCCACATTGGTCTCTCTGCCCAGCAGGGAACCTGTTTCCCCCTCTCTCTCTCTGCCTCTTGTGACCTCTCTTTCTCTTTGTCAAATAAATAAATAAAATCTTTAAAAAAAAAAAAAAAAAAAAAACTAGCAGGCATCCAAATCAGAAAGGAAGAAGTAAATCTATCTCTGTTTGCACATGATGTGGTCTTCTATATAGAAATCTTAAATATCCCACCAAGAAACTATTAGAACTAATAAATTCAATAAAGTCATAGGATACATATTCAACATGTAGAAATCATGTGTGCTTTTATATACTAACGAATACCCTATTTTGAAAAAAAGTAAAACAGTCCTAGTTACAAGTAGCATCAAAAACAATAAAATACAAATAACGAGATCTCATTCTTTTTATGGCTAAGTAATATTCCACTGTATATCAACAACATTTCAATAAAATAAAATTACAAAAAAAAAAAACCAATAAGATACATAGGAATAAATTTAACCAAGATGGTAAGAGATCTATATACTGAAAACTATAAAACACTGGTGAAATTAAAGATATAAATAAATTAGTAATTAGTAATTATTATGCTTCTATAATAGCCATATGTTCTAGTTCAGCTTTATTTCTATCTTGCTACCAGCTATGTTTCCATATAATGGCTTGGGATCTTCTTCTTCTTACTCATTTTCATGAACAAAGTTCTGTCAATAGCAGATGATCAGATTGACAGATCAGATGATCTTTCAATAGCAACAGCTCAGATGATCTAGAATTTTTCCAGCCTGGCAGCTCAACAGGCATTGGAAGATGTTGTGACTCAATAGAAACCAAGGTAGCAAGCTAGGCCTCTCTTCTGATATGTTTTAGAAGCAAACTTTGTTTTTAGATGCAAATGGGAATGGATTAATCTTATTGCCAGTACTTCTTAAATTTAAGCATTCATTAGAAATACCTGAAGGGCTTGTTAAAATTAAAAAAGATTGTTGGGCCCCAATTCCTAAGTGCCTGATTCAGCAAGTAGGGGATGAACCCCCCTCCCCTGCAAATTGGCATTTTTAACAAGTTCCCAGAGAATGCTGATGTTACCAGTCAAGAACCACATGTTGAGAAACCTTACCTTAGCTCTACCCTGCAACTTATTTTTGATGCTGACTGAGGGAAAGGGAGCAACTAGACTCTCCCGAGAACTGTATGCAGTGTATGGTGACTAGGTTCTCTCCTTGGGCAAACTCTAATCAGGCCCTCCTGAACTTTTTTCCAACTAGGCTTAAACTTTTGAATTTCCATGTTCCTCTCTGCATGGTTCAGTTTTAACAAGAATCCTGCTAAGTCAGTTTAACCAGAATCTCTTCCATATCATCCTCCATGTCTGATCACCATGGATATGTGATCAGATTCTTCATCCTCCACCATCCTGCAGGTGACATCTAATCACCCAGGCCTGCCTTTAGCAAGAATCCTATTATGTCAATTTAGTTAGAATTCCCCCCTTTCTCTGATGTTTCCTCTTACAAATTTTGCATCCAGTGACCCCCCAATCTGTTTCCTGGCTATAAATTTCCACTTTTCCTTGTTTTATTCAGAGTGCAACACACTTTCCCCTACTGCAAGATTCCATTGCACTGATCCCTGTAACTTTGCAGTAGTCCTCCCTTGAATAGACTTCTTTACTGTCTTGTTAGTGTCTTTGAGTGATTTTTTTTTTAAACAGTTTGAGTGTTTTATTGTTAACAATGATCAGAGTCTGTTCTCTCAATTTTTTTTTTTAAGATTTTATTTATTTATTTGACAGAGAGAGATCACAAGTAGGCAGAGAGGCAGGCAGAGAGAGAGGGGCAAGCACGCTCCCTGCTGAGCAGAGAGCCCGACGCGGGTCTCCATCCCAGGACCCTGAAATCATGACCTGAGCCGAAGGCAGAGGCTTTAATCCACTAAGCCACCCAGATGCCCCTGTTCTCTCAATTCTTAAAGATAAATCTGTTTTCCTAGTTGGTCTATTCCCCAGTACATACACTTTTGGAAATATACGCTTGATGGTATTCATCTCGTAAATCACTTGCCAAGCAGCCAGATTTTAATTTGCACCAAGCACCACACTGCATACCTGAACCATCTTCAATAGTTTTCAAAGTAACAGCTTTATTTGGCTTTCTAACAGGTTCCAAAAGTTGGCTACAACATGATTGTTTGGTTTCCTAAGGAATCCCAGCAGGGAATCATGATGAAGAGAGAATCAGAAATGTTTGATCAGACTGCTCAGACATTCCTTTTCTCAAAATCTATCTCTATGTGTTTTCTATCACAACATGCTCATTTTCTGTAGTAACTCTGTCTGCTGCTGCCGGAGTGGTATTCAACTGGAGCAGTTTTGCCCCTCGAAGACATTTGACAAAGTATGAAGACATTTTGGTTGCCACATTTCAGGAAGTATTACCAGAATCTGGAGATTAGAAGCCATGGATTCTGCTAAACATCCAAAAATGCACACAATGGCTGCCCAAAGAATTATCCATTTCAAGATGTCAATATTGCTGAGCTTAAAAAATTTGACTACAAAGCAGGAGTTTGCAAACTATGGCTTATGGGCCAAATTGAGCCTCACAACCTGTTTTTTTAAGTAACTGTGTGTTGGAAGTCAGTCATATTCATTTGTCTATATACTGTCCATGTCTACTTTTGAGCTTCAGTGGCAGAGTTGAAAATTGGTAACAGATACATATGGCCCACAGGCCTAAACTGTTACTATCTTGTCCTTACAGAAAAAGTTTGTTAACCAAAGGTGGTTACTGGACCAATATCCTCATCATCATCATCACCACTTGGGAACTTGTTAGAAATGAATGCAAGTTCTGGGGACCAACCCCAAATCTACTGATTTGAAATTTCTGGAAGTGGGAGCCAGCAATCTGTATTTAACAAGTCCTCCATGTGGTTTTTGCCAAACTTTGAGATTATTGCTGCATAATATTATATTCCAAAAAATGTTATCCTGATTAGCCAGTAGATTGTAATAGAATTGCTTATTTTCTAATTGGTACATTTATGTATTCAATAATAAATATTGTTAGTAGATTTCATAATGGGGCAGGACTAAATTAATAAAACCTAAACAGAAGGTTTGTGGTGCTTTATAATAGACTGAGATCCCTATGCCATCCGTGGAATTCGTAACTATTTTTCTTTCCAATCTTATTACAATACAGATTTGTGTGTCCCTCCCTTGGATAATGAATTAGAATCTATATTGATATGATCTGGGCTACTAATAAGAAGCAACCAGACCAGGGAAGAACAGAATTACACAAGAAACTTTTGACTCTTCAGGTCAAAAGAGGGAGAAATGGAAATGAAAACTTTTGTTTATTTGAGTTGAGTCTTTTGATATATATGCAAATACAGGAATCTGAGAGAATAACATGTAGATAATCAACTACCATAGTAAATGGAGAAATCTGAGTTTTCAAAGCAATAGCATTTCACAATACATTATTGCATTAGTAAAGATGAAAACTCATTAACTTTGACTTACATCAATGAGAACATTTATGATGTGTTTTAAGTTGCACTTTAGAAGTAGATGACCCAGCATTAGTTATCAGTGTCATCAAGGATCTAGGCTCATTCAGCCCTTTCGCTTTTGCTATCCCCAGGATGATGGCTGACTCCATTCCTGTTTGATCCCAATATGGGTCCTACATCTTTAAGAATTTGCCTTCTTCCAACATGAGACAGCAACATGCAAAATAGGACAGCAACACACAAAATAAGAGCAAAGGGTTGCTGGAAGGAGATTTTTTTCCTTCCATACCTCTCTTGTCTTGGAACAGAAGACCTATTCCATTATATCTTATTGACTAAAACCAATTCCAAAATTATGTCCACTCTTAGAGCAGTTATTGACAGAATATGATGAGAAAGTTATGACTGGCTGAAACTGATTTATACCTTTAGACTGGGCACATTACTATCCAAATCATATCAGAGAATGGCTACTGGGCAGGCACACAACCAGTGGTGTCTGATGCAACCATGAACACTAATAAGCTATTAAAAGTAATTTATTATCTAATGATTCCAAATGTGTTTTAAGATACTGTAGTTAGATACATGAACACAATTTCCATTAGATTTCTTTCTGTCTTCAGATACAGATGTCTTCAGTCTTGTAAGAAAACCGGATTAAGGAAGTTAAGAATATTTTGTTGAAGTCAATACACATATTTTACAACATGCAGATTTCAGGACTTCCTTAAATGTCCCTCAGTTATATGAGACTGCTTTCAAACACTTATTCAAAAATATGAAATATTTTCATTCTTGGGAACAAGTGATTTTTTTGATACTAGGCTCTCTCAACTCTTTAATAATAATATAAATCCTTTTTCTTTGTAAAAATTGAAAAATTGATATGGTCAAACAACATGTCAAAAATCCAGAAATTAATTTCATTTCATGTCACATTAAAACTTAAATTTCATTATTTTTTAAAGTTTTTAAAATTTTATTTATTAGAGAGAGAGAGAGCACAATCCAGAGGAGGGACAAAAGGAGAGAGAGAAGCAGACTCCCCACTGAATAGGAAGCCGGATGTAGAGCTCCATCCCAGGACCCTAAGATCATGACTGAGCTGAAGGCAGATGCTTAACCTACTGAGCCACCCAGGCACTCCTTGAATTTCATTATAAATGACCAACCGCTAAGAAGCTAGGTTCCAATATTTTTTCCTAACATGAGGATGGGCTATAGTAAATGACACAGTCTTTGTTCTTTTATGACCAATGTGGCATGTGTGTGAAAAAGATGATCTGCAGGAAAGATGCAATGAAGATGATTTGCAAAGAAGTAGAAAATGGCTTTTCCTCTCTACAGAACTGCATAGAGACATATTTGTATATCAGTTTTTTAATTCAAGTAAGATTAACATGCAATATTATATTAGTTTCAGGTGTACCATATAGTAATTCAACAATTCTGTACATTTCTCAGTGCTCATCAAGATAATTATACTCTTAACCCTCTTTACTTCACCCATGCCCCTACAACCTCTCCTCTGGCAACCACCAGTTTGTTCTCTGAATTTAAGAATCTGTTTTTCTGTTTATCTTTTTGTTGTTGTTCATTTGTTTTCTTAAATTCCACATCTGGGTGAAAACCTATGGAATTTGTCCTTCTCTGACTGCCTTATCTCATTTAGTATTATACCCTCTAGGTCTATCCATGTTGCAAATGGCAAGATTTCATTCCTTTTTATGATTGAGTAATATTCTATTATGTAAATACCCATCATCATCATTTTATATATATATAGTTTTTACATTTTTATATCTATTTATATATTTATATAAATATATATTTATTTATTTATTAAAACCTAAAGTGTTGGTGATAGAAGTTTCCATTTAAGAAAAGTTAATATTTTAATCCATTCCTCTTTAAAAATTGACATTGTGAGAAGGAAAGGAAGGGTGAATTGGAGTAAATCGGAGGGGGAGATGAACCATGAGAGACTGTGGACTCTGAGCAACAAACTGAAGGTTTTGGAGGGGAAGGGGTGGGAGGATGGGCGAGCCTGCTGGTGGGTATTGAGGAGGGCACGTATTGCATGGAGTACTGGGTGTGGTACATGAACAATGAATCTTGTAACACTGAAAAAGTTAAAGTATTTGGGGAGAAAAAATTGATCTCCATAATTAAGAATTTGCTGCTTTCCCATTGCAGAATCTAATTGATAATTTAATTCCTCCAGGAATTCACTCAGGGTAAGAAGAGATTTATAGTGATTTGACACTGTCCCTTAACCCCATTAACTATGTTGTTGTCAATTGTAGATCATGTTTGTGAGTATTTCCATTCTATAAATTGATAAACATTAGATTTCTGTGTATAATTTTATAGAAGTTGATAACTATATCTTTTTAGTTTTACTATTTCAAGTTCTATAAACTTGCCACAATATTAAAGTGCTAATATACCATTTGCTAATTATGAACTAGCTAACGATCTTGAAATTACTATTTTTAATACTTTATTTCTAGGATTTCCTATTCCCTGGTTCCCTAATGACAAGAATTAATGAGTATGAACAAGTAATCAAACATTATCTGTGTTAAAGTATGAAGCAGAACATAGTTTCTGCTGCCATAAATATTCCTGTCCATATGGTAAAGGTACAATATTGGCAATGAAGCTTGCAAGTCCATCTGGACAGAACCTAATTTTCCTGGATAAGGCAAAGCTTTCTAAATCAAGCCATCTGTTTGTATGCCTTAAAAGAACCTGTAAATAAAATAAGGCAATATGTGCTTGTGAAAAGAGAGATCAGAGTTAGCTTGACATTTATGTAGCACAATAGAGAGCCAGTTTTGATCATCTATTGATTATTTTCAGATGTATTATTTCTGCTGCCTTGGACCAATCAATAGATGTTGCCTATGACCTGTAAAGAATAACTAATGCATGTATTAATCATCAATACTTAAAGCTCATTAAAGCTAGAAAGGACCCCAAAATTTTATCAGCCCAACTAACTCTTTCTTCTTGGTCATTTAAGAACTTCCACTTGGTGCTTTTATCATTGCATTTTGTAAACATTTTTCGGAAAATTTTAACAGAGTACATCTTAAGAAATTATAAGGAATAAATATTATCGAATTACTCCAGAGAAAGATGTGTTCAAAAAAGTTAATACCTGCCTATTAGGAATTTACAGCATTATTTTTTATACAAAAATCAAATCTTCATTTATACTGCAAGTATAAAAAATCTATTCTGGACATGTTATTTAAATTTTTCTCATTCAAACAAAAATTTAAAAGAAAAGCAATAAAACATCAAAGCACATCAGGTCTAAGGAGTCAAGCTGTCACAGCACTTGATCCATCCTGGAAAAAAGGGTTTCCATGAGAAGCACACTTACCAAAGGAAGAATAGACAATTGCAAAATTGAAGATTAGTAGATGAATCCATATGAACAGTAAATATAGTTTTCTTAAAACTATTTAGTTGCTTGGGGCGCCTGGGTGGCTCAGTGGGTTAAAGCCTCTGCCTTCAGCTGAGGTCATGGTTTCAGGGTCCTGGGATCGAGCCCTGCATCGGGCTCTCTGCTCAGCAGGGAGCCTGCTTCTCCCTCTCTCTCTGCCTACTTGTGATCTCTCTCTCTCTGTCAAATAAATAAATAAAATCTTTAAAAACAAACAAACAAAAAAACTATTTAGTTGCCTATGGGAGCTTGAAAAAAGAACATATCAAAAATCAAGCTAAATTAGTTAACCGATTTTGTTCAGGCAGAAGTAAAGGAAATGAGATTTCATGGGACCAGAAATATTCTTAGAAATATATTACTAGGGGCTCCTGGGTGGCTCAGTGGGTTAAGCAGCTGCCTTCAGCTCAGGTCATGATCCCAGGGTCCTGGGATTGAGCCCCACATCGGGCTCTCAGCAGGAAGCCTGCTTCTTCCTCTTCCACTCCCCATGCTTGTGTTCTCTCTCTCTCTCTCTCTCTCTCTCAAATAAATAAATAAAATCTTAAAAAAAAAAAAGATATATTACTAAAATATCTTCTAAATACTTTGCAAATCTAAACATTAAAAAAACAAAATCACAAGTACTTCCTGTAAGAAGTGTACTGGAAATGTAAAGGAAAAAACAGTGTCAACAGATCACTGAGTGATATGCTAATATTGCTAACTGCTATATTTACTTAAATAAATTGTAAGATGGCTCCCATGAATTTGCCCTTAGGTATTAATCTTGTCTTTATGTTACATGGAAAAAGTCACTTTGCTGATATAATTAAGGTTACTAACCAGTTGATTTTATTTTATTTATTTATTTTTTTAAGATTTCATTTATTTAATTGACAGAGAGAGAGATCACATGTAGGCAGAGAGGCAGGCAGAGAGAGAGGGGGAAGCAGGCTCCTCGCTGAGCAGAGAGCCCGATGCGGGGCTCGATACCAGGACCCTGAGATCATGACCTGAGCTGAAGGCAGAGGCTTTAACCCACTGAGCCACCCAGGCGCCCCTAACCAGTTGATTTTAAAATAAGGAGGTAATCTGGATAGTTCTTTAAAAGCAGAGAGTTTTCTCTGCTTTTAAAAGAGGAATAACAAAAGAGGAAGTCAGAGAGATGTGGTAAGTTTGGCCTGGAAGAAAGTTAATGTGCAGTTTTTAATTGGGTATGTATGGTACTGCCCTGGAACTGTAGTTGGAACCTAGGAGATGAAAGCTGTATCTGGCCAACAGCTAGCAGAAAAATGGGGACCTCAGTCACAAATTGCATCTAAATTCTGTCAACACTCATATAATAACCACAAACTTATAAGACACTTTGCCCTTTTTTTAGTTCTGATGGAGTATTTGACTATGTGGATGCTGAGTTCTCTAAAAGTGGCCTGCCTTCATGCAGAACACATTTTCTCTGTTGTTTATGTTTGTTGGGAGCAGATAACTATACTCTAGGAACAATCATTTGTTCTAGAATAGTAACTGTGATGTCACTAGGCACACATTTATGTGTATAATTTATCATCACAGTGATGTGAAATAAATCAATCCTAGATGCATTTAATTATGTGCATAAAACTATTATATTTAGGTATAAGTAGTATTTCACCCTCTTAGAGCACTTTTTACAAATGTAAGATGTAAATTTTTTCTTAATTTATTAGTTTCTGAATATACATTCTTACTTGGTGTGATAACTTTCCACAAAATATGTACAATTAATCATAATGATGAAAGTACTCAAGTTCACAAACATATGGACACATACTTGTTCTAGATTGAACTCCTCAACATATGGGGTTCTCTTGAATCTAAACTTTTCTTGCCAAGTTCTAGGTTCTGAGTTCATCTTTTCCAGTTGCACATTTTCCCCCAGGCTGCTCCATTTCTTGGAATCCTGTGCTTATTCTCTGCTTTCCCTTAGACTAGGACTTGGGGATCTTTTAGAACTAGAAACTCTAAGAGATAAGTTATTTTCAAAGCACTATCAGATGTTGCGGTGTAATGGGAAACGCAGAGGAGAAACCCAGGAGGGGTCTTTGAGAAGGGAAATGGACTGGGAAGAGTTTAAAAAAAAAGAGAGAAGTAAGAACCATTTCTTCTTTCTTCCAGTGGACTTCAGACCCAGGAACAAGTGCATCGTTGGCTTTTTTAAAAGGTCCCTCTACTCAAATAAATTATATCTACCTGTTTACCATTATGCCAACCTTTATATAGCAATAAGGACTTCCACTTGATGATTAAAAGATAAAAAGTCTTTTAAAAGGCAAACATATGAGAATTTTCATATTTAAATAAATCTGTATCATTAGACTATCTAATATCATACCAGATCTGTTCCTTTTTCGGTGTGGAAAAAATGCTGAAAGTTACCACAGTGTTGAATTAGGAAAAGTAAATTTCATTAAAGGTGATAAAGGATTGGGAACTTGGGTGACTCAGTCGGTTAAGTCCCAGACTCTTGATTTCAGCTCAAGTCATGATCTCAGGGTCATGAGATCAAGCCCCACCTCAGGCTCCATACTCCAGAGTCTGCTAGAGTGCCAGGAATGGCCAGTAGTCCCTGTACCAACCAATGAAAAATTACTCCAAACTGCTGTGAAAGAGAAGAGAAGGCAAAGGGATCAATGCTCAGAGACAAAGACCCTTTGCTCCTCTTTGCTCCTGCTTTTATTAGTCTTTCAGGATAATCACAGATCCTTATCACTGTTTCTCAGGCATGTGATGTGTGACAAAGGGTCTTACAGGAACTAGGAAGATCTGTTTACAGGAAAGATATGATATGCTGATCTGGGTGTTCCAAGAGTTCTGATAAACATAGCCTGAGGGACAGTGCATCTCTTAGATCATACATCTCTTAGATCACAGCGTGGCTGTTTGGGCTAAGAAAGCTTCCGGGAAGGCAACTCCCCAGGGCAATCCAACAGCAGAGTGGTCACACAGGCATCCGAGTTCCAAAGGCCTACACCCTTCTCCGAAACCTTTCCTCACCTTCAGCAGCCTCCGTGTTACATTTTACATTACATATGGCTGATTTCATGCTCTACATTAACCCCAACACTGGAGATTCTCTCTTTCTCCTCCTTCCCACTGCTCTTGCATGTGCTCTCTCTCCCAAATAAGTAAAAAAAATTTTTTTAAAAGGTGATAAAGGATTAAAAAGGGAAAGTCAGATTTCTTTATTGAGCACTTTTGATAATTGCTGCTCTATTTATCTTAATTTCTGTGAAAGGAAAGTTGAGTACTGAGGGTGAATAGAAGTCATACCTTATAGACCTGGGCACCTAGGTATTCAAGGTATGCATCTGGATATCTTGGAGGAAACTAAAGCTCATAACTAACCCATCTTCCACTAAAAAACTGCCTTCAAACCAACCATGCACAGTAAGTCACAGACAGGTTAACTTTTACTCTAATGTCTTCTCAAATGATATTAGCAATGTGTGAGATGCACATGTAATAGGAAAAGTAAAACATCATTTAGGCTCCACAAGATTCAATGGAAAGATTGGGAGTATAACTGTTGTACATCTTTGGCAACACTCCCATTAATCAGTGCTGTGTCAGATGAGTAAGAAAAGGGGACTGGGGAAGAGATTGCATGGTGTAGAAGGGAAGAGGTAGCTTTCTCCAGGTTTAGCACATCGAGGATGTTTGATCATTCCATGATAAATTAAGACACTTAGAGAAATTGGCTGGGCTGCTGTTGCCTTGTGGTTTAGAAGCCCCCAACAACAAGTTCTTCTGCAGTTATGTTCTACTTGCCAGAACCAAAAAAAAAAAAAAAAAAAAAAGGGAAAAGATTGAGCTGGAACTAGAACACCCTCATGGAGATCTGTAAAAATGAAAGTGCTTATAGGACACTTCAAAGAATTTGCACAAGAGCCCCAAGACAGCAAGCTCACAAAGAAGGTACTGAGCATTAACAGAGTTGTCCAGACAGATGATGACAACTGAGAAGAATTTAAGAATCAGCTAAGTATAGAGCTGTCTGTCCCTTTTCCCACCACTCTTCTCATCTCTTCTTCACTCTAACACAGAAAAGAAAGTAGGCTTCAATAAAAAGGAGAAAGCGGGTATCTGAAAACAAGACTCATTCCCCATTCATCTTCACACAACCAGACTATCAGCTCAAGGCTTCCAAGAATATAAAAAATAGACGGAATGTAAATCTTTTGAGCTTGGAATATTAAATAGAATAGATTAAAAAATGACCAGAAAATTTTGTTGTCTGACTAAAATGAAAGAAAATAGTGATTCAACACTATGATCGAAGGTAGTGACAAGAGAGGGACACCTGGGTGGCTCAGTTAAAGCCTCTGCCTTCAGCTCAGGTCATGATCTCAGGGTCCTGGGATCGAGCCCCGCATCGGGCTCTCTGCTCAGCAGGGAGCCTGCTTCCCCTTCTCTCTCTCTGCCTGCCTCTCTGCCTACTTGTGATCTCTCTCCTGTCTGTCAAATAAATAAATAAAATTAAAAAAAAAAAAAGGTAGTGACAAGAGAAAAAATAATTTCATATTTATAGCCCACTGAAGTGAGCCTGATTAAAAACACAGCAAAACAAAACAAAAAAGTGTCACTTAAATGTATGTACCAGTTATATTTGTGAAAGACTTCTAGATGAAAATAAAAACTTCTAGATGTAATTATTTAACTATGAAATAGTCTAGATGTCCAATTGCCAATAATCAATTTGTTTTTATCCCACTAGTACTGGAGAACATTTTGTGTCCTCTACTAATTCAGGAAACAAATTTTAGACTTATAATGCTTTTTTCTTTAAGATTTTAAGTAATCTCTATACCCAGTATGGGGTTCAAACTTACAACCCTGAGATCAAGAGTCACATGCTCTACCGACTGAGCCAGCCAGGCACCCCTATAAATACTTTTATGCTGAAATGTTTTCTTATGAGACCTCAACTAAGTAGAGAATAATTTCATAGATTTTCCTTTTTCCTATCATTCTGCTTATTTGAGGTTTGAGGAAACTGAACAAATACAGAAATATGATGATTCTTATGATTTTTCTCCAGTGATTCAATTATAATAAAGGCAAATATTTGATTATAATGCTTAGTTTTCATGAAGTATATTTAAAAAAAAAGAGAAAAATTTAATATTAGTGTAACTTTACTACCTAAATGAATTGCTTTATTGATTTAAAAGGAGTATTTTGTGGGTTATGTGTGCGTGTGTGTGTGTGTGAGTGTGTCTGTGAGTAACTTTATTGAGGTATAATTTACATGCCATAAAATCCACTGAATTGTATACTCAAAATTGTTTTGAGTATACAATTCAATGATTTTTAGTAAATCTACCAATATATACAATCATCATCACAATCCATATTTAGAACATTCCTACCAATCCAGTAAAATTGTTCATGCCCATTTATAATTAATTAGCTTGGTTCTATTTTGCTTGCTGTGATAAAAAGTGGTTAAGTATGTCTTGTAATTTGAAGAGCATGGAAATTTCATAATAACTAGAGAATAATTATTTTTTTTAAGTATAATTAACGTGCAGCGTTCGGTTGCTTTCAAGTGTACAATATAATGATTCAACAATTCCATACATTTCTGAGTGCTCATCAAGATAAGTGTACTCCTTAAATCTTTCAGTCTATTTCACCTATCTTTTCACCTACCTCCCCTGTAAAAAGAATGTTTTTGAGGTAACTCCATTGATTGCATTAAATTAAGCATGTATATTAAAAACCATAAATATGTAAATATTTCAATAAGTTCATTGTCTCTTTGAGAATTTGATCTGTATTTTCTTACTATATGTTTACTTTTACATCTTGATTATTCCTGCACACTAATGCATTTATTCCACTTTTGTGCATAATGTCCTAATCTTAAGTTATAAGTCTTGATATGGAACCTTGGAGTACCTAATTATAAATTTCCCTCCTGTAGTAGTAGCACATCTGCTAATTCTAACAAATAGTGATGTCTTAAGTGACTGCTAAATACATTTGTAGTACATGGAAGTGCAAAAACACCTTCGTCTTGGTGACTTAAACCTTATCTATAATTGACAAAGTTGGGAGAGCAAGCTCTCCAAAAGTTAAGCATTCTGAAAATCAGAATAGTTTTCAAGTAAAAAAAAAAAAATTCTCAGAAACACCAGATAGACAACAGAACATTAATCATGGGACAGTGGTATTTTATTTTCTTGTAGAAACAAATCATATCTATCTTCCTATCTAGCCAGTGACTATTTCATTTTATGAGATGAAGAAAGCTATTAATGTTTCATAATCAGATAAAGGTAAATGTTAGAGACTTTAAAAACTGTTTTAAATACTTTGGATGGCATATCTCTGATATTTTCAGGATAAAGTGATAATCTATAAAAATGTTCATTATATTACTGACAATAAAATAAATGGAACACACAACACATTTCTCTTTGGAAAATGCTGAAGTGTTTTGTGAATGGTAAATTTGAAGGGCAAGATTATAATGATTATAAGAATGACAGTAAAGAGGAAATACTTCTGACATAAGTAAGTCTTAATAACACTATCATAGATTCAGAAAGCTTCAAAATATGTAAAAATTTTAGGTGATATGCTGAAATATAATGCCAATATTATATAAATAAGTCAATTTGTTATAACTATAAAAATGTTATTTTAGCAATAACAGTAATTGTGTGTATGTATGTTTTGTTGAGTATAGCAGGGTGAAAAGAGGGGAACAGAAAAGCAGGGTTTCAAGTTGGTTTTTAAAATAATGATTTTGGGTCACTTTTAATGTCAAGTGTTTAATCTGCAAAATAGGCATAATGCTGACCTTGGTTTGTTGGGAGGATTAAGTTAAATGGAATAATATAGAGGATAATAATTGACAATGTTTAAAATACAAAAAGATATCAAAAAACATATCAGAACCATACTGTATACATATTATAATATTAGCTTTATTTGCTAGACTCCAATTTTATTAGAGTTTAATAATTGTTGCTATATACAATGTTTCTTAAATACCTAACCCCATTTTTTGTGATGATAGAATACAGAGTTATTCTAAAGGCTAGTTTGTAGTTTTGAGCTTAATCCCTGAATCAGAAAAGAACAAAATTTCTTTGCTCTACTGAAAAGAGCTTAAATTAAGTCCAGTTTATGCAAATACCAGTATTTTTCTCTCACAACCAGTAATCCAGCTGTTCAAGAGTAACTTATCTTTGTCTACTGATTTTACATGAAAGGGCACAGCATGAGGCAACCTTCCAACCTCAAGGCTGGCCTAATTCACTGTGGATAGATGATAGATAAATAGATAGATAGATAGATAGATAGATAGATAGATAGATAGATATCTCCAATGAAAAGGAAAATCTTAGGTCTAGTAGTTATCATCATTGCTCATGTAGCCTAAAAAAATGGTATGACTCATTCCAAAGTGAAGTTCATTATACCATATATCCTAAATCATTCTGACAGAGTAAGTTTTCCAAATTTAATTCTCTGAATATGTTTTGATCTTTTATGTAATCAGCACTTGTGACTATAGATTATTTAGATAAAGTACATGAGAAGACTTCCTGCCCTCAAGGGGCACACAACAAAATGTAGTAGAAATTGATATTTATTTTAAGTAAATAGATTTGGTAATCAGTGTTCTTAGGCCATCATAGAAAATAGAGATTAAGATTGATTCTAGTAACCTCAGAAAACCCTCCTAGAAGAAGCTTGATTTGAGTTAGATCTTAGACAATGGCTACAATTAGATATGTGAAGAGGACTAGAAAGCAATTTAAGGAAATAGTGTGAGTTCAGTGAGAGACTGTTGTGTTGAGGGCTGAGGTCTGAATTGTGTAATGAAACGTTCTGACTAATGTACAGACTTACGTTGGGTAGGAATAATGTTTGAATGAACTAGAGGAAAAGACTTGGATATAGGCAGAGCTTTGAAAATACAACTTTATAGGCAATAAGAATGAATTATAGAATTTTGAAATGTAAAATTACTTGATGAAAGCAATGCTTAGAATGTTATTCTAATGGCATAGTTTTGAGTAGAAGGATACTAGAGGAAGGAATTTGGGAAGTCATTGTCATAATCAAGACGTAACAAGATGAGACTATAACTAGAGTAAAAAAAATGAAAGTTGCATAAAAAACAAAATAATTATGAGATAAAAGAGGAGATATGCATTAAACATATGAAAAAATAAAGAACAAGGTCCAGAGAGTTTCAGTGATCTATTTACATGAGAGAATAAAAATGAGAGTTCCAATATCCTATCTCCCAGAACAAGATTTTTTTTTCAAAAATAATAGTCTCTATGATGACATCATGGTAGTGGGAAACTCATTCAAATTCTTTATATTATTTGTTGTCGTTAATACAACTTCTCTCTCCTTCGTTCGACCTGTCTTATGTTTCATTCTGAAATGTTAAGAAAGCTTTACTAAATGTGCCACTGAATCACAGGTAATTCTGATCATAAATGGGATTTTTTTTAGCAATCTCAAATCTTAGTAGATCTTCTCCATATAGGCCTGTCCACCTAATCATTATACTTTGCTTTCTATCACTTCCTTTAACATTCTCTTGCTCTTCTCTCCTCCTAAAACATCCTTTCCCATTGACCCCTTGGGTCCCCCGTTATACACTGACTTTCTTGTCCCTCAAGATTCGTAGAGGATTTGTTTACTTTGTAGAAATTTTCCTGACCCTGTTAGATTGAGCTAGAGTCCCATTTTCCCAGAGTATCTTCTAATCTATCTTTTGTAACAAATATCATACTTATGCTTCTATGGACTAGATACTCCAAATTCCACAAGGCAAGGATTGTATATGTCTTTTCTACCACTATTCCCAGCTCCTGACATAATGCCAGTACCCACAGATATGAAGTAAGTATTTATTGAATGAAAAATGGCCTAAAGGAATTGAGATGAAGTCTTGCTATTAGGTTGTCAGCATTCTCTACCTGATCTTCTATAATCAGGGCGTTCTTTTAAGTGCTCACAAGGCATGCCTCCAGTGTATCCTCAGCGGAGTTAGTAACTTTGTCTTTTGTGCCCAACAGCAACTTCCTCTATTGCACCTACATTGCTAAGGTTTGGTAATTCTTCATTTGCATTATGTGTAGAGGACACCTTCCATACGTGAGAAAGCTGCCTTTTGTCTTGTAATAATAGTGGGGGCATCTGCCACTGACCAGCTGGTTAATTATGTTACCTCTCTAAACTTGGTTTCTCAAATGTAAAATGGGGATAATAATATGCACTTCCTAGGCTTTTAGTGGGGGTTGTGTAATTCAAATGAAATGAGACATATAATGTGGAAATGTACAGTATATATCCTGTCAGGTAGTAAATTTTTAATACATCTGTTTCTTTCTCTTTTTTCTTGTTTCTTTCCATCTTGTTTTTCTCCCTCTTTCCTTCCTCCTCTTTCCTTTTTCATTTGTTTAAGAATATAAATTCAAGGAATGCTATTTAATTTATTTTTGTGCCACTAACACTTAGAGAAGCATAATAGTTGCAACATAGTAGTTTTTTGATAAAGATTATAGGATGAAAAAATGAATAAATGAGGAAGTGACTGATAAACTGTTGAGTAAGTTACTTATGCTCATTTTTGAAAGTTAAAATCTGTATAGTGATGCTCTTCTCTAAACAAAACTCTTAACTGTATGGGCAGTTGCCAAAAAGAGGTGGGGAGAACCTGTTACCCATAAATACCATACACCCTCTCATCTCTTTGAGTCTTAAGGATATGATAAATTCAATAATCACAGGACTGTAGAGAAAATATTTTCATATTTCTGAAAAGGTAGGGCTTTCTGAGCCAGGGAATTTGGGATGTAGGTTAAAAGGACAAGTCTCAGAAGTTAAAAGGTGATTAGATGGCCCTGAGAACTCCAGAAAGGTCTACCTTCCCAGAGGTGTATATTTAGATTTCACTGGGAAAAAAACTGAACTGGGTAACATGTTAAGAGTTGTAAACTCAGAAATATTTGTCTTATCTCCTCTCCAGAGATATTTATTTACATTATATAGATTAAGAATCTAGGGGTCTTTTTTTTCCAAAAGTAATTTGCTTAGATAGATTCCTTTCTCTCTCTCGGAAGAGGAGGGTGGCAGTTGGACATCCAGTATATAAACTTCCAGTTTCTTAATTTCAGGGTTCCTCTCTCATGGTGTTAGAAAACCCCCTTTTGGCACATACAGGACTATCTATCTGACTTATTACATCATCCCAGAAGGGGGAAGAATTGGGGCATAGTCATTGCCTATTCAAAAATTTTGTGCTTGCATTCAGGATTATATAAACAAATAATGATATTTAAAAATTATCAATCATTTATGTGAATCAGACTTCATGGCATATTCTCTCTCTCTCTCTCTCTCTCTCTCTCTCTCTCTATATATATATATATATATATATATATATATATATATATATATATATATATATATATATATATATATATATAAAATAGACTAAAGCCATAGAAGACGTGATACCGTAGTGGCAATGGATTTCAAGTCCTTTCCTTGGGTAAGATTTACTTATTCTTTTTTGAGGCCAGCGATGAGAGCCCTGGACTTGTAAATAAAGAAGGAAGGAGCCCAAGAAGGAAGGTAGAAGGTGTAAGGACACAGAAAGGAAGTGGGGTAAACCTGACTAACATCACAGGGTTGAAGGTACTGTGCCAAGAGTGTCATGATCATAGGAAAATGGTCTATGGAGTGGTCTAGGCCAGAGGAAAAGTGTTTGGACTGCCAAGGAGCAGCTGTGGGAGGAGGGTAGACAGTCTCTCAGCTTTAGTTTTCTCATATGGAAGATGAGGGGCTTGGACTAGATGTTTTGAGAGTCATTTTTAAATTCCTGGCCATAAAGCAGCTATAAAATAGGGCTTCCTGGTCTCTGTTCTGAGATCTCGATTCTTACAAATCTTAAGATCTTTATTTTTTACCCAGCTCTCCAGGTGATTCTGATGTGAAGCTAAGACTTGGAATCACTGCTCCTGCTGGTAGTATGAGTATTAAGGTTGCATGACTCTTGCTCTGACTCTTTTTTCAGGAAAACTAGTGAGTGTATCTTCTGTTTCTGCTCAATTATGCAGCACCAGTTGTAGCACTTTCTTGATGCATGGTACTTCTCAGCACTAAGTAAAGTCTGTCTCCCCACTGCCTCTATTAATTATACTTGCTAGTTCAGTCACTGACAGAGTTTATGTAGGTGGAACAGCTCAGCAAAAAGAAGATGCTTTATTAAAAGTCCTCACAGCCCTCTCTTACAGGGGTGGATGATGGATGTCAGACCCAGAGATCTGGAAAATTCCTGCATCAGACATTGTAATTTCTGCTTAAATACCTTAAGCAAAAAGGTTTTTCCCTTTGGTCTGTCCTTGACCTCTTTCTCAAATTCTGTATCTTAAAAGAGAAAAAAGAAAAGAAAAAAGAAAGAAAGAGAGAGAATGTAGCAGAGCTTTCTGAAGATATATCAAAGTATACCAATAAAAGAAACATTTGTCGAAATACTCAGAAACCGAAATAAAATTCAGGAGAGTCTGAAAAGTAAACAGGTGCTAATAGACCAGGGGCTAAAAACTATGAGCCTCAAGCCAAGTCTGGGCCACTGCCTATTTTTATAAATATAGTTTTATAGGAACACTGCCACACCAATATGTTTACATAGTTTCTATAGATGCTTTCAGATTACAGCAGCATAGCTGAGTAGTTACAATAGAGCAATAGTAACAATGTGGCCTGCAAAGCCTAAAACGGGTACTATCTGACCCTTTATAGGAAAAGTTTCCCAGCCCCTGCTATAGACTTTTCTTTTGCTTCTAACATGTTTGTTTCAAAGGAAGTCTGTGAATAACATATGTCCATAGTTGTATCAGAACTATTTGTCCTTTCTTAGTTTAGTAGCAGAAGAAGTAAAACTAAAGTGCAGATGAGAAAGGATGTCGTTAGTAAAAATGCCTGGATTACAAATAATAATCATGGACTAAACGGAATATTTAATGAACAAAGTCACAGGAAGAAATGGATGAGCTACAGTGAAAACTCAGTATTCTTAGACATTTGCAACTGTCAATAATTATCTCCCAACAGGCAATTAATTGGAACTTCTTCCAAAGAATGAGAAGTATTCAAATATTTGCTGGATGATAGTCTCAGAAAATAAACAGAGACAAACCTCCTGGGAAGCTAGTAGATTGTTTATAACAAAATGCCAAATGATCTGGAAAGCAACACAGTGTCCTAAATCGATAGTAAAAGTGTGTTTTTGTTACAGTTTTTCATTACTCAGTAGAATAGAAATGGTGATTTATTTGGTAACACCAACATCATCCTGCATATTTTCTGATGAGATTTGCTACTGATTCTGTGAGAGCCGTTTAGAAAGAAAGCCTTGTCAACGTTTTGTTAAACATTTTTTATCAATCTGTACATTTCAAAGTATATTTGTACAATTCCTGGAAATTCTGAGTTTCACTCTTCTTTAGTTTCAAGAAGACATAAAGTATCTCTCCCTGATGCTGGATCCTAACAATCCCCAAACACACAGCCTTTAAAATCAATCCCACTTCATTCATTTTTCATCATATTAGAGCAAAGAAGGGACATATAATGTCCCACCTGCTTTGAGCTATAGATTATGATGTAAAATGTGCTGATGTAATCAACTTAAATTCAAATTAACCACTGCATGAGAGAGCAATTTCCCCGCGTGCTGTGTACTTCAACTTGATGGTGCAGGTTTTATCCTGGGAGACTGCACAGTTCTGCTCAGGCAAGTGAGCACAAAAAGGAAAACATTGGGTAAAGGGAAACAATAGGAAACAGAATTGACTAAGACAAAATAATAGGCAAATTATAATACTTAAATAAATTAATGGGATTAAAATTGTGGAATGCTTTTCCTTTAAAAATTGTGCAAACTTGTTTGATCTCAAGAAGATCCAGTTTATCCTTCTTACAGAGCCTATGGTTCCAATTGTGTTTAGGCCTGCAGCCACTATTTATCCCAGCCTGGATGCCTTGCCCATAGGCAGCTGCTACCTGAAGCAATTAGTAGCTTCAACTGGCAACACCCAGACAAGATACACAGGATTGGCTTTGGCCTTACTGGGATTTATTGAAAAGCACTATTTAATGCTGTGTAGGTGGGGAGCTTGTTGCTGGCTTCTGATGGTCAGTTTTTTCGCCTATGTCTTTCTTGGCTTTTATGTGATGCCTTGCCCTTTTGAGACCTCATTGTGTGCCTTGCTCTCTGTTCTAATGATTGATTATTGGTAATGCTGTCTATCACATAATCTATAACCTACTCCTTGTCTGAAGTTCTCTGTCAGTAGATGCCTTGCAAAAACAAATACACAAACAAAAAAAACACACAAGCTTCAATGCTGCTGTAAAAAAATTCTAATTCTATTATCATCATTATTCATTAGGGTCTCTATTATGTCTGTGTGTACTACATGAACCCCTAAGCTCTTGAGCAGCTATATTGCCTAGGTCTTAAGGACTGAGAGGAAGCAGTAAAAGCAACTGTTCTGTGGTCCATTCACTTCCTGGTTAGGAGAACCAAGGAAGAATTGAAGATTACCTGAAATAATCTCTGTCAACTCAATTCCCAATAATGATACTTTCCAGGAAGAAGAGACCATATTTCTAATGTACCTAGCAATATTTCCCTGATTAGGGATTACCTATAGTAAACAGAATCCAAAACCATGAAGCATAGTGCCCTGGAAAAAGTCCTGTAGTTGATCATTTAAATGTTCCCCACTGGATAAGATGCTTTTGGGAATCTCACCTAGAGACACTTTCTGGAGCAAAACGTCTAGGTCCAATGAGGGGAAAGTTGAAGGAGAGACCTTTGCTTCATCGGAGACTTTGATTGCCTATAGCTTTGATTTTATTTAGTAAAGTTTAGTATTATTTAGTAGATACTGGGTATTATCTCTAATTTGTTTGACAATTCAACCTGTGTGTTAGCTCAGAATTTTAGTTCTTGTGTGAAACTGTATTTGAATCCCTGTTCTCCGAATTATTACCTGTGTCAGTTTGGGCACATTACCTAATTTTAATCCTTCAGTCATTTAGTCATTTAGTTCCTCTGCCCTTCGAATGGTCATTATGAATATAATTTTCTATTTGAATTTCCTATTTTGAATTAATTGATGTAAACCTAAAACAATGGTTGAGTCATAGCATTATTAAGACTTAAAGAAGGAGATTCTAATACTATCTAATATGAATTCTTCATGCATTATGTTCCAGTCGTAAGCATTTTAAAAGAATTATTTCTTTTCTAATAACTCTCTGATGTAGAGAGCAGTATATGAAAATGGAAAAGGGGGCTGAGACTGAAGTTTCCTTTCGTATGTACTACCAACCCATATATTTAATCTGTAATAAAATTTAATTGCATATAATTTCCCTCTTCCAAAGAAATATCTCTAGGATTCTGCTACTCAAAATACAGTCTATAGCATCTTTGTCTTCTGAGTCCCACCAGAGACCTATTGTATCAAAATATGCATTTTAACAAGATTTCTATGTAATATTTCCATGTAGATCTCTTTAAATACTAGAGAAACCACCGAAAATATTATTTTGGGGGGGTCCAACAAGTAATTTGTATTTATGGAACAATGGATCAGATTATTTTAGAAATACTTAATAAATACCTAATGTGTGCAAAATGGAGTATTAGGAGCTATGTAGACAATGGTGAATAAGGTGGATACAATCTCTTTGTGGAGCTTTTTAGCAAGGATGACAGATTAAGCAACCAGTTGCATGGTCTCATAATTATAATTTTGGTAAACGCAATGAGAGAATGACAAATCCGTAAGAGCCTGTCATAGGGACACCTGGCCTCTGTAAGTGAATCACAGACTTAATAAGACATGTGGCTGGGGAATCTGGGCCCATCGCATCCAGTACATTCTGTCCTGACTCTTAGAGCTGGCATGAGGGCAGGTGCCTCTGTGTAATGGTTTCTCAACCTCAGCACTGTTGACATCTTGGGCTAGAAAATTCTTTGGGGGAACCAAAAAGATTTTAAAAGAGGTATTAGTAATGATCTCAATATTGAAAGGCATGAATGTTAAAATATTCAACCAATACAAAGCCAAGAAGAAAAGAAAGAAATATGAACAAAGAACATATGAAATAAATCATTAGAAATACAAATCATACTGGATTAAAAGAAAGCAAGACTCATCTATATGCTGTCTATAAATAACCATTTTAAAGATGAAGACAAAAATAGTTTAATATAAATGCATAGAAAAAATAGCATGCAATCATCAATCAACAGAAATTAGGAGGTTCTCACAGGCCAATTTCTGAATTACCAGATACTTTTTAGAAAGGAACATAATAATGATAATAAGGGTATTTTACTACAAAGAAATAGCAATCCTAAATATTTATATTCCTAGCAAAAGACTTGAAAATACATAAAGGACAAACTGATAGTACTGAAATAAGTACAAAACTCTGTAAAGATAGTTGGAAACATTAACACTCCTCTCTCCATAAACAATAAAATGTTGTCATAAAATCAGTAAGAATAGGGGTGCCTGGGTGGCACAGTTGATTAAGCATCTGACTCTTGGTTTCAGCTCAGGTGGTGGTCTTATGGTCATGGGATCCAACCCAGCTCTGGGCTCTGAACTCAGCACTTAAGTCTGCTTAAGACTCTTTCTCCCTCTCCATCTACCCTTCCCCCTGCTCTCATTCTCTCTCTTTCTCTGTCTCTCTCAAATAAATAAATCTAAAAAAAAAAAAAAATCAGTAAGAAGAGGGAGTACCAAACTATCAATATTTTGACTTTTTTTTTGAAACTCCTCTCCAAAACAGAAAATATATTTTTTTCTAAAAGCATACAGAGAACATTTACCAAAATAGATCATGTTCTGTTCACTAAGGCACACCTCAACAAATTTAAGACCTGAAATACAAAATGCCTGCTCTGAAAAAATAAATTAAGCTAGTAATTAATAATTGAATTTCTGTCAGTAAATGAAATATATTTGCAAAGTACCCAAGTACCTAGCAAATAAACAGTACACTTCTATATTCTACATAAACCTATGTGTCAGAGATGTCACAAAGGAAATTATAAAATAATTTGGGGTGAAAATGAAAATATAACACATCGAAATCTGTGGAACACAATAAGTGCTTAGATGGAAACTTAGAACATGAAATATATTAGAAAAGAAGAAATGACAAATCAGGTCAATATTTCCATCATAAAATACTAAAATATTAATTAAAATTTAACACAAAGTAAACAGAAGGAAAGAATAAGAGAGCAGACAAAAAACGAAATTAAAAACAGAATAGCAAGAGAGAAAATGAAAGCAAATCTGATTCTTTGAAAGGATTAATGAAACATGTAAACCTCTGATTGGTCTGATCAAGGGAATAAAAGCAAGTTGCAAATATCGAGACTCAAAAAGTGGACATCACTACAGATCCTACATATATTAGTAGAATGACAAGAGAATAATGTTATCAACTTTTTTCCAATAAAATTGGCAATTGAAATAAGCAGATGCTTTGAAAAACACATTATAAAACTCAAGAACAAATAATCTGAAAATCATATATTTAATAACGTTAATTTGTATTTAAAAATTTTCCAGTGAAGAACAATCCAAGCAGAGATGGGTTTTTGGAAAGTCCTATGAAACACTGTAAGAAAAAAAACACTGATCTAACACAAACTCCTCCAGAAAGTGAAAGAACAGGGAATATATTTCAGTCATTTTATTAGCCTAACATTACTTTGATTCCGAAACCAAATACATTGTAATGAAAGAAATAATAGACAAACATCCCTTTTGAAGTTAGATGTTAAAATTCGCAATGAAATATTCAGAGATTAAATTCAACCATATTTTAACAAGATAATACCTCATAGTCATTTGAGGTTTTCCCCAGAAATGAAAGCCTGGTTCTAAATTTCAAAGCCAATTAATGTATTTCACTGTATCTACAAACCAAGGAGGAGAAATCATATGAACAATTTAATAGATACAGAAAAAAGCTTTTGACAAAATTCAAACTCATTTTCAAGAGAAGGAAAATTCAACTCAATAAGAACATTTCCAGTAAAACTATAGCTAACATCATTTTTAATAATGAAATTCTATAAAACTCACAAAAATGCTTTTAAAACTAATAAATAAGTTTAGCAATGTTACAAGTCAGCATATAAAAATTAAATATAAAAAATTAAAAA
Source organism: Potos flavus (assembly GCA_028534135.1). Taxonomy (NCBI): domain Eukaryota; kingdom Metazoa; phylum Chordata; class Mammalia; order Carnivora; family Procyonidae; genus Potos; species Potos flavus. Next base: position 66,277,560 of record CM052887.1, on the reverse strand, counting down.
TTAAATCTAAAAAATTAAATATTTAAAAAATTAAATATAAAAAATACAAGTCAGCATATAAAAATTGTGTCACTAAATAGTTACATTTAAAAATAGATCATTATAAAAAATAAAATAAAAAAATAAGAAATAAAAAAATAAATAAAAATAGATCATTATTGTTAAAACTGACAACCCTCAATGGAATACTGGACATAAGGGAACCTGAGTGAGACAGAAGGTTCTGTGAACATCACTGCAAACCCTAGTTAAAATTTGTGTGACTTACTTGAGAAATGGAACGTAAAAACTACTTCAACTAACACTTGAACATTTACACTATGCCAACCACAGCATATGTGCTAATGACTAAACTAATAATAACAATAGCAATAATAATAATAATAATTCAGTCGTCATGTAGATTAGACTAATAACTTTTTTCCCAGATATAAAATTCCATCACTATTTCAGGAATATAGAATTTTATTTTAGGAATGCATTGTGGTACCTACATTTTTTTAAACTAATTGATGGGTCACTATGCTAGTTTTGAGGGATTGACATCATACCTTTTATTTATAATATTGATCTTGTTTGCTTGCTATTATGAGCGCTAGATATTTGTATAAATGACCTCAGAAGCTTTGTCCCTTACCATCAATACAGATTTTTAACTTCTTTATTCAATATATTTAGTTCCAGTACTTTAATATATTAATCGAGCCTTTCTAATAATGCCATGTTTGTAACAGACTGCCAATGAAAGCATTCATAGTTAATTCAAACTGATTAAAAATAAGGTTTTGGTACAATGATTATTGTTATCAGGAATTATATTTTATGCATGATTTTAGTTATCCATGAAATTTTATAAAAGACATTAATATTTCATAGATTTTTGAAAGCTATTTTGAGGTCTCCAGATTTTCCCAAGTTCCCATTTTGGAATTCCAATAGCATTTTTCAAATTCTTCTTTGGCAAATTCATATTAATAGTTGAAAATCAAAACAAAGATAGAATAAAGATTTTTACAAAATGAGCAGTATCGTAGACTCTAGTAAAAACTCTTACTTGGTTCATAGCTATACTTTCTCTAACTAATGTAAACATATTTGTAGCTTACGATGTTCTATCTTTTTTAAAAGTTTTAATTCCAGTTGGTTAACATACAGAAACATACTAGTTTCAGGTGTACAATATAGTGATTCAGCACTTCCATACATTACCCAGTGCTCATCACAAGTGTACTTCTTAATCCCCATTACCTATTTCACCCATCCCCCACCCACCTCCTCTACGGTAACCTCAATGTGTTCTCTATAGTTGTCTGTTTCTTGGCTTGTCTCTCTCCTTTTTTCCTTTGCTTGTTTTTTTTTCTTTCTTTAATACCACATGAGTGATATCATATGGTATTTGTCTTTTCCTGACTGACTTATTTCTCTTAGCATTATACTTTTTAGCTCCATACGTGTCCTTGCAAATAGCGAGATTTCATTCTTTTTATAAGGTGTTCTATTTTTTTTTTTTAATTCTGGTAATACTGATGAGGCAACATGAAGGATGCAGCATGAAGGATTTTGCCCTTATATAAATATTTATCCAATTATATTCTGAGTAGTACATGAAAATGTTATTAAAAGCCCTTTACAAAAATCTCATGTAAGTTGTATGTCCACAGTGTCATAACATTCCAGGTATCTATTTTTTAAATTTTCTTTTTGTGAAACAAGTTACTGGAGGTTCTCAAGCTGGGCGTATTAAAATACTCAAGTGAAATGAGAGTCAATGTAGCATCATGAAGGCCTTTGTATCATATGGATATACTCCTAGCTCAATCACTGACATGCTTTTTGATTGTGGGCAAGTCACTTAATATTTGATATCTCAGTTTCTCAATAGTAATTTTTAGTTTAGCCAGGGAAGAAAATGTATAGAAGAACTTGAGCACTGAATAAGCTCATACTTACAAAACTGGAGAAAACAGAAGGCAAGTTTTGTACACCTTCAGTATAAGAATAATCATATCATGTGATTTTTAGGACAATTAGATGTTAGAAAAAATGAGAAATACTAGTATTGTAGCAATGCCCATATGTTATAGTTTATATAAATGTCTGAATCACAATGGTATGTTTACTCAAATATTTTATTTAAAAGCTTACAATAGTCAGTTACAAAAGCTTACAAAGACAGGTAATTAAATATCTTCACAATTTTGTGTATGTTTTCATTTTTAACTTTGCTTTTTGACAGATTCTTACTCTACTAAAGTGTTTAATTAGCACAGGTGAGATTCATTAAGGAGTTAGTTGCTTTAGTTTCCTCTTTTTTTCTTTGAAACAAGGTCGGAAAGACAAAGATGTGCTTGAAACAGATTTACATTTAGTGAAAAACAGGATAAAGATATTTTCGAAAGCTCCATAAGGCTTGGAGACTAGTGTATCAGGATGGCTTAATGTCAAATGTTTTATGTATATACATATATGTTTTAAGATATATAGAGAAATGTTCTAACGTGTGCAAATACAGTTTGCTTTTATTATAGTTTGCCTTTTACTGTCTCAATTATTAACATCCAACTTGAAAATTTAATTTTAGCAGTTAGTAATGACTCCTTCCCTACCGCTAAAAAAGTAAGTGTATCCTCCATGTCTCTGCATGTTTTCACCCTTCACGCACAAAAGTGTCAGTTTGCCAAAAGTCCTTGACCTTGCTCCTCATATCTGTCATATTTCTTTATTTTCATACTTTCATTACACCCATCTTGGAGCTCAGAAAACAGAAGACCCTGCAATTAACAAGACATATTTATTTATTTATTTATTTATTTATTTATTTATTTATTTATTTAAATTCAGTTAGCCAACATATAGTATATCATTAGTTTCAAATGTAGTGTTCAGTGATTCACATATTTTTAGAAGGAAACCTCCTACTGATCTGTCTTTGAGACCTGAGACTTTGGAATCTCAGTCCTCTCCACTTCCAGTAAGTGACTTCTCCCCCAGCTGACCTCTCTTTTTCAAATACAATATTTCCCTCAAAATAAAATTTCTTTTTAAGAGTATACGATTTATCCCAATCCACACATAATAGTAACCTGGTTTTTACTGTATATACTCCATTTTTATATTATATTTTAAGGATCCCTTTAAACTTATTTTCTTAGTCATTTACCACTGTTAATACAGATAACACTAGTTTCAACTTTAAAAGAATGATAGAAATTATGCTCTATAAATGTCAATTTCAAGAATGGAAAACATGCAATTTTAAACAACATAATCAGTTTCATTTTTAAGTGATCAAAATATGCAGCTTTTGAACTTTTTGGAGGAAGGGGATCTCCATTTCAAAATTGTGGGTGGATAGATAAATGCTCGGACACTGTAGATGTGACCTTCATTATGTTTCCTATAAAGAATTGGAACTGCTCTGAAGAGAAATTAAGTTCATGTTCTTTTACTTTCCTTTAAAAACTAATAATTGCTGAGAAGAAGAACACTCACATTAGCTATATCACTATCTAGAATGCCATTGTTAAAAAATTAGGATATAAAGTATTAATGTGCTAACTAATTTCTATGTTTTGGACATTCAGATTATTGGGGGTAGGTAAAATGCACATTCGAAAACTACATATTTTTGGTGATTTGATTTTGTTTGGAAAAGTACCAGTTTGTATATCACATCTTGAGAATTATAATTAACTGAAATCATTTACTATTTGTCCAAAAGAAGATAATAAAAGGGAAAGAGCCAAGAAGTGAGTGATTTATCTGTCAGAAGTGCTCTCAGTAAATTTGATAAAAATACCTATTTAAAAAATACATACATATTTTAAATCAAATAAATATCATACACTTATATAGAGATCCATTTGTGTTTGACCAATCCATGGCAACAGGACATATACACTCTAGTTTCCATTGCAAACCAGTAAATCCTGAGCACAACATTACTAATATCCAGTCTTTCTATAAATCATTAGACTTTCTACTTATCCCATATTTTGAAATGCTAAAGTAAACCAAGTGGTTATAAATTTGCAGAGTTAGACCTTTCCTAAGTCTCTTTGTGACAGAAATACAGGGAAATGGAAGATTCCTTTTTTTTTTTAAAGAAAGCAATTTTTTTTTAAGATTTTATTTTATTTATTTGACAGAGAGAGAGGGAGAGCACAAGAGAAGGAGAAGCAGACTCCCCGCTGAGCAGGGAGCCCAATGCAGGGCTGGATCCCAGGACCCTGGGATCATGACATGAGCCCAAGGCAGAGGCTTAACTGGCTGAGCCACCCAGGCATCCTGGAAGATTCCTTTTTCTTAAAATTCCAGGCATTTTATTTCTTAGACTTTCTTTCCAAATTATGATATTTTATGTTTGATGCTACTCGGGTGATGCATTAAAATGTTTATTTATCTTCAAGTTGGTAATTTAATTTTTTTAAACAAGTGTTCTTGAAACATATTGACTTCTTAGATCCTCCAAAATAAAAATAATTATCCTTTAAACAAACTTTAGATCCATGTTTCTGTGGTAAATAGAGAAAAATAGAATATAGGTTTAAAATTTAGAAGATAATTCTTTTAATTACCAAGACTTACCCCTTTAGATAATTAATGCTTGGCAAAAAAAAAAAAAAAAGAAAGAAAGAAAGAAAAAGAATGAAGAATTACAGCATATTTAAGTGCAACCCACAAATCAGTGTAGCAAAGCTGTTTAGTTGATTAATTTCTCCTTAACTCACCCTGCAAGTTGCACTGAGAGACTTAATGACTTCTAGCAGACTACAGGATACTTGAGAACTTATTTTACTTAATAAATATTCTAAATATGTTGGCTAGGAATTAGATACAATCAGATTAGTAAATTAGTTTAAATAACAACACTTGATGGGTAGCTACAAATTAGTATGATTTAATAGTAGTTTAAGTGTTAGAAAACCTCTGAATTATGTGGCATATTTTTTGTTTCCAAGAGAAACAATAGGAAGAAGCATATCCATGGAAGTTCACTATTGAGTACAATATCCTACTAAAAATAATAGTAATACTATTTTTAAAGTTTTAAGGGAAACCAATAAAACATTTCTTAGGTTCTTTTCTGCCAAAACTAAAATAATAGAGATGTTTTCTCAAATAGAGTATGACTTCCCCCCTTTAAAACTGATGATTATGCAAGTTTTTTCTTGGTCACACACAGTAGACTCTCATTTTTACTGATACAATTTAATTTTGTTCATTTATTTTTCTATTTTCTTCTTAAAGTATCATTTAATCTAATAACAGAGGCGGGTACCTTTGCCTTTAATTGTTCAGACTGAGAAGACAGTAATATTCACATTTAGATATAACATTTTATTCCAAATGCCTTAAGTGCTATGTTTATAAAAAATTTTTTAGAACATTTCTGTTACTTTTTTCCCCTTTGGAGTCCTCTTTTAATTCACAGTTATTTCTAAAACTTCAAATTCAAATACTCCTTTTATTGATCTCTATCTCCCTTTTTATTCTCATATCTTGATCCTCTCTTCTCTTCCTTCAGTAACAATAGGTTTGTTGTTATTCGTTATGCACAACTGGCTATATCTTCTTTCTGTGCCTCTGCACATGGCCTTGAAATAACTACAAATAGCTTCACCTGGCTAACTCCCGATCAAGCTAGTCAGACTAAGCTCAGGTGTCACCACTTCAAGAAGTTTCCCTGATCCCAGGCTTGAGTTAGAGGCACCCACCACTACCAGTATAATGCACCCCTTATCATTTCCCATGGTAAGAATACTTAGTAGTGTTGATAACCCACTAGAATGATAGCTCCCAAAAGGCAAAGGCTGTAGATTAATTATATATGTAGTGCCAGTGCTGAGACCACATTATACTCAGTTATAATTTTTTTTTTATACTCAGTTATAATGTAAGAAATCAGTAAATAGGTGTATAACTGAGAAGCTCAGTTGCTGGATATACTAATGAATCAGTGCACAAATGGCCCTGTGTTGGTTGACTATACGTCACTCATCATCGTAGTAGAGTGGTACAAAGAACTATTTTAAGTAGTTCTGTTGTCATTTTCTGAAAATCCCCAGTATATAATTTAGAGTAACTCTTGATTCAGCTTATATATTATAGAGAATAGTCACTGTAATTCATACATATGAGAATCATCATTTTTTCTGACATTGCACATCACTTGGATAAATTTGAACTCATTTTCATCTGCCAGATATATTACGTATGCTAACAGATATTTATATTTACTTCCATGGATCATAACTGCTTCATAGAAAGACCTACTTTGATGAATGGAATCTGTTGGTTGGAGATATATATATATATATATAATATATATATGTGTATGTTTATGTCCAATTGGTAGGCAGAGAAGGTACTTTTGTGTTTTGATATCATTACGTTGAGTGATTCTCAGGGTTCAATATTGGTTTGAAAATAATGATTTTGAGCTTTTTCCAGGCATTGTACATATTTAGAATCATATTTTTTTAGGAAAGCAGTCTGAATACATATCATCCTTCTTTCTGAAGCACACAAAGGAAAAAGCTGTCTTAGTTCACCTCATGCATGGACTTAATACAGTTTCCAACAATAAAATATATGTTGATTATTGCTTTGCACTGTTGTATCAGCCTCATTAGTTTTATTACACAGCTTGAAATGGTTTCATGCCAAATTAAAAATCTAGGTTATTCAAAGGATTAAGGTTGCTAGTTCAGCCTGAAAAAATTTCAAACTCACCCATATTAAAAATTTCATTTTCTTATCATTCTATTGCAAAACATTTTTCATAATGGTTATAATTGTATATGTTATCCTCTCAAAAGCACTTAGAATTAAATTATTAAAAACATATACTTTACATGTATACTAGATAGTGGCTTTTAAAACAGTAATTATTAATAACTGACAAAGTATTTAAAAAGTTTTAATGTCATAAGTAAAGCAGTATTTTTCCAAAATGTATTCCAGAAATTATTAAATTACTTGGTTCTTAATATATGATATTTGAATAATCATACATGACCAAATAAATTTGGAAAACATTGAATTAAGCTCTAATGTGAGTTTCATTAATGCTGAAGTTTTCAGTCTGTTGTGTACAATGAAAATTAAAATAAGCTCTCTTTTTTATTTTTTAAGATTTTTATTTATTTATTTGATGGAGAGAGAGATCACAAGTAGGCAGAGAGGCAGGCAGAGAGAGGGGGAAGCAGGCTCCCTGCTGGGCAGAGAGCCCAATGTGGGGCTCGATCCCAGGACCCTGAAATCATGACCTGAGCCGAAAGCAAAGGCTTTAACCCACTGAGCCACCCAGGCGCCCCAGTAAGCTCTCTTTTTAAGGGCATCCGTGAGAGTAAAAATATTTAACTCCTCAGTTCTCAATTTATTTTACTTTTCAGCCCTATTCAGTATTTCCAGTGACCCTCCTTATTTTCACAATTCAAATTTGTTATTTGATTATGAAGAGGTAATGCATTTAGAAACATCAAAATGTATAGCCAGTGTCTAGTTTAACTTTCCACATTTTCTTTATGCATAGACTAGTGCATACATACATTATTCTCCCTATTTTACACAAAGATTAGTGTGACAATATGTAGATTAGAAGATGTAAATATCTTGCCCTTTTACTTAATAGAATATCCTAGAAATCTTATTAAATCAGTATATAGATTGCTTCCTTGATTTTTGTTTTAGTTTTGCTTTGTTTTTACAGTTCTATAGGATTCTGTTCCATAGATACACACAGTTGATTTAAACTATTTTTAGAGTTGAATATTAAGTTGTTTCAAAAGATTGCTACTACAGACAATACATTATTTGTATCTGTGCTGGTATATCTGAGAGATAATTTCGCCAAAAGTGAAACTGCCTAGTAAAAAAGTACTGCAATTATAACTTTGATTAAGATTGCCCAATTGGCACCTATAGGAGTTAACAAACACATAGTCTGGCCACGAGAAGGTGGTGCCAATTGTTTTTGTCCAATCTGAGATAGGAAATACCATATTAGTGTCATTTTAATATGTATTTTTATTAATCTGAGCATAGTTGAGTATCATCTTTCCATTGGTTTCAGTGTCCTTTGTATTTCCTGTTCTATCTTTTCATATGCTTCACTCACTTTTCTGATAGATTTAAGTTGATCATTCTCTTGAAGCTTGATAGACACTTTTGTGAGGGAGATTTGTAACTCATATAACAGAAACATACACACACACAAAGGGTGAGAGAGAGAGAGCCTCAGATAATACCACAATCCCATCTAACACTTCGTTTGAAACTTTGTGAGATCTTACAATGGAAGACTCAACTATGCTATAACCAGATGATTGACCATAAAAATACCATATGATGCAGTAATTCTACTATGGGGTATTTACCCAAGGAAAACAAAAACACTAATTCAAAAAGATATATGTACCCCTATGTTTATTCCAGCATTGTTTACAATAGTCAAGATACCGAAGCAACCAACAATAGACGAGTGGATAACAAAGATGGTGTGTGTGTATATACATATAATTTGTGTTACAGTGTAATGAATTACTAGTGTAATGTGACTGTGTTACTAGTGTAGTGTGTTTGTTAACTCCAATAGGTGGCATGTATATATATATTCAGTCATAAAAAAGAATGAAATCTTGCCATTTGCAACAACATGAATGGATGTAGAGGGTATAAGGCTAAGTGAAGTAAGACAGAGAAAGACAAATAACATATTATTTTACTTATATGTGGAATTTAAAAAATAAAACAAAAAAGAAAAAGAAAAACAACAAACAAATAAAGAACAAGTGGTTGCCAAAGGGAGGCAGGTGGGGGGATGAGTGAAATAGATAAAGAGAATTAAGAAGTACAAACATCCAGTTACAAAATAAATCATGTAGATGAAAAGTACAGCATAGGGAATATAGTCAATAAGATTGTAAAAACATTGTTTGACAACAGATGATGACTATACTTGTGGGCACTGAACACTCTTTAAAATTGTTGAATCATTATATTGTATACCTGAAACAAATATAATGATGCATGTTAATTATATATCAATAAAAATAATAAGATGTGATATAACAAATACATCTTGTTTTAAGGTACTAAGTTTATGCGACAGGTAGATAAGTTATGCAATAGGTGCAGTAATAAATACTACCCTGTCAAGTATTTGTCCAGATCTATTTCAGTGAGAATGCTCTTTCCCAGCATTTCCTAGCTGCTGTTGAATGGTTCTCCTTCATTAATAAGAGCAAAATCTTAACTGCATAAAGGCTTGAAAGTCTGGTTTTTATCAGTTCTACAGTCTGTGGTGTCTTCTTTGCCTCCGCTATATGGGTCTGCTTTAATTTGTCTTATAGTGTCTTTCCCCCTTCTGCCACTATGCATTTATTCACATTTTCCACTCACTAGATACATCTTCCTCCCTGCTTTTCCTACTTAAATACTACATATCCATTTAATCTCAGTTAAGTTGTCACTTCCTCAAGAAAGCCTTAGTTGAATGTCCAGTCTAACAGAATATCAAGTACCTTTCATCTGTATTATATTTTATAATTGCTATTTTAAGAACTTATTTGCATGATTACTTGATTAATGCTGTCTCCTTGATAAAACTATCAACTGACTCCTCAAGACAGTCTTAGTTCACACCGTACAAATATTATGGAAATGTACATTGAATAAATGAAGTGTGCAAATTCCCAAATGAATTTAATCATGAAATCCTCATTTTGAGGTGGAATAACTTACAAGACTAGGGTTCTAACAAATGTATTTTGGGAAATATCACATAGAATAATAAAGCTAAAAGGAAACTTTAAGGCTGAATTCCTTCATTAAATAACAAACCTGATTCCCAAAGAAGTTAAGTAACTTGACCTAATTCAGAGAAGAAAATGTTGACTTGTTCTAGGCTAAAACTACAATAGAAATCTCTTGGCTCTTAGTTTAGCTTTATTTCCATGATGTTATTGAGTTAAAAATAAACTTCTGTGACTTTTTTGTTTGTGTTTTTTAAATGTTAGGATTTTTCGCACATAATGAAACTTTTGTGAATTAGGAGTAGGTAGGTAAAGCCTCTATAATCATAATTTTTAAGAAAAAAATTTAAGACAATTGAGGAGATAGATGCATTAAGAAAATATTACATGAAAGAATCTTCATTTAAATGTGCAGGAAGTTCCTGTGTTCTTCAAAAACAATTATGATTTTTGATGAAAATGTTTTAAAAGCTAAAAAATATTTAGATTGTAAATCATTGTGAAATTTTAAAAATGTGGTTACTGAGTTAAAAAAATAAAAATAAATGTACATACAGAATGAAATGCAAATAATTTTTATGGGACTAATAGGAACTTTGTCCACCAGTGAAGCCTGCCATTCTATCTTAATCATCACTACTGCTTTGTAGAAAAAATAGAACATCAATTCATTTTTCCTATTTATTTTTACCTTTCAGTGTGATGGGTGAATCTTTGTTAGTGGAGACTCCGATGAAATCTTTAGAATCAAAGTCAGTAAACACTCTGGAAACAGATTACTAACAGCCCAGGAATTATCTTGTATCATGTAATGACAATCAAATTGGAAGAAATTTCACATTTCGCAATTATGTTATTAATTTCAGTTTCCTAAAGCCAAATTTGTTTAATTAAATATACATTTTATCTTTAATGTTCTGGAAATTTTTTTAGTGACTGCGTAAAAAATTATTGGCCCTAACAACAGCTAAAGATCATTAGATAACTGCCATCCATTGTTTCCACTGGACTGTACTGACTCACTCTTTTGAGTTGGTGTACTGACACCAACTGAGCATGTTTTCATCAATCTTATTTGACTTGTGCAAAGTTCACTATGAATTTAGGAGCAGATGGGCCAAAATATCTGATGTTTGGGCTATATCTTCTTTCATTATGTTTAATTATTTAATTGAAAGAAAGAAAAATAAATAGTAAGTCTGTTAAATACATGTATATATACCCAGGCACACAAATATAGACATATTTATATATATAGTATGTATTAACATATATATTTATATAAATGATAATATTCTGCAATAGACACCACTTTCTCCTAAATTTTTACTAAAATGTTTATTTTCATGTGAATATTGAAATTGCTTCAGATTTACATATTTTGAGTATAATACCTACAAGAACTTCATTTCTGTCTCCCAAAAAATATGCATTGCAGACAGAGACTATAGCAAGTAAGGATATGTGGTTAATTTTCACTGAGAATTTTAGGAATATAATGGCTCTCTTGGAGCTGGGCCTTGAAACTGAGTTTTGTATAATAAGACCACCAAAAACATCATTACTGGCAATAAATAATGAAGATCTTTTTATAATCATGAAATTTGTGGTTTAAATGGGAAGATTAAATTTTTTATTGAATAGTATGCTGCATTACTAAAAATCTTTCACGTGAAATCCCAGAATCGTCTGAAGGCAGCAAATCTCTGTTTTCTCTCATCTGTGACTAGTGGGTTTTGTCTAAGAAAAATATAAAATGTTTTTATGCACTACTTGTATTCTATCAGGGGATTTCAAAGTTTTTCCAGCTTATAAAGATGATATGAATGCTAGTTCTTTAGCCTTTATTTATACTTTTCCTAAATATTTTTTTTGTGTGACTTGAAGGGAAAATTTACAATGAAATTGTTTAATAGTGAGCTCCTCAAAGCATTGCTACTTATCTGTGAATTTCAATAAGGTTTCCCTCAATGGCAAAAAAGAAACCAGTGGTTTAGCCCACATGGGTTCCCTGGTAAAGTCTACTGAACCTTTAAGTGAGATATTATTCAAATTCTTTACAATTTCCTCCAAAACATAGAAATGGTGGGAATACTTCACAATACATTCTATGAAACCAACATTACACTAATACCAAAACCTGACTAAGACATTAAAAGAGGAAAACTATGGACCAACATCTTTTATGAACGTAGATGTAAAAATCCTTTAAAAAATTAGCAAATAAAACCTAACAATATATAAAAATTATACATCATGACCAAATGAGATTTCTTCCAGTTATGCAAAACTGGTTCAACATTCAAAAATCAATGTAATTCAGTATTATCTACAATAGCCAAATTATGGAAACAGCTCTAGTATCCATCAACTGATGAATGGATAAAGATGTGAGATATATATTGAAATATTACTCAGCCATAGAAAAGAAGAAGATCTTGCCATTTGCAATGAGATGGATGGACCTAGAGAGTATTAAGTGAAATAAGTGAGTCAAAGAAAGACAAATACCATATGATTTCACTCATATGTGGAATTTAAGAAACAAAACAAACTAGCAAAGAAGAAAAAAAAAAAAAGAGAGGCAAGCCAAGAAACAGACTTAACTATAAAGAACAAATTGGTGGTTACCAGGGTGGAGGTGGGTAGGGGAATGGGTTAAATAGATGATGAGAACTACGGAGTGCCCTTATTGTGATGAGCACTGGATGTTGTATGGAACTGTTGAATCACTATATTGTACACCTGAAAATAATATTACACTGTATATTAACTAACTGGAATTTAAGTAAAAACTTTTTTTAAAAGTCAGTGTAATTAATCACATCAATAGGCTAAAGATGAAAAATCACATAATCAAATCCATAAGCAGAGAAAAAATATTTGACAAAAACACACACCCATTCATAATAAAACCTCTCAGCAAACTAGGAATAGAAAGGAACTTCCTCAACTTGATAAAGAACATCTACAAAGTATCTACAGTTAACATCATACTTAATAGTGAGAAACCAAATGGTTTTCTGTTAAGATTAGCAACAAGACAATGATGTTCTCTCTTAACATTCATTTTCAACATCTTACTGGAAGTCCTAGCTAACTCAATAAAAGAATAAAAAGAAGTAAGAGGCAGACTGGGAAAGAAAAAATAGAATTGTTTTTATTTGTAGAAGAAATTATTATCTATGTAGAAAATCCCAAAGAGTTGAGAAAAAAACTCTTGGAACTAAGAAATAATTATAGCAATGTTGCAGGATACAAGGTTAATGTACTAAAGTGCATTGCTTTCCTGTATATCAACAATAAACAAATGAAATTTCAATTTAAAACACAGTATTATTTACAAAAAATTTAAAAAATTAAAAAATAAAACAGTGTTATTTACATTAGCACTAAAAAATGAAATACATATAAATTAATAAAATATGTATAAGATATATATGAGGAAAAGTACAAAACTCTGATGAAAGGAATTAAAGAAGAACTAAACAAATGGAAAGATATTCCATATTCATGGGTAGTAATATTTAATATTGACAAGATGTCAGTCCCTCTCAACTTGATCTATAGATTAAGTGCAATCCTAATGAAAATTTCAACAAGTTGTTTTGCAGATATCAACAAACTGATACTGAAGTTTTTATAGATAGGCAAAAACCTCAGAATAGCCAACACAGTATTGAAGAAGAACAAAGTTGGAGGACCAACACTTACTGACTTTAAATTTTACTATAAAACTACAGTAATCAAGACAGTGTGGTACTGACAAAGGAATAAACAAACAGATTAAACAGACTATAGAGTCCAGAAATAGATCTACACAATTATAATCAACTTATCTTTGAGAAAGCAGGAAAGGCAAAACAATGAAGCACAAATAGTCTTTTCAATAAACAGTGCTGGAACAACTGGACATCCACATGCAACAGATACACTCTTATACCATCCACAAGAAATAACTTAAAATGGATCACAGACCTAAATGTAAAAGGCAAAATGATAAAACTCCCAGAAGATAATATGGGAGAAATCTAGATGACTTTGGGTTTGACAATCACTTTTTAGATACAACACTAAGAGCATGATTCATGAAAGAAAGAATTGATAAACTGGGTTTCAGCAAAATGAAAACTTCTGTTCTGTGAAGACACTGTCAAGACAATGAGTAGATAAGCTACAGACTGGGAAAAACTATTTCTAAGAGACGTATCTGATAAGTGACCATTAACTCTAGAAAGAACTAAAATTCAACAGTAATAAAACAAAAACCCAGTTTAAAAATGGGCAAAAGATATGAAAGAAGATATACAAAAGAAGATATACAAAGTATATGAAGAGATGATCAACACAATACTTCATTAAGGAAATGCAAATTAAAACAACAAGATAGTACTACTCACCTATTGGAGTGGCTAAAATTTAAAATACTGACAATATCAAATGCTAAGAAAGACATAGAAAAGATAATCTCATTCATTACTGGTTGGAGCATAAAATGGTACAGCCACTTTAGAAGACAATTTGACAGGTTCTTAGAAAACTAAACATATTTTTTCCTGTATGATTCAGCAATTGCATGCCTTCGTATTTACCCAAATGATTTGAAAACTTATGTTCACACAAAAAACCTCCACATTAATATCTATAGCTGGTTTATTCATAACTGCCAAAACTTGGAAGCAACCGAGATGTCTTTCAATAGGTAAATGGATACATAAACTGTGCCACATCTATAAAGTAAAATATTATTCAGTGCTAAAAAAATAATGAGCTACGAGGCCACAAAATCGCATAGAGGAAACTTGAATGCATTACTAAGTGAAAGAAGCTAATCTGGAAAGAGTACTTACTATACGATTCCAACTATATGATATTCTGGAAAAGGCAAAACTATGGAGACAGTAAAATGATCATTGATTTTAAGAGGCTTGGAAAGAAGTTAGGATGAATAGATGGAGCATAGGGGAATTTTCGGGCGGTGAAATTGTTCTGTGTCATATGGTAATGGTAGACACTCATCAGTATACATTTGTCAAAACACATAGAATGAATAATATACACGATGAATATAAGCCACGAACTTTGATAAGTTGTATTAGTGTTTTTTCATCCACACTGGTGCAGTATGACTGGGGAGGCTGTGTGTGGGGAGGTAATATAGATTGGGACTCTACTTTTCTGCTCAGTTTTGCTGTAAACCTAAAACTTCTCTAAAAAAAGAAATCTGCTAATTTTTTAAGAAAGCAAATAGTTCCGGTATTTTTCAGCTGAAATAGAAGACAGACTGAAATTTTTGATAATCATAACTTTATGTACATCATACTTTTATATATAGTATAGTATAGTATAATACAATACAGTACCGTATAGTATAGTATATCATATATGTGCTTTTGGTATCTAGCCACAACTTGTTGGTGTTTCCCTTCATATGAATTGGTTCTGCCCTGTTGATCCATGCTCATTAACCTTCATTTACTAATATTCATTTCACCTATTATATCTAGTATGTCTCTATGAAAATAAAACATTTATTTAGAATCTAAAATTACCAGGAATAATGAGGTAGTGTTATGTCTAATGATTGAGATTGTGCTTTATCTTTTCTATTCCTGGGCTAGTTTTTGTTAAACCTACTCCAATGTCCAAAAATCTTGATGTTTTATCTCCTTTTTCATGACTGATATTAAGCTTCTATAATTTTTCTCTCGGCTTGCAAAGTGGACAATTGAATAAGTGCCTAAATTATTATTTTATACTTGACCAAAGCATTTAAAATTATTTCCTTCTTGAACAAATTTTGAGACCTTTGTTTTGTGACTAGAAGGGCAATGATTTTAGAGTTTGTGGCTTTCATTTTAAACATCTGCACACGTAAATGTATCTAAACCACTCTCCTTAGAGAGTTGTGAATTATGACGTAGGGCCGATTGGAAGAGATGACCTTTTCAATTCAAATCATTGTGTAAATTGTCACTTCTTTGTAACAGCTGAGCCTACAGAGCAAAAATGAGTTAGTCAGATGTTTATTTCATGGAACATGATTGTAGAAAATGCACCTGCCATGCTATAGGCATGACATTTTTAAGGAAATTTGCTTGTTTTCACATTTAGTATAAATTATGCAAGACATTCTTGGAGCATGGTTTTGGTGCTGTAGCCAGTTTGACTTCAGCACTCAATGGCTGTCTAAAGTAGAATATGCAACCTAAGGATGATTAATGTTTAATAAATAATACATATATAATAAGAGATATCATAAAAAATTCTATTCCCCAAAGTATAAATACAGCTCACAGAGCGTGAAGGCATTTGAAATCCTTTATGGAGAGACAATAACCTATAGGAGTTATGAGCATGGACTCTGGAGCCGACAACTTGAACTGGAATCAGATTTCTGTCACTTTCTAGTTCTATGACCTTGGGAAGCCATTTAACATTCTCTGTGCCTGAATTTCTTCATTTGTAAAACAAGGATAATAATGTCTTTTGCCTACTTTAAAAGTTAATTATGGGGATTAAGTTGGCTAATACCTGCCTGGTATATAGTAAGCTGTCATGATGATGATGATCATGGTGTTACTTAGGTCAATTTACTGATGTATAAGGCACTTTATTCATTACCTAGAGTTAGATATGGTGCAGGTGCTTTCAGAGACATGATTGGTCTGTTAGGAAATAGTGTAAAACTTAATTCATTTGGACAAAAGAAAAAGTCTGAATATTTCTGATAAAGTGATATTTTATTTCTTTCACTTACCCATTTTTAACCACGTACTTTAATTCACTTTAAGGCACACAAACATAAATCATTTCCTTCCTTCATTCAAATGTATTTAAAGGAAGCAGTGATGTAGAGTAAATAATAATCAGACTCACCTGATAACGTTATTTCTACTCCACTTTTTGACAATTATTTTTAAATCTATTTCTGAGTCCATATCCTCATATATAAATTGGTGCTTTTAAGTTATTATAGGAAATAAGTGAGATAGCCTATGTATAACAATTAACTTTGTGCTGGTTCCTTTTGAAGATGCTCTGAAGAATGAACTTATTAAAAAATAAAAAATAATAATATAAATTAGCATAGAATTTGTGAGAGGTTAAAAATTTATTTTCTTAAAGATATTAGGCATGGAATTAGAACTGTCACTGGGACATAGTGGTAAGTTTTTAGTATCTATATTTATTTGTCTTATCTTGACAGCAAATACAAGTTTTCTTGATCAGAGGAAGACAAATTATTTACTTACAGAACATGTTAGCATTTGTTCCCAATGCCACATTTCTCCATCCAGTGACATGATCAAGGCAGATGTCATCAATCTGCTACAGGAGAGAAACATTGAAATTATGATTTTCAAAGCTTTCCTAGGAACGATTGCACAGCTGTCTTCCTTTGGAGAGAGGGACAGAAATCTTTACTCCCTAATTAATTACACCATTTCTGGGAAGAAGAGAGGAAGATATTTAGATTGTTACAACACTTTGTAATATAAACAACTGGCCTTGTTTTTGTGTGTTTTTTATTATCCTTCGAAAAGGGAACAAATGACTCCAGGAAAGGTAAACTTTTAAGTCTGTCTAGGATATTTTACTATCTTTCACATCCAAGACTTGTTTGTCATCCACTCATCCTTTAACCCAGGTTGCCAGTAATTTTTGCTAAAAAAGCCTTGGCTATGTAGTAACATGAAAATATCCACATTGTTTCCTGATTTACAGCAGGTGCTCAGTAATGGTTGACTGGTTGGAGAACTGAAGGCAGTATCTTGTGATATTACAGAATAAATGAAGAGCATGTATATCCATATATGGATAAGACTTTCCCGTTGCAATCCGGCCCCAGCCTATCACACTAATGGCATTTTCTACCAATGCTCCATCCATTCTACCTTTAGCCACAGTGACCTTACCAACTTCTCATAGTCCAATACTTTACTTCTGATGATCTTTTGTATTTTTTATCTCTTCCCAGGCAATGTCATACTTACTTTTCAGTCCAGCTCAAAGCTTAGTTCTTCTGTGAATTCCTTTCAGATTTCCCCAGGATGAATTTGTTGGTCTTTCCTTTGTTCTCCCACAGCATTCTGTTTATATAGTGGTGACCGTTTAGACAGAATATGGTAATATGACCTATTACTAACTACCAAGACTTTCCAAGTTTAAACTTAACATTTTTACTCATAAAGCATACAAAAAATGAAAAGAAGAAAAAATGCCCTGCTCCCAGACAATACATGTGAATTTCTAGGAATTGTTTCACCATTTGAGTCTTACCAGTGTGGCTGTAACTTCCTTGGTGTTGTTAGGCAAGTTTGCTACCATCCTTGAGAATGCTTATGGATAGTGGAAAGGCCAGAGCAGCTATTCATAGCCCCAAGGGTTACATCAATATTACACACTGCCTCTGTAGTTAGTCATTTCCCCATTGTTTAAATGGCATAAATTTTAAAATAACCATAAAAATTTGAATAATTATTTTTTGGATCTTCCCATATTTAGTTTGCCAGATAAATAATATTTTATGGTATAGGTTTTGGAAAGTTTATTCTATTGTAGGCATCTGGTTAGTTGTCTGATTCAATCTGATCCTCAGAGTCTTATTTTTTTTACTTTGCCTTGTATTGTAAAATATAATATATAGAAGAGTTTGTGAAACATAAATGTAGAGTCTAATGTTATTATAAAATTACTAACCATGTAACCCTCACCTATCCAAGAAATAAAATATATAGCATACCAGTCTCTCTTAATTATTGTAGCCTTGATAAGTTTTTAAAAATCTTATTAGCTTATATAATTTTCTTCTAGAGTTTCTTGCATAATATTTTTTAATTTTAATTTTCCAATTAACATCTTTCATGAAGATAGAAGCATTTTCTTTTATAGTACATCATTAGTTCCAGATGTAGAGTTCCATAATTCATCAGTTGTGCTGGGTTTCTTGCAATATATTATTACAAAAATAGATAAATAAACTGATAAAACACAATAGGGAGTCCAGAAATAGATAAAGTCACTTGATTTATGACAAAAGCATCAATATAATCCATTGGGCAAGATAAAGGTCTTAAATTAAAAAGTCTGGCATGCTGTATAAGGAAAAATTAATCTTGACAACTATTTCACATTAAATGAAAAAATAATTTGAAAAGAATCATGAGGATAAATGTAAAAGGTAAAATTAAAAAAAATGTTTCTATATGCTGGCTAATTGAACATAACAAAAAATAATTTAAAATGTTTCTAGATAAAAACATAAATATCTTCATGATCTTAGGATAGGCAAGGTAAAGAGGATACACAGAACACTAACTTTAAAGAAAAATTATTTATAAGTTTAAACTTAAAATATTCAACTTCGTGCATGTGTCCAAATCATATGATGAACATAGCTCAGTATCACTAGTTGTCAAGGACTACAAGGAAAATCCGTAACACTATTATACATCCACAAGAATGGTTGAAATGGGAATAGGATGTCAACTGACAAATACTCACATATATTGCTTGTAGTACTGTAACTGGAACAACTACATGGGAAAACTTTTGGTGATATCTATGTATTAAAGTTGACAATAACTGAATAATTCCATTCTGTGTGTTTATTCAATGGAAAGTAATGTTTATGGTCAAGAAAAGGCATAAAATTATGTTTATAATATCACTATTAATGATAACTAAAAGTTTTTAAATAGTCCAAAAATCAACAGAAGAATGCGTAAAGAGTTATGGCATATTCAAAGAAAACAATTGCTAGAAACACCAGCATGGTTGAATCTCCCAAACACAATTTTGATTACAAAAATATGACAGAAAAAGTATATATTGTGTGATTCTATCTTTATAAAACTTTCACAAACAAAATTGATCCATAATGATAGAAATCAGAAGAGTGATCGTCTTTGAGATGGGAGCTGACTAGGAAAATCTCTCCCAACAGTAATGCAGTGGAGGGAATATTCTGGCAATGGAAGTAATATAAATCTTGATATGAGAGTAAGTTGAATGACCAACACATATGTATAAAGCTTTTAGCTATATTCTTATAAAAAAGTGAGCTATATCCATAACATTTATACACTTTAGTATATGTAAGTTATATCCTAATAGAAAGGGGAATATTGTGTGCCTGAGTGGTTCAGTTGGTTAAACATCTGCCTTTAGCTTGGGTCATGATCCCAGGACCCAGATTGGGGTCCCTTCTCAGCAGGGATCTGCTTCTTCCTCTCGTCTGTGTTCTCTCTCTCTCAAATAAATAAATTTTTTTAATAAGGGGGAAATATTTACTTGGCTTTTTGCATTATTATGTAAATTTTAGAATAACAACTTTAATAATATTTATTACAAAAAGTTGTTGGAAATGTATTTACTTTAGTGATCAATTTAGAGAAAATTGACATCTGTGTAATATTAAGTATTCTAAATTCAAAATATGACATATCTTTTCTTTTTAAAATTCTTTTTCTTTTTTTCAAAGATGTCTTATTTTTTATATATGGAGTTTTCATATACTATGTTAGATTTATGTTTCATAATTGCTCTTTTTGATGTTATTACAAAAAATGATTTTGTTTTCACTGAGGATTTCTTCTTATTTCTCCTATAACTCACCGGCCCTTATACAGCTCTTGATAAATAATAAAGTTTCAATTCATGTTTATGGAATCTGATGCAAAGCTAATAACACAAGTCACCTCTTTGCATTTTCAACAATTCTAAATTAATATGAGTACTTCTAATATTATGATATACAGTACTTTTTAATAAAACCTGTAAAACTCAAAATAATAGTAACCACTTATAATCTTAACAAACATTTTATTGTGTTTTTGCAATATACCAAGCACAGTGCAAAATAATTTACATATATAACCATAATTAGCATTCACTCAAACATAAGATTTAAGTTTCATAATTATACTCTTTTTATAGGTGACAAAACAAAGGCATAGACATTAATAGCCCTGATACCACACATTCAGTTAGTTAGAGGCAAAGCCAAGTCAGTGATCCAGAGATTTCTGACTCCAATGAGAATGAGTTTAAATATAATTTAGTTTCCCCTTCCTTAATTATAGGATTCAGTATGATTATTGATTAAAACATACCCATGCTTCCTTATACATGCTTTAGTATAACAAAGACTATTTATAATCCTCTTCCATGTGGGGTTTAAGTGTTTTAATCAAGTGTTGATTAAGCTCAAATATTGATTAAGGGCACATTTCATCATATTGAAAAATAATTCCACTTCATTATAAATGGACTAACCCAAATAATTACTATTTCCCAAATAGTGTTACAGACTGTATTATATGTTTAATGTGGATACAAAATATATGTTAAGTCCAAATTTGCTCTAATGGACATGTTCTTTAGTGGAAAACACAGTGCTTTTTCAAGTGACCAGTAAATTTAGCCTCAGTATTTTAAAAAATGAAAAAATTCTGTACTCTGTTAAAATTACACTGTTTAAAGATATAAAGTGTAATGGGATATATGTGTAATTGATGCTTTTATAATAATAGCAGTCATTGGACTTTCTTGATATTATTTTGTAAATAAGTTAATTCATTGAACAGAAATTTGAAGTAAATTAATAAAAACATCTTTAGTTAAATGCAGTTCATGGAAGAGGATTATGGTTTTCACAGCAGGTAAAGCACTGCCAAATGCATTATTTAAAAAATGTCAATGAGCCAACTGATTTTTACTAAAATATAAACCATATAACCAAAGTGAAGTTCATGATTCTACACAGTGAGTAAAAGGGAATTACTTAGATAAGACCACATCACTGTATGGTTAGTGGTGGCAACCACTTCAGTTTGAAATGAAGGATTTTACAGTGGTAAAACTTAACTTAATGGGCCAGTTCACTCTTTGTCAATCATACTGTTAAAATTTACTACTGGAATATTGTAGGGAATTACCATACATTCAGTTTATTTGTAGCCTCTGTCCTGTATATCAGCAGAACTTTCTTTTTCTCAGAAAGATGAGACAGCAACAGCGCAGTAAATCTGAAAACAACAAAAGCAATTACACTTTTTTTTTAGCAATTACGCTTTTTAAAGAAACAGAAAAATACGCATACACTCACGACACACATAACACAAACTCTTGAGCTTTATTTGTTTTAGAACTTCATACCATAAATAACATATTTCAATAAGATTAAAAATAGAGGTCATTTTGCTTATTTAACCCACTCATGATATACTGAATTTAAACAGTGATAATGTATAAGAAAATATCTTATTAGTGCCATAGAAATATACCCACACTATCGAATTTAATGAATTTCATCTACATATGGAGTCTATACAAAGGAAATTGATTAAATTAATGCTTATCATCTTATTTGGGAAATCATTGGTCTACTTTAATAGAACTTTCATTAATGCTTTTAAACTTAAAAAATGTTTTTCTCCCCCAAACTCTTTTTAAAGGATAAGTCAAGAATGACAGCAGAAAGATGGCAGAAGAGGTACCTGACTTTCTCTCCTCCCAGGAATGTATTGAATAGACAGTTACACATGGATCTATTCCCTCTGAGAAAAATCCAGAAACTAGTTGAGAAACTCCTACATACTAGCGACTGAGAAGATACCTATAATGAAACAGGTAGGAAAAGCTGAGACACTCTCACTCCATGAATGGCACCCCTGGCACAGCACCTTACAATTGGGGAATCTCTAGCTCCCAGCTTCTCCCTGGATGAAGGAACAAAGGGTTTGGACAAGACATTTAGCATCCCAACTTTTAAGGCTATTACCAGAGTGACTGACTCCCAAAGCACCTAACTCTGCAAGCCTGTGGGGCTCTGTATTCACAAAAGTCCTCAGAGACCACAGAAAACAGGCAGTTTTGAATGGCTATCCCTCCAGGCTCAGTGCAAAAGGATTAGGCAAGGCAAAATCCTCAGTTTCCGAAGGAGTTATTGATTATGTCATCAGGTTGGATATATAAGTATTTTATATTATTATATTATATTATTTATATTATATTACATTATTATTATAGAGAGAGAGAGAGATGGTATTTCTCACTCATCTATTAAATTATATAGGTAAAAATTGAAGAGTAAAAAAACCCATATCGAATGTAATTTTATACTCAACAATTGGTTTGCTCTTTAAAAAATTTTTCAATCTAAAACATATTAATATATCTATAATTTAGTAAAGTTTCAGATCGTATTTGTCATGTCTATATGTCTCTCTTACATCTTTTTCCAGATTTTAGGTGTTTCCTCAATTCCATGTTCAGTGAACTAGAACTTTTTCACCTCATTAGTATCATCAGAGGACTCTTATGTTTTAAATTTTTGTTATATAGCTTATGGTTAGCTTTATTCATATTGATGAGAATCACTTTATGTCTTATGGTTTAAAAAAAGGATTATTTTCATGAAATACTGCATGCTATTATTGCTGTTAACTATATCTCACTTTTTATTAATGTAGACAGCCCTGTAAATATTTGAGACTCAGGATGAATATGAATCTATTTTGTGAAGAAAACTTATATTGCTTTTTTTATTTTGTTAAGTCCTAAAGTTACAATTTAATGTTATGATGATGAGGGAGGGGGTATGTGAAATAAGAGAGATTAGTTGTCCCTTAAAATCTCAGGGGCAATAATCCTCTGTACATACTCTGCTATCATATAACAGGTGTTCTTCATTTTCCATATATTCTACTAATGTACAATAAAAAATGTCATCTACTATGTGTAGTTCAGGTAGCAAATGTACAAATTTGCATAAATTCATTCTACATGTTTGAAAGCTCTAAAATAAACACTTTTTTAAAGCGTGGTCACAAGTACTTATGGGTATGTCGAGAGGCATGTGTGTAAAAACCGTCTGTGCATTTGTAAATTCTAGTTCAGAAATGGGAAATTTATGTAAAGATTCATGTTCAGTTAGTTGGTTTCAATCATCACCCTTTGGATGCTCCTCCCTTTTTTGCTTTCTGTTTTATTTCTGACCTATGCTATTCTTTGATCTATATTCTTGGTTTTTTATCATTCTAGTTGTTGAAGGCATTTACTTTTGTGTGTTTGTATGACAACAGAAAATACTTTTGTTTAATTCTCTCCTTTTTCATATATCTTACTATGTTCCTATAGTACTGTCATGTGCTTGGAAGAATGAAAACCAAAAATCATGCTGAATGATGCTAATGGAGATTATAAGAAGTTAGTCTGTATCAGTCAAGGTATAGTTAGTAAATTGAACAGGGAAATTCAATGAATATGAAAAATTTTGAACTATGTAAAAGTTGATTAACTACTAAAAGAGATAAAAAAAAATCAGCCTAGGATATGGCAGCACAAAGTGGCTTCAACACCTAGGGCTAAGGAAAAAGTAAATGATGAAGAAATAGAGAGGAGGGTCCTGAAAGGCTGAGTGTCAGACAATTTCTAAGAGGATATTGCTCTACAAGGAGACACCATTTATGGTGAAGAAAAATTTGCTGGAATGTGCCCACTGTTGTACTGAAAGGCGTATTACTATTATTATGATAAAGAAGCTGTCCGGAGGGCATCAGCATAAGAACCACAAGAATTGCCACCAGTGTGATGAATGTATGCCAGTAATCTTGCTGTCACACTGAAAATCATGAAAACTGGAGGAATATAAAATTGTTTCCTCTCCTCCAGCCATCCAGTGTCCTGTGGCACCCTATACTGGCAGAATATAACCTGTAGCCAGCAAACAAAAAAGAAATGTAGGTCTGGTTCAAGACAGCAGCATAGGAAGACTCTGAACTCACTTCCCTCACTGAATATACCAAATTACACCTATTGATAGAATAATTCCTCCTGAATAAGAACTGAGGGCTACTGAATAACCAAATATAGAATAACAAGAGAACAACAAGAGAGATGGAGACATGGAAAAAAGGAACCCCCACCCCAACACTGTGAACAGCAGTGGGGAGGGATAGTACTGAGGGACCAGGGAACAGATCTCTCTGTCCTTAGACACAAAAAAAAAGCCACGGTTTGAAAGAGCAAGTAACACATAAAAGAGACAACCGTACAACTCTGCCAAGCATCAAAGAAGCTGTGGCAAAGCTCTCTAGACAGAGGGACTGGAGAATGACATGGTTTACATTCCCAACCCAACTTAAAAGCCTGTGGCAGGATCTGGACACCTTAATGGGCAGGTCGAGTTATCTCAGAGTTCTTGTGGTTTATGCAAGCCCAGAGTCCACAAACTCACACTAGTCTTAATAGCACCAGGACACAAAAAAAGCCCTGATTTAAAAGGACTAAGGAGCTCTTCTCCTCCACCCTAAAAGCCTAGACTGAGCAGTCTGGATGCCATAAAGGGTGGGTTTGGATTCCGTAATCGGAGAGTCCTGATGTCCTAATGGGTGGGTCCAGGCACCACAACTGATGGGTCCAGTCAATAACGGAGATGGAGACCTCAGCAACACCAGCGTCTACAAGCCCACACCAGCCCTGGTCACACTGGGGCACAGAAAAAAAGCCTCACGGTGAGCTTGCAACCTCAATAAGCCCAAGATCCTCAAGCCCCATGCCAGCCTCCCTATGGAGCTGGGGCACAGAAAACATGCTGTGGTTTTGTGTGGATTTTGTTTTGTTATTATTTTTAACTGTTATTTTAAATTTTTATTTATTATTATTTTTTTTTACTTTTTAAAATTTGTCTTGTCATGCTTTATTTTTTTCTTATTGATTTTGTTTGTTTCTTGTTCTTTTTCTTTTCTTCTTTTTTCTTTTCTCTCCTTTTTAATTTTTTCCTTTCTTTTATTTTTTCTTTATCATTTTATTATCTTTTCCTTATCATTTTATTATTTTTCCTTTATCATTTATTATTTTTTATTCTTTTTCTAAAAATTCATGGTTTGAAAGAGTAACATACACAAGACCACTCCTTCAACTTGAGAAGTAGCCTAATCCATAGAAACAAACACAGAAAGTCAAGCAAAATGGGGAGACAGAAGAATGAAAAAGAAAAAAACTCAAGAAAAGAATGTAATGAAACAGAGATAAGCAATATGCCTGATAAAGAATTTAAAGTAATGATTGTAAAAATACTCACTGGACTTCAGAAAAGAATAGAAAACTTGGGGGTGCCTGGGTGGCTCAGTCCATAAGTGTCTGCTTTTGGCTCAGGTCATGATCCCAGGGTCTTGGGATCAAGCCCCGCATTGAGCTCCATATCGGGCTCCTTGCTCAGC
This sequence comes from Potos flavus, assembly GCA_028534135.1. NCBI lineage: Eukaryota > Metazoa > Chordata > Mammalia > Carnivora > Procyonidae > Potos > Potos flavus. Next base: position 66,251,573 of record CM052887.1, on the reverse strand, counting down.
GGGGAGCCTGCTTCTCCCTCTGCCTGCAGTTCCCCGTGCTTATGCTTTCTCACTCTCTCTGTCAAATAAATAAGTAAAATCTTAAAAAAAAAAAAAAATAGAAGAACTCAGCGAGACCTTCAAAAAAGAGATGGAAAATATTAAAAAGAACCAATCAGAGTAGAAGTATACAATAATGAAATAAAAAACATACTAGAGGGAATCAACAGTAGATTCAAGGATGCAGAAGAACGTATCAGCAGTCTGCAAGACAGAGTAATAGAAAACACACAAGCTGAACAGCAATAAGAGAAAATAATTTAAAAAAAGGATAGATTAAAAGATCTCCAAAAACATCAAGCAAACAAATATTTGCATTATATAGGTCCCAAAAGAAGAAAGAAGGAAAGATGTAGAAAACTTATTTGAAGAAATAATAACTAAAAATTTCTCTAACCTAGGGAGGAAAATAGACCTCCAAGTCCAAGAGGCAGAAAGAGTCCCAAACAAGATGAACCCAGGAACCCAGGAAAACCCAAACAAAGATGAACACATTTTAATGGCACATTATAATTAAAATGTCAGGGCACCTGGGTGGCTCAGTCAGTTAAGCTTGGTTTTGGCTCAGGTCATGATCTCAGAGTTGTGAGATTAAGCCCTGTGTTAGGCTCCATGTTCAACATGGAGTCTGCTTAAGATTCTCTCTCCCTCTGTCCCTCCTCACCCCTCAAAAAAATAATCTTAAAAAAAAAAAAAAGAATAGTTATTTGTTTAACAGGACTTGGCCTTGCTATTAAAATCCCCGTGGTCTGAAATGATTCTCATACTGAGCTTAAAAATGGTTCTACACAAAATCCCATTTTCCACACTTTGAATATCATTAGATCTCCTGAATCATAAGTCCCAAATGGAAATGCAACTTGTAGTCTAGATTAGTTTTCTTTTTTTCTGGTATCTCTCAATCCTTACAGCCTATTGGGTGACTTGATGACAGATGGAAGTAGCACAATTGACTGTTTTATGCATTGATTTCAAAAAACAAACAAAAACTATCAACTACTGTGCCTCATTGTCTGTAGTAGTGATGTAAAGTGCACTTTTATTTTACTATGTAAGGGTTACCTTGATGTGTTTTAGACCATTTGGTCCCTAAACCTTTCACTGTGATGGTAGACTTCTGGCGGCTTGTAGGATATATCTCCAAATCTCTAGTTTAAATGCCTTAATATATTACTTACTACTTCCTGGTCGTCAGAATCAATTAACATTATATCATCAGTGTAGTAGACTACATTGTAGTTTGATGTTATGTGAAATGTCAAAATGTGAATGTATACTATTGGCCTTACCAAGAGAAAATAAAAATGCTTCACATGGCCTTCGAATATTGGGATGGAGAAAACCAATTATTCAGTTCTATAGCAGCATACCAGGTGTGTGTTATTGTGTTCTTGCAAAGATATTACATAAAAAATATAAGCTGCATTTAGAACATTTAGAGTCACCACCTGATAAAGTTTATGATAATCCAGTGTCATATTGCAAGGTCATCCCAATTATTGCATGTACACACAGATAAGCTAATGGGAATGTGATAGGTCTCAACATCCATGTCTTTTTCAAGTCTTTGATAGGGGAATTAATCTATAATTTCCCACAGGTTGGATTTTTTTTAAAGCTTATATTTATCTGAGAGAGAGTGAACAAGAGAGAGAGAAAAGGAACAAGGGGAGGGGCAGTGCTAGAGGGAGAAGCAGACTCCCCACTGAGCAGAGAGCCTGACAGGAGGCTCAATCCCAGGTCTCTAGGACCACAACCTAAGCTGAAGGCAGACACCCAAGTCACTGAGCCACCCAGGCGCCCCATGGGTTTTTACTTTTATTTTACTATCCTGGTATAGAAGGTAAGTTTTGGGTAATTCCATTTATACCTTTCTACAACAATTTTACCGTAGGGGTTACAGATCTATGTGGAATTTCTGCTATTTGCCAAGAATATCTATTCCAGTTACATATTCAAGAACTTGGGATATAACCAATGTATTAGTGGAACAACTAGTCCCACAGTGAGTGTAGATTAGCTTATATATCATCTCACCAACAAAAGCCCCCAGTTTGAATTGTGGATTAAAATAGCGTTTTTGTGTCCCCTGAAACTAATGTCAATTCAGAGTCAGGGTTAGTAATCCCGGAATAGTCTGGCTACATCATTTTTCCCATTTCATATTTATTCTAGTAAATGTTTACAGATTCCCTTAAAAAGGATGAGAAGATTTAACTCATATTAACTTGTGGCGGTGACACAGAGTATTTTTCAAGAAAGACAGATTTTGCTTTAATCAATGGGATCTTGGTCTCTGAACACATGTAGATATGGAAACACTGCATTAAATGATAGGGAAGTCTCTTGTGGCAGCTCACCAGATTTTTGACCAAACATATCTTTAAGGTTTTGTGTGTTTTTGTTTGTTTTCTTTAAATATAAAGATCAATAATCTAGCAATATTTTTTGTAGGCTTCAAATCTATTTGATACATATAGGAAGTCTGTCCAATTAGCCATTGCCGAAACTACCTGTAAGTAAAATATTCTAAATATTTATGTATCTCTGCTTCCACTTATGAAAAATGCACCCATCTTTGTCAGTAAAGTGCTTCCACTCTGCTATGCAGCAACCCATCATCCTCATTCAAATCAGGGAGCTCATTCATTGTGTTAATCCCATAGTCTTACATGGCCTACCTAGGAGACCAAGAAGAGGGTATTTTAAGAATGAAGGTGCTGATTTCCATTTATGGTCATGATGATAAACAAGGATACAATTTATTTTTAAAAATTAAGAAAAATGTCTAAAGCAATGGTTTTTGTCCATTAAACATCGGATGGGCAGGACTATTATCCTTGAGAGAGGAGAAACTTAGTAAACCTTATATTTCCCCTAGTTTATCTCCTGGGAAGAATTTAAGATGCAACAAAAGTATGGAGGCCCACATGAAGACTAGTGATCACTCTGAATTTAGGAGAGAGAGCTGGGAGATCAGGGAGGCCAACGTGGCAAGAATTCATAAGGCATAGATGCAGAGGGGACAAAGCTCCATAAATCTGCATAGGGTCTCACATACCTTTAGCTGAGTAATGATTAACATAATATAGGTGTGTGAGGGAATTTCCAGGGGAAAAGAACCTTCTCAAAGAAACCGAGTGGATAATCCCAAAGATACACACAGAACTGGGAATGGTTCATGCTTCTGCTTGTCAGAACAATAAGTCTTGTAAATTCCCAGAGTGATGGTAGGTTACACAGCAGGAGTAAAAATGGACCTGGATTAAAAAGCTACTTTTATCTTGCCTAACAAATTTTAAATGTCCTACCAATAATCCCTGCAACTCTACCTCTACCTTCATCTCATCCCAGCCAGAAATGGCCTTCCACCTCTGAGTTACTATAGCACTTGTACATGATTTTTCAGTTGGGATTCTAACATACCATGTATTCTGAGAGTCATTTGAGAATGTTCTGTCTTAGAGTGCAGCAGCTTGTCATAGGCACAGTTTCTTTAGAATGGCATCATCTAGCCCTCATCTGGCCCTATTATACCATTTTTTTTTTTTACCACACTCACACCTGGTAGATTGGATCAATGTCAGCATCCTTGTTATAATATTATGAAACATACTGAAGTTTTGCAAAAATGTTACCATTGGGGAAAATTGGAGAAAGTGTACAATTTTTCTGTATTATTTCATATAACTGTGTGTGGACCTGCAATTATCTCAATAAAAACTCCAAAAAAATTTTAAAAGGCCTTAAAAAATCAAACCACTTGCAAATAACTCATTGTATTCCCTGTAATGATAGGAATGATGTTAAATATTCCCTATAATCATCGGAATGATGAAAAACTTGACTTTCTGAAAGTAAGGGGAACAATGGGATTGTAAAACATAGAGGCCAGGTGCAATTTGCTTAATTTTCAGAAGTTAGGGAGCATAAGTGCAATTATTGCAATAATCAGTAAATATAACAACCAACAAATGTAGAGTAGCAGCTAAAATTTGTCTAGCCTTTCCCCACTGCCAAATTCCAAAGGTGCTTTCCTATTTTTAAGTATTTGTTATAGCAGCACCCAATTTCCGGTTCCCTAAACCTGTATTCATTTCTTATTGCTTTTTCAACAACTTACCACATACTTAATGACTTTAGACAAATTTACTATCTTATAGTTTTGCATTCAGATGTCTGAAGTGGGACTCACTGAGCTAAAATCAAGGTGTCAATAGTACTATCTTTAGAGTAGAATCCATTTTCTTGTCTTTCTGAGTTTCTAGCTCTATTTTCAACTTTTTGAGGAACCTCCATACTGTTTTCCAGAGTGGTTGCACCAGCTTGCATCCCCACCAACAGTGTAGGAGAGTTTCTCTTTCTCTGCATCCTCGCCAACACCTGTCGTTTCCTGACTAGTTAATTTTAGCCATTCTGACTGGTGTGAGGTGGTATCTCACTATGGTTTTGATTTGTATTTCTCTGATGCCGAGTGATGTTGAGCACTTTTCATGTGTCTCTTGGCCATTTGGATATCTTCTTTGCAGAAGTGACTGTTCATTTCTTCTGCCCATTTCTTGATTGGATTATTTGTTCTTTGGGTGTTGAGTTTGATAAGTTCTTTCTAGATTTTGGATACTAGCCCTTTATCTGGTATGTCATTTGCAAATATCTTCTCCCATTCTATCAGTTTTCTTTGGTTTTGTTGACTATTTCCTTTGCCATGCAAAAGCTTTTGATCTTGATGAAGTCTCAGTAGTTCATTTTTGCCCTTGCTTCCCTTGCCTTTGGTGATGTTTCTAGGAAGAAGTTGCTGCAGCTGAGGTTGAAGAGGTTGCTGCCTGTGTTCTCCTCAAGGATTTTGATGGATTTCTATCTCACATTGAGGTCTTTCATCCATTTTGAATCTATTTTTGAATGTGATGTAAGGAAATGGTCCAGTTTCATTCTTCTGCATGTGGCTGTCCAATTCACCCAACACCGTTTGTTGAAGAGACTATCTTTTTTCCTTTGGACATTCTTTCCTGCTTTGTTGAAGATTAGTTGACCATAGAGTTGAGGGCCCATTTCTGGGCTCTCTATTCTGTTTTCTTGATCTATTTGTCTATTTTTGTGCCAGTACCATACTGTCTTGATGATTTCAACTTTGTAATAGAGCTTGAAGTCTGGAATTGTGATGCCGCCAGCTTTGGTTTTCTTTTTCAACATTCCTCTGGCTACTTAGGGTCTTTTCTGGTTCCATATAAATTTTAGGATTATTTGTTCTATTTCTTTGAAAAAAGTTGATGGTATTTTGATAGGGATTGCATTAAATGTGTAGATTGCTCTAGGTAGCATAGATACTCTTTTTGAGTTTCTAAAGATCACCTGCATTCCTTGGCTCATGACCCAATTCCTTCATCTTTAAACTCAGAAACATCAAGCCAAATTCTCATATTTTTATATCTTCTGTTCTCTTTCTTCTCCCCACCTCTTCCATTTTTAAGTACCCTTGTGATTACATTGGACCCAGCCATATAATTCAGGATAATATTCGTATATGAAGATCATCTAATTTACAATCCTTTTACCATGTAACTTATTATATTCATGGGTTCCAGAAATTAGGACTTGGAAATATTTGAGGATCATTATTCTACCTATTACATATGATAAGAATTATTATAGTAGGGAAGATCATTTAGAAGCGTCTTTAATTGCCCTCCACTTGGCTAATAATTCAAAACAACATCACATCCTGGGGGAAGGTATGGTAGAAATTAATGCCAAACTTCAGGATCAAAAGGGATATAGGGGTGTGTTCCCCATTATATCTATGTTCAGTTTATGAGTCTGGCCTTTATAGAAACTGGATGATTCATCAAGGATAATTAAAGACCATCATTAGCTCAACCAAGAAGTAGCCCAAATTTCAGTCATGATGTCAGATGTGATGATATATGTGAGAGCAGATAAATACGGGGTCAGGTACATGATAAGTGAACATTGGTTTGATTAATTTGTTCTATTCTAAGTTAATCAGAAATAAAAAAACAAAACTGTTCACAGTCATATGAAATGGACAATAATATAAATTTCTACTTTTGTCATAGAGGTATAGTAACACTCTTGTCTTCTATAATAATAAAAGATACCTGCAATATCCTTATATTGTACAGATTATCATGTTGATGTATTTCACCAATAAAGTTATATTTATTGACCTGGATGATCAAGAGTTGGCTAGCATCCTGAAGGCATCTGGAGAACTCAAATGCTCCAGGGTTTGGGAGGTAAACCCTGTGTGTTTCAGGGCCTTCCAAATTCATTATGTTTTTAGAGTTCTGATAGTAAAGGGCTTTTATAGGACATTCTTAGCAAAATAAAATACAAATTATTTCATCTTGCACTTTCTTCTTAAAAGAAAGCACAATGTCCAGTTGATTTTTTTTTTTTTTGGTTTAATGTTACCATATTACTAGGGCAGCTGTTGGGTTATTGGGGGAACAAAAACTACCAGCTTTAAATAGAACCAAGGGTAAGGAAAGCTATGCAGAAGGTCCAGGCAGAAGACTCTATGTACTTAGAGGTATCAGCGATAGAAAAAAATATTATTTGTATTTTGTGGCAAGTACTAGTGAGAGAACTATAACATAGACCTTGGAGTATCTGGAGCAAGGCCATTTCTTTTGCAGCATAGAATTATTTGTCTCTTGACAGACAATTCCTGGCATGCTGCTGGGTCACGGTAGAGATGTATGGCTTACTGTGGGACACCAGGTATATACAACTAGAACTAAGCATCATGAGCTGAGTCCTGTCAGATACGTTAAGTCATAATATTGGATGTATCCAACAACAAATCATAATAAGGTGAAAGTGATACATAGGGAATAGAGAATGAGCAGGACCTGAGTGTACAAGAGAGCTGTTGAGCAGGTGTCCTGGACACCCATACATTTACACAAACAGCCCTCCTTCATCTCATAATTTTAACTTAATGCAGGATCTCTTATAACTGGTTTAAAGAGGAGGAAAATGTATGAGCTTATCTTATAGCTACATTAACTTGGTTATAGACAAGCAAAAATAGTTAGCAGATACACTACAACCTTACCCAAAAATGGATATTTTAAAACAGTGACACAAGAAAATTTCACTTTGGGCAGATATCTAAGAGGTGCGTCTGGTCATCACTTTCTGTAGAAAGAGAAGTGGATTCAGTTTGGAATAGAAATGGACTCAAGGGCATTGGTAAAGGAAGTGGTTGTTAAAACTGAATACAAAAAATATGTAGGGGCGCCTAGGTGGCGCAGTCAGTTAAGCCTCCAACTCTTAGTTTTGGTTCAGGTCATGATCTCAGAGTCCTGAGATCAAGCCCTGCTTTGGACTCCACACTCAGCACTGAGTCTGCTTAAGACTCTCTTTCCCTCTGCCCCTCCCTGCCTGTGCTCTCATGCCCTCTTGCTCTCTCAAAATAAATAAATAAATCTTAAATATATTTAAAAAAATAAAGACACACACACACACACACACACACACACACACACACACACACGAAACTAGATGTGTATCAATTCGTCAACCTAATTATACCAAAAAAGGAATTACTCAAGTGACCTTTGAACACAGTAACTTGATTCTAAATATTTTATGAATATATTCTAAGGATGTAAAACCTGCAAAGGAATGAATTGTATTTAGTAAATTTGTTAACAATGTATTTATTGTAACTCTGAAACCACTTTATATACTTGATTGGATAAAGCATACATGTAAATATTTAATATCAGGAGCAAAGATTTTTGCAAAGACTTTTGCAAGAGAATAGGGATATTCATGTAACATTTAAAAGGTTTTTAAAATCTATTATATTAAATTTAAATGTGAATTTTCAGCATGACCTCATGATACAATATAAAGATACAAACATAAATACAGATTATTTAGCTCTGTCTGCTGGGCAGCACTCAGATGCAATGTCACCCCACTACCATCTGGTACACAGATCTTTTGCCCCGAAAGATTGAGGATCCTTGGAGAAATGTTAGAGTCTGTCTGGGGTTAGGAAAGAAAAAGGTGAGTTTGGGACATCTTGTGGGAGAAAGTAAGAAAATGCTCAAATACAAATGAGGTCATGCCAAAAAGACATAGAAACAAGTTTGAGTCTTCTACTAGTCAAATTTTTGACAATTTGAACATTTAAAAAAAGGAGATTATATATGATTCTAATATGTTTGATTAAAATACCCATATATCCATACTAATATTTATTTTTTTCAATTAATTTTATTTTATTTTTTCAGTGTTCCAAGATTCATTGTTCATGTACCACACCCAGTGCTCCATGCAATACCTGCCCTCCTCAATACCCACCACCAGGCTCAGCCAACCCCCCTCCCCTCCTCCCCTCCAAAACCCTCAGTTTGTTGCTCAGAGTCCACAGTCTCTCCTGGTTCATCTCCCCCTCCAATTTCCCCCAATTCACCCTTCCTTTCCTTCTCCCAATGTTCTCCATGTTTTTCCTTATGCTCCACATGTAAGTGAGACCATATGATAACTGCCTCTCTCTGCTTGACTTATTTCACTCAGCATAATCTCTTCCAGTCCCGTCCATGTTGATATAAAAGTTGGGTATTCATCCTTTCTGATGGAGGCATAAT
>CM052887.1:66219916-66242410 GCA_028534135.1 Potos flavus | reverse complement strand
AGTTCTTTATAGATCTTAGATATCAGACCTTTGTCTGTAGTGTCATTTGCGAATATGTTCTCCCATTCCGTGGGTTCCCTGTTTGTTTTGTTGACTGTCTCCTTTGCTGTGCAGAAGCTTTTTATCTTGATGAAGTCCCAAAAGTTCATTTTCACTTTTGTTTCCTTTGCCTTTGGAGACATGTCCTGAAAGAAGTTGCTGTGGCTGATGTGGAAGAGGTTACTGCCTATGTTCTCCTCTAGGATTTTGATAGATTACTGATATTTAAAAGAGAAAAAAGAGGTAATGAAATGAAAGAATCAAAGAATCACTATTTTATAAACATTAGCATTATAATCTGGGGAGGAAGGAGTTAAAGCAGCTGGTTAGTGATCCAGTTCTCTCTTGATAATAACTAGATGTTCTGATAAATAGACTAATGCTATTTGCTAGGAGGAGAGTTTTTTTCTGCGGAATGCTCTTACCAAAATGTCCCTATAGGATTGCTGATGATAAACAAAATGAGAATCTATGGAATCAGAAAGCATGGCTTTCTGGAAAATGTCATGTAAGAACTGTAACCATCTGGATATGAAATGCTGTTTTAATACCTAAACATTCTCACCGTGTAAGGTGACTCACAAATTTGACTTAGACTTCCTCTCTAATCCTGTGTTAGAGATATAGGCCCACTAAGAGAGAAAATGTCCTGGGGATATTGCTAAACCACTTTCTGCTTTATCTGTATTAATCTCTTAAATGATTGTATCCTTGAAGTTATTAAGCTTGAGACAGGTTCACATCTCACTTTCATTATCCTTTGTGTTAGGTCATAAATGATTCTGTCTCATTCATAAATGGGAATCAAACCATTGGGTGAAAAGTTGCTTAGGAACTAGAAAGTCACATGGACTCAAATTATGACATCACAGATTTCTTACTTATAATGTGAATAAGGTACCTTTAAAAATGGTGGAATCCGTGAGGCAATTTGTCCATTGTGTGCAATAAAAAGTTCAATAAGTATGTTTGCAAAGATGTTTAAACTGAATATATTCAAACTTCTGGACTGAACATCCAGTTAAAAAGAAATATATCAGCATCATAAAGACCACCATGAAGAAACAATCTGACAGATCCAGATTGTGGGACATTCTACAAGAAGATTGACTTAGTTTTTAAAAAATAGTCAATGTCATAAACAACATTGTTCTTAATTTAAAAGAACTAAAGAGCACTAACATTTATGTTATATGAAACAAAAATATTTATAAACATAAGGAATATGTGTAATTGACCCAGTTCATATTTATTTTCTCTAGAACCTTCTCAAGGATATGTTAGGAATTCAATACATATTTACTGAATTTATCTGTCTATAAGTAAGAGATATATTCTTAACCATTCAATATGTAGAAGCAAAGGGGAAAGATACAGGTGATGACTAGTATTTGGACATGTCTGTTAAAAATCACATCAAAATAATAAGGCAGTTCCCAATTGTCATTGGATAATAACAACTGCTTTTCAGGAAATAATAAAGGACCTTGGTTTATAACTTAATGTTAAAAGGTTAATATTGCATTACTAAAATGACCTTTTTAAACATATAGTTCTTTATTAAAGAACTGTAAGCACTTCACTGTAAAAATTCATACAACTTTATAAACATTTTGTAAATAGAATCTATACCACAGTAGAAAAAAACTAACACAATTATTTACAAGCAATACTGAAAAATTTGGCACTTATTCAAAAGAAAAGTATAAAACACTGGCTTAAAAAGAAATTTTAGATTTAAAAAGAAAGAGCATTACTATTATGCATCTTGCAAACACCTCGCAAGCACTTATGGCACAGCTAGTGGAAGCTCCCTTGTTATATTTATGTGACTTTTAATGTGTTTCCATAAGTTTGTTATAAAACCACCTGAACATTGTCAAGAATAAAGTTAAATGCCACATTCCAAACTGATTCCACTAACTGCTCCATCAGCTTTTTGTGTTTTTTATAACTAGATCCAGTTTTTCTAAATAATTTCTCAATTCAGTACATCATATATGAGCTTGACACCACTTTGACATAGGAAGTCACTAAAGCTTATCTGTAACAAACATGGGATGCCTTATCAAAATACATAAAATATCTCCTTAATATCTTGTAAATTTCTTATTCAGTATGTGTAATAGTAGTATAGCAAAAAGGAAAATTATTTTATTTTACCCTTTCTCAGAATTTCCGTTCATGGCTAATGTTTATCAAAGCAGCCTTTGAATGCCACCAGATTTTTGCTACCTCCTCATTTTCAGTAAGAGGATGTATCTAGTCCTTAACATCTACAAAGTTATGACACCAACATTTTTGTCTGTATTGGATCCTTCTTCCCAATGGGCACATACAATGTCCAGGTACTTGAAGCCATATAGCCCTGCAGGAGGGGTTAATGTTGATTGTCTCATGACCCTTAGAAACAAGTCTTTGTCATGTGTCCTTAATGTGGACAGCTCTGTAACCCTGTCTGGGAGATAGCCATCCTTCAAAACTAGCAAATTTTAAAAATAGCCAGAAATCACAATCATTTTGGATAACTTTTTGACAATGGCTACTAAAAAATATGTTCTTATCCTACAACTTAGAAATTCCAACCCTAGTTATATACTCAAGATAATTGAATATATATGTCTACTAGAGGATATGTATAAGAAAGTTTATAATAGTTTTATTCCACATTGTCCAGATTGAAAACAACGCAATTGCCTATCTACAGCAAAATGGTTACATAAATTGTGGTACATTCATAGAGTTGAACATTATGCGTCAACAAAAAAAAGCAATTGCTGCTACTTGCAAATCATGGATGAAACTCACAGTCATAATGATGAACAAAAGAAGCCACACAAAGATTGCATCTGTATGATTCCATTTATAAGAAATTAAAGAGACAAAACTAATCTATAAGGAAAGAAATCAGAAATAGTTGTTTTCAGGGCACCTGGGTGGCTCAGTCAGTTAAGCATCTGCCTCCTGCTCACGTAATGTTCCTAGGGTCCTGGAATCGAGCCCACATCAGGCTCCCTGATCAGCGCGGAGCCTGCTTCTCCCTCTCTTTCTGCTCTCCCCACCTTCCACTGTCACTCACTCTTCTCTCTCTCACGCTCTCTGTTTCTCTCTCTCAAATAAATAAATGAAATCTTTAAAAACAAACAAAGAGATAGTTGTTTTCTCTGGGACCTATGATTGGGAATGGGCACAATAGATCCTTCTAAGTATGTTGGGAAGCAATTATACATCACACTGAGTTATACACTTTGTGTCCTTCAGATTTTTTATAACTCAATTTAAAAAAAATAGAAATAGCAGAATGGACTAGGATTTGGAACTGGGAATTCTTTGTTAACCAAGAATCATCAAAAATTCTCACATTAAAGAAAAATCAAGAAACCATTTACCTATTTAAATCTTAAAGAAAAACCCATATAAAATATCTCAAAATTGATTCTTTATGTCTGTTATTGTTTACAAAAGTATATATCTATAGAGGTTAGCTTTACTCTTTGGATAAAATCCGAGAAAATATGTTGTAAAAATGGATTTATGTTCCACTTAGCTCAACAATACGTAGAGAACACTGATTCCAGAACAGAAGATAAAGAAAATTTAAGGAGCACCTGGGTAGCTCAGTCAGTTAAGTGTCCAGCTCTTGATTTTGGCTCAGGTCATGATCTCAAAGTTGTGGGACTGAACCCTGTGTAGGTCTCCATGCTCAGCAAGTAATTAGTTTGAAATTCTTTCCCTTTGCCCCTTTCCCTCCACCCCCCACCATGTGCTTGCTCTTTCTCTCAAATAAATAAATCTTAAAAAAAAAAAAAAGAAAATTAAAACTTATAATTCATTGAATGAATAATCTTACTTTTCATCTTCTGAAACTGTAATTTTGACAATGACAATAGGTTGTGTTCAGGATAGAAGAATTTTGAATAATTAACTCACTGAGTAATGTTTTCTTCAATTTAGTGTGTTCTTAGTCTTAGGTGGGTGAGACTCATCATATCTATTAGGAAATACTTGCTGTTTTGGATGTCCTTTGGGAAGGACGAAGTCACCATTGCTAGAAAAAGGACTTTCTGATGCAAAGCTCTTCAGGTCCAAGTGCTGTCCTTCTTCTCAAAGGATCACTGGAGGAATATATATTATTAGCTTATAGCATATTTTGATCTTTAATGTTTTCCCAGAAGGGATGGGAGGAGACTGCCTATGCTAAATCTTCTGAAACTCTTTGATTCTAACCTACATTAATGGAAAGAGTGTTCTCAATGCCTATATTGAACCTATTTTTATAAGAGTCTTATAAAAATCCAGTATCAATTCCTTATGTGAGCTTCTTTATTTTAAAGACAAAGAGATCAACTCAAAGTATTATTATCTACAACATGAACTCTAAGAAACATGCATATCATCACTTGTGAATTTCTCCACGAAATCATGAGTTAGGAATGAAATTATTTTGTTCCTGGGGCGCCTGGGTGGCTCAGTGAGTTAAAGCCGCTGCCTTCGGCTCAGATCATGATCTCAGGGTCCTGGGATCGAGCCCCACATCGGGCTCTCTGCTCAGCAGGGAGCCTGCTTCCCCCTCTCTCTCTGCCTTCCTCTGCCTACTTGTAATCTCTCTCTCTCTGTCAAATAAATAAAAATAAAATCTTTAAAAATAAATAAATAAATAAATAAATAAATAAATAAATAAAAAGAAATTATTTTGTTCCTGGTGCTGTACCAGTAACTCTTGTTCCCTTTGCCTTTATAATCTACTCTAAGGGCAAGATTAGGTCTTGCCAAACAAATATTTTGCATAAAATATCATCAAGAAAACATCTGAGATATTATTGTATAATTACTTTGGCATTTTATTTGTCTGAACTTTGTTTTATACAGTAAATCAATCATTTTACTGGTAGAAGTTCACAAAGATGTAGAATTTCCTTTTCTCTTTTCTATAATTTTTTAATTTATTTTTCCTGTTAGAAGAAGAGATGTTTCTGGAGTTGTATTGATCAAAAGTATTTTGGCAGCTGAAACTGAACAACAGAATAATGTCCAAGTTTTTACATGCAGCCAAATAATGTACTAGTGTAGTAAATGAAAAGCAAGACAAAGAACCCCTAGGAGAGCACATAAAATATAGTATTACAGAATATTAACTCCACTGCACATAGCCAGTAGCATATGAGCAATATTAAAACAGAGAGTTTGAAGCTACAAACTGCAAAACATTAATTCATTTCCTACTAATGTTTGCCCAAAGGACAGCTCCAGGGTCTGATGGAGATTTATTTTTATAATGTTATTTCCTTACTAACTGACCTTTCTTGGTCCAAATTGCATAAAGAGGGAAAAGAGAATGCTTGTGAAGACTATTTTTGAGGAAATAGTCACTTTGCAGATTCTTTCTAAAGACTATCTTCCAAATTAGTTCCGTGGTTTTAAAATGGTCCATGAATTAACACAATTGTAAGATATGATGTGAATGAAACCAATGAGTATATATATTTTTGAAATACATGATTGAAAGTTTCTGAGTTTGTACCGGCATTTGATTAATTCTACAAATCCATTGTAACTGTGGAAGTTGGTAGTATAAATAAAACCACTTCTACAGTGTACAAGAGCAATTTATGTCACCCAAACATTTTTTAAACATCATTGCCTACTGAATTTATGAAGTCAATGTACTTATTTTGATAGGAAAGCATATTCTCATGGGGGCCAACAGAGGAATATTTTATCATTGTGTATAAATGGAAATAGATGATCTGTATTATGATTTACTATACAGGCTGCTTAAAATGTTTAAAAGTTTTAACTCAAATTCCAACCCTATTTCCAACTGCAGCCTTCCTTGTGGCCAAAATAAATATTAGGCTCTCTGAAAATAGAGTAGAATGAGGCCTATTTGGAAAATTTATGTGTTGATATTTAATGTGAATTTCACTATCCATTGTTCAGTTCTCACTCACAGTTCTAATTTCCATATGGCCTTCGTAAGGTCCAATAAGTCTGAATTTCATATGGTAAATGACAGTTTTTAAAAGCACCACCATGAATATCAACATTTATAAATCTTTATTTAAAATTATTGACATCATATTAGCGAGAATTTAAGTTAAACTTAGAGCAAACAGGCTATATAGTGACATGACGTTGTTAATTGTGTTGCACATAATATTTTATAAATTAATTAATTAACATATCTATTACACATGGAATAATACCTTTACTTTAGTTTTCTAAGACAGTAATAAAATCTTTACAATGAGCCTTCTAGTACTTCTGTATTGTTAAATTACCATTATTCAGAATTTATGATAATTTAATTCAGACTGCAAAAGTTTTCTTTTGAATTATTCATGTAGTGATAAAACTAAAAAAGTAGAACATACAGAAAAATAGTATGACTGTTTAGTGAATGAGAATGAACGCATTATTGTGAGGATTTAAGCTTAGTTTTTTTAGTAGCATTCATTATAAGTGATTATCTGTTTTCTACATCAGAACCAAATGAATATCAGATGTGTAATATTTAGCATTTAGAACATTGCTTCCTATGTTCTACCTGTTCTTGAAAGAAATACAGTACATTTTGACTATCTTAATTTGGATTATCCTTATAATTAGTGATTTTTTTGCATATAAATATCTAATATACTAATATACTAATATATTTATAATATAAATATCTAATATACTAATATATCTAATATACTGGAATCAATATGTATGTTTTATATAATTCAAATTTTATATTTAGCATAATTTAATATATACATACATAAACATATATATGTGAAAATAATAAAATACCCATAGAAATCCTGAGATCAAAAAAAGACTCACGGTTAATTTTCAGAAGATAAAAGCAAAGTAGAACTTTTGATAATGAATATGATGAAATAATCCATTTTACTTTTATTACGTACTACTTCCATATTACATACTTATATTCCACATCACAAGTGTGACTTAATAGAATATACATAGTATCTAGTGCATGTATTGACTATCTTGCTAGAATCTCATTCAATATAGTACATTTACCAATTTTAATTATGTTTTCACATTGATTTTTTTTTTTTGAGAGAGAGGTGGGGGCAGAGGGAAAGGAAGAGAGAGAATCCCAAGCAGGCTCCATGCCCAGCACAGAGCCCAAGGTGGGGCTCAATCTCACAACACTGAGATCGTGACCTGCGCTGAAATCAAGAGTTGGACTTAACTGATTGAGCCACGCAGGTGCCCTTGCTCACTGATTTTTAATATAGACTTTTGAAGATGGCAAAAAATGGGCTAATATGGCTTGCTCATGTGTTTCTATTCTGTACCATTTTTTTTCCTTTTAGATTATTAGCTTGCCATGTCTGTGTGATGAGGTTTCTTTCCCTGACCACCCATTAGAAATGCCTTGGGAATTTTTAAATATATCAGTGTCTGGTCTCCTAAATTCTTGATTAAATTAAATATGGGACATGATCCAGGCATGGTCATTTTAAAAATAATTCCTAGGAGTACCTGGGTGCTCATTCAGTTAAGTGTCTGACTCTTGGTCTCAGCTCAGGTCTTGATTTCAGGGTGGTAAGTTCATGCCCAGCATTGAGCTTCACACTGGGCATGGAGCCTACTTTAGAATAATAGTAATAATAATAATAATAATAATATAATTCCTAAACTGATGCTATATGCAAGGCAGAATTGAAAACTTCTGGGATCTGGGATAAACTGAATGGCCCCTTCCTACAAAAAAGAAAATACTCATTTTTCAAAATATTTACCACAAAACAAACAAATAAAAATAAGGAGAAGACCTTATGGGTCCCATGCTTTAGTCCTTTACCTTTGTTATCAACAAACATTGTTAATATTTGATAACAGTGATAACAACTAACATTGTTATCAACTAACAACTAACATTGTTATCAACAGGTTTTTCCTTACTTCCCACAGCTGCTACTTCCCTTAAATTCCATCTACGGCTGGCACTATTTCAATTAAACATATCTTGGCATCATGTATAATACAACTAGGTAAGAATTAAGCCTTTTTAGGGTGTAAAACATGCAATTTACCAGTTTGGAGTTGCCCACATTAAATACCATACTCTCGATTTTTATAATCAACATAGGGTCCAAATGGTGATTTTACTTTTAAATGAGGCTCTCCAAATGAAATAAAGGGATTTTTTAAAGAGTAACCAATACTGTGAAATTGCTATATTAGTCTAATGTGTAATTAATTGAGACAAATTACACACAGGAACACTGACTTCTATATCATAGATTTTAACTTTCTGATAACTGGATCTAGTGAATAAATGAATGAATGTCACTTTTTATGATATCTTTTCTTATTACAACACTGTTATAAAAATATGAATATACATATATTAACTGCTTTCTGCTTTTACCAGGCTCTGTTTTTAGACATGGGACATAAATTATTTTAATTTATAAAATAATTTTCTATATGATTATATGCAAATATACAATAATAAACAATATAATATAATTTAACCCATGTTAAAGTATAGTTTGTGTTATGGCATATGAACTCCAAATATGAAGAATTAAACAAAACTTAGTAGGAAAAGCAATTTGGAAAATTGATGCTACTTCCTATAAAAGACACATGTCACATTGATCAACCCAGAACAAATTCTGATCAAGTAGTCAAAAAAAGTGGGTAGGGCATATGACATTCTAGTTTCCACAGTGCTGCTTTTGCTATAAATATGCCTGCCACTCTATAACATTCTGCCCTCACCAGAATCTGTGTTTTCTAAATTAATGAATGACCCTTCTCTCACCTGGTTGCTCCAGCCAAAAACCAGGTTTAACTTTGTGTCTTTGTATCTTTCAACTTATATCACATCAGTCACCATATCTTGTTGACCTTATCTCCTTGACTCTGAATCTTTCACTTTTACCACTTCAACATTATTACCCTTATATAAGCTACCACTGCCCCTTATGTGATTTCATAAAAATTACCTTATTCAAAGAAATTGGACTTGCCTTAATTATAACTTTCCTGTCAAGTTATTCAAATATATATATATATATATATAAAAAATTTAAAAGCTTCCTCAGAATTTTAACCATGATTTGACAGATACTTCAACCTCTTCTTAATTTCTGTGGTGTCTCAAGATACGAATGAAGGAGAAGGAATTAGGAACCTAGGCTGGGTTGTCATTTCAGGATATATTGTCAGGAAAGATTTCAGAAATATTAGTGATGACTCTGGTGTCTTTGTTGAGGGTCACATTGAGGTGTGAGCTGCTTCATGGGTGTCTTTAGGAGTCAGCACCATAGCAGAAGAAACCAAGACCAAAATCAAGAACTACAGACTGTCCCTTTTGACGGCTGCTTTCCTGACTAGAACCAGACCAGGACCTGCTGACAGAACTACCTGGACTTCCACTGCTGTGAGAAGGCAGTGACTGCTAAAGGGGGTGATGTCTCCATGTGCAAATAGTACTGGCATGTGTACAAGTCCCTCTGCCCCATATCCTGGGGGTCAGCCTGGGACAACTGCAGCACAAAAGGCATGTTTCCTGGGAAGATCTGAACTGGCTCCACCCACCTCTCCATTGTCCTCCATTCTTCTCCCAGGGTGGTGAAGGGGGACATGTATACATAGTGATCCCCACCTTGGGATCCTGAATCATGGTTGAACTAATTATAAATACTCACTGGAAACATGTAAAAGAAAAAAGAAATATTGGTGGAGATGAGAGAGGAAATAGCAACAGGAAATAAACACGAATGTGAATGTAGAAACACATATTAAGGATAATTTCATTGCATATAAAAGAAAATTCAATTAATAATGCTTATACTTGGAATGTAGTTTGATCATGTAATAAGTCTGGAGGAAAGACTTTGCTAGTTTAATAGCTTAGTGACATCAGAGACCTGGGCCAACATCTAAATGCATGCTGACTTATATTGTTTTAGCCTTTATAATTAACACTTATATTATGCTTACTCTGTGCCACATACTCTTCTACTATACGTATATACATATATATGCATATGTATATACTATACATACTTATACTGTATGTTTAGTATATAGAGACATATATACACACACATATATATATATGTATTTATCAGGATATTGATTTTTTAAATATTCAAAATTGTTTCTGATTAGAGATGTGAGTTGATGTGCTTAAGAATCAAATGGAATGTTTTTTTAAAGATTTATTTACTTATTTATTTGACAGAGAGAGAGACACAGCGAGAGAGGGAACACAAGCAGGTTGAGTGGGAGAGGGAGAAGCAGGCTCCTCGCTGATCAGGGAGCCTGATGTGGGGCTCGATCCCAGGACTCTCAGATCATGACCTGAGCCCAAGGCAGATGCCTAATGACTGAGCCACCCAGGCTCCCCTCAGATGGAATTCTTGATTAAAAATACAAATATCCAGCTTTGAATGACCCATTGGGCCAGATAGATTTAACAGATATATTTAAAATATTCCATACTTAAAACAGCAGAGTACACATTCTTTTCAAGTGCACATTTTTTTGAGATTAATTTTTAAGTTTATTTGTCAATTTCCAAAACTCACTAGTGGAATAAAGAGCTTAATACAGGTATGCAAAAAGGGAGCCCGCAAGAGGTTTTCACCAGGATGAAATGGGTTTAGCTTTGTAGTTCTTATAATCTTCTTCACAGAAGAATGCAATTTCAGTTTCATGAGCTTTGCTTTATGTGCTTGATGAACAATCTTTAGTTTATCATATTTATAATTTCTGAATGGTGGTGGCAGGCTTGTCCTTAAAGGAATATCTTGCTTTAGAAATACAATAAATTCCTTTGTAGTTTGGTCCAAATCAACTCCATGATATACTATAGGCTTGAAATTGCGATGCTCAAATGAACGAATGAGGCGAACTGTAACGGTCACGTCTTCGGAAGCCATGCGGAGCTATTCCTGTTCCCGGCATCCCCTTCGGCTCCTCACTGCGCCTTTGCGAACCTGCGATGCTCAAATGAACGAATAGATCACATATTAGGCCACAAAACAAGCCTAAACAAATTTAAGAAGATCGAAGTCATATCATTCATCTTTTCTGATCACAACACTGTGAAAATAGACATCAACCACAAGAAAAAATCTGGAAAGAACACAAATACATGAAGGTTAAGTAACATGCTACTAAACAATAAATGGGTCAACCAGGAAATAAAAGAAGAAATAAAAAACTACCTGGAAACAAATGAAATTGAAAACACAACTGTTCAAAACTTTTGGGACACAGCAAAAGTGGTTCTAATAGCGAAGTTTATAGCAATACAGACCTACCTCAAGAAGCAAGAAAAAATCTCAAACAACCTAACCTTCCACCAAAAGGAGTTAGAAAAAGAAAATGAAACAATATCTAAAACAAGAACAAAGGAAATAATAAAAATTAGAGCATAAATAAATGACATAGAAACTAAAAAAACAACAAAACAAATCAATGAAACCAGGAGCTGATACTTTGAAAAAAATCAATAAAATTGATAAACTTCTAGCCAGACTTATCAAGAAGAACTAAATAAATAAAATCACAAATGAGAGAGGGGAAATAACAACCAACACTACAGAAACACAAACAATTATAAAAGAGTATTTTGAAAAACTATATGCCAACAAATTGGACAACCTAGAAGAAATTGCTACATTCCTAGAAATATATAACCTACCAAACTGAGATAGGAAGAAATAGAAACTTGAACAGACTGATTACCAGCCAAGAAATTGAATCAGTAATCAAAAAACTCCCAACAAGCAAATGTCCAGGGCCAGATGGCTTCAGAGAGTGAATTCTAGCAAACATTTAAGGAATAGTTAATACCTCTTCTTCTCAAACTATTCCAAAAAATAGAAAAGGAAGGAAAACTTCCAAATTCATTCTTTGAGGCCAGGATTACTCTGATACAGATAGACACCACAAAAAAAGAGAACTACAGGCCAATATCTCTGATGAACATAGATGCAAAAATCTCAACAATATTAGCAAACTCATACAATAATACATTAAAAAGATCATTCACCACAATCAGGTGGGATTTATTCCTGGGTTGCAAGGGTGGCTCAATATTCAGAAATCAATCAACATGATGCATCACATCACATCACATCAATAAGAGAAAGAATAAGAACCATATGATCATTTCAATAGATGTAGAAAAAGCATTTGACAAAGTACAACATCCATTCATGCTAAAAACACTCAACAAGATAGGAATATAGGGAATATACCCCAACATAATAAAAGCCATAAATGAAAAACCCACAGCTAACATCATCCTCAATGAGGAAAATCTGAGAGCCTCTCCCTAAGGTCAGGATCAGGACAGGGATGTCCACTCTCACCACTTTTATTCAACATAGTAGTGGAAATCATAGTCACAGCAATCAGACAACAAAAAGAAATAAAGGCATCCAAATCAGTAAGGAAGAAGTAAAACTTCCACTATTTGCGGATGACATGATACTCTATATAGGAAACCTGAAAGACTCCACCAAAAAACTGGTAGAACTGATAAATAAATTTAGTAACATTGCCAATACAAAATCAATATACAGATATCTGTTGTGTTTCTATACACCAATAATGAAGCAGCAGAAAGAGAAATTAAGAAAACAGTCCCACTTATAATTGCACCAAAAATAATAAGAAACCTAGGAATAAAACTAAGCAAAGAGATGAAAGGGCTATACTCTGAAACTGTAAAACACTGATGAAAATAATCGAAGATAACAAAAAGAAATGGAATGACATTCCTTGCTCATGGATTGGAAAAGAAATATTGTTAAAATGTCTATACTACCCAAAGCAATATACACATTAAAGCAATCCCTATTACATATACCAACAGCAGTTTTCACAGAACTAGAATAAATAATCCTAAAATTTGTATGGGAACACAAAGACCCTAAATAACCAAAGCAATCTTAAAAAAAAGAAAAGCAAAGCTGGAGGCATCACAATTCTGGATTTCGAGTTATATTAGAAAGCTGTAGTACTCAAAACAGTATGGTCCTGGCAAAAAATAGACACATATGTCAATAGAACAGAATAGAAAATAGCCAAGATATGGAAGATATGGAAGCAGTCCAAGGGACCATTGATTGATGAATGGATAAAGAATGAATGGATAAATTCAGCCATAAAAAAGAATGAAATCTTGCCATTTGCAACAACATGAATGGAGCTAGAGAGTATAATGCTAAGTGAAATAAGTCAGAGAAAAGCAAATATCATATAATTTCACTCATATGTGGAATTTAAGAAACAAAACAAATAAGCAAAGGGTAAAAAAAAAGGGAGAGACAGATCAAGAAACAGACTCAACTATAGAGAATAAACTGATGGTTACCAGAGGGGAGATGGGAAAGGAGATGAATGAAATAGGTGATGGGGATTAAGGAGTACATTTGTCATGATGAGCACCATGTGATTCAAATAAAAACCTAAAAATTTTTTTAATTTAAAAAATTTAAAAATACAAATACCCAGAAAGCACGATTTGAGATTCCAGATCAATAGAGTGTGATGTGAGGGGACACCTATATTTTTTAAAAGAAGCTGATTTTGATATAAAATAACATTTGATAACCACTATGTGAACTATTTACTAGGTCATATTTCCACAGGATAATTGAGGAAATACAAGAGCTGAAAATAAGAATTTGGTTGTTCTTTAATGGCCTCTGGTCCATGGGGCAAAATTGTTTAGGTATTTCATTATTTTAATAGTAGTCTTGCAGTTTTAAAGATGAGGAAAAACTACAACGGATGAAAAAGTTAATATATATGGAACACTATAGACTTTTCAATCAAAGTGAGAAAAATACAATAATTACATACCTTTCATGAAGGGCGGGATAGTTGAAATTTTTCTTATAACCTTTAAAAATTCAAATTAACCATAATAATAAGATGTTTATCTTCTTTTATTCACCACCAGCAAAATTATCAAACTATATATATTTG
The DNA here is from genome assembly GCA_028534135.1 of Potos flavus. Lineage (NCBI taxonomy): Eukaryota > Metazoa > Chordata > Mammalia > Carnivora > Procyonidae > Potos > Potos flavus. Next base: position 66,228,391 of record CM052887.1, on the reverse strand, counting down.
AATTCTAAATGAGGTCCATTAATAATTAATAAGATGTAATAGTGAGTACTTACATTGTTAGTAAATGTTACAGAAATACACTGTACTTAATATGTATTTAGTAGAAAGCTCCAAAGTTAAGAAATTAAAGTGCCCTAAGACTGATGTCTAAGTGTATAATTATTGTACTTTAGTACTTCAGAGTATTCCTTATTCCTTCTGGGCAGTGGGCAAGACTATTCAAATGGTATCTTATTTTTAATGGAATAGGTTGATGAATATGTTCTTATGCAACACTCCATTTTAACTCCTCTTCTTATACCATTACTGTAAACTGCTCTCCCCACAGTCAACAATAACTTCCATGAAGCTTATTTCAGAGATATTTTTTGTGTCATCACTCTTGACCTATCAACAGCATTGGCCATACTAGTTCACTTCTTCATCTTTAAAAGATGTTCTTCACTTGATTTCCAGGACACTTTCTCTTGGTTTTCCTCCTGCTCACCGCAAATTCTTTTTCATTTGTCTATATTGATTACTCTTCTTCTCTGAATTTTTTAAATAGCAAAATTTCCAAGTTGTAATTCTTGAATCTTTTCTCTTTCCTATTTTCATTCTCTAGAAACCTTATCTAGTCCTTGGGCTTAACTAATATCTATATGTTCAAAATATCTAAATTTACATCTCCATTCTACACTTATTTCCTAAATCCTAACTAATATAACCAATTGTTTACTCAATATTGCAATTTGGATATCAAATAAATGAACCAAAACCGAAGTCTTGATCTTGCTCCCCAAAGCTTACCTTTTTAGTCTTTTCTCATCTCAAGATGGCAACTCTGTCTTTCCAGTTGCTCAAGCCTTTTATATTGATGTCATTATTGACTCTTTTTTAAGCCAGCCATGCCACATTCCATTTACATGCCACATCCAATTCAGCCAATATTAGGTCTAGCTTAAAAATGTAAGGAGAATTCTATTCATTTTCATCACTGCTAACACTCTAATCTGAACTACCACCATATATCACTCTATTACTCCTAACAGATCTCATTGGTTTTGCTCTTGTCCATCTATCAGCTTTTTAAAAACAGCATGTAGAAGATTTACTTTAAAAATAAGCCCAATAATTTCATTATTTAGAACTTTTCAATGGTTCCCATTTCTCTTCCTCCTAATCCAATATTATCTTCTTGTCTCCCCACCAGTCATCCCACCTTAGCCATGCCAGCTATGTATTGAGTGCTTGCATACCCCAGACAGTCTCCCCATACCAAGGTAGCACCTTAGGGGTTTATCGGTTCTAACTAAAGCACTTTTCTCCCAGATGTCTGCGTTGCCAACTCACATCTCTCTTAAGTCTTTGCTCAAATCTCACCTTCTTAATGATGAAAATGATGGCTATTCTACCTGGAAATATCCCTTACCTAACTTTTCCTCAACTTTGACAATCCCAATATTTTTTTTCTGTTCACTTTGTTTCTTTTTGCATGACTTTTATCACCTTCCTACATAGTGCATAATATATATAATGTTTACCCCTTACAGTGAGTCTATTTCTGCTAAAACAAAAACTTTTCGAGTCAGTAGCTTGGGGTTTATACCTTATTTTATAAATAATTAATTGTATGAATTGTATTAATTGTAATTTTGTGAATAATTAATTGTATGAAAACTCCTTTGACCTTTGTGGAAACTGATTTTCCCTTTGGTTAAAACTGGAGATTCCACTGGTGCTAAGTCCCTTAGGGTGTCCAACCCTAAGTTTTTTTTTTTTCCTTTTGGCAAAACTCAACTGCATTATAAATTTTAAAATTGGATTTTACTCGACAGAAAGTCTATGAAATTGGCTGTTGGAAACACAAGTGTCCAACGGTAGCGTTAATAATTAGTTGCTTCACTGAAACTGAATTACTTAAAAACTTCCCCCTTTTCCCCAGAGTGACTGCATTTTTCAGGATAAGCTGTCTTTTCAATTTAATGCATTGTTAAAACCCAAGCAATTATAAAGGTTTTTTTTAATTGTAATTACATGCTTTATTTGGATTTAGAGTACAGCTACAGAATTGCTGTAAAGCCTTACACTGCGTTGAATGCAGGTGGGCTGCAGGATGAAAAACATTTAGTGTACAAATAAAGAAAGTTGTACAATACATGGATATAATTGTGAGGTATAATTAAAAGATAAATTGAATTTCTACTCATTGAATTCATTTATCTCATTTTGAGTGGAAAATAATAGTTTACCTAAAGCTGTTACTTTAATTATCTAAGCAAGAGATTGGTTGAATGATATTCACACTTCTAATTTTGTGTGCAGAGTCCTGTTTTTAGGTTACTTTCAGGAAAATGATGAACATTTCTTCTTAATCCATAGAATATTACTCCTTTAAAGCTGTCAGCTCAAGGCTGAAATCTCATTTGGAACATGAGAAATCGGTAGCCATTTCTGCAGCTCTACTGCTCACTTCAGCAGGCTTCTCAAGAACCAGTGGCAGAATCAAATTATCAGAGGTCATGAAAAGCCTGTTTTGGGCAATGTGTATCACACTGGAAGCCCATCACTGATGCAGTCATAATTTTTATGAACATTACACATTCAGCCAATAGCTCAAGAGAATTTAAGAATTGAAGAGTCCACCCACACCCCAACCCATAGATTGCTGCCAATTTACAAGACTCTGAGGTCTCACTAAAAACTGACTTGTTAAAAAACATTCAATTCTAGTAATTTATTTAACTTCGAAAGCATTGTTGGCAGACCTGTTCCACTTTAAGTGTCTGTTGTATTTGTAAATTATTTTGTTCTGATGAAATATGACATATACACATACAGGTATAAATATTTACTTTGTGTAGAGTGCTCTTCATTGTAATTCAAAAAATTTATTTCTTGAATGGCATAATTTGTGTGATTAGTAATTCGAATACTGTTTTTATTTAAGTTTTGTGGCAACTAGATTTTCACTTGAAAAAATCCCTATAGGTTTGAATTATATTCTCATTCATTGCCCTTTGTAAGCTCATCCCTGAACATATTTGTATATATGAAGCAATTGGAACATAGATAATTTTTGCTTTGGATTTAGAGTACCAATATTGCACTTATATGTTAAATAACTAGAATTTAAATAAAATTTTTTTAAAAAGATACATTTAAAAATTTACAAGTACAAAAAATATTTTAAAATACATAGGAACATTTTCCTTACCATTCAATGCATAGAAGCAAATTTATTTTTTTACTAAATTCATGGGTATTTTAAACAATGAAGTAGTTACTTCTTTTCATGACAAAACTGACTATAGGCAATATTTATTATGATTCACCAGAAGAAAGAGTAAAGAGGCATAAAATAAAAATATCTTTCATAACACATTTAAGATCATATATATGACTAGAACCAAGAGATGTTGTTATTTTTACTTAAGTATTACATGAATATTTGACTAGAGATATATATCTTTTCATTATTTTTGTAAGTTCTCTAGAAGACCTACTATGACCAGTGTATTTCACAAGCCGCTGCTATCTATTAAAATTTGAAATGACTTTGCCAATGCAGTTTATACCAGAAACTAATACATTTTTAACATGTCTCCTATAGGGCTATCTTGACTTTTTTTTGGCTTTATATTATTATGCATAATATATAATAATATATATTATTAATATTGTTATTAATATTAATAACAGCAATTGCCTACATTTGAATCCTATGGAACATAAACCTACCTAGACAGGAAGGCTAGGACTAATTAAATACAAAGAGTTCAGCAATTCTTATAACACAGCTTATAGCATTGTCTGAAGTATCTGTAAAATATGCTTAATTTTATGTTAGAAGACATCAGAATGAGTGAAACAAAAATTACTGAAATGTAAAATACTTAAATGGAATCAGGTAATTCTAAATGTGCTGGTTATGCATCTTCACTAACAATATAATTAACAATTGTCCCTTTATATAATGTTTAGTTACACTGTAAAGAAGTATATTAGAAAAAACATTCACCAAATATTAGCAGAAGAGTTTAGTCATGATCACTAATTATCTATAATAAAACTCTATGAACTCAATTAATGTTCAGAAATAGGTCTGTAAATACTGGAATCATGCAAATTAGTGTTCATATGGTCTGTAACCGCTTATTAATTCATAATTTTGAGAGATATTTTGTAAAGACAATTAAGAGCTTCTTAAAATATAAATATCATCAATATTTAGTAGTTATATAGTTAAAAGATCCAAATGTCCTGCATTAAGATTAATTTGACAAGATTATTATAGAGCTAATCATTTAATTGAGATACATGGATAGGGAAAAGTGTTGGCTAATTATAGCAATCTCAACACAAAAATTATGTATATTTGTTTGTTGAAAACATGGCATTCAAAACAAAATATTCTGTCACTCTAATCTAGATTTTATTTGTAATCTCTGTCCACTAACTTTAATTATTTGTGCTTCCTTTTGTGTGTAATTATTACTGATGAGTACTGGAAAGCACCATATTTTAATGTAGTTGTTAATATCAACATAATACTGGCCTCATAAGGTGAATTTGAAAGTATATTTCCTCTTTCTCTATTCTCTGAGAGAATTTATAAAAAAAACAGTATTATTTCTTCTTTATGTGTTGGGTCGGACTTAACTTTTCTTTGTGAAATGAATTTTAGTTACTAATTCAATTACTTTACTTATTGTAGATCCATTCACATGTCCTATTTTCTGCTTCTTTGGGAAAAAACAGTATGAAGTAAAAATAATGAGTAGATAAATGTTGATTTTTATGATTTGTCCAAATTTATAAAGATGTATTGCTATCAATTTAATAGCAAGTTTTAGATATTCACTTTTTTGGTGTATTTCCAAAATATTCAGGTCAGTATTCCTAGAAATAACTGTTTCAGATTCAGAGTTTACTGCTCTGTAGTATTTAATTAAATGATATAATTACAACAAGAGGTACAACTAGAATGAAAGGTTTTAGTGACAAGCACAAATGAATTTTAGAGACTCACTGATGGGAGCATATAGACAACATTTCCCAGAAGTTCTCTGCATTCTTAATATCAATGAGTGTATTTTCAGAGGGAATGAAGATCATGGTTTAATCTAGATAGACATTTAAGCAGTGACTAATTAAGAGAACTTCTATCATATTTATTATATCCCTAAAGTTAATCTTTTAAAAAAGGAAATAAATACACTTTCAACTACTACATTAGCAATTATTTCCATCATCTGGAAGCATTGGCTCCTCAACTTAAGAATCTGAAAGAAAAAAAAAATATGTGCTCTATGGCTGTTTATAAATACTACAAAAGATGCCACATAATCATGGCACAATTGCTATTTAACACTTAGCCATTTATTTAAGAATGGCAAGAAAATATCAGTGAAATGGTAATTATGAATCTCTTAAAAGATATTTTATCTAAAATATGCATTACCTGACATACATTTATACATAAAATGCACTATAGTGCAATATGCATGACAAATAAATTCTGCAGTGGCCATGCAGAGGGACTCCTTAACCTCTTCACAGCAGGGCATGTCTGTGCTGTATTACTTCTGAGAGTAATAAGATACCATGAAGTTAAAAGAAAGCCTGATAGGAATTTCAGGGCTATAAAATTGACTGTGATCTTTTCCTCCACACAAAGCGTAACAAAACAAAAAATAATCACCTGAAGTTACTCTGTATTGACAGTATTTGCATATCAGCATATCATATAGGACCCTCCTATAAAAGTTTTTGAATTCCATAATATTTTAAAGAAGCATTTAATAAGTGTTGTGGTCTAAAGTGTGTGACCTCCAAATTCATATGTTAAAGACTTAACCCCCAATATGACTATTTTTGAAGCTGAGACCTTCAAAGAGGTAACTGAAATTAAATGAGATCACAAGCATGAAACCCTAATCCAATATGTCTTTACAGAAAAAGTAAGAAATACCATCAATGCACTGGCACACAAAAAAAGTTCCTGTAAGGTCACAGCAAGAAGGTGGCTATCTACAAACCAAAGAAAGATGCCTCGGGTGAGACCAAACCTGCCAACACCTTGATCTTGAACTTCCAGCCTCCAAAACTGTAAGAAAATATATTTCTCTTATTTAAGCCACCCAGACTGTAGTTTTTTGTCAAGGTAGCCCTAGTTAACTAATGCAATAAGCTGAAAATAGTGAAATAAGATTAAATAAGATGAAAACCAGTAATATCAGTTTAGTAAAGTATACCCATGTCAACTTCTCTTTGTTATTGTTTTTAAAGAAAGGAGTGTAGCTGAATAAAATTAAGTACTATGGTTTATGCACGTTAATTAATGTTGATCATGTCTCTGTCTCGAACTTATTTTTGATTGATCCTTTATGTGATTCCTTATATAATTGTACTGTGTATGGATTTCCACAAAGCAAGCTTCTCAGGTGTCCTTATCATTTATACTGAGAGTTAAAAAAAAATTCTTTAGAGTAAAGAATCAAATTTAACATAGATAGATCCTTTACTGATGGCTAAATAAGTGATGCTCTTTTATCTCACAATTTTATTGATAAGAAACTTTGAATATGGAGGATTTGTGGTTAATTGTGTAATGGTGTACTATTGGCCCTACTTATAAAAACTGAACAGTAATGTCAACAGATCAGTCTGTCCCCTGTGTGACACTATCTATATTTGTTCTCTTTACAAAAATGTTGATATTGAAATATTCTCATTCTCATGAATGTAATGAGAAATGGGAAATAATGAAAAAAACAAGGTAAGAGCTATTGAGAATTAATAATTTCAGATTTAATTAAGCATAAATTTGGGTTGAAGAATGATGTTTGTTAGAACAATTTTAACCTTGGTCTAGAGCCCTACATTTAATTCTATGATGATCTTCATTTGTTAACACTAATATATGAAGTATCTAAGAAGTTGTATGTACACAAATGTAAATACTGTACAAGCAATTTTATAGAGTAATTTGTGAAACATGTTATGGGGTTGCAGAACCAGGAAAGAGTTTTAAGATCTCTTGCTAAGTTGAGAGAATCAATAAGAAAAAAAGGAAAAAGAAGCAAAGAAATATGAGATTAGATTTATGTGACATACTCTTAAAATCATCAGTTTTATGATATCCTGCTGGTAAGTAGAAAATTAAATTAGACTCAAATATAAAGGTGACATATTTTAGATTATGAACTGTCACTCTGCTTGCCAGGCAGAATTATATTACTTTTGTTTACAGCAATCACAATTTTTTAATTTGATGATGATCTATGAAAATTTCTTTTTATGTTTTTCTACTACCAATGAGGAAGTCTTTGACACTCTGACAAGACAAACTTAATCTCTGTGAAAGTCCTACATTTCATATCTTGGGAAGTTTCCTTTCCAATGAACAAGTGTGTTGGTTAGTTTTGCTCCTAATTATAGGGAATCCCAGGCATATAACTGCTTTTACAATCTTCTTTATTTTAATTTCGTCCACCTTCTTAAGATGAGAAAAAAATAAGAAAAACAGCTGGGAAGGATGGATGCATGGGAAAGATAGAAATATGCCTACATAATACCAAAGCAGTCAGTGGAAAACTGAAACATTAGAAATGCGCACCTATAATACCTCCTCGTATTTATTTGAAAAACGAAGGATTGAGCAAATCAGGTCGTTTGAAATCATTCAGATTGTGTATCTAAATAAGCTTGCTTTTAATTGACTAACTAACAATAAATGAAGGGATCTTTTAACTCAAACATTTTATCCTCTAAAAGATCTTAAAAGCATTTAGCCTAGTCCACCCACTTTTCAGGTGGAAAACATGCTTGAAAATATACAGTGATTTCTCTAGGTCACTTAAGTATTAAGAAATAGCTAGCTGAGTACTCCATTATGAAGTGATGCCAATTTATATTTAATTAAATAGATGTAAATATTTAAATACATTTATGAAATTAATAAAACAAGTACCTTATAAATATAATGTGAAAATATTAATTTATTTGAAAAAATTATTGAGGTATTTTACATGTTTTAAATTCACTTTGAACCAATAGATACAGCTACATTTTTAATAATTCAGGAAATAATTTTATTATTGTCATATGTTACATCTGCTAAATTTTTTTAAGAAACAAATGTAATTTTACATTTAGAAGTGCAATATTCAGAGTTAGTACAAAACAGTATTGTGATTATGGAAAAATGACAATATAATATTGCAAAAGTAGCCTTAAAATCTAACTGATGAACTCTATTTCCTGCCTTTTTAACTCAGATATATTTGCAAAGCTGTAGAAAACAATAATACAGGAAGACAAATTGTGAATGTCATTTAAAAAATTTTTCAGGGACATATCAGTAAAGTTATACAAAGCAATCAAAATGTTGGTGTTCATAGTGAACCCATTCATGCTAATAGTGTTTCTACTGCTACATAACACTAACACTGACAATGACCATTTGCCATCTGACAACTGGGCTTTCTTTGG
>CM052887.1:66046866-66219416 GCA_028534135.1 Potos flavus | reverse complement strand
TTTCAACCTGCTTTTTATAAAGCCAGTATAATGAATTATAACAGAAATATGCATAGGAGATAGATGATTCTCTTATTTAGATCTATTTGGTCATTATTTGAATTGAGATAGAATACAATGTTAGCAAAACCATTGGTCGTTGACTTTTCTGAAAGAATGTCAGGGTCTTGGATGCATAGATTAAAGAGCAAGGGGATTGATTACAAGAATATGTTAGTAAATCAGGCTTTTTTTCCCTATTTGCTTTGAGATAGATTTCATATAATTTTCTCTCAATTTTTTCTCATGTATCAATGAATAATAGTGAAGTTGCTGGGAAGAAAAAAATATTTTTTTCTTTGAAAATAGGGACATTTTTTCTGAATAGAATACAAAGAGAATGTGAATGTTTGAAATGACTCTCAAGCATTTGGTTCAAAATATCCTATTATTAAATCTCCTATTTTTATTTTAGTATTAGAATAAGACTTGTATTAACACTGAGATAATTCCTGTTTTATCTTTCTGGACTTCCATGTCCATGGGAACTAAGTACCATTTTAGCAGGGGCAGGAAGGAGGTTAAATTGGCAAAATGAGAAAATATATACATTTTCAGAGCTTAAAAATTTGATATGGAGAATCCATAATAAATAATGTGGCTAATCTTCTCTGAATTGATAAATGGTATTTATCTCTAACTTTATAAACCCAAAAAGTACATTAAAGTGAATTAGCTTGTATATAAGGGAATCATACAATGCTCTACAAATGTCTGTCATTAATTTTAATTCTATGTGCCTTTTAGAGCTATAATCTAAGGATCAGAAGTATGAGGCCATTGTGCTGTTATGCCATTATGCTCTGCAAGTCCATATGAAACCTATACTTCTGAGGTGCTTAACAACAGCACTTCAGTAGTGCCTTGCCTTGTGGGTTTTCAATAAATATTTTACACATTTTCTGTAGGTCTTAAAGATAAACCATGCAAATTACCAAGACAGAGTTCTCCAAATTGAATATGACATACAGAAGAAACAGAGGGAAGGATTTTCACAGTAAAAGTCACTAAAATCTGTAAGCTGGTTTCATTTTCAGCAGCACTGCCTCCAACACCTGTTCCTCTTTTCCACAATTTGATTTAAATTTCATTCCTGCTTTCTTTCTCTCTCTTAATCCTTCTTTCTCTCTTCAATTATGAAGGTGGCAGGTTTTCTTTCATTAATCAAGAACTTTGAAAAAATTGTCAACTTACCATTTTCAATAATTCAATTTGGAGAAAGTAAAGAACAGAAACACACAAGAATCAATGTCCTAAAGTCCATTGCACCTGCTCCAACATTACTTTGGCTTGGGCTATTTCCATTGAAGCTATGTACATTCCTACATGGAACAACCTGGATGCTAGTACAACAGAAAACACTGTCATCATTTTTCCTGCTCTGAGAATCTGTTTTCCCCCCTGTTATGAAACTAAGGCAGAATATTTAGTTTGTGTAGTCGCTCTTAGATACTGAAAAGTCTTCTCATCAGTTTGGCCCACAAACGTGTCAGTTTAGTAATTTATATATTTATTCCAATATAAAATTCCAATTATCCAAGTTCAAAATTCTCCTTCTCCCAACTTTGAATTGCTTTAAACTGGTTGCCAAAGTGGGAAAGAAGGGGATCATCAGGGTTTGTTTGGATGTTTTTTCTATTTTCCCACCTGGCTCATCTACTTTACTACTCCAGTTTGCTAATTCTAGGTTCAAAGAAGTGGAAAATAAAGGGGATAAATGGTGAGGAGAACAGACATCTGATAGGAGTGAGCAGGTATAAACACTCTGGGCTTGGCAAATTATTAGGCTCACATACCCTCCCATAGAGTGCTTTGGTAGTGTGTCAGGTAGAATCCCGAGGGAAAACACTCCTAGATGGAAATTCACACATAGGAAATTTATTACAGAGTATTCCAGAAATGTTCCACAAGGAAATAAAAGAAGCAGGATTTGGTAGAGAGGTTGAGATCTGTTGAAGTAGCAGCAGAGATCTGAGCTGATCTAGCAAGATTAGTTTTTTTTCCATCACACATCCTTCAGATAGACCAGCCATTCCATGTAGTCCATCCCTGCAGTGGGGGCATGAATTTTGATGAAGCAGTTCTCTTCAATCTAGGGCATTTCTCATCAAAGGACTCCACTATGAGCCATGATGATATCAATAAAAGTTTTGACCCTGTGTCCATCAGTGCACAAAAATCTGGATTTCCTACTTCCCCAGTATACAGTTGGCTAAATAAATAGCCATAGATCTTTTGGGGGAAGGACTAGGTGATCATTCCTGTGGAGAGTTCCCATGGTTGCAGCATCATTTCTCCTTAGGATTTAGTCTCTTTCAGTCACTGAGTTCCAATTATGAGAACTGTTCAGGTCTAGAAACTATTAAAAGAGCACGATTTTTTATTACAACATTGTTTTCCATTTGTGAATCATTTATTCTTGATTCATTTGTATAAATTAAGCCAGATATTTATTGGCTTTGTATCTATCTTGCCCTTCAGGATACTGATCTTTTAACCATCTCCCTAACTCTCGGCAGGACAGACAACACTGATCACCATAGTAACTTTATTACTCATTAGGAACATTGCATCCTCCTTGCTTCTGACTATTAAATGCTGCCATTCGTCCTCTATAACACCAGTATTTCTTTATTCCCATTGCTATTAGGGAGCTCAGTTCTGAGAAAGTATCACTTGCCATCAGGCCTAATACCCTAGAATCCATTGCAGATGGGTATTTTGGAGACTCTCCTATCACAGAGAATTTTCCATCTCCAACTCTCTTGACATTGACAAATTCATCTCCTCTGGAAGCTTACTTAGAGTCTTCTATTACCTCTCAATTTAAAGCATGACTGAAAATGACTTTCTACCATCTGATCTATGTGAAACACGTTCCTTTGGACAACTTTCATTGGTTGAGCCAGCCCATTATTCAGCTGACTCAATCTCTTCAGGTAGATTTTTATCCTTTAAATTTGTAAGTTGAGGTTTAAACACTCCTCTACTGTACTGCCCAAGTTCCAGGGGAAACATGAAGTCCCTTTAACTAGAACTGAAGTGGATGAGAGGAATCACCACCTCTCCCCTCTATGGCAGGGGTGGGGCTAGGTAGAACTTTAGATACACTGTAGTTCTCCTTTTAGAGGTCTTTCTAATATCTGATGTCATTATAACTCCTGACTTGTTTAACTGGATTTGAGTGATCAAATAAAGACTTCATTAAGTCTTGACAACCTCCTTTGCAATTTTTTTGGTTGTCCAATATATCTTTTTGGAACATCAAAGTATTGTTATTTGGAGCATCAAGTATACTGGGACAAAAAAGAGGGAGAGACATTTTAAATTCATGTTGTGTGTCTTGTGAGAATCTTGAGTAATTAAAGTTTTATCATGGACACTATCTTATTTAGTGTAAGCATGGTCTCTTTGGTATACTGGAATAATACATCAATGATAGTAGTATTAAGAACATAGTTTTATGAAGTAATGTTATAAGTCCTATAAACATTATAATGAGTAGGTGAGCAACCCTAACTTTCTCTTAATGCTCTACCAGGGGGAAATCCTGGCTTTGTATGGTTTATTATCGGTAGTGTTGTATAAATTTTAGGACTGTTATCAAATTTGTAACAAGCTTTATCAACTTTCTTTCACTTATGGGCTACATGATTCATATCCTTTCAAGTTTAGTTGTGCACTCATTAATTTGTTTGTCAACAATGTCATGGTTGTAGTGTCATATTAATTATTTTTGTTATTTCATCAATATCAGTATATAATAAATATTTTATCCAGAATTTTAGTTAATTTGGCAGTGGGCTCTATTTATTCATTTACTAATCCAGCCATAATATTGGAAACAATAGGATTAGAAAGATGTCTCCTTCCTTTATTTTAATGTATGTTCACCAGGAAGCCTTCTGCTCTATAACATGATATATGAGCAGACTGAGTCATGAAAGCTAGTGGTCTGTGTAAATCACATGTATATATTCTCTTACCAGATCCAGTTTCATAATCAATATGTAAAAGGACATTTTAGTGTAAAGATTCATCCATTTCTCAAGACCAATGTACTTTGAAGCAGAAGAGGGGAAACATGTTTTTAAAATGACAAAACTAAGAACTAGACTCTCGATATACAGTGCTCTAACTGATATACAAATGCCCTAACCAGTGTTTTGAATAGGCTCAACAACTGTCCTCTCCCTTATACTTGATTCATTTGGGTGATAAAAAAGATGATTTTAAATGACTTGGAAGAATAAAGCAGGCTATATTCTTGTGAATATATGTGAATAAGAGAACATTATATGTTAATGAAGAGAGCATTAGGTGATTTAACCAACTCACATTTATGTTATTTATCTATAAATTAAAGACAATTTTGAGCATTGGCAGTGGACTGCTGCTGTAGTGGTATTTGCTGAATGAGAGGAAACTACTGAACACTCAGCAAGATGGAGGACAATGAATGGAAATAATATAGCAAAATGTCACCTACTGCTACTTACTAATTGCTAGTACATCTTTAGCTTTTTGTTAAAAATGACTTCAGAGATCATCAAATATCATTTATCAATTTGTAGTTTTACGTGTGTGTGTATGTATGTGAAAACCATTTCAAGTCTTTTAGTATATCTGGTTCCAAGAAAAAAAACCAATAAGCAAAAACTTGTATAAATATTTATTCATTCCATTTATAATTCAGAATCCCAAGACACAGCTAGTAAGAGGCATTGACATAGGTATTTATCAAGTATTTAATATGTGCTCGCTCAGAGCTAGGTGCTCAGGCATAGGGCTTTTAACCCTAGTGCTGTGCACTTTCCAACAGCAAAATGTCAAGCAAACTAAAGGATTTTTCTCTTTAGTGTAGCCATGTGATTATAATATGAATCTATCCTGTGAAACTCAATTGTCCCCAGTACAGTTTCCAAGGCTTCACCCCATTCCAAGAGCATAACTCTGAATGTCTTTACAGGATTTGCATTGCTTTTTTCTGAGGACCAATCAGCTACAGTTTTTCAGGAGATGATCCGTCTTATTGTCCTGCTTCTGTTTTCTCTTTCAGTAAAAACAGAGTAAGGAGAGGCTACCATGATTTACTCTTTTTACTTCCTGCTTTGAATGTGGTGGTCATAAATGTAGATTCATTTCTCCAAATGTTTGATTTAGAGTCATTAAATTTCTAATCTGTCAGCATTGTGTTGTCCTTAATTCTCCCCTTTATTGGTGATTAAATGTGAGACATTTACGTATAAAAATGTTCAGTATTCAGGCCTACCTCAAGAAACAAGAAAAGTCTCAAATACATAACCTAACCTTATACCTAAAGGAGCTAGAAAAGGAACAGCAAATAAAGCCTAAAGCCAACAGAATAAGGGAAATAATAAAGATTAGAGCAAAATAACATTTAAAATAAATAAATAAATAAATAAATAAATGAATGAATATTAGAGCAGAAATAAATGATATAGAAACAAAAAACAGCAGTAGAACAGATTAATGAAACTAAGAGCTGTTTCTTCAAAAGAATTTATAAAATTGATCAACCCTTAACCAGACTTATCAAAAAGAAGAGAGAAAGGACCCAAATAGATAAAATCACGAATGAAAGAGGAGAGATCACAACTAAAACCACAGAAATTAAAACAACTAAAAGAATACATGAAAAAATATATGCCAACAAACTGGGCAATCTGGAGGAAACGGATAAATTCCTAGAAACTATAACTACAGGAAGAAATAGAAAATTTGAACAGACCCATAACCAGTGAAGAAATTGAATCAGAAATAAAAAATCTCCCAATAAACAAAAGTCCTGGTCCAGATTGCTTCCCAGGGGAATTCTACTGGACATTTAAAGAAAAGTAAATACCTATTCTTTTCAAACTGTTCCAAAAAATAAAAATGGAAGGAAAACATCAAAACTCATTCTACAAATCCAACATTACCTAGATTCTAAAACCAGACAGAGACCCCACGAAAAGGAGAATTACAGGCCAATAACCCTGTGAACATGGATGCAAAAATTGTCAACAAGATACTAGCAAATTGAATTCAACAGTACATTAAAAGAATTATTCACCGCAATCAAGTGGGATTTATTCCTGGGCTGCAGGGTTAGTTCAGTATTTGCAAATCAATCAATGTGATGCACCACATTAATAAAAGAAAGTAAGAACCATACGATCCTGTCAATAGATGCAGAAAAAGCATCTATTCTTGATAAAAACCCCCAACAAAGTAGGAATAAATGGAACATACCTCAGCATCATAAAGGATGTATATCAAAGACCCACAGTTAATATCATCCTCAATGGGGAAAAACTGAGAGCCTTTCCTCTATGGTCCTATGATTAGGAGCAAGAGAGGGATGTCTACTCTTACCATTACTATTTAACATAGTACTGGAAGTCATAGCCTCAGCAATCAGAAAACAAAAAGAAATAAAAGGCATCCAAATTGGCAAAGAAGTCAAACTTTCAATATTTACAGATGGCATGATACTCTATGTAGATAACCCAAAAGATTCCACCAAAAAATTGTTATAAATAGTACATAAATTCATCAAAGTATCAGGTTATAAAATCAACATACAGAAATGTGTTGCACTTCTACACACCAATAACAAAGCAACAGAAAAAGAAATCAAGGAATTGATCCCAGTTGCAATTGCACCAAAAACAATAAGATATCTAGGAATAAACCTAACTAAAGAGGTAAAAGATCTATGTTCTGAAAAACATAGAATACTTATGAAAGAAATTGAAGAGGACACAAAGAAATGGAAAAACATTCCATGCTCATGGATTGGAAGAATGAACACTGTTTAAAAATGTCTATACAACCCAAAGCAATCTACCTATTTAATGCAATACCTACGAAAATACCACCAGCAGTTTTCACAGAGCTAGAACAAACAATCCTAAAATTTGTATACAACCACAAAAGACCCTATATAACCAAAGCAATCCTGAAAAAGAAAAAACTGAAGGCATCACGATTCTGGATTTCAAGCTCTATTACAAAGCTGTAGTCATCAAGACAGTATGGTACTGACACAAAATCAGACATATAGGTCAATGGAAGAGAATAGAAAAGCCAGAAATGAACCCACAACTGTATGGTCAACTAATCTTCAAAAAGCAGGAAAGAATGTCCAATGGAAAAAAGACAGTCTCTTCAACAAATGGTATTGGGAAAACTGGGCAGCAATATGCAGAAGAATGAAACTGGACCATTTTCTTAAACCGTACACAAAAACAAATTCAAAATGGGTGAAAGATCTAACTGTGAGACAGGAAAACATCAAAATCCTAGAGGAGAACACAGGCAGCAATTTCTTTAACCTCAGCTGCAGCAAATTCTTACTAGACATGTCTAATGGCATGGGAAGCAAAAGCAAAAATGAACTATTGGGACTTCATCAAGATAAAAGGCTTCTGCACAGTAAAGGAAATAATCAACACAACCAAAAGGCAGCCTACAGCATGGGAGAAGATATTTGTAAATAACATATCTGATAAAGGGTTAGTATATAAAATCTACAGTTATTTTTAGTAGTTAGTTTGAACTCTTTGTAGACTTTTTATAGATCAAACTCAACATCCAAAAAAACAAATAATCCGGCTAAAAAATCAGAAGAAGACATGAAGAGACAATTTCCCAAAGAAGACATCCACATGTCTAACAGACACATGAAATCAACATCACTGATCATTAGGGAAATACAATCAAAAACCACAATGAGATACCACCTCACACCTGTCAGAATGGCTTAAATTAACAACTGGTATTGGTGAGGATGTGGAGAAAGGGGAACCCTCTTGCACTGTTGGTGGGAATACAAACTGGTGTAGCCACTCTGGAGAACAGTATGGAGGTTCCTCAAAAAGTTAAAACTAGAACTACCCTACAAGCCAGCAATTGCACTGCCCGGTATTTACCCAAAGGATAAAAAATACTGACTCAAAGGGATACCCACACCCTGATGTTTATAGCAGCATTATCAACAATAGCCAAACTATGGAGAGAGACCAAATGTCCATTGACCGATGAGTGGATAAAGAAGTTATGGTATATATATGCAATTGAATATTACTTAGCCATAAAAAAGAATGAAATCCTGCCATTTACAACAATCTGGGTGGAGCTAGAATGCATTACGCTAAGTGAAATAAGTGAGTCAGAGAAAGACAAATACCATATGATTTCACTCATGTGTGGAATTTAAGAAACAAAACATATGAACATATAGGAGGGGAAAAAAGGACAGAGGAAACAGTATATAAGAGACTCTTAAAGATAGAGAGCAAACTAAGGGTTAATGGAAGGACATGAGCTAGGTAGGTGATGGATATTAAAGAGGACACTTGTTGTGATGAGGACTGGGTGATTATGTAAGTGATGAATTACTGAATTCTACTCCTGAAAGCAATATTGCACTATATGTTAACTAACTAAAATTTAAATAAAAACTTGAAAATACTCAGTATTCATCTTACAGGATAAAAACATACAAAGAGGTAATGGAATCCAAAGTATTCAGAATTTTAAAATATTAAGATTATTTTACTTCTCTGAATTTTATTTTATGAATTTCAAAATGGAAATGATACGATTCATCCTACTTACCTCAAAAAGATATTGTATATTTTCAACAAGATAAAATTTTTGAAATTTTATTATAAAATATAGAGGATTATATAAATTCCAGTCATCATTTTATATAAACTGTATGAACAGAAAAATACATAAAGCT
This sequence comes from Potos flavus, assembly GCA_028534135.1. NCBI lineage: Eukaryota > Metazoa > Chordata > Mammalia > Carnivora > Procyonidae > Potos > Potos flavus. The sequence continues at coordinate 66,210,625 of CM052887.1, read as the reverse complement.
TATGAAGTGCTAGATTGAATAAATAATAGCTGTAAATTGTTTCCAATAACTGAATATACCATCTCACTGATGTAGTTCTTTTCACTGACCCTAGAAAACTATAGGACATATTTAATCAAAGAAATTTACATAATCACAAATTAGACTTTTCTTTAAGAACACATGGAAAACATGGGGCGCCTGGGTGACTCAGGGGGTCAAGCATCCGACTCTTGATTTCAGCTCAAGTCTTGATCTCAGGGTCATGAGACCAAGCCCTACATTGGGCTCCACTGGGTTCCATGCTCAGTGGGGAGTCTGCTGGAGATTCTCTCCCTACTCCCTTTGCCCCTCCTTCTGCTCTCTCTCTATATATAAAATAAATAATTTAGAGGGAAAAAGAAAGAACATGTGGAAAACATAAGCTCCAGGGCAAGACAGATAGTATGTAAAATATTTAACTTAAATATCTGTTAAATTCAAAACAAAAATATGAATACAGAAAAGTAAGAACAATAAAAATGAAGAGTGTGGAATGGAAAAAAAAAACAGCTTTCAATGTCTGAGTTTACTATGGTAACAAAATGCTGAAACATTCACAACTGATATATTTTGAGTACTTTTGCATCAGACCCTGTGCTATCTCAATGGTGATATTGAAGGCAAAAGCTGTGAGAGCATAGGGAGAAGGTGCATCTTTGCTAGAAGCATTGAAAATCATGGTGCAGGAATGATACCCAATGAATCTTTGAGTGTGTTAAACAGACCAGTAGAAGGAGGAGTTCAGCAAAGCAAAGAGGCAGAGATATTAATGGCTTGCCTGAGAGGCACTGAGCAGTTTATCATAAACATATCAGACACTTTTGATTATGAAGAATTTTTAAAAAGATACAAAGTCAGTTAATAATTAGTTTCTAGGATTATATAAAAGGAAAAATTAAGAAAAAACAGAATTTTGGTCATGGATATAAAGCCCCTTTTGGACTATAAAAATAACTTTTTAGATGTAAAAGATCAGAAAGAGAATAAGACTGACAATTTATTATGAAATACAGGGTGAAGCAGGAAGATAAAGGACTGAAAATCCAAGTTGAATGAGTTCATAAGAAAGTAATAGGAAATACTCATTTTTTTAAAAAACACTTATTTTGGCATTGGCAAAAGATCTAGATGACTAGGTATTCTATAAATTGATTTTTGCAGTTATCTGGAAACCAAATGGTCAATAGAAGCTGAATATGCAAAGCACATGAAAATAGAACTTCTCAGGCTCACTTTTATAGAGTGGAAGCAAGGGCTGGAAACCTCTTGCCCAGGCCCCTTACCATCCCTCCACTCCCTTTCCATCCCATGTGGCAATTCTACTGAGTATAGCAAGAAAATTATGATTAAAAAAAAAAAAGAATTAGATGCTAAACTCATGTAAAGTATTGTCATCCCTTCTAGTTTTGATTAAAACTCACATGATTTAACATCTTCCTAATATATAGTAAGTAACTTGAACATAGCATTTAAAATTATTTACAGCAATATCTAATATACTTTCTATTTAATGAAATATAATGTGGAGAATGTATCACAATGAAAATAGTTTAAAATATTGCTGAAATAATCTCAGTATTGTGTTTCTGTTTCCCCATCTGTAAAATGGAGAGGTTAGACAAAATGATCTATATAGACATTCCCAATTTTAAAATCCTATTAATATATGAATTTTGCATAATAAAATTTTAAAAACCAGTAGATTATAAAATGTCAAAGTGATTACCGAATGCCAAAATTAAGCTACACATATTCACTTCAAACATTTTAGTCTGATTTTCTTTTATTATTTAATTAGCTGTATATCCCTTGGTTCAAATGCATTAAATGATAGGCTAATGGAAAAACTAAAATGAGCTACACTGCATATTCAAATGTCTATCATTAATGCTTTAATAGACATAGTTACATTTTCCAGAGTAGAAAAAAATAAAAGTAGAAAAAAGTATTGACTATTTTGAATCTAATCTCTATGTAACCATTTGATAAGCTTAACTGCATGATTCTGCTAGGCAGTGAAACCAGAAGGATTCCATACCATAAAGAAAGACTGGCTATAAATACAAAGGAGTAGTTATCCAGTGAGTCCAGAGAATAAGTCAGTCAAATGTTTATAGTAATAGAGGCTAAGATACATCTGCATAACACCCTTCTACCACATTTTAATGAGTCACTATTCTCTCTTCTAGAGTAAATATGGAAATTAAATCCTCTATTTTCAACCATTCCTGGATGATCTGGTCAGAGTTACACCTTATTCATGCTTTGCTCTTCTTGTTTGTGCTTTGTTGTTACTCAGGCCATAGCTGACTACTGGTCATTAACTCCTTTCCATGGAGGCCAAAAGGAACTTTACTGTGCAGAAGCTTCACTTCACTCTTCTCTTTTCCACAACATTAACTCACAAGGCTATGTGAATTGGTCAGACAGAATGCTGTGCAATAAATATACTAGGTACAAAAAAACAAATACCATTTTCCTTTATTTTCTGAAACCATGCTAAACCTGTTCCATGTAGCCACTCTCTGGATAGAGAGATGGAATGAAATTCTTTTTCAGTCACAGACTTTAGGGTATGATAAGAGAGATTACTCACTCTCTAAGATCCCATTTAAAATCTGGTAGGGAGATCTTCTCTTTCTATAGCCACATAAATTCTTAGTGGTGGCTCACTGATCCAGGGCCCTTGATGATGGCCACTCAGCTGCCCTTGCACCTGGATTCAATTCAATTGTTTTTTTAAGGGCTGAGAGCTGTAGCACGAAGTGTAGCTACTAAGCAGCCCACACCTCCCTCTGACGCCTGTCCAAAGTCCTATTCTCTACCTAGGATAGCTATGAGAGAACTTGATCTCCCAACTTGATCTCTTACCAACAGGATAAGAGTCCTTCGAACTTCCTAGTCACCGTGAAAAGCTCTCAAGACAACCTTTACTTGCATTTACACCTCCCAACCTAGGTTGTTTTTTGTTTGTTTGTTTGTTTAAATTAAAGCAATAAAAGTGTGAACTATGAATGTTTTCAGAAGTCCTGGTCAGTACCATCATTAACCAAGGGGAAACCAGAAGGTTTGATTAACTTCTGGGAAATGAGATTTAAGAAACATCTATTTTTTTTTGAGACACCTGGAGTAATCATGAAATAATTTAAATAATTATCCTACCACATATGACTCTATCCCATGGTCTGGAATAGGTAGCTAACAGAAGTAAAAATCATGAGGCACATTGAATAAAATATACCATTTATATTAATCAAAGCATCGAACAAATAAATACAAACTTTTAACTGTGGTAACTACTATGAAGGAAAGAGAGGAAAGAGATGAAGACAAGCAGCACTGAATAATAAAATAAATACAGCATCTTAAATACCAGGGATGTGGATTAAAATTCCAATCTAGATATCTGAATATGGCCTTTAAACCATGTTCTTATTTGATTTTCCTCTTTTATAAAATAGGGATAATTACTATTATATTAGACTATTTTATATATATATATATATATAGTCATTATCCCTATTTTAGAAAAGAGGAAAATATATAATATATATATTTTATGTTATATGTTACATATATATAATATGTTATGTATATAATATACATTATATATTTTGATATAGATATAGATATATATATCACTGATATGAGGGTTAGATATAATCAATACATCACACAGTCTGACACTTGTGCTTAATAAATGACATGCTTGTTGTTATTATCATCATCATAAAAGGTGTTGAAGATAAAATGTGAAAAATAATGGAATATAATCCCCCAGACTCCCTCTGATTCCTTTTTGTTTTCCCTAATCTGGTAATTTAACAGAAAATAATCAATTAATTACTCGATGATACCTATCACTGAAAGAAAAAAAAATACTTTTATTGGTAAGTTTAGAAGAACAGCTTCCTGTCTGAGGTCATAAAGATACGAATAAGTTGTGCAGTATTACTCACAAGCTTTTTCCTCTTGCTCATAATATAAATAAACCTCCACTGGGTGAAGGGTAATATGAAGCAGTGCATCTATTTCTATGCATCTCTTTCCATTTCGAAGAGTTTAAAGTAACTAAATAAAAAGCAGAAGTAACTGAAAAATTACTAGATGACACAGAGTTTATTGGAAAAAGCAAGATATTAAGTTTCCCATTAAATACAGAAATTGGAGATACGTGGCCTAAGTTCTGTACCCTTGAAATCTCTGGAGTACTAAATTGAAAATTATGATGTCTGCTGTATAAATAACCAGATATGAAAACCAACTAGTGAATATGCTGCAGTAAGACTGAGAAAGAGAGAGAAGAAAAAGTTTTACTGCATTAGGAGAAAAAAGGTATTTTGGAGTGCAGATGTAGAAACTTCTAGGAGAGTTAGAATAATGGGGAAAAGTCTGAAAAAAACAAACATTTTGGAGCAAACTTCAAAGCACCTTCTAGACTCTGGAAACAATGACAGTATCTAAGAGTTTTAGAACATTTTCAGAGAGAAAGTGCAGGATATTCCATCATCAAGGACTGAGGTGGTTCTAGTGGTGGTCCTGGTGGTGGTGATAATGTAAAGTAATAGAAAGCATATTTGAAGAACAGATTAGGAAATAGGTTCCTCACGAAGTTGAGAATTTCACCTATCAAATTAGGAAAGGGATTCTTGAAGAGTCAACCAAAATTGACCTCGAGTTCAATTCAAATGTTGGAGTCTAGTATCTAGTCCAGACTCACGGTGGCTCTTCTGGCTTAGTTGGTTGAAGTAGTGGAGTTTCTGTTTTGTTTTTTCTCAAAGAAAAAGAATTCTTTCCCTCAGTATACATCCACTGTTTTTTTTCATATTTCTGTTGTGAAGATTAATTCCTGTGGACTGGGAATTGGCCTAAGCTGTTTTTCTAAAGTACCTGCAGAATGCTGATCCCTGGTTAAGAGATGAATTAATATTAATAGTGCTGCTTTGTAACCATAGAACTGAGTGGTTTGGGGGCAATTTGCAACCAGCTCATCAGCATTGCTTATTGATAATGGTGAGATTCATGATTGGCTTCTGGTCTCAGTGAGACTCCAGGTGGATTCTGCAATGGGGATAGTTTCATAGCAAAATATGTTTACATGTCCAACAGGGTATAAAATACCCTGTTCAAGATTCCATTTTGAGCCCCCTGCTTTCATGGTGACCTATGCACTTCAAAATAGAGACAGAAATATGAAGAAAGAGGGAAAGAGATGAAGAAAGAGGGAAACAGAGACAGAGATTGAAATTCAAGGCTGCTACATGGCTGCACTTGAAAATGGAAGAGCAGGCTGTGAGCCAAGGACGTAGGTGGCCTCCAGAAACTGGGAAAGACAAACAAATGAACTTAGAGCCTCCAGAAGGAATATAGCTCTGTAAATCCATTTTGACTTCTGACTGCCTCATAACCGTAAGGTAATAAATTAGTACTCCTTTCGAAAAAGGAATTGAGAGGGAAAAAAAAGTTACTTCATTATTATTTATCTTAGGTGGTTCTTGTTACTGAAAATTGTGTGTGTATATGTGTGCTTAGGTGCTTTTATTGACATAATTAATCATTTCTAAACAGAAAAAAATGACCATTAGAAACACACATACAAAAAAGTTTTGTTCTTTTGAGTCTTAGGACTATGAGTCTTAAAGTTATTGTTTGTTTTCCCTAAATTTCCATAAAAAGAGCACACTGCTTTTAAACCATTTTATATTATGAAGGACTCAATGTAAAATAAATAAAATCACCGTTAGGAGTTAGAGTTGTGCTACATCTCAGAATAGAGTTACAAAAAGCCTTATTTATCTTCCTCCCTTAATCAACACTTTAGTTTTCTTGTAATTATTGTTACACAGCAATAGAAAATTAATTTACTCTGGTACATTCAGAGGCCATGGTTGCACCATCATTCTTTTTTTTTTTCCCCAAATACTTTTATTTTATTTTTTCGGTGTTACAAGATTCATTGTTTATGTACCACACCCAGTGCTCCATGCCATACATGCCTTCCTCAATACCCACCACCAGCCTCACCCAACCCCTGACCCCCGCCCCTGCAAAACCCTCAGTCTGTTGCTCAGAGTCCACAGTCTCTCATGGTTCATCACCCCTCTGATTTCCTCCAATTCACCCCTCCCTTCCCTCTCACAATGTCCTCCATGTTTTCCCTTATGCTCCACCTGTAAGTGAGACCATATGATAATTGACTCTCTTTGCTTGACTTATTTCACTCAGCATAATCTCTTCCAGTCCAGTCCATGTTAAAACAAAAGTTGGGTATTCATCCTTTCTGATGGAGGCACAATATTCCATTGTATATATAGACCATATCTTCTTTATCCATTCATCTGTTGAAGGGCATCTTGTCTCTTTCCACAGTTTGGCGATTGTGGCCATTGCTGCTATGAACATTGGGTACATCATTCTTGGTATGATGACTCAAGAAGCTGAGGTTTTCATTCCGCATTGTGCATCCCTTAGTTCTGTCTTTCCCTTTTTCTCAGTTCTCTGCTTGCCCCAACACTAACCAGTAACAGTTTTCAAATCCTTTAAGGACAATTGATGAGATGGAGTTTTTTAATATGCTTACACTGACATATTTCTTTCAAATTCTATTTGTAAATTATATTTTGGAGATTTGATATGTAAGTTTTTGCTGCCAGAATGGTGAGCATTATCAACTTGTCGTGCAATGAGGCTAACTTAGGGGAAAGAGGCACTGCATCCATACTTGCCTTATGCATAGGAAAGACACCAAAATACAGAGCAATTCTCACATACTAGAAATGCACATCCTGTTCTTTAAGTATAACAATGAAAGGCATCTTAAGCAAACACTTATTTTGTGGGTATAGGAGATTGAATAACAAGACCTCTTAACATATTTAATACATTAGAGAATTGATTTTATTATATTTGATGGCACTAATAATAAGAAATCCCAGCAGTCAAGCAGCTTATATGAAAGATGTTTGCCAATTTATAGCATTTTCCTAGCATATAATTCAGGGACAAGACAGGCGGCCAGGACAGCATTGGGTTTTATGATTTGGAAAAAGGAGAGGGGCCTGCTTTCAGGGTGAGTGGAATAAGGCAGAGACTGGGACACAAGGAACAAAGCAAGAATTCAGTGACAAAAGCTAAATATCTTCTGGGGAATAAGTTTGGGAATAAGCCAGAAGAGTAGTTACTAGAGCTAACATCAGAAAATAACATTGAGAGAAACACTAACTGTGAAAGTGCTAAATCTGATAGGTGAGGGATTTGCTGCTATAATTGCTCTTAACCAAATTCAAGATTGGTCCTAGAATTCTGGTGGGACTAAATCTTCAAGTTGGCCAGAAATTTATGCTATAGTGAGAAGAGCGGAAATCAAGAGGCTGTAAATTAGCTAATTAGGGGTTCCAGAAAATATTTTGGAAAATTTAGTTATATAAATTGAAATTCTCAGAAATCAATTGAATTAAGTCCTTCAAAATTGATTTAAATTAAAATAGTGACATTAAGTATAAAATACTTAATTTTTTTACCTCAAATAAAGTAAATTTAAATATCCTCTTAAATACTTGAAAATTAAAAATATAGTCATGTTCTAATTTCTTATAAAATAGTCCATTTGGACCATGTCCAGAAAAGTGTGTATGTAAATGGACTATAAGAAAACCAGGAGAGAATTTTACTATAACCCTTATGGTGAAAATTGAGAATACAATAAAATGTATCTTAATTATATTGGAACAAGCTGCAAGTACTGACTAAACCTATTAATAGGATAATTGCAAGTATATAAAAGTGATTAAGAATAGTACAAAATCATGTTTAATACACTTTCTTATATTCTAAGTATTTCACATTTATTAACTTCATTAATAACCCAACATTGTTTTTCTAGGTCTTGCTGTATAAGACACAGCTAATCTTGCTTTGATATTCCACTAATGAATATATAAGCAAAAAATAAATCAATGTGAAAATAAAACATATAAAAATCTCAGGTAAAATACTATTTCAAATAGAAAAGTTGAGAACTGAATGAATATATAACTTCAACATCCAAATTTGACTTTATTGATTCAGAATTTATTTATAAAACACACCAGACAATTCTTAAAGACAGGACCTATTTTCAGTAATTTTAACATGTGCTTTATCTTTGCAACACTGATTTACACTACAAAAGATCATATATGAAGAAAGAGGGAGTAAAAAGAAAACAAGAAAGTTGTGTTTAGAAAGTTGTGTTTAGTTGTGCAGTATCGTGTATAGACTATGGTTTAGACATACAGTATGAATGGTGTGCTTGTAACACACCAGGATCTGTCACAGAATTTAGCTTATGTTCAGAAAGAAGTCTAATTATCAGGCTGTTAACAGCCATAAGTGAAAGCTCAGCTCACTGTCTAAACCAAGATAACTGAAGTGTCTTCACTGCTTTGGCACTAATTGGTCATTTGGAGCCCAGGGAGTTTTCAAGAGTGACACCAAGAAAATGAGAAGCTTTTGCTTAGTCACTGATGTTTAAGTGACAAAAGGCAAGAGCCTCACTAATCTTACTCCCTGGAAAGATTCAGGAATTTCTCCAAAAACTGATTAGAAACTCTGTCTAAAAATGTCTGTGCTGTTTTATTTGCTGTTCCTTAAATCAAAGAGCAAGGCAGAATTGGTAGTAGATGTAATACCAAGAAGAACAGTATTAGTGATGTTTTATATAAATTCAACAGTAATAATATTTTACTTCCTGGAAATTGTTTCACAGCCAAACGAAAGGAAAAATACACATCTTTATAACAGATGACAGTTTAGAGTTATATCAGTTTGAATAGTTTTAAAATTTCACATGTCAAAATATTGGATGTGTGCTACAGATGTTTAGCTACTACTCATCAGTTTTCTTTCAAAATAAATGTACAAAAAATGTGGTGAATTCATTGGAAACTGGACTTCTAATAAATGGAATACAAATTAACTTCAGTAACAAGTGTCCTTTCCTTGAGCAATTTCTGCAAAGTATTAGATATTAAGAGATATTAAAACCTTTTATTTTTCTGAGGCACTACTCACACTGAGAACTATTTGTCAGACATTCTGAAAATGATGAAGGTAAGATTACATCAAATTATTCGGTCTTATGTCATCAAACTGGATCACATATTCGTACACCAAATGTATCGTTCATAAAATGTCACATTAACTCTCTGCTTTAACTGCTATTTTAATTTCACTAATAAGGAAAGCAAGTGATTGTTTAATTATTTTTCATTTTAAAGAAAATATTTCTATAATCGTATGTAGATATAATTCAGTAGAGATTTCAAAAAAAAAGAACAAAACAAAACTATACTAGGGTCATCAGGATTCAAAACAATATTTTAAGGAAATGATATATTCCTTTCTCTCTTGCACGTTGGGATGTCTCTCTTGGTGCTCTAGATCTCTTACCTGTCTGACAATTTCTACTTCACAACACTCATGGCTTTCTCTTCATGATACTGTTTTTAAAATTTTGTGCTCAGTCTCTGCTCCCTTTATACATATTGCTAATTCATGGTCTCAGTGATCATTAGCTGGACAGTAAATTAGATACAATGATATATTTCAGGTTTATGTATCAAAGCCAGATATTTCTAGAAGTCAGTCATCTCCTTTTACTTAAAATGCCTCTTGGGACAATTCTGTAGGTACTTAAGATCAATATCCACACCTAAACATGTTACCCTTCTCTTTCTTTTGTGTTCCTTATCTCCATAGGTCACACCATTATCTACCCATTTGTATAAATCAAAATAAGCTGGACATTAATATACATTACTGATACTTTCAAGCGTAAATATAATCTTAAATTTTTGGTGGACCCCAACATGAAAGTAGCTTTTAGTATCTATTAATTGAAAATATTGAGATATTAAGAATATTAATTGAGAATCAAAGTGAATTCCATAATACTTTAAAATAATTTGCATTTTATCATTAAAGAAATAGAAAAAAAATGTTTAAATTGAGTGTGTGTGTATGCAGAGGCTATTGTTTATCCAATTTTCATATAATGCCTACTTTCATATAATGTCTACTATAATATAATATTATACTTCATATAATAATAGTCTATGGAATCCACGAGTCTATATTTCACAGATTGAAAAATACAAACTTTTCTTTTTGAAAGTAAAATAGTGACATATTTTAGACATTCATTATGTCTTGTCTGGCTTATTGGAATAATTTGCCAAAGGCCATTTTTCTCTCATGTTCCCTCATTAGACCCATTCTAATGTAGTTTAATCTGAGAGTTGCTTCTAAAAAAGAGATATATTTGATAGCCCCTCCCAGTTAGTCCTTCAAAAGTGTACCATCAAGTATGGGAAAATCTTAAAAATTTCTTACTATGGTATATAAAGTAATTTTGGGTCTGCTATTATCTTACCCATTCCTCCTATATGCATACAGTATTGTGCTCATATCAAAGATGCCTCTAGTTTGACAGTTTGGCATGTTTTCACTCCTTCCCTTGGGAAGTTGCCCACATTATGTATGCCCTCTAGACACTGTTGAAACATCACCGTATGTCAAGCTTTGCCTGATTTTCCAAAGTAAATATCAGACACTCCTTTGATAGAACTTGCTAATAGCTTAATATGACACATATCCTGTTCCATTAAAATTGTCTGCCTTCCAACTAATGTGTGAGCTCCTTGAGAACTGATTCAGCCTTATTTATCTTTGTAAGCCTAGTAGGTAGCAAGGCAAGAAACAAAAGGGAGGGGAGGGGAAGGGAGGGGATTGGAGAGGAGGAAAGGGAGATTAACATGCTTCCAAATGAGAGCCTCTGTCTTCAACTTCAGATTTATGTAACCATTTGATTACTTCTAATTTTTACCTCTATGCCTAGCAGATTCCTCACACTAAACAAATGAACAAACGAACAAACTTCAAAGTCCTTCCCCCCTACTTTGTTTTTGTGTTTTTATCTTATGTTATTTTGACCCAGAATGGCCCACACTAACATTTCTACTTCTATCAACAATCTCTCAGTCTCCAATTCTTCTTGCCACATGTTCCACAAGGCATTTCCTAAACCCAGGGAGATAAACTTCCTATTTTCTCAGAGTTCTCAAGCCACTTTCTTCATTTTTTCACTTAGGCCACTTTACATTCCTTGTGAGAAAAGAACTTGTTATATTCACCTTCTCTTTTAACTAGATTTTAAATATCTAGAGGAGAGATCCCAATCACTTCCCATTTTCACATTCCAGAATGCCACACAATTGGTAGCCAAAAATGCTCTTTAAGCCAAATTTTTTTCAAAAATTATTTTCTGCTGTAAGCAAAGCTATAAAGCCATCAACCCATTGTTTTTCATCTATATGTTGACTTAACTTATACTGTTTTCAAGAAACGGGTAAAAGTGAAAAAAATAGGGGCACCTGGGTAGCTCAATTGGTTAAATAGCTGACTCAATTTTGGCTCAGGTCATGATCTCAGGGTCATGGGATCAAGTCCCGTGTAGGGATCTACATACAGCATGGAGTCTGCTTGAGATTCTCTCCCTCCCCCTTTCTCCTCTGCCCCTCCCCCTACCCATGCTTGCTCTCTCTCTCAAATAAATAATCTTTTTTAAAAAAGTGAAAAAGATAAAATGCCAAATATGATACAAAGCTGTTAAAAGATAAGTATTTTTAAAATTCAAATCATTTTTCGCTATGGACATGACCTGAATTATTAGAGGAAATATCATGAAAATACAATTGAGAGTCACTTTGAAATTTCTTTAAAATGCAGAGGACTAGTTCAATGTAGCATATCAAAAACAAAGGAGAGTTAAAGAAGAGAGGATAATTCTGTTTCTGAACTTATTTTTAGAGATTTTATTACAACAAAGGTAACAAAATTGTCTTTTCATTGAAAAAACAGAGTAAAGGAGTAGATTAAATTAGATTTTTATGGAAATAAGGATGAGACCCAGAAGCTTCTCTTTCAGCTAAAAATTAGGCTTTATTTCAGGGAATAATTATACATTCTAATCCCAACATATAAAAAAACATTGTAAGAATTCTTCTGTTTTCTAAAAATTCCCATCGAATTCCATTTAATTCCCACTTAATTCCAGTAAGTGAACAAAATGTTCTTTTAATCAAACTGAAAAAAATTTATATTGACTGCTGTTATATTTCCTGTGGCTAAATATGTAAAGATATTATCCAAATTGATTTCACATATATATTGATTCATCTAAAATCATTTAGTTCAACAATTTAATTAGAACACACAAATGTTTTAATGCTAAGTAAGTTACAAAGTCATGTATAGAAATGTTTTTGTATTACCATTGAATTTATAGACATGTCTTGGATTATTTGAGAAAAAAAGTCATAAAAGCACAATTAAGAAGTATTTTGAGCTGTTTCTTAAATACAGACTATTTATTCAACATAACATATCCAAAATAAAGGAGAGTTAGAAAAAGAAAAAAGAAAAATAATTCTGATCCTGAGCTTATTTTTAGAGTTTATTGCATTAAGGGAAACAAAAACAGCTTCTTATTTAAAGAACCTAATAAAAGAGTATATTAAGTAAGTCAGCCTATTATGGAAATGGAGATGAGGCCCAGAGGCTTCTTCACTTTCAGTTAAAAGCTTAATTTCTGAAAAGCATTATACCTTCCAATCACAATACATAAAAAGACTCACGAGAATTCGTCTTTTCTTAAACTCTTTCATAATCCCTTTGCACAGACTTTCCTTTCAGTGGAGGTTTTGGTGTAAATGACAATCCATTTGAGCTTCATTTCAAACACCAGCGTTTTAGGCTGGTGTTACAACATAGTGAATGGAACGACCGTGGGCATATATGACTGAGAGCTTTTGGCTGCAAGAGAGATTTTGCTGAAGAAAATCGGGAACATGGAGCTATGTTCGGCATATCCAGAAGAGAAGTATGAGGGTTTGTTTCAAGTACAGACCATGACTGGACTCCATGACCTCTTTAGAGAACAAATGGAGATAGAGGCTACAAATAGAAAAGAGAATTTTCATTAAAGATTCTATGAAATGTTAAGCACCACCTCCTTTGACAAAGATTACAAAGTGTGAGGAAAGCAGTAAAAAATACTACATAAAACACAGTGCTCATTGAGACCTGCAATCTCAGGAACCACAGATTCTTTTTTAACAGGAACATTGGATGTAAAGGCAGAGGCAGGAGGTCAGTGGTAATAAGTATAGCTATGGCAGTGCGTTATCTCAAGTAGCTTCTGGAGCACGAGAAGTCCATGAGGAAGACTGGAGCAAAGAGCACAGAGAGGTGACATGTGTGAAGTAACAAGAAATATTTTAGGAGTGAGTGAGAGATGCCAAGAATATTTTAGGAGTGAGTGAGAGAATATTGTATGGATCTTATACTCTTAAACCTTATGCTGATAGGGAAAAGTTTCAGCGAAATTTGATTCATTTGTCTTAATATAATGTAATAATATCTATACATGGTGACCCACGGGTTATATTGATAATATAAACTAATTTTCATTAGAAAAGATTTCCCTAAAGGGGCGCCTGGGTGGCTCAGTGGGTTAAAGCCTCTGCCTTCGGCTCAGGTCATGATCTCGGGGTCCTGGGATCGAGCCCCACATCGGGCTCTCTGCTCAGCGGGGAGCCTGCTTCCCCCTCTCTCTCTGCCTGCCTCTCTGCCTACTTGTGATCTCTTTCTGTCAAATAAATAAATAAAATCTTTAAAAAAAAATATTTCCCTAAAGAATCTTCTTTATAAAATGAACATAGTTTGTATACGTAAGCAAATATAATGGGAAATAGTGTCTCTCCACATGGTTTTTCCCACTGATTATCCTAATAGTGAGTTATCTATTGTGTGCCTGCCCTTTTTCATGTCTATAAAATAAATATAATAATACTGACCTCACTTTATTTTGTTAACATCACTAGCAAAGAAGATACAGTATTGTAATTCTGCTTTTGAGCTCCTTGGATAATCTGGTAATTAAATTTGTATATATATTAAATTTAGTTAATTCACAATTTAATGAAAATATTCACCATTTTTTGCAAATATTCACAATTTTCTTTTATTCATTCATTCATCTTTCATAATTTTTGACTGCCTAATCGTCAAGCACTGTACTTCATCAAAATCAGAATTCTGTTATGCTAAGAAACTACTCTATTTTTTATATTGTCTAGTAAGAAATAAAAAATGAGTCCAAATAAGCCTTTAGTCTCCTGAAAATATCTTCTTCGAAGACTTGGAAGTCCTCTTAAAGTAACACAGTCTTTTTTTTAGGAAAATCCAGGCCCTTACTTTATATGTTTTTCTTTCTTTTGTTAAATATCTAATGTAGTAGAATCTAAGACAGGACACCAAGAGCTAACAAGTTAATTTTCCATGAATTTTAATACTGGTTTAAAGATGATGTTACTTAACACTTTTTTTATAAATTCTTAACTTTTAAAAAAAATTTATTAGAGAGAACACACAAGCAGGAGGGGCAGGGAGAGGGAGAGAAAGTCCCAAGAAGACTCACACTGAGTGTGGAGCCCTACTCCTGAGATCACAACCTGAGCGAAAACCAATTATGAGATGCTTAACCAACTGTGTCATCCAGGCGCCCCAATGCTACTTAACATTTTTTATGATTAATCATACATTAAACAAATATCTTCAAAATTAATACTTAATTAAAAATCTATTTTAGAGGGGATGGCATAACTGGGTGATGGACATTGAGGAGGGCACGTGATGTAATGAGCCCTGGGTATTATATGAGAGTGATGAATCCCTGAACCCTACCTCTGAAACTAATAATACACATATTAATTGAATTTATTTTTTTTTAAGATTTTATTTATTTATTTGACACAGAGAGAGAGGGAGAGAGCAAGTACAGGCAGGGGAGAAGCAGGCTCCCTGCTGAGCAAGGATCCCAGTGGAGAACTTGATCCAGGACCCTAGGATCATGACCTAAGCTGAAGACAGCCACTTAACCAACTGAGCCACCCAGGTGCCCCTAATTAATTGAATTTAAATAAATAAATAAATAAATAAATAAATAAATAAATAAATAGAATTTTAAGAAAAATTATTTTATGTATGATATCCGAGTGTTAGATTTTAGGTAGTTTACAAAAGTAGAAAATAAATTCAAAGTCATAACAATTATCAGCTATTAAATATTCAATACATTTTGATTTATATAATGTATTGAAAATATTAGTATGAGGGGCACCTGGGTGGCTCAGATGGTTAAGCATCTGCCTTTGGCTCAGGTCATGATCCCAGGGTCCTGGGACTGAGCCCAATGTTGGGCTCCCTGCTCAGCGGGGAGTCTGCTTTCCCCACTGCCTCTGCCTCTCTCCTCTGCTCATGCTCTCTCTTTCTCACAAATGAATAAATAAAATCTTTAAAAAAAAAAAGAAAAGAAAATATTAGTAGGAGTGAAAGGAAAAGTTGAAAATAGGCAAAATCAATTTAGAACATAGATCTAAGAACACAGAGCAAACTTAATGGGTAAAAAATGCACGCTTTATTTTTTGTTTTGAATAAAATATTTGAATCAAAATTAAAAGTCATTTAGTTCTTGATAAAATGGTGAACTGAACACCCACTATATTGACTTTCAGGAAATTACGAAAGAGTGATAGAGATCTAAGGAACTATTATTGAAATAAAAAGTGGTTGTGTGTAAGAGAGGTCCTGGCTGCAGTCTTGATAAGGGGTGCTTAACTGGAAAGAGAAGACTATATAAACTTTCAGTTATTCTATTAATTTACAAAGATATTCAACTTAGGGAACCTGGGTGGCTCAGTCAGTTAAGCATCTGCCTTCAGCTCAGGTCATGATACCAAGAGTCCTGGGATCGAGTCCCACATCGGGCTCACTGCTCGGCACAGAGCCTGCTTCTCTCTCTCCCTCTGCTGCCCTCCCTACTTGTGGTCTCTCTCTCTGTGTAAAATAAATAAATAAATTCTTTTTTTTTTTTTTAAGATTTTATTTATTTGACAGAGAGAGAGATCACAAGTAGGCAGAAAGGCAGGCAGAGAGATAGGGGGAAGCAGGCTCCCTGCTGAGCAGAGAGCCCGATGCAGGGCTCGATCCCAGGACCCTGAGATTATGACCTGAGCCGAAGGCAGAGGCTTTAACCCACTGAGCCACCCAGGCACTCCATAAATAAATAAATTCTTAAAAAAAAAAAAAAGATACACATCTTAGAATGATATAAACATCCTTTCCTAGACCTTGTTATGTTTTTTATCTTATTATATAACACTTTCCTCTGACCCATTACTTACAGTTTCCCGATATTCTTCTGTTGTTTGCTTGTGGTAAGTTGTATACAAATGTGCAACTCAGTGAATATTCACAAAGTGGACATACCCAAGTAAATAGCACTCTAATCAAGAAACAGAATATTGGGCGCCTGGGTGGCTCAGTTTAAAGCCTCTGCCTTTGGCTCAGGTCATGATCTCAGGGTCCTGGGATCCAGCCCCGCATCAGGCTCTCTGCTCAGCAGGGAGCCTGCTTCCCCCTCTCTCTCTGTCTGCCTCTCTGCTTACTTGTAATCTCTCTCTCTCTCTGTCTGCCTCTCTGCTTACTTGTAATCTCTCTCTCTCTCTGTCAAATAACTAACAAAATCTTAAAAGAAAAAAAAAAAAAAAGAAGAAGAAGAAGCAGAACATTACCAGCACCCAATAAACTACCACCTTCCTCTTCCCTAGTTTCTAACCATATCTTTTCCCAGGGATATCCAGCATTTTTTAATATTATATTAATTGAATCGCATGGTATGAATTGTTTTGTATCTGACCTCTCATGCCCTACATTATATCTGTAATGTTGTTGTGTGAGGTAGTAGTTTATTCATTCTTGCACATTATTTTGTTCCATGCACACATTGCCGCATTTATTTATTTTTCCTTTAATGCACGTCTGGATTGTTTCCCTTTGTAGATTCTAATTAATGGCCTTGCTGTGAACATTTTTATACCTTTTGGTTAACTTATTTATACAGTTCTGCTGAGTATATCCCAAAGAGAGGAACTGCTGGGTCATAGAGCCTGGGTAAAAGGGCAGCTCAACTGTAGCAAATATTTATAAACAGTTTTCCAAACAACTTGTAGCAGTGTACATTTATCCAGGCACTGCAAGAGTTCCGTTTACTCCACAGCCTTGACATTTTCTTAAACTCAACACAAAATTGCTATTTTGACATTCTCTCTCTCTTTTTTTATTTAAGCCATTCTTTATGGGTTTTTGATAATAACATTTATGACTTTAATTTGCATTTCCCTGATTACTAATGAGTTCAAGGGGCTTTTTATATATTTATTGATCATTTGGATAGTCTTTTAATGTCATGACTGTTCAAATATTTGTCTGTTTTTTCTCACTGATCTGTAAAAGTTCTTTATACAGTCTCATCATGTGTACTTTGTCCAATGTGCACACTGTAAAATATCTCTTCCCACTTGGTGGCTTTCATTTCCCATCTTCTAGAGGTGTTTTTTAATGAACAAAAGTTGTTAACTTTAATGAAATCTAGTACTAAATCTTGATGGGTTAGCAAATTTGGTGTTGGATTTAAGAAATCTTTGTCCGCTCTTAGATCACAAAAATATTGTTTCCTTCTAAAAGCTTTACTGTTTTAATGTTCAAATTTAAATTTATACTAATCTTAAAATTATTGTTTTGTATGAAATGTGTTAGGAGTCAAAACTGATTTTTTTCATATAGTTACTTAACAGTCCATGAACCATTCATTGAAAGGACCATTGTTGTTTCCTTACTGCAGTGTAGAGTCATCTGTTTTATATCAGGTGACAGTACATGTGTGGGTCTTTCTTAGGACACTAGACAATTCCCCTTTTGTCGGGACACTAGAAATTCCCCATTTGTCTAATCTTGTATCCCCACTGCACCATTATTTTCTACAGCTTTATAATAGGCTTTACGATCTTTTAGTGTAAGTCTCCCACTTTGATCTCTGTGTTCAAGATTGCCTTTAGTATTGCACCTAGTATTAACTTTTTAATTTTGGCCAAGAAAAAAAAATAGCTGGAATTTTGATTGAGATTGGTTGAAAATAAAATACTGATTCTTCCAATATGTAAAGCAGAACATTTTTCCATTTATTTAGGAACATAATACCGCTTGATAATGTTTTTTTTTTAATCAAGATCTTTGATCAGATTTTCTCCTAGTAATTTGATGTTTTTGATTGTTCACATAATAGAATTTTTAATTTAATTTTCTATTTATTTATTTCTGAGTTATGGAAATATAATTAACTATGTTATTCTTGTTTTCAGTAAGTTTCTAAATTAATTTCATAATTGTAATACTCATCTCTAGAATTTGAGGGCACCTAACATAAATAATCATGTTATCTGCAAAAAAAAAAAAAAAATGCTTTGTCTTTCTAAACCTCATGTCTTTTATTTCCTTTCTCTGTTTCACTGGGTAGGACCTCAGGAAAATGTCAAATTGAAGTGATGATAGCTAGGATACTTGTCTCATTGCTGATCTAAAGAGAAAGTATTAAGTATAATGTTTGCTCTAGAATTTTTGTGGATATTCTATCGGATTAAGGGATTTTTTAAACTTAATATGCTAAAAGTTATTTTGGGGTTTTTTTGGCAACATAAAGATGTCTAATTTTATTGGATGCTTCTACTATGGTCTTATATTTTAAGTGGATCCTTGTAGCAGAATATGAATGCATTTTCTTTTTATGTAATCTCACTATCTTCATCTTATAATTGGAGTGTTTAATCCATTTAAATTAAAAGTATTTGGATTTCTACATAAAATTTTATTATTTATTTTCTACTGAATTCATATATTTTGCATTCTTTTTCTCACTCTTTTCTTGCTTTTATTTAATCAATATTTTTGTAATTCTATTTCTTCCTCTGCCCACCATCAAGCCACTACTTAACATATTTCACTATTCATTTTATACTAACTTTAGAGATTAAAAAATTCCTCCTTGACTTTTACCACTTCTCAAATAATGCAGTAACTTAGATCACCTTACCTTTGTATCCTCTTCTCTCACAATTTGTGTTATTTTTAACACACATGTAATTTCTATATATGTATTGAAATATGAAACTATATTGCTAGTAATGTTTTGTGAAGTCAATATTACATTATGTCTATTCACACATTGGCTTTTCTTTGGCTCTTTTTTCTTTTCAATATTTTTGTGAGCCTGCCTTCTGTCTGAAGGACTCTTTTTCATGTATTTTATAATACATAGGTACTGGCAATGGATTTTGTCATTTCCTTAATGCCTGAAATTGTTTTTATTTTGCCTTTCTTTGGGGAGGACATATTTGTATAGTTCAGAATTGCAACTAATTTATTTAATTTGTTGCTTCATAGCATTTCATTATTTTCTGGCTTCCACTATTTCTGTTGAGAAGCCACATCTCAGAATCATTGTTTTTCCCATGAAGGAAACTTGTCTCTTTTCTCTGGTTGATTTTACATTTTTCTCTCTGTACTTGTCAGCAATTTGATTATAATGTCTAGATATAGTTCTCGTATTTTCTTTTTTTAAAGAAGATTTCATTTACTTATTTGTCAGAGAGAGAGAAAGCAAGCACAGGCCGGGGAGGCAAGCAGAGGAAGAAGCAGGCTCCCTGCCAAGCAAGGAACCCAATGCAGGAGTTGGTCTCAGAACCCTGGAATCCTGACCTGAGCCAAAGGCAGATGCTTAACCAACTGAACCACCCAGGCATCTCAAGTTCTTGTATTTTCATGCATGGGTTATTACAGCTTCTAAAAACCGTGGATTAATATCTTCCATTACTTGGATAATTTTGGACTATTCCCTATATGAATATATTTTTCTGTGCATTATCTTTCTTTTCTTGACACTATTTCCCAACTCATTCTCTTTCTCTCTCTCTGTAGCTTTCTCTCCTCCTCTACACCCATCTTTCTCTTCTCTCTCTCTGTCTCTTTCTGTCTCTATCTCTCTCTGTCTCTCTCTCTTGGTCTCTCTCTCTCTCTCTCTCTCTCACACACACGCACACACGCACACACACACACACTTTATTGGTTTTCTTTCTGTCTTTTAGTTTGAATATGCTTTATTAACATATATTCCAACCATTTTTCTGGTCTTCTACTAGAGCTAGGCAGCTGTTAAATCCATTTAAAAATTTCAATATTTCACCCACTGTGTTTTATGGAGAATTTACTTTTAGCTCATTATTTTACAAATTTCTGCTATATTTCATTTGTGAAATCTCATTCCTTATATTATGAGTTATTTTGAAGTAGTCAAGGGAGGGAGAAAACTACACTCAATCCTTTGTAGCATCTCTGAAAGAACTCTAATAGCCATCAGACCTCTGAAAGGGAAAAAAGAAAACTGAGCTCATAGAGGCAGTAGCACCAATTATAAAGAAGAAAATTGTCAGTAAAGGCCTATTTTGAGAAAATTTCATTGCTTAAACAGCTGGCTCTGAAAGAGCTCTAATAGAGCAATAATAGTCTCCTAGTAAATCTGTAGAACTGAGGAGCAATTACCCCCCCAGCTATTATGCCAAATAGTCCTATTAGTGGCTCTATCTAGCTTCTAAGGACACTGTGTTTGACATGGTCACACGCAGTTCAGAGAGTTAAGAGAATAAAGGAAGAAAAATTCTCTTTGCTTCCTCACAAATAGACCCATAGAAGACATGGAATTTAGTCAGGCCAACTCAGTTGGTGGCACTTTCAGAAAGAAGATTTAAAATAAATCACACAATCTCCATCTCTCCAACTGAAGTGAAAGTAGAGCTTGTACCAATAAGGACTTTAATTTTTTTCTTTTTTTTTTTTAATTTTATTCCAGTTTGGTTCACGTACAGTGTTGTATTAGTTTCAGGTGTACAATATAGTGATTCAATAATTCTATACATTACTCAGTGCTCACCATGATGAGTGTACTCTTAATCCCCTTCACCTTTTTCACCCATCCCCCCACTCACCTCCCCTCTGGTAACCATCAGTTTGTTCTCTATAGGTAAGAGTCTGTTTTATGATTTGTCTCTCTTTTTGGTTCATTTGTTTTGTTTCTTAAATTCCACATATGAGTGAAATCACATGGTATCTTCACTCCGTGTATATATACACACACACCCCACATCTTTATACATTCATCTATCAATAGACATTTGGGTTTCTTCCATAATTTGGCTATTGTAAATAATGCTGCAATAAACATAGGATGCATATGTCTTTTCAAATAGGTGTTTTTGTATTCTTTGGGTAAATATCCAATAGTGGAATTACTGTGTCATATGGTAATTCTATTTTTATTTTTTTGAGGAACCTCCATACTGTTTTCCACAGTGGCTGTACCAGTTTAAATTCCCACCAACAGTGCACAAAGGTTCCTTTTTCTCCATATCCTTGCCAATGCTTCTTTCTTGTGTTTTTGATTTTAGCCATTGTGACAGGTGTGAGGTGATATCTCACTGTGGTTTTGATTTGAATTTCCCTAATGATGAGTGATGCTGAGCATCTTTTCATGTGTCTATTGACCATCTGGATGCCTTCTTTGGAGAAATGTCTGTTCGTGTCTTCTGCCTATTTTTTAATTGGATTTTTTGGGATGTTTTGGTATTGAGTTGTATAAGTTCTTTATATATTTTGGATACTAACCCCTTATAGGATATATCATTTGCAAATATCTTTTTCCATTTAGCAAGTTGTCTTTTAGTTTTATTGATTGTTTCCTTCACTGTGCAAAAGCTTTTTATTTTGGTGTAGTCCCAATAGTTTATTTTTGCTTTTGTTTCCCTTGCCTTAAGAGATATATCTAGAAAATGTTGTTACAGCCAATGCCAGAGAAATTACTGCCTGTGCTCTCTTTTAGGGTTTTGATTTCAGGTCTCACATTTAAATCTTTAATCCATTTTGAGTGTATTTTTGTGTATGGTGTGAGAGAGTGGTCTAGTTTCATTCTTCTGCATGTAGCTGTCCAGCTTTCCCAGCACCATTTGTTGAAGAGACTATCTTTCTGCCATTGCATATTCTTGCCTCCTTTGTCAAAGATTAATTGACCATATAATCATGGATTTATTTCCGGGCTCTCTACTCTGTTCTAGTGATCTATGTGCCTGTTTTTGTGCTAATACCACACTGTTTTGATTACTGTAACTTTGTAATATAACTTGAAGTCTGGAATTGTGATACTGCCAGTTTTGCTTTTCTTTTTCAAGATTGCTTTGGCTATTTGGGGTCTTTTGTGGTTCCATACAAATTTTAGGATTGTTCTAGTTCTGTGAAAAATGCTGTGGGCATTTTGACAGGGATTGCATTGAGCCTGTAGATTGCTACAGGTAGTAGGGACATTTTAATAATATTTGTTCTTCCAATCCATGAGCATGGAATATCTTTCATTTTGTTTGTGTCATCTGTAATTTCTTTCATCATTGTTTCATAGTTTTCAGAGTACAGATCTTTCATCTCCTTGGTTAAGTTTATTCCTAAGTATTTTATTATTTTGATGCAATTGTAATGGGATTGTTTTCTTAATTTCTCTTTCTGCTACTTCATTATTAGTGTATAGAAATGCAACAGATTTCTGTAAATTGATTTGTGTCCCGCAACCTTACTGAATTCATTTATCATTTCTAGCAGTTTTTTTTGATGGAGTCCTTAGGGTTTTCTATGTCATCTGCAAATAGTGAAAGTTTTACTTCTTCCTTACCGATATGGATGTCTTTCATTTCTTTTTCTTATCTGATTGTTGTGACTAGGATTTCCAATACTATGTTGAATAAAAGTAGTGAGAGTGGACATACCTGTCTTATTCCTGACCTTAGGGATAAAACTCTCAATCTTTCTCCATTGAGGATAATGTTACCTGTGGGTTTTTCATCTATGGCCTTTATTATGTCAAGGTATGTAAACCTACTTTGTTGAGGATTTTTATCGTGAATGGATTTTGTACTTTGTCAAATGCTTTTTCTGCATCTATTAAAATGATCAGATGGTTCTTATCCTTTCTTTTGTTGATACAATGTATCATGCTGATTGATTTGCTAAAAATGATTTTTAAAATACTTGAAGTAGATCTGCCCCAATTCCCAAATTCATATGTTTGAGTTCTAATTCCCAATGTGACTATATTTGGAGATAGGGCTTCTTGTAGGTAATGAAGGTTGAATGAGGTCATAAGGGCGGGGTCTTAATCCAATAGGTTGATGACTTTATAAGAAGAGAAAGAGAGAAATGTTTCTTTCTTTCCACCATATGTGAACACAATGAGAAGACAGCCATTTGCAAACCAGGAAGAGAATCCTCTCTGGGAACCATCAGCCAGTACATGGATCTTGGATTTCCAACCTCCAGAACTGTGATAAAATAAATTTCTGTTGTTTGAGTCTATAATATTTTGTTATAGCAGCCTGAGGTGACTAATACATCCTCTTTTGAGCTTCCGGCACTCTCCTAGACGCATTCTCTCACTTAATATCATCTAATGATAAAGTTAAGTGCTTTTCTTCATTTGTTAACAATAAAGAAGTTGATAGTCAAAGAAATGTGCCTTGAATTTCTCATACATTTGTTTGGTTCGGATGATCTTTTTACATCATACAAACAATTCCTCACCAAATGAAAGATTCAGACTGAAAACAATTAAAAGGCATTGAAAGGAAAAGAGGACATTGCCCTAAACCTCCTGAGCAAGGCAGACTTACAGGTTTAGGATGGATCCTTGAGTCAATTAAATATATCTCCTCATTATTTAGATGATTATCATGACATTATTTCCTCCATTCTCCTCAAATTATTATATTGTGTAAACACCTAACTGTAGCATTTTAGTCATCAAGATAAAAAAGTTTGTCTGAACGCTTCAGATTTTACTATTTTTTTAATGGATTATAAATTTACCATGGATAGAAATAGTATTTCACTTTCATTTGTAGCATTTGTGATCTGGATTTTAATCCTATGAATATAGAAGAATCTTACTAATTATCTTTTTCTTTTTCTTAGTTGCACCATAGTTAAAAAAAAAAGTTAGGTTTATTTTTGATAAGTGCTTTCTGGGAGGCATCATATTGGATAATGAACAAATAAGCATGGTATAGATTTGAGCAATACCTTTCTGCCTTTAAAAATCTTTCATCAATTTGTGAATTATCTCAAGTTTGACATACTATGTTAGAATTCTAGTATTATCACTTATTATGGAAGTCTGTAAAATAGGAATAATAACTGAATTTACTTATAGGGGTTAATGTAATTTTTAAATAATGTATAAAAATACCCTAATGTTTAGTCAATATTTATCAGCCCAAAATTTTTGTTTTACGGTGTCTTTGTGGCTATAATTTCTCAAATCAAAGTGCCTACAGTGGGTTTGACATATATATTGGGTTTAGTTCTTTCAAGACACTCAGCAAAGCAAGCCCACATCTGATGCAATTAGATATTTTACATTTTTCATTTCACCAAACGAATCAGGACCTCTATTTTGGTATGTTTTTAAAGATCTACCAGATCTATTTATCCAATTCAGATTTTTAAGAGGTCTAGATTTTGTAAAATGCAGGGTAGATTATGGAAAAGATACAGATATAATAGATTCGTGAGTAAAAGATTACAGAAATTCATTTCAATGGAAAAACATTGACTTAGGTTTTCCATGTGACTGTTGAACAAGATCTATGACAATGAGCTGTTCCTGATCAATTTTACCCCCTTTACTCAAAATGTACATGAGGATATCTCTTTCTCAGAGGATCACTCAGCATTCTTTCCTCCATGAAGTTATGGGTACAAATGGATGCACATGGCTTTAGCTGCTTCTCTTCTGTAACAATGTGTGCAGAAATAGAATATTATTGCTAATTCAAAATATTTAAGTTAAATGAAAAATACTTGACATAAAAAAATAAACCATTCGACAGCTAAGTATTTGTTGTATTTTAAAAGCAAGGAAACTATTAAAAGTAGGGAGTTTATTAAGCACAGAAACATAAACTCTTAATGACATCTCGTTGATACCCATTTAATTGTTCCTATAACCAGAGGATGTCTCTGTGAGTACACCTTCATTATTCACAAGAAAAAAAGTGCTTTGTGAAAACTATCAAAATCAATTACAGTTTGTCCACTTTGGGGGGCCAATGAGGCAGAGAATTAACCTCCAACTAATTTCCAAAGTCATTTACCGGCTGATGGCTTAGTACATTTACTGCCACAGGCGCCAGGCACTTTGGAACATTTGCAAAATGCATGCTGTAGAGTGCAAGAAACGTATCATTTGGGTCATGATAGATCCATGAGACATAAATTTTGTTTATTTATTTTATACTCATAAAATCCCCTGAGGTCCAGTAAATACACAATTTAATTTTATTGTTAAAAATATCTCTAAAGTTGACAAGAAATCCTGTGCTCTCTAACACAAACTAAAAATCTTCTGGTCACTTATTAAATTATTCTAAAAGGCGCAATAAAGCTAGAGGATTATCATGAGTTTGGATGGATGTTATGCTGCATTCCTTGTACAATATAAATAAGCAGGAACCATATCCAGACATATGACTTTTACAGATGATGAAATCTCTTAAAGTAAATGATTGCTTAAAGTAAAAAATTAAATCATTGATGACTTAATAGACACAATGGTCTACTTACCTTCTAGGTTCTAAGTTATTGGAATAGATAATACAAACATATTAACTCTCTAGAGGCACACTCTTTAGTTGTCTAAAGATTTAGTCAAAATCTAATTATCTTATGTTTTTACAATGATAACTGTTTATATCATTTGAGAGTCTGATTTGGACATTACTTTAAAATGTGGAAAATCTTGTACTTTCTATTCAAGTGCATATATGTATTACCCATTGTGGGCAGTAAGCATCACTTTAAAGAATAGCATTAACTGAATACGAAATAGGTTAAGAAAAAAATGTTTCCAGAGATGTCAGGGTAACAGGATGAGAATATGTAACAATGTGCTCAGCATCAACATGTCTGAGAAAATTCTCTTTATGCATTCTGCCAGACAGATAAATTCATCTACATCAAACTCTAAGAAAGATAACCTAATAAAGATGCAGTGTGAAAGGAAATTGATATTTGGTCGGGGGAAAGAACAAATGAAGCATTTGTTAGAATATATTCACACCATCGTTTCAAATACTGACTGATCAAATGAGACTTTAAATATCCACGTTTTCAAAAGCAGAAGACACTTAATAGTGTTCGTTTTGTTTTTCTGCTGCAGAGTCTAACCAGGTACAATGTTTCCTAATTCAATCTCGATAATATTTATCTCATTAATTCAATGGCATTTGACTTATAATTATCATATTATACACACAGAAAGAGCTCTCAAGACAGTCACAACATCAGATAAATATACTCAGAGGGCTAGTTAATCCAACTGGCAATACCTATAGAGGAAAAAAGGAATCTAAGGGTTTCTCAGATATCTAGATATGTCCAAATATCTTCTTTAAAGCATGGAATGCTCACTATTAAAATTCTGACAGGTTAGTGAATAACATTATGGACTTAACTCTAGAAGTCTGAGAGTGATTTCCACTTCATGAGCTCAGGGCCACGAAACAGGTGTGGGTCCTGGGTGGAGGGAGAGGCGGGGGGGGAGGCTGGAAAAGCAGAAGTTGGAGTGGGAAGATTCTGGAGGGAGTTGGGTCATTCTAAAATGAGAGGGACAGGCCAGCAAGATACATACTATTTTCCTCATATGTCTTCACTGTGTTTTTAAATTTGTTTCAGTTTCCTTTGGACTAACAGAATAATTTTAGTAATGTAATATCTACCAACACAGTCATAACTAGACTGTTATCCACCAGCAAGAATTTATTATATTCCATTGTGCTAAGCATTACTTTTGAGGTGTCTTTGATAAAAACAAGCACTTAAAAAGATTTTTATACTGGAGCCTCTTCAAACTGGGGTAACTAGCAGCTTGCCAGAAGAATCCATGTATAAACTAGAATACAAAATACCTTTACTTTTTATTTTTAAACAGGAAATAAAAAAAGAAATCCTAGTTTTCAGTGGATTACTTTGGCCTATGTCTCCTCCCATATCCCATCAGTACAGTTTCTCAGACCCTAGCTAGAGGGTTACTTTATAAAATAGTTGAGAAGCATTAGTAAGGGAACCAAAATTACAAGAAGACTCATTTAACAGATTTGAAGAGAGAATTTAATTTACTATGTGGTATTTAAAATGTGGTATCTTCATTAATAAAAATTGTGCTCTCATATAATGATCTCTCCTTATAAATTACTTACATATATAGCCACACACACATTGTCATTTAATTATTATCAAATCCTAAATAATTCTAGCACTGTGTAGCTTATTCAAATCCTTTCTCTTTGACAATAATATATCAGTGACTTAAATCCTGCGAGTGAAGCAGATGGCATAAATAAGCTGCTTATACCAATGCATAGCATGTGCAAAAGGTTAATTGAACTGCCTCATCATGAATTATATATATATTTTCCACAGTCTAGCAGCGTTTAGAACAAAATGATGTTTTTCCCCTAGTTTAATTAGTGTGATGACATTAATTATAATCATAACAATTCTAGCACCACTAAAAATAAACTGTGAAACCTTTAATGTATTTTTAAAAATCGTATGTTATTTGACCCTTTAAAGGAGTGTGTTATGTTCAAGCTATTGGAAATGGTATTCAAATAGTCTTTAAAAATTGAAGAGGTATCATAACCTAAAGATGATGACATTCTGATGGTCATTGTTCTGTGCAAAAGCCAATGAAGACTGCAGGCCCCAGATGCTTTCTCAAAAATAATTTTCCCAGAAATATATACAATAATTTCAAAAACACACTAAAAAATAGTGATAATGTTGGCTGGTTTTGGTTCTCAAACATCTGAAAATAGATTTGTGAAAGAGGGCTATAGGAGGTCATATCTTCCAAATCTATAAACCTAGATATCTCAGTTGCTGCAAGCTTATATCTTTTTTCTATTTTAGAAGTGGCTTTTCTTTTTTCTATTTCATATGTCATTTTAGTTAATCTATTTCAGATTTTGTAAATAAGCTAACTGTAAAAACCTCATATTGGGAGTAAGATTTGAACAGTATATAATAATTGGGCGCATGGTGCACATGAATGTACACATACATATGCCTGTCATTCTTTAGGCTCATTATGAGCCATATATTTGCCTAAAACATATCTGTATATTCAGTGCAGTATAGGTACAAGAATATAGTAAGTGGTTCAAGTATTTTATCAAAGGAATAAATTGAGACTTTAAATTATTGAATCTTTTTCTTATGGTTGTATTATATCCCTGTGTGTGTGTGTGTATACCACATGCTTATCCATTGGTCTGTTTATGGAGACTTAGGTTGCTTCCATATCTTAGCTATCGTAAATAATGCTGCAATAAACAGAAGAGTACATATATCTTTTCAAAATGTAGTTTTTGTTTCCTTTGGGTAAATATCCAACAGTGGAATTGTTAGATTTTATGGTATTTCTATTTTTAATATTTTGAGGACCCTCCAGACTGTTTTCCACAGTGGCTGTACCAATTTACATTCCCACCAACAGTACACAAGGGTCCCTTTATCCACATCTTTGCCAACACTTGTTATTTCTTGCCTTTTTGATTTTAGTCATTCTAACAGGTGTAGGGTGATAGCTCATTGTGGTTTTGATTTGCATTTCCCTGATGATGAGTGATATTGAGCATCTTTTCATGTGTCTGTTGGCTATCTTTATGTTCTCTTCGGTAAAAAGTATATTCAGGTCCTTTGCCCATTTTTTAATTGGATTATTTGTGGGTTTTTTTGGTGTTGAGTTGTATAACTTCTTTATATATTTTAGAAATTAACTTCTTATCAGATATATCATTTGCAGTTATCTTCTCCCACTCAGTAGGTTGCTTTTGTTTTGTTGATGATTTATTTTGCCGTGCTTTTTATTTTTATGTCCAGTTTTGTTCTTTTTTTCTCAGGATTCTTTTGGCTAGTCAAGGTCTTTTGTGGTCCCATAGAAATTTTAGCATTGTTTTTTCTGTTTCTGTGAAAAATACCATTAGGATTTTGATAAGGATTGCATCGTATCTGTAGATTGCTTTGGGTACTTATGGACATTTTAACAATATTAATTCCTCCATTCCATAAGCATGGAATATCTTTTCATTATTTGTTTCTTGACATACAAGTCTTATTACCTGCTTTCTCAAATTTGCTATGTTTATCAATCTTCTAGTGTTCGAGCTTAAATAGTCTCTGTTTGTCCTGATTGATGATCTTGTCTATGTTCATATACTGCCCAAGTTATCATCTTAAAACACAAATGTTTGCAGTCTGTTAAATTGCTTAAAAGTTTTGGTGGTATACCTCTGATTACAGAGCAATGATTAAATTCTCCTTAATTTGGCTTCTATAATTTCTTCTAGATCCTTGCTTAACTCCAACTTTTCACACAATAGCAAAAACAAAAAACAAATAGGTTTTTCTTAACATAAAACAAATCATATCCTTATTTATCCCTCTTAGCAGCTTCAATGTCCTCTCAGTGCATTCAGGGGGATTAAAAAAAAAAATCCAGACTCCTTCTAATGGCCTCCAAGGCCCTAAATAATGTATCCTCTTCCTGGCATTCTAATTTGTTCTATACCAGTCTCACTTTTCTCATTACATTCCCATCACACCATTGTTCTTTCAGTTAATTACAAAGACATGTTCTTTTCCATTTCAAGCTCTCTGTAGATGCTGATCTCCAACTTGAATGCTATTTTCCCACTCTGTGTCACAGACTTAATTCCTCTTACTTTAAGTCTCAGTTCTTCCCTGATCAGTCTACTTCATTCATCCCTCCTTTCTATTTTAGCTCTCTCTTTTCTTAGTAACATTGATTTTAATTTGTAAGTATTTCTCTATTTTATTTTTTCTTATGTCTACAATTAGCACAAAGCCAAAAAAGG
The DNA here is from genome assembly GCA_028534135.1 of Potos flavus. Taxonomy (NCBI): domain Eukaryota; kingdom Metazoa; phylum Chordata; class Mammalia; order Carnivora; family Procyonidae; genus Potos; species Potos flavus. The sequence goes on along the minus strand of CM052887.1, from coordinate 66,180,641 downwards.
CAGGCCAGCTCCCTGCCTTCTGCATCAGCACATTCTCTAATATGGTTCTTTGGAACTCAGCAGCAATCTAACCTTGTGAATAAACAAGTAAATGAATATGAGATGCTCAATAAATATGTGTAAATTGTGTGTCAATCCTAATTGAATTCCAAGGATGTGGCAGCCATAAAGGGAAGTAAAAAACATTTCTAGTGAAGAAAAAAAGTAGAAAGTAGAAAATCCATTTGTTTTTTTATTATACAATAGTTTATTTCCAAAATGCCATTGATGGATTAAATTGTGTACTGCAGAAGGATATTGAATGGCTCCATTTTGATGTATCACAGTTTTATTATAAGAGTAGATTTATAACGTCATATGTCAAATAATGTTTTCTGCCATGAGGATGTAAAATTTATTTTTCAATATTTTTCTCAATTTTCTTTTCCAATTAAATGAAGGTAATGTAGAATAGCTTGGTAACAAGAGTTTCTATGATTTGGTGGTATTATTTGAGCAGGTAATTAGGCATATAGCATAACACATTTAAAAAATATATATATACACTTATATATACTTGTATCTACATAAAAATATGTGTGTATGTATGTTTATATATATATACTTAAAATATATGTAAATACATATGTGTGTATATACACATGTATATAAATGTACACACATATATACATACATACATATACATAAAACAGTCATTACTAGTTCGTTTAGTTAGATCTGTATAGCTATGATTATAGCCACAGTGCATTTTCTCTTCTCTGTGCCATGGTGCACAAATGGTATGATTAACTTTATTCCATTCTTAGGAAAATCATATATGCCTCTTTACTTTTCCATGCATCCAAGCTTCAGGTTTCTCACTCATCCAAGTGAGGCTTGTGTTCATAAGAGATGAATGAATCTGGAGTGCATTCTTGTTTCTTATATGATCTCGTGTTTTCTATAGTGATTTCAGTTATCATTTGGGACAACGGTTATGTGAAAGTATTTAAGACTTGAGAAAGAACACAACATAGAACTGTAATGGAAAATAAGTGGAATCACTAATAACCCATGAAATGCTCTGCTTAGCCTTCCAACTATTTTTCCTAGTTTTATTAAGAAAAAAAAAATCCCCAAACCCAAACTCTATCTGAATTCTTCCTTCTGGATGACCCAGAAAGTGATGCTGAGGTCAGGTCTCCATTTTCTTTTCTTAAAATAAAACTTTTCTGTTTTATCCTGTATTTTACCAGTCAGATTTTGTCAAAACAGCAAAGATCATCTTTGGATACCAGGGCATTAGAATTAAAGGGGAAAAAAATCTTAACTTTTTGTCCTTGAAAATTAATAATCCTCTAAACTAATAGAAAGTTTTATAAATATAACACAAAGAAGACATGTGTGGCAATTAGTAGCTCCATGAACTTAGGGTCTTTTTCCTGGAATCCTGGGCCAAAGATGTCTATATCTGAAAATCTGCTGCTTTGATGGGAGATTTTTGAAAGCTTCCTCATGCCTCAACCCTTCTGCTTTGGAAAAATCATGTGAGATTCTCAACTTTAGATCTCCAAGTTGTGATAACATTCTATGATGGGAATGTACATTTTTTTGAATTGGGAAACGTGTTCCAGAGATCTTTGCCTTGTAACTTTGTGACTGTATCAGCAGTTAATAGTATCTGATGTGGTTTGGCCAGGTTCAAAACTAGTTTCATATTAGTGTTGCTTCAAGGAAAACAGAGTTCTGGACTGGAATACAGGAATTCCTCTAATTTCTCCTTCAGAAAAGCCACTTGTGCCTGCTGGCTGTAAACTGGGATACACTGCATCAATCAGTTATGGGAGGTGTAATTCCAAATCCCACAGGATGACATGTAAATTGTTCATAATATGATAAGTTGTGATGGTTTCTAGTGGAAGAAAATAGGATAGCTTTTAAAAGCTGAAACTAGTACTTTGGCTATTGCTTTATAATTCAGATAATTTTACAAGATATATTCTTAAGGTAACATCTTTTTCTTTTGATTTTCAATAACTGGGTAAAATAAGGATAATATACTTATTTACTATGTATTTATGTTTACAATGTATTATGTAAGTATAATATATATTTATTAAGTGTATTAAATGTATATTTTATATATATACATATATATAGAGAGAGAGATACCACATCAGAGAATGCTGAGAAGGAACAATTTAAATATGTCACAAATGGTTTATTTAGACGTTCGTCATGTTACTTACTAATATTTCAATAATGTATATATCAAAACTGGAGTTGGTATTTGGATATATTTGTACTACCCAATCTCTATGTTCTGGATGGACAGGCCATTAAATGTCTTCATAAGCTCAGAAATTGATAATGAGTTGTCATATCTAAGATATTTTAGTGCTTCAGTGTAAACAATTGAAAGATAGTAAGGGAGAATAATATTAATGAGTTATAGTTTATGAAAGAGTAGAATTACTAGTAAGTATGAAGCAGATAAGTCTGAAATATATGTACCATCATTAAAATCTGAGTATATTTTATGTATATTTTTAGTGGGAGTTAAATTAGAGATTACACTTAAGTGGGTTATTCTATTTAAATTTCTATTTAATTTTTATTTAACTGATGGATGCTATCTTCTTTAAAACAAAAGCAGGACTGAAAAGACACACTATTCTTTTCATTATATGCAGGAACAGAAACATATTCAATTAATATTTTGATACATTCATATAATTTTGTGACTACTGCATGCCTATCTTTGCTCCATTTGGTAGATATTCATAGTATATTTAAACCTAGCTCTCTTCTTTATTACATTTTACATTTTAAAAAATGTAACAAAGCACAATTAAATTCAAAGTCAAGATTAACCCTATGGAGATGTATACTTTTTATTAAAGATTATGAAAATGTTGTAATTATTGCTGGTATTCTTGCTTTCCTTCTTACTTTCATTTTTTTTAGAAATAAAGTACAGAACTACATTTAATATTTTAGTGAAGAAGTCTTAGGCACAATATATTTATAATCTTATCCACCTATATCCAAATCCTCTGCTTAATTCCATCTTTCATCTAGCTTGCAGAATTTCTATTACCTTTTTATACCTAATTCCCAAAATGAGCTCAGGAAAAAAGTGACAATATCTTGAATTCTATTCTATTAATAATAAACTAGCTTATGTTGATATAAATTTTCATTTAAGTTTCTTTTATTTGATAATCGTGACAACTTTGTGAGAGATAATCACAGCAGAAAACTGAGCCTGACAGAAGAATGACACAATTTTCGCAAGTTCCAAATCTGTAAGGCCCAACGTATGAACTGAGATTTCCTGATTCAATCTATCCCTCATTTCATTTTAACATGAAGAAATGTCTAGGTGGCAAGATCAGAGGGCAGAATTGAGATAAGTGTGTATAATGGTCTCACAGTCTTATTCACAATAATGCCAAAGCAGTGTTGAATATTTTTGGTCTCCTTTTTCGTAAGTCTGCACTCACTGCGATTTTCAAGGGTTATAATAAAAGAATGCAAATTTAATGTTTGTCCAAGGAAAAGGCAGCACCACAAATTAATGTCAACTAGATGAAGTTACTGTGGTTTTTATTTTCAGTTTATAAACTAGTTTCCAAAAAGGGAGCATGTGGAAGCAAGATGACAGTTATTATATAATAGGGTAAAAGTATAATACTAAATAGATTCAAAAGGATATCTCTGGTTGGCAGATCTGTTTGCTGAAATACTCAGATCTGATCCAGGGTATCACTGGGTATACTTGGGATGACTTTTCTGGAGTTTCGCCACTTAGTTGAAGCCTTTGCTAACTTTAACAGGAAAATCACTTCAGCCCCCTCCCTTCCCAATCAAACCACAATAGCACTTTGTATATATCTTTATTATAATCTGTTAGCCTATAGGGAAGCTCCCCTTTTTCACTTTCTCCCAGTCCTACCTTGTTTTACTCCCAAATAAGAGTATGTTTCTCAACTATTTAAGTACTATGACCTGTTGTTCATGTGTGCTTTAGCCTCATAGGAGACTTGTTTTTCGTAGAAACCTAGAATAATGGGAAGGCTTGGGAAGATCCAGCCTTACTCTTGTCTGCCTATTGAGATCCTTCCTTCCATGCCATCTCAGAAATAAGCAGCACTGAGACTGATCTTCCTTCTTCAGAGCTCTGGTGTCTATGGCAAAAGCCAAAGACCAGTTCTGAGCAAGATAAGAGGCAAAACATTTGTTGGCTCTATTCTTGCAGTTGCATACTTTCTTTAGGGATTGTAAGCTCTTCTTGAACAAATCTTTTCTCATCAACATGGTGATGAAATATGAAGAGCTACTGTCTGGGTGTACAGGGGCACCTGGGTGGCTCAGTCGGTTAAGTGTGTGTCTTTGGCTCAGGTCATGATACCGGAGTCCCAGGATCGAGCCCCCCATTGGCTCCATGCTCATCGGGGAGCCTACTTCTCCCTCTGCCCCTCTCCCCTGCTCATGCTCTCTCTTTCTCTCTCTCTCTCTCATATAAAGAAACAAAATCTTTAAAAAAAAATTCCAGGTGTATATTTGGAAAGAAATGGCAAAAGAAAACATCTTGCCTATTTTGATTCTCAGCTCACTGTCCTCAAAAAGAAAAGTTTCTGTGTGGTCCAATCATGCCTGGGTCTAAATAGAGGTTGTAGGCCAAAGCCTCAAGTAGAAATAGTCTGGTTTTCTGTTTATTAACCATATCCTTTCTCCATATAGTTTCTTTGAGGCCCTAAATAAGTAATAATTGGCTTGTTGAGGATAATATTCAAAGATTCAGAAATCTGAGTTCTGGCTCCTATCTTTTGATGTCTTAACATTCCTATACCATGTGTTTTTCATATAATAGCCCTTTTTCATAAGTTTATGTTCTCCATCAAAGTAAACTCCTTGAAGTCATGGACCATTTTTTATTCACATTCTCTTCCCATGTTACCTTACCACCTAGCAGGTATTTGATGATTGTCGAATAAAAAAGTGAAAAGAATGACAAAAATACTACAGGACAGGCCACTCAGACAGCCTAGAGAACATTTGACAGAATTAAAAAACTACCACTTGAATGTTCAGCTCACATAAAAACAATTGTAGAAATCATGTGGTTTGTAAGGTATGACATAGCAGGCTTACTATCAGTTTCTTCCTACTTTTATACTACATGAAAAGATTTCACATAACATAATTAACTAACTGAAGATTGTATGTAAATGTGTGAAAATGAAGTAAATTCCTTATCAGTCTCTGAACATTTCCTATCCAACTACATCTACATCAGTATAAGTTATGGACCCGATTTATGAATTATTTTTCAGAAATAACCAAGGAGAATAGATCTATATCTAACATTTTGCTTTTTAGATAGAAATCACAAGGGTCCCAGAAATTGATGCTTCTTTTGTCATTCTCTAATATTGAAGGATACATTCAAGCTTTGTTCCAGGCAAAATAAAATTTAGGAGATAAAGGGAATATTAAGAAAAGTAGTTCTAATTTATTATGACTTTGTCTAGTGACTTAAAAAAGAGGAATTCTAAAGAGCTTTCTAAAAATGCAAACTTGAATGCTTTCTCTCATTGTTACTTCACATTTTTTCTTTTGGTAATATTGATTGTTGTGTATGTTTGTGCATGGCAGTTTTAATCCATTTAATGAAAATAATATTTATCTCTGGGACATCATCTTCTGTTTAGCATCATGATATGAACAAAGAATATGAACTTGGAAAAAAAAAAGAATATGAACTTGGCATAAATAGAAGTGAGCACTGCAGTTTGCCTAGAAACAAAACAATGCTTTGCCAACCTGAAAAGCAAAGCAGTTATTTCAAGCTTTAGGGGAAAAGAGTCTTAACTGTCTGAGTATTCATTCACTTAATTTGTATTCAATAATAAATGTCTTATTTTTTTTATATTCAGTGAAAGAAAGTGTCCGCATTGATATTTTAAAACATTGTCTGATTTTCCTCTCATTTGTTATGGCCCTTCAGCTGTAAGAGAATCAATAAACAATAAGACATAATATTAACGTTTCAGATTATGTTTAAAATGATTGTTCAGCTGGCCTAGAAATCTAGGTGGTAATTTTGAAATAATTGTGTTGTGATGTTTCCAGCCTGATAGGTTGTTTTCCCTCTGTCTGATTCAGTTAATAAGTGTTATTTCATGACTTCTTTTGCTCTAGAAGTTCTTGAGTTGGCTCATGTTATTAAACCCTGACTCAATTAGACATTGCTATATTGAATTGGTTCTAAGATGACTTGTTGCAGTTTGGAACAGTGGATGGGACTGTGAGTTTGTTATCATATTAATTTAATCTTACACCCTGACACTTAACCCCAAATAGCAATATTAATCATGCCTCAAAATAGCAGTGGTAGTTTAATTATCTCAATAAAAGATACTTTAGGACAAGAGGGATTGCACTGCTAATCTTCAAGGTTTACTTCATACTTTTCTTTAAAGACCTGACCTTCTATAGGGCCTGCACTATTTTCTCCTACCTCTTGTTTCTCATTTAGATTTCCAATCTATTTGTGGAAGTTTTTTTTATTAGCAACTGCCATCTAAGACTGATATACAAATTCGGAAATTATTTCCAGTATTCTGCAAATCTTGGCCTTCATAAAACACATAATAGCCGAACTCTATATTATCATTATCTATTATATCATTTAATGAGGATAAATGAAGTGAAAAAAAAAAACACCTGCCTTATAATAAACCTTATTTATCAAGCATGAACTCCTATTATGTCTCTTGTTCTAAGGAGTTTTCAAGGAAAACCAGATGCATTAATACCAGGCACAGGAATGCTTTCTTTAGGTTAAGAGGCTCAAGCTTCAATTCTTTCAATATGTAACATTCAATGAAAGCATGAATAGAACTATGTTCTGAACACACTGTTGGTGTTTCTTTTCAGGTTTAGGGTCATAAATAAAAGAAGGAGAAAAAAGAATAAGGGGAGAAAGAGGCAGAGGAGGTGAGAGGGTGAAGGAAGAAGGAAAATGAACAGAGTCAGATGACCACAAAGAACTAAAGCTCAACCATCCATCACTTCTATGTAATGTGTGTGTGTGTGTGTGTGTGTGTTGAGCAAGTATACAAGCTCATGTCTGAGTTTGTATATGCAAGGGCTGAAGTGGGGTATAATGGGGAGATTATAAATAAGAGATAAATACTCTGCCATTCATTTCAGATACCATACCTGCGAGAATACTATTTCTGTCTGACTTAGATGCATGATTCTGACAATCATTTGAAAAAAAAAATGTTGAGACTCTAAGCTAGAGTTGGAAAAGGGAGCTTAAGATCTGTTCCTGCAATATAGAAGTAGGTATGCTTAACTGTCCTTATCGTTACCTACTATAATTCTATTTAGATACAGCAGACCTAACAGCAGTGTGTGTAATGTTGAAATGTATCTGAATACATTTTATGAGGCTTAAACGTTGGGACACTAATTTATCATTAAATACAATTCTTTGCTACCTTGAACTCAGCACTGCTAAAATTTCATAACTTAATCTCTTTTAGGCTATAGAGTGTCTTGAAAATATACATACATGTTTTTGATATATTTTTCTAACCTAAATACTGTATTACAAAAGATTTTGTTTTAAAAAAGAAAATATACTTAACCCTGGAAATGATCTGTAGTTAAAAATTCAAAGCTTATCACAAAATTATATTGGCACTCATCTGTTCTCACAATTTATAACCAGTTTCTTAAGAAGATTTAGAGAACATTGAAGAATCTCAGATTTCAGAAGTTTCTGCAGTTAGCTTTTAATTTTTTTATAAATTAAACATCGTTTCTGCATAAAAAATGAATCACTAACTTTGGCGCTTTTTAAAATTATTCTTCTGTATCATATGAATTTTACTTTTAATAGGTTCAGTCCTGTTTTCAAAAGCTTGTTTCAGGTATTTCTATTTTTTAGAAAACGTTTGACTCTTTTATGTTTTAAAATTAATACACATATCCTAAAAACTGGAGTACTTTACCTTTGGTATATCAATTGCACTTATATATAATGCATTTATATATACTATTAATATACACCCACACATCTTTCTTACACTACCAAAAGGTAAAAGATGAGAAGAAACTGGACAATGGGATAAAATACTCAGAAACATTAATGAAACACATTAACAAAATATAAAGTCAGAAAGGCTTAGGAATAGTGAAACGGTCCTTGAACATGGAGATGAAGCCCATGCAAATGTGTTGGAGGACAGTTCTGTGGACCTGGAAGACTCACACTGAGCCTGAGCTGTTCTGTTACACACTTCTCTCTTCTCAGCAAGGCTTCTCATTGATCTGCCTCTTTGGTCAGGAACCTAGTTGTAGTCTATTTCCAGTAATGTTCTCTTTGCTTTCAAGATCTTCTCCTCCAAGAGTAAAGAGAAAAAAAAGATAGCATATGCCTGCTTGTGAGAGATTTTCTAAATATATAGCCAATTCAATGTATCTTTCAGATCAAACCCCAATAGAAAAAAAAAAGAAAATAATATGTTTGTCTTTTTTTCTACTTATCACAAGATTAGCCTGAGTCTGTTATTTCTTGCTCAGTTTCTGTGCTTAGTATAGGACAGAAAGCTTGAACTTTTAGCCATGAGTTAAGTTCTAATTCTAGAATTTTTTTTTCTAATTCTAGAATTTTAAGTTACTCTTTTGATGGGCACTTGAGTCCTTCAAGCCTTAGTATTTTCATATTGAAAACAGGGAGAGGAAGGTTTGCTTACGACATGATGTTAGATTTAGTATGTGGCTGTATGCAAAATACTTGGACTATATTTGGTTTTTGTAGTGGGTTAAATTGTGTCCCCAAAATATATATTCATGTCTTAACTCCCAGTACTGATAAATGTGACCTTATTTGAAAATAGAATGTTTGCCAATGTATAAAGTTAAAGATCTTAAGATGAAATCATTCTGGATTTAGGGTGGAACCTAAATCCAATGACAGAGGCACTTATAATAGAAAAGAGAGGAAATTATGATACATCAGAGAAGAACACTACATAAAGACAGAAGCATAGACTGGAATTATGAAGCCCAAACCAAGGAATGCCAAGAGTTTCTGGTGGCCACCAAAAATTAGAAGAGAGGCATGAAAGGGATTCTCCCTCAGAGCCTCCAGAGGATATCAACACTGTCAACACCTTGATTGTGGACTCATGGCTTCCACAACTGTGAAAGAACAAATTTCTGTTGTTTATGCTGTCCAGTTTTTGATTATTTGTTACAACAGCCCTAGGAAACTAGTACAGTCTTCAAAACTGATTCTCCCTAATTCTCTTTTCTATGAACTTGTATATTTTCAAGGGTAATACCTAGTCAGTGTACAGCAATATGACCATATCAGTTAAATGTGGCTAGCATTGATTGATTTAGTGCTCAACCCTGATAAGATTTGGTCTGTGCCATAACTGTTATTACATACTTACTCTCTGCATTTATTCGGTTGATTCATCCATGCACTGAAAATGTATCCATGGAGGGTATGCATCCTGGGAATAGAGGTGAATTTAGAAGGCAGGGGGGAAATGCAATAAATTGTGGAAGGTAGAGGATGGATGAGGTCTAGCCAAGGTTATATTTTGCCTGGTAAGACAGGACGTACAGACATAAGTCTTCAGGTAACAGGGAATATTTAATCATCAATTGCTTTTAGAGTAGAAATTCATGTAAGCTTAAGTTACCATCTACCTGAAAACAAAAGGTATTAAGCATGCCAAAGGCAGGCACATCAGCAAGAAGGTCTCTTAAGGTTTTTTCCAAGGCTAAAATTCTGTGACCTTTTCGCTAGACCCCAACTACTCTAAGGCAGCTTCATACTACCTGAATTAATTAGCTTGGCAGGCTCAGGTAGTGTTCTAGGTATTTATGGGAAGTGAAAGATGAATAAGACATTTCATGTTCTTAAGAATTTTAAAATCTTATTAGAAACGTGAGACATATACACTTGAAAATGTAACAATAAGCAGTAGCAAATTACAAATGTCATCCAAGAGGCAGTGGCAAAAATCAATTCCTGATTTCATTGTTCATTATGGATAGACTAAGACTTTGCTATAAGCTATAGATACCAAAATGTACTCATATAATGCGTATGACATTTCCTTTGCAGGTATGTATATTACTAAACATTTTCCCCAAGCATGTAACTTAGGAAAATTAGGCAAGAGCTATTGATAGTGAAGTTTTATCTCTAGCTGGATAATATTTATTAGTTAAAAAAAATGAAGCTAAGATTTTCTAGTTTTGAAAAGTACAAGTTTTCCCCTAATGAAATCTGTTTATTTATTGACTATTCCTGCTACAAGAATTAAAGATATAATTTTATATTTAAATTTTTTCTTTTTGCTTTTTACTTTTTTCAAATATAAGGTCTTAAGATAAAAAATTAATGTATAGAAGAAATAGACATGTTTGCCTATTTTTTTATTGTCTTCCTTTTTGCTTCTCTCTAAGAACTAATTATCTAAACTGTGCTTATTTAAACATATTCTTGCTTCGTAAAGCAAAAGGAAACAAAATCAATGTTTTTGAAAGGATGTAGCTGTTATCCACCTTGAAAAAAAAAGTGGGGGAGCAAAGGGAAAATTAGCAATTGTCTTACTCAGTTTGGGCTGCTGTAACAAATTACCTTAGTCTGGATGGCTTAGAAACAACAGAAATTTATATCTCACAGCTCTGGAGGCTGAAGTCTGAGATCAGGGTGCCAGCATGGTCATGAAAGCCTGCTTCCCGGTTCCAAGAAGGCTGTTTTCTTGTTATACGTTCAGATGGCAGAGAGTGAAACGAAGCAAGCTTTTTCTTGATTCTTATACAGACTCTGATCCCATTCAAGAGGGCTCAACTCTCATGATGTCATCTAATTCTAATTACTTCCCAAAGGCCCACCTCCTAATACTAATACCATCAGATTGTTAGTTTTCAACATAGGAATTTAAGGTAGATACCAACATTCAGTGCATAATAGCAATACTCTGTGAAATAATTTTTTAAAGAAACATTTATTATTTAACAGAAAATTCTCTAAATGTAGACAATTTTTGTATTAGATTATTTTTATGCCATACAAAAATAATTGAGAAGTTATATTTTCGGTTATTTTTTAAAACCAGTAATTATGCTCCAGGTAATATGTGCTTCTAATCTCTGTGAAACAGATATTAAAATTTATAATAATCTACTCAGTAAATTTCTATTTAAATTCATGTGGAAAGAAAAAAAATGCATAGCAAAAAAATAAGAAAAATAGCCCTTACTCTGCTGTGGTCTTAGTTAGGTTTAAGTCTAATTTTTCAGTTCCCTCCATGTGAGACCAATCTAATTTGACAATATTAATTTTTTGGTTCCTTAGGTAAGAACCTCTTTATTGGGCATATTAATTATAATGAGAAAATGGTATAAATATCTCTTTAATTCTATTTACTACAAAAGTACTGAGATGCTGTGCATTTCATTGATGAAGGCTGCTAGAGTATGGATTCTTTTCCATCTAAAGCAGCATCTCTTGTGGACCAACATTCTGAAACAGATTCAAGACATACAATTTCCTGTGTTATCTAACAGTTATTCATCCACTGGTAATATTCAAGAGCAGGATTTTTCTCAGATGGTATAGTCTGTGAAAAACAAACAAAAGAAAACACTACTTCGAGTTGCCCCTGACCTGACCCAGAGGCTTAAGATTTTCACCTTTCCATAGAGTTGGGGCAGGGAAGAGTCTGATATTCCAGCTATACCAATGATATTCTTTATTAATTGCCTTTATTTGTTTTTCTGAACGTTCCCCTTATGAATACTTCTGATCTCTGTTCAGACCAGTGGTTCTCAGCCATTAGCAACACAGTAGAATCACTTCTGGAGCTTCTAAACCTCCTAAGATCTGGGCTATATGCCAAGCCAATTAAAGCATCTTGGGAGTGAGATCCAGACATCAGTTAACTTTTTAAAACTTACAGTTTTTCCATTGTGCAGCTTGATTATTTTCCCTTCTCTTTGAAAGTAGAGTCTCACCAGACTCTGCAGAATATTCACATAAGGCTTCTATTTAAACCCCAAGAATTGGATGCTGCAAGAAAAGGACAATGCAGGCAGCATTGGAATTTCTAGAGATGTTCCACAGTGTGACCTAGCCAGGGCCATTTCTTTTTTTCTTTTTCTTTTTTTTTAAGATTTTATTTATTTGTCAGATAGAGAGAGAGCACACAAGCAGGGGGGAGCAGCAAGCAGAGGGAGAAGCAAGCTCCCCACTGAGCAAGGAGCCCAATGTGGGACTCGATCCCAGGACCCTAGGATCATGACCTGAGCCAATGGCAGACACTTAACCAACTGCCACCCAGGTGTCCCACACCCAGGACCATACTGCCTCTCTGACTTGAACCCATGAAGTTCCTTGTGAGGAATCTTGCCTTTGGGAGAATTCCTGTAAAGGATCACAGTATTTAAAGCCCTTTAAAGAATCAAGCAAGGCTTATCAAATTCCCTGGCATCCAGGAGAGTTTCAGATGATCTTAAGGAGCACATAATAAATTCTATTGCATTTATTTTAGCCAAGAATAAAAAATCAGAAACCCAGCTTCACCAGAGATAAAGCTAGAGCTATCTTGATCAAGCCTTAAACCAACTCCATTTCACAGCTGCAAAGACTGAACCTGCTGAACTTGGGTTTGCTAGATGTGATTCCCTTTGCTTTTTTCCCCCATGAATATCATACTATTTGCTTTTTATCTTATAGAAATTCCCCTAAATTTGAATTCCTCAGAATGCACCCTTTTTTATTTTCTAGTACTCTCATGGCTTTCTTTTTGCTTGCTTTGTATTAACATATTTTATATCCAGTGGAATTTTAGTTTGACTAGAAATGAATACCTATGCTTGAACTCTGAGAGAGAACCAGAATTGCTCCTTAAATATTGGTTTATTCACACTTACTACTTAATCATTCTTTTATTGCAAATCATGACTACTGAACATCATGACATTATATCTACATAAGTCAGTGATTCAAAAGTGCTACATTTAGTAAACCAGTAAGATATGAAATACCTAACGGCATAAAAACAATCTGGCATGTTTGTGATTAAGTGTCTTGTGTTTTGACTTATCTAATTTTTAATTTCAGTTTGTATAATGTTCTTCTTCAGAAATATATTTCCCTCTGCTTTAAAGCTTTAAATCCAATCTAATTACTGTTGTTTAGCTTCAAATTCAAGACATTTTTGATACTAATTACTCTTAATTTTTTTGATACTAATTACTCTTAATATCAACAATTCAGTATATATGAAAGGGTTTGGGTCTAATTTTCTTCTTTTGTCATCATTTAATGTATGTTTGGAAGCACAAGGACTATAATCTAGTAGCAATAATCTTTGCCCCTTTGGAAATCCTAAGTATTATTTCATTATATAACCTGTTTCTTCCTTTTAATCACAATTTTCTATCATCCTATGGATTAAATTCTACAGTCTCTGAACCAAATTGTGTCTTTGGTAGTACATTTTAAGACATTGTCCCAGTGTGTTTATCTTCTCAAAAAGCCACTCAGTTGAGGTCATTAAACATGTCATCTCCTTACCACAAGGTTATTTTCTTTTTTTTCCTTTAAGATTTTATTTATTTATTTATTTATTTATTTGAAAGAGAGAGAGAGAGAGAGCAAGTGGGGGGAGGAGCAGAGGGAGAGGTACAAGAAAGAAGACTTTGGCCTGAGTGTGGAGCCTGATGCAGGGCTTGACCCCACAACTCCGAGATCATGACCCAAGCTGGAGTCAAGAGTCAGATGCTCAACCAACTGAGTCACCCAGGCACCCCTAAGGTTATTCTTTTATCAGTGACCTATGGAGATATGACCTTATATGGGAAAGTTGGAGATATCTTATGGTTGTAAAACTTCTCGTTGAATTATCTGGTTCACCAATTGTGTATTTTGTTAATGCAATTTTTATGTTCTGAATGCTTCAATGAATTAGGAAAGCATCAGAGAAAAAGTACTAACTACTAATATTTTGTAATCGGCCAAAAATGTAATGACCTAGTTATCACAATCCATATTTGCTATCATGTTTAATAGGGAAAAAAATTGCTATGTAATGCTTATACAGAAAATATCTCCTATGAGTCAATTTTACAGAGATTTTGAAGAGGTAATAGCCTGAAATGTTAAACATTTTAGCAACTTTGTTTTGGTGCCAATTCTCAGTAGACTGAAAGCACAAGCCATTTTCAAAACTATGAATCATTCTTTTGTACTATTGGCTTAAAAATTCAAATATTGAAACAACTCATTAGCTTAATAATACTGTGAACCTCTCTTCAAGTTTTTAAACATGAATTTATCTCAGCTGAATTTTCTACGCATGTTTTGAGAAAATTAATCGAATCGTTTTACTGCTTTGGTAGTTTAATTTCTGTCATTGGTGCTAAGATTATTATTTTATTTTATTTTTCTTAAAGTTTTTATTTATTTACTTGACAGAGAGAGAGAGAGAGACAGCAAGAGAGGGAATACAAGCAGGGGAAATGGGAGAGGGAGAAGCAAGCTTCCTGCTGAGCAGGGAGCCTGATGTGGGGCTCCATCCCAGCACCCTGGGATTGTGACCTGAGCTGAAGGCTTAGTGACTGAGCCACCCAGGTGCCCCACTAAGATTAATTTTATATTTATCTTTCAAACCTGGACCTTAGAAATACAAATCAGTATAGTGCAATTTATGAATGCAAAAATGAAGTTACAATCCTAATTACTTGTAATTATGGTTAAAATGTTCATCAATGAGTAAAACATAATGGAATTATCAGCTCAAAAAATACATAAAACTGAACACTTTGTAAAAGGTGCCATTAAAGGACCTAAATCCTAACAATAAGATTAGGATTGGGGGAATTCATATAATGAGATTAAGTAGAACTGCTCTTGACTTCTTCCTACATGACTGTGTCAATATTCCATCTGCATTGCTTAAGTGGTGAATTAGAGAGCTATAGAAATATAAGATAACCTTCAGTTTTCCCTGGAGAATATATTGACCTTTTTCTAGGCTTTACGCTCATTTTATTCTTGTTAATGTTTAATTCATATAGCAAATGAACAAAAAGGTAAAGCTTTCAGATTTGTAAAACATCATTGAGCATTGCATAATGAAAAGGAAACCTGACTTGGTTACTTTCTCTGATTTTAATATTGAACTAAGTCATTTTAGGAGCAGTAAGCATGGCTTTTTCGATTTGTGAAAAGGTGAGGCAAATGTCTTGCGAATTATATTTGCCATGCCTTTCAGTTCCTAGTTCATATATATCTGTGATCATAATCTCAAATTATTTTCTTTTAATAACTATACCAAGAGAGTGAGATGTATTTGAATAGTCAGATGTTAGAAAAATATTAAAAAATAGCTTCAAGAACAAGAAGCACATAATTAACAAGTTAGATTGTGCTCACTGAAAAAGAATCTCTAAGCTTCAGAGTATCTTTAAAAGAATAGGCATAATAGCAGGCTCTTGTTCAAGGAAATGAGCAATGACATTAGGGCTTTTTGAACTGTGATGAAAAAATAAAGATAATTATTTTCCTTTCCACAGTATCATCTGTCTCCCAAACATTATAAATACTGAGAATTTAAATAAATGGGTACATAACAACCTCAGACTGACTGACCACTCTAAAATAGGGTGGGCACAGCAACAGTCAGCCCCATACATGATGAAATGTCTATGGTACTCATAACCACTAGCTGCTGTTTAAGAAGTGAAAAAAGAAACCAAATATTTAATCAGAGGTTACTCTTGGTTGAGTTTCTTGTCAGGTATATTATGTATATTGAGTAATTAATTGCAGAGAAAATAGTCTATGAGATAGAAAATGACCTTCTTTAACAGATGATGACACTGAGTCTCTAAGGCTACTGTAATTTGCTATAGTATAAAAGGCAGAGTTGAAAGTTATACTAAATTCTTTTGGTTCCAAAGCTATATTGCCCAAAACTTTATCTTGAAATAAAATATTGAATAAATACTAAATGAATTTCCCTGGGGTAATTAGTAAGGATGATTTAGAGGAATAACTTAATTTACAGAAAGTCAATTTTATTTCTTTTTGCTCACTCCCATGGCTCATTCTAATACTTGATACTGGGCTATAAAAATGGAAAGGGAAAGAGCCTTTTTATTAGATATAGTAAATATAAAAGCAAACAGCAATGACATCAGTTACTGTTTCTCCTAACTCCTACCTGTTCACAGGTGAAAGATCTTCAGAATGTGGATTGAATAAATCTGCAAGATTGAGCTCATCTTGAGGTATTTGGCTTTGACTTACCAGAGAAATCCTCAGGAGAGGAGTCACATACATTACTGGAGAGCTCAGCCTTCCATCCTTGAGAACCTTTAGAATCCTTTAGAACCTCCCTAGTCTTTGCCCCCAAAGCTATTCCTTCAGAAATCAGAAAGTGAGTGTAAGGAGGATTAAAAGGGCTGATAATTTCTTTAGGATACCATGGGAGACAAATTTTAACAATACTGTACTACACAATAATTGTCAGACTCTGTTAATAGTACAGAATAATCACAGTTCCACTGTACAATTAGCAAATCCAACTTTTCTTGTCTATTTTATCATTCATCACCTACCAAAATGCCATCCTGTCTTCCATCTATCTAACCTAGTATGGAATAACCAATGCCTCTCAGTGGTTCCCCTTTCTGATTATTATCCTGCTATTAGCCACTTTTTGGACTCTTCTAACTGTGCTCTCTGGAAACCCCTTATGTCCTCAACTTCTTGGCTGAAACCTTGCCAATTCTGGACACAACTGAAACTTGACTCCCCATCTATATTACCTCTACCTCCCATGTCAGTGTTATTGAAAATTTCCCTTACTACATGTGTGTGTTGTCTCATTAACCAGAGTATTCCACTCCTTTCTTAATTCCATGAAGATATGGATTATCTTGTAGAACACTAGATCAGGCTTGAGAAATGTACTTGAACACAGCAATGGGCAACCATGAAAATCTCATGTTCTCTACATCTACAAGTGTTCTCTGCATCTTTCATCTTTGATTCCCTAATAGTTCTATAATCTCCCATGTACTTCTGGGTGAATTTTTTTGCTTGCCAGTTCAAACGACATAGCACATGGCTCTTCCACATTTCCCAAGCTGGTACGTTATTATTTAAGAGACTGGTCAATACTGGAACGAATGTAATTTCCTAATTCCCAAGGTAGAAACTTTGATTCAGCTGGAGTGAGTGTTCTCTGGTCTTATCACCATGACTGACCAAGGTGAGCTAGATTAGCATTTTGTACATATAGTTGTCTAGAACACAAAGAGAGTGAAAAGGCAATCTCCAAGTGGTGGAGCCAGGCAGACATATTTATAGCATATCAGCACTTAAGGAGCACAGATTAGTTATCTAAGATTTGTATCCCAGTTTTTCACATATTCTCACTATTTCTTAAGGGATAATCCTACTTCTGACTTCACTGCTTAATGAAGCTTTCTCCTCTCCCAAATATAAACCCATTTCCATCTGATGCTATGATATGGAAACAATTCTTCAGCAAGCAAAAAATTTGGATAGGTTACAAATTGAGTTTGTGAATTGAGCATCACTCTGATATCAAATCTGATGAAAATAGCACAAAAAAGGAAATGCAATAAAATGCATCCAATGACTAGAAATGCAAAAAAAATAAAATACTAGTCTATTTGAGGTGTTTAAATTTCTCCCTTTTTAGAGAGAGAAAGACCAAGGAACACTTTTAACTATAGAGGACCAACTGATGGTTCCCAGAAGAGAAGTGCGTGGGGGCTTGGGTCATGCAGATTAAGGAGTGCACTTGTAATGAGCACTGGATGATATATGGAAGTGTTGAATCACTATATTGTACACCTGCAACTAATATTAAAGTGTATGTTAACTGGAATTTCAATAACAACTTATTATAAATAAATTTTTAAAAAATTTATAAAATAAATAAATGTCTCCCTCTCCTTTTTAGGGCTCAAATAGCAGCTTAAGTATATAGGTTTCCAATTCCTATTGTTTGCTAAATTCCCACTTTTGCACTAGATCCCAACACTTCTAACCTACAGAGATCACTACTCAAAAATACCCCTTTAGCCCACTCTGCACATAATCTATTTTTTCTCCATACTGGATCATTTTATTAACATAAAGATGAACTATTTCTCCTATCTTAAAAAATATATAATAAAAAAAAACACAGATAAACAAAACTAGAAGTATTTTTTAGACCCATTTCCTTCCAGGCACTACCCCATAGCAAAATTCTTCAGGCCAATTGTTTATAATCATTATTTCTCGTTGTTGTTCTCCCATTCTCTCTGACCACTCTGCTAACAACAATCTTAACAGGCAATGATGTTCTCCATACTGCTATCACTAATGGTAAATTCTCAGTTTTCATCTTACCTGTCCATTAGCATTACTTAGTACAAGGAATGTTCATTCATTTGGTTTCCTTGACCTCTTACTCTCCTGGTCCTCCCCCCACCCTGGTAATAATGTTCCTTTTCAGCTTCTTTCTCTAAATCTCCATTCTCCAACCACATATCATAAAGTGTCATTGGTTCATTTCTTAGTCCTCATTTCTATCTACAGTTACTCCTTTGGTGACTTTATTCTGTCTCATATCTTTAAACACCTTCTACACAATTATAACTCCTAGATTTTTGTTTCTATACAGGACCTCTCCTGACAAATCAAACTCAGATATCCAAACCATCTGTATAAAATCTCTACTTCCATATCGAAGAGGCAGCTAAAATATAACTTACCCAAAACCAGTCTTCTGATTTCTACTCTCAAACAAACTAGTTGCTTTTCAAGCTTTCCCCCATCTCAGTTAATTTTAATTCCATTGCTCTAGCTTAAAGCCTTTTCTTTATACACCTCATGTAAAATATTTCACTAAATTCTGTCAGCTCTACTTTCAGAATATGCAAATACTCACGACTTCTCACCACCTTCACTGCTCCCAGCCTTGGTCTAAACCTCCAATAACTCTAGCTTAGATTGCAGTTGCTTCCTGACCAATTTCCTGATTCCACCCATGCCCCCTACTATCTATTTTTAGCCAAGCAGTCAAAATGATCATTCTTTATTTTATTTATTTTTAAAGATTTTATTTATTTATTTGAGAGAGAGTGAGCGAAAGAGAGAGAAGGAGCAGGGAGAGGGGCAGACGGAAAGGGAGAAGCAGACTTCTCAGACCCTGAGATCATGACCTGAGCCAAAGGCAGATGCCCAACTGACTGAGCCACCCAGGCACCCCCAGAATGATCATTTTAAAACCAAATTCAGATCTGGCTCCTGGCTGGCCCATTCAGTTAGGCATCCAACTTTTCGTTTTGCCTTAGGTCATGATCTCATGATATCAGATAAGTGCCACACTCCCCATTTTACTTATTAATTTTGTTTATTTTCAGTCCTCCCTACTGTGATATATTAACTCCTTGAGGAGAGCTATTTTTTTGTGAATTTTGCTTTTGCTGTATCTCCAACACTGAGAGTAGTTGGTATATAGCAAATCTAAAAATATTTGTTGTGTGATGAAAAATAGTATGCCTATGTCTTCTCTGTGTGAAAAGCACAGAAACTCAGCTAGTTCCCTCCTGAGTTTCCTCTCCTTACCATTAGTGACTATCAGAAACTTTAAGTAAGACCCCACTGCTTTAGAGCTAATGAGCGAAATGAGACAACTGTCCCTTCACCTTCAGTATCTCCATGATTACCACTCATGAAAAACTCAGATAAAGAGGTTTTGTGTTAAGTTTAGAAACAAATGAAATTGGAAGACAAGTTAAAGTTCACTAATTCATTTATTAATTTATTTATTAATTTGTTCAACACTATTCATTATCTTGGAATTTTCCTTTAAATCTCAAAGGCATTGCTACTACCCTGTCAAGGAAATAGCTACCTTTGAGCTCTACATGTAACCCATCACCTTGGCCCTCCAGTTTTATCACCCTTCCCCCAAAACTACTTTTATTAAGCATCCCTTCAAATCACCACAACTCTCCAAAGTAACATCCCTCCATAATTCCAGCTGCCTGACACCTTCCCAAATGCCCCATTGAAAATCTTAAGCATCTCTAAGTCTGAAGCAGCATCCCCTTGAAGATCAACAGCTCTCTTGTAAGGTCAGTGCATCCAGCATCTTGCAATGTGTCTTTTTTGGGGAAGGGTGGTAGAGGCAGCATGAAATAGATAAACTCTTCCTCGAAACTTTGTAAGCTTTAGGTAACTGGTATGTTCAACTCTTGCATCTGTTACATTAAACATTTGTGCATCTTCAAAAATAGAAATTAATTTCCAGGGAGACTATAATTTAAATACAGTAAACTATTGTAAAATAGTTGTGTCCTCGATTAGTAAGTTTCTTTGTTTCCTTCCAGTATCACAAAATTATTGTGCACATTTAGTGTAATGTCTATCACTATTCAAATGGGCTATTTTTTTAAAGAACTTGACAAAAAATGTAAAAATATCTTTGAAGGAATTCATAGATAAATACGCTAAAATGAGTTTATAAAAAAGGAGAAAAAGAAATTTTTTCTACCTAATTTTAAAATGTATTTCAAAAGGACAATAATTAAAACAGTGCACTACTAGTATGCAAATAACATTGTATGCTCTGATTCATATTAATATTCAAGAAAGAGACCCTAATGTATAGGACAGTCTAGTGTAATAAATATGGAATCTCAAAAGCATAAAAATTAGATACATAATAAGTGGTTCTGAAATCATTAGTTAGCTATTAAAAGAAAATTAGATTGCAAACGCATGCCTAATATGATTTCCAGATAAAAGGATATAGAAGAAAGGAGAAATTTTTTTTAAAAAACAACATTGACCAGAAGTTGGTTGAAATATCTTCTCAACATGACAGAGAAGACAGAAAAAATCATTTGAAGTACACTATCACAATGAGATACATATTTTAGAAAACTAAGTGATGTCTTATATAATATTAGTAAGCAATATATATTTCTTTGTATGTAAACAGAAGATACTGGGACTAAGAAGCTACTGCTGAGAGGTTTATTCTCTTGGGTCCTTTTGCTTTATTTTATTCTTCCACCAGCTCTAAGTTCAAAGGGCACAGTATGAATCTTGGCAGCTTCACATGCTCTGTCTAGTGTTCCTGAGCTGCCATCTGGCACAGGAATTTTGACTGCAGACAACCCTTAATGACCATTCTAGCTGACAACTATTATGGATGCATATTTGCTACTGTTGCACCATCTACGTGCAAGTCTAACCAGAAGGATGACAGTCACAAGTCTCAACAGAGCTTTAGGTTGTTTATAATTCCAAAGGCCTTTTAATAATGTGATATTTAGTAAGAGTAAGCAGACTGGTTAACAAAAGTGGGACATGTCCTCATACATAATAGACTAGTTAATAAAAAACAAAGGCTTAGTACAGACAGCCACATTCTTGTTCTGAGCTGCCCTGCTGCTGGACTTTTACTGAAAGTTAAGAACAATTCATTTGCTCATATTCCAAATCTGGAAGCCAGAGTTGCTTTGAACTTCAAACAAAATAAAGACATGAAGACTTGAAGAAAATATTGAATACGAAAAATATTGAATACAAATTTCTTACAGAAACTAAGACTTCTATATAGCAAAAAAGTAAAAAGGAAATAAAAAAAGCTGAAATGAGAGTGAGTAATTTATAGCACAAATGCACAGTGAGATGGTGAGAACCATAGAAATTATACTTGGACTCTAATTTTTACTAAAATAACTATTCATGATATTATACTCTCAGTCAAGGTACATTGGAGAACTTACTGATGACCTGTTTCAGCATAACTTTAGAAATCTCATTAGAAGGCAATCATTAAAGCATCTTTGTAAACTACATCAGAAGGAATATTTTATATTTTGGGGTACTTCATTTCTATGGAAAAAAGGCCTATTTTGTTTCTGGTTTTAAGAAACTAACCCAACTATATCAATAAATCATCTTTATTTGTAGATCTTCCCCCTCAGCTAAAAACTTACAGCTGATAAAAGAGAAATATGACCCTTAGTCCTGATGTTCTATCTACATATTGCACCACAAAGCTATATTTAAATTTATGGAGATTATAACAACAAAATGGTACATTGAAATTTTGTATAAATAACTGACTTTGTTTGCATAAAATACATGGTATGCTTTTATATATAAATGATATGATGACCCATCATTCATTCTTTCAAGGAGGGCTTTCAATATACCGCGCATGTGCTAGGTGCTGGGCATGCCATTGGGGACAAAAAAAAAACAAAAAAAAACATTGACTCTTGCTTCAAGGAGCAGATTGTTCTGGAGATATGTACTCTGAACATTTTCTAATAACATAGACTAGATGGGTCATTGAATCATCCATCTTCTCTGGTTTTTATTACATTTTGACTAGTGCTGCGGCTTTGTAAGAGAGCTGATTGGTAAAGCTATAGCTCTGGTCAAAAAATGGGACAAGGCCAGAGCAGATGGATGTTCTGTGGCCAAAAAAAGGAATTCTGTTCAGGTATATATAGTATCCCAACATTCAACTTCAACTAGATTAGCTTTATAATACTTTCTAAAGAGATCCACAAGTAAAGATCTCTTATTGATAGAACATAAAATCAGCTAGTCTTGCAGGAAGCAATAATCCAAATCATATGAATGCTCCTGCTGCCATCATTTAATTTAGAAGCAGTGTAAGTTGCTAAAAATTCACAAGCAGGCAACATTCTATGGCCACCCTGGGAAATTATTGAATGTTAAAATGGCTTGCATGAGATGGGGCTGACTCTCTTTATATATGACCCCTTTCTTCCTGGCCTCTAGCAATATTCTGTAAGCTCCTGGAGGACAGACATATAATATATCCAACCATGTCGAAACATAATAATTACTAAATGTTAATTATAATGTTGTTCAGTTTCTATATCTTGCAAAGTCAACCTGTGTAAAGATAGTTGTCATTTATTATTTAAGTCTTGCATATTTCTTTACTTTTATTTCTATGTTTTCCCAGATTTATCTACCATTTCCATGTTTATATACATATCATGTGTTTGTGTGTGTAAATCCTATTTAATTTCATGTTTTGAATGCCAAATAAGTAAATAATAAGGATTTTTTTGCCAATAGGTATGAAAATTTAAGATTAGGAAAGCTACTTCTCTCATGAAAAATTACTATAAAAATACCAGAGAAATATTTCAAATACAGGTCATTTTGCTTTCTTAAATAATGCATTCTGAATGCATTATTCCTTTTTATACTATTAAAAATAGTAATGGCTATTATCTCTACTCCTCTTCACGAACTTTGTTTAACATAGGCCATAATAATACGGAGCACCTGGACAACACTCTACCAAAAACCTCCTAGCCTTTTAGACTGCCATGTTTCTCCCCATGCCAAAATTTCTCTACAGAACCTCTAAAGTGAGCTGTATATAACAGAAATTCAATTGCCATTTATCTGTTTAAAACAAAACAAGACATTAAAAACTCTTATTTTTTGCCATCAACTAAAGAATAAAGTTCACATTCCTTAATATATTCAAGACCCTTAACAGTCGAACTCCAGCCAATTATTATTCTCTATTAGTCTTTCAATGATACCCCATATCCTATCTACATTAGATACCTTGTTCACTGAATGCACTTCATTATAACAAATATTTATTGAACATCTTGTTAAAAAAAAAAGAGGAAGCAATTCTATTAATCTTTTCTTCATGCTGCCTACTTACCTACTTTGCTTAGAATGACCTTTTCCAGTACTCCAGCTTGGGCAGGCAGCTCCCACTTGATTTTCATGACTCCATTATTATTGTCCACTGATGTAGGTGAGTCTCACTCAGCTCCTTCCTCTGAGATACCACAGCATGTTTCCTGCTGATTTGATTATAACTGTTAATTTACAAGTCTATCTTCACATATCCTTGTGAGGAAAGGAATCATTCTTCTACCAGACATAGCTTGTGCTTTCATATTTGGGACTTAAACTGAGGGAAAAGACAATTCTTGTATGTTGGGGTTTGAATCTCTGAAAGTGCATTCATTCATGAGATCCATCAACTGAAGAAACAGCATGTGCTTCAGAATCCAAACCCAAACTAAGAAGACCTCTAAGTAAACCTTTGAGAAAAAGAAAAAATAAAAAGACAACTCTTATTCCCTTGATAATTATTTTTGCGTATTTCTAGCAGATTACTTTTGCCTAGGAAGTTTTGTAGTAGGAATTTCCATGTGGAGATTGGACAGAAGCTATGAAGTAAAGCAACAAGTTCCTGAAATCCTTTGGGGCTAAAAGAGAACAACCAATCTAGATGGTAATTGGATTAATATGGGGGCTTCAAACTCTGAGAAAAAATTAATTATGGAAAATCAGAAATATGTCTTTTTAAACTGCTTTTTGAGGTATAAATTACATACCATAAAATATTCTCTCATTTTACATGTACATTTCAGTGGTTTTAGTAACATAGTTGTACAATCATTATCACAATCTAGTTTTAGAACATTAGCATCACCCCAAAAATATCTTTTCTGACCATTTGTGGCCAATCCCTGTTCATATCTCTAGTGCCAGGCAATCACTGATTTCTATTCTGAGTATAGGTTGTCTTTTCTGGACATTCCATATAAAATAATTATAAAATTATAACATAATCAAATCTTTTGCTTCCGGCTTTTTCACTTAGCATAATGTTTTTAAGTTTCATTCATATTGTAGCATCTATTGATGTGGAGAACAAAGGCAAAAGAAATATTAAAAAATAACAATAAAGTTCCTTAAAACTTACAGCCCATTGACAAGTATTTGAAACAAGCAGAGTGACCTTTCTCCAGAAACTCAACTGCCTTAAGGTTAATACTTTGCTAGAGGCAAAAGACAACCAAAATGGACATTAGCCCAATCTCTAGGATCCTGTAAGTTTTCTTTAATATACAAAAATCCCTTTGGAAACTTCCTTTATCTCTACCCCTCCCTCAAGATATATGTTAACAATCATCCTCTAAACATATAGCCCACTGATATATATCTATAGGTTCTCATGACTAAGGATTTACTAGACAGTAGTAAGTGACCTTATCCTAACAACAGCTAGCCCCTCAAGGTCCTGGAAACTTGCTTCCAAATTCCTTAGAGACGTACTATCCCTCAGCTCCCAACTTGAAAGTACATAATCAGTCACTCCTCACAATCCCAGTGCAGTTCTTCTGCCCATGGGTGCTATCCCTGTGCTTTTATAAAACCACCTTTTTTGCACCAGATGTTTCAAGAACTCTTTCTTGACCGTCTGCTCCTGGACCCCAATATTTCACATCATGTATCAGTAGTTCACTCCTTTTTAGTTGCTTAATAGTATCTCATTGTTTGATACACCACATTTTGTCTATCCATTCATCGAATGCTGGACATTTGAATTGTCCTAGTTTGGGTTTATTATGAATAGTTATGCTATGAACATTCATATATATGTCTTTGTATGGATGTATATTTTTATTTCTCTTTGGTAAATTCCTAATAATAAGACTTTTTTTAATCATATGTGAAGTTTATTTTTAACTTTTATGAAACAGATAAAATGTTTTCCAAAATGGCTGGAATTTCCACCAGCAATGTATGAGTTCCTATTTCTCCACAATTTCAACAGCGCTTGTCTTATTGATTATATCAGTTCTAATGGGTGAAGTGGAATCTCACTGTAGTTTTAATTTACATTTTCCTAATGACTAGTGTTTAGCAATTTTTTAATGTGCTCATTAGCCTTTCTTATATCTTCTTTTTTGTAAATGTTATTAAAATAGAATCTTTAATCTAGATTGCTTGTCTTATTATTGAGATAGAAGAATTTTTATATCCTGAATAAAACCCCCTTACAACAAAAATGGTTTGAAAGTATTTTCTCCCACTGTGGGTCTTACCTTTTCATTTTGGGGTGGGGAGGATAGTGTTCGTTGTGCAAATATTTGTAATTTTATGAAGTTAAATTTGTTACTTTTTTCTATTATAGACAGTGCTAAAATATCTTTGCCTAACACATGGTCACAAATTTTTTTTGCTATTTTTTTTTGATGTTTTATAGTTTTAGCTTTTGCATGATCCTTTTTGGGTTAAATTTGTGTATAAGGTGGTGTAAGAGTCTGTGGTATAATAAGAAATTTATTTGTTCTTCATTCCTGGTTCCTGGCACAGATCTCCCAAGCACTTGGAGCATCCTGAAAGAAAAGAGTCTCTTCGGTTATTTCTAAGAAACTTCCTTGAGTCAAGAGTTTATGCTAATGGTGACTGAGGGTGGGGCCCCTAGATAACCTCAGAATGGGGCTGGCCACCAGAAATACCAAGAGATTAGAGGGTTGGAATTTTTTACCCAAATGATGCAGGTTCTAGGAAGGGGGAAGGGCTGGATATTATTAAGCTTTATAAAGTTCCTGAACAAAGATGTTTGAGGAACTTCTCCACTGGTAAATGTATCCAAATGCTGGGAGAGTGACACACTCCAGTTCCACAGAAACAGGAACTCCTGTGCTTGAGGATCCTTCCAGACCTCACCCTCAGTACCTCTTCAATGGTTATCATCTTTATTATTCTATATTTCACTCATATGGTAGCATATGAATATCCTATATTAAGTTACCATGCTCATTATCCATTATAATAAACCAATAAACATATATAAATATTTTCCTTTGTGAGCCATCCTGACAAATAATCATACCTGAGGAGGCGATCATGGGAAGCTCTGATTTATATCTCCTTACTGCACCAAACTACAAGTTCTGCCATAGGAATATGTTTTTTTTTTGTTTTTTTTAAGATTTTTATTTTTATTTATTTGACAGAGAGGAGAGAGATCACAAGTAGGCAGAAAAGCAGGCAGAGAGGGGGGGGAAGCAGGCTACCTGCTGAGCAGGGAGCCCGATGTGGGGCTCGATCCCAGGACCCTGAGATCATGACCTGAGCCGAAGGCGGAGGCTTTAACCCACTGAGCCACCCAGGCGCCCCAGGAATATGTTTTTGGTGCTAAATATTTGTGTGTATTCAGTCATGTGTTTTTCCAAGTAGTCATCCTTTAATGATTAGAAAAGACTTAAAAACTCAAGTTTGGGGGGCACCTGGATGGCTCAGTCAGTTAAGAATCTGCCTTTGGCTCAGGTCATGATCCCAGGGTCCTGGGATAGAGCCCCACATCGGGCTCTCTGCTTAGCAGGGGAGCCTGCTTATCCCTCTCCCCTGGCCCCTGCTTGTGTTCTCTCTCTTCTCTCTCTCTCTCTCTCTCTCTCTCAAAAATAAATAAATAAACAAACAAACAAACAAATAAATAAATAAATAAAATCTTAAAACAAAACTCAGGTTTGTTTCAGCTATGCCAAATGTCGTCGAGTGAGCTGGGGAGACCTCGGACCCTGGGGCCTCAACCCAGCCAGACTCAAAGGAGTCACGGAAGGTTCTTGGTCTTATCACAAGAACGAATTCAAGGACAGACACACAGCACAACGGACAAGTGATGCCAAGTGGGATAGTTCACTAAAGTGAAAATTACACTCTTGAGACATGAGAACAGGCAAGCTCTAGAGACTAAGAGAGCTGTACACCCTGGGGGTTAGGTTTCTATCTTTTATTGACAGCCGTTAACTAAGGGATAGAATATTTATTACTTGGGGTGGGAAGGAGGGTTTCCTTGCTTTTTCTTCCTAATTTGGTCAAGGGTTTCCTGTCATGGCATCCCACATCTTGAGCTCCTCTGGTTTGATCCCACTTCTTATGGAATGCTGCCAGGACAGGCCGCTGACCTTCCTGATAGCTGGCCATGACTTCCTCCTTGCTGACCTCTAAGTATCCTGTTAGAACCTAACTAACTGCCTACTCTACCAAAGGTACAAAGTGAGGGGGCTTTTTGTACCTATGTGAGCCAGAACTGTATTCTGATTAGTACCAACAGTAATAAAAAGGTGAGAAACTGAAGGAAGGAATAAAATTTAAGAGGTTAAATTAGAGTCACTGCCCAAGAGCCTTTCCCCATCCTGAAATTCTACTTTCTAAATCACTAATTGAAGAGTTTGACTTTCGTTTTCCCAGGAGTGGTGGAAATCCGTTATAATTTCTTTCTCAATTGTTGATTCTTCAAGGATTTATGTTAGGTCTCTGTGGGTTTAGTGATTGTTTTGTTTTGGCCCTTTCTATACTGCCTGTCACATAACATCTCAAGAAAGATTGTTAAATAAATAAATGTATATACTTCAGTAATTAATCTCCATTTTGTCATCTAATATACTTTTCTTTATACAGACATTCTCAAGAACAATTGACATAGGTAGCCAGAATATTAGTGTACCACAAAGGGCTATTATTTTTTAATTAATTAATTTAGTTAGTTATTTGACTTTCTGTGACTTTATTCTTAGTTTTCAGGATGTAATTTGTTTTGTTTTGTTTTTTTCCCTTAATCTGTTGTTAGGAAGCTTTAAGAGTAGAACTTTCTAATTTACTATTAATTTGGAAACACTGGGGTCAATCTTTTATAAGGAGTTAAAATGCTGTACATGGAGCAAACTTGGAGATATAAAGTTGGCTATTTAGAGGTTCTTCCCTGATCTTAAATTTTAGTCTAGATCATTGAGATCACCAAGCGAACACCAATTCAGTTGGTGAGATTTGATTAAGTATTATTGGTTGCAGTTAAGTATTCAACATATGCTTCATTTTGGAAGTTCTGTATTATTAAAAAGGAGATGGTAGTTGTAATAGTTGGAATCACCTGGAGTTTCCTCACCTACCTCCTACATAACTCCATTAGTGAGTAAGGCTGTTTTATATGCTCTTGACAGAGTGAAATGACTCACTCTATCTAAATGCCTGATATAGAATTTCTTAAAAATCAGTTAACATGAGAAAGTCAACATAATGAATTCTCATTCAGATTCAATTATGAAGATACATGATTTAATATTTTCTATATACACATATCTTACTTTTTGTAAGTGGCAGTTGATGCCTATACACATCAGCCTGTTGGTTCATCAGATAGACTGGGTTTGTTGCATTCTTACATGCCATTGCTAATCCATCTAAAGCACATGGCATCACATGTCAGTTTACTTATTGAAGCTGGAAAGGGATTCTAGAGCATTGT
Organism: Potos flavus; assembly: GCA_028534135.1. Lineage (NCBI taxonomy): Eukaryota > Metazoa > Chordata > Mammalia > Carnivora > Procyonidae > Potos > Potos flavus. Next base: position 66,151,449 of record CM052887.1, on the reverse strand, counting down.
TTGTGTAGTATTTATCTTTCCTCAAAGGAGTTTTTATATTTCCAATTTCCAATTTTGTTTCCTTTCTTCCTGCTTTTGATAATTTAAAATGCTTACATTTTAGATGATGCAATTTGAAATGTCATTTTTCAGAATCCATAAAATGGTTATTTTAGGTTCTGAACAAGCTATAAATTTCTTGGACATAACAGTTAAATTTTGCTTGTCCCTTTATGTATAGTTCATGTTATTTTCTTGCAGAAAAGTTTAACTGGAACAGCTGTGCCCAGTTCTATTCTCAAAATGAACATCAGTTGCTACTACATCACTGTGTGCCTGTGTAAAGTGGAAAGGGGCATTTGAATTTGGAATGATTTACTTTCTCAGGTTCAAGTTAAGTGTTAGCTTATCGGAGAAAGAATCCAAATAGATTTAGGACACCAGCTCTTTACCTCTTCATTCATGTGTAGAGAATATTCCACAGTATCAACACCAGCAATGGAATACATACTTCTGCTCTTATGCTTCAGAATCTTTGCTAATGAAATATCCTGGCCAAAGACTGCATGTTTCACACTCTGGCTCATTTTCACACCTTCAGCAACCAGAAAAGCATATTCAAAATACTGCAGTCAGCTACTGACCTATGTGGACGAAAGAAACTTTCGTCTTTGCCCAGTCATCCTTCTTTGACACAAAAGTAGTTTCACCATTTTACAATACTAGCATCAATATATGTTGATAGATATTGACTTTCTCTGTTAACATAACACTTAATAGATGCATTTCTGAAGCCAATGAAAAAGTATTTATTCAAGTAAATTATGATGTAAATGGTATTTCTTAAGCTTGTATTTTTCCAGAACATTCCCAAAGCACATTGGTTTACTGATATTCAGTGTGGCCTTCAAGGGATTGTTTTTAAATGTTTTGGTGGATCACTCATATTTCAGGTTTTCTGAATCTTGCTATAGACTCCTATTCCTGCTTCCTCCATCTTATTTTTATAGTTATTTATTTGGTTGTCCCTAGGAAAATAAATGAATCTATTTTATATCGTAACAGAACCATCATACCAATACAACACTAATTTTGTTAGTGATTTATAAACGTTACCAAAATCATTCCTTGTAGTCATCATCATAATGTATCATTCTTTTTATGGAACATATGAGGGGGATAAGAAACCATAAAACCCATACCCAATAAAGTCACATTCTGGCTAAAATATGTTCAAAATTGTAAAATAATAGCAACATGCTTTCTGGAATTGAATCTGTATTTAATGATGCAGGAGTCAGAGATTCTTGATTGTCTGATTTGAAATGCTAGGCCATAAGCAGTGTTGAACTTAAACTTTGAAATAGCTCTGTTATCAGTGACAACTTACAGCAGTATTACTGATTTGGATATATTATAGATTATTAAAATATTTTTTGTGCCAGTGGGTGGGATTTTCATTCCTGATGTTTTGATTGTAGTAAGAGTGGTAATCATACAGTTCTCCCTTTGGGTATAGTAAAATTCTTCCAAGTGAAAGAGAATCAATCATAGATTTCACATAAACTGGGAGCATTTTAACCACTACAGAGAGAAGCTGTACTTGACACTGAAATTTCTTATCTCCCCACTGCTCTTCAGCTTTTTCCTTTTTTAAAATTTTCCACTCATGTTAATGTTCACATAGACCTTGATTATTTTCTTGTATTAGGGACAGAGCTTATCCTGTTGATAGCTGGCATCCTCACCAGAGGGAAATCTATTCTCTGAGTGTTAAAGAAAGGAATTATGAACTATGTCCACATTCATTTCCTTTAAAGTCAAATGAGCATCTTTATATTACATGAGTGATTAAAAACAAATAGAAGATTACCTATAAATGTTAAAATATTAAAACACATAAAAACGTAGGCATATATGTTCATGCATTAAATATATTAACTGAACTTTATGCAGCTTGGGACATTCATTCATTCATTTATTCATCCATCCATCCATCCATCCATCTCTTCAACATATATTATGCATTTATTGTGAGTGCAGGTGGTACTATGGGTGTTTTAATTGAGTTGAACATGTGCCCTTTTTATAAAGATATTTTTACTTCTTGGCACGTGTCATGAAGCTATAGGTAGATAAATACCATACAGATACAATGTATAGATAACTACCACTTCTCTTTTTATGAAAAGATGTATAATCTATGGAACCATGTTGTAGATATATCGTCTATTTCTAACAGGCTACAAAATTCTTTCTAACTTCACAATAAGGAACAATGATATCAAATGAAATCAAATATAGATGTAATACTTAATTAGATAAAGATTCCAGTTTGAATGGAGATGCCTATGCTAAAATTGGAAAAAAGAGATAGCAGTAAGTTGTGGTGGTTAAGAACATGGCCCTGAACTTATCTTTCTGTGGCTAGAACCTGGGTCTTTATTGTCTGTGCCCTTGGGAAATTTTGATGCTTCTGGGCCTCCATTTGTTAATTTGCATAATGGGGATGATTATAAGAACTAGCTCCATAGGGTTACATAAAAATGGAAGGAGATCATGCATGTAAATCCCTTAGATAGTGCCTGGCCTACAGAAAACCCTCATTAAATGTTAGCCATTATTATAGCAGGTTTATACATATAAAATTTCATTGACTGGGCAACCTTCAAAACATTTTAGTATTACTTAATAAGAAAATATTGGACCTTAACATTTTAAAGGATCAAGAAATATGGCAATCATGATAGCAATGTCAGATATATGTTATGAAATGGTAAGTGGCCAATTAAATTTGACCTAAAGGAACATTTTTTTGACCTAAAGGAACATTTTTTATAGAGATACATGTTAATCTAAGAATATATCTATAGTGTAAGAAAATGTGAACATTTTTTGTAGTTACTGATTTCAATATAAGTGACTGACAATGGGGATTTATTTCTTTGCTTTTCATGTATTATAATTATACTTCCATTAGAAACTATTCTAAGGAAAATAGTTAAAGATAAGTAGTCACAAGAGTTATCCTATCTTAACATGGTGTTTTAATTACTTGCTTTTAACTCTTGTGTTGATTTATCTGGAGCTATTACAGTAAGTAGGTTCTAAGCAGGAGTGTGTTATTAGAAGAGGATGTGTTTCCAAACACTGGAAGATGAACTATACCAATGAAATCACCATATTCCTTAAAGTTCACTTCAAATATTATTCCCACACTAATGTTTCTGTAACTTCTTTTAAGAATTTTCTATTTCTTCATCTCTACTTCCTTAGCATATTGTACATTCTATACATTTTCCTTTTTTGAAACATTTATAGCCCTTTATTATATATTATATAATATATATCAATCTTCCTGACCTCCACAACACATATCAGAAGGTTTTACTGGCTTTAAAGCTACAGATTTCATTATGTACACGTAGTATAACTATTTAGGTTTACATTTTTTTTAAAGATTTTATTTATTTATTTGACAGAGAGATTGAGATCACAAGCAGGCAGAGAGGCAGGCAGAGAGAGAGGGGGAAGCAGGCTCCCTGCTGAGCAGAGAGCCCGATGCGGGGCTCGATCCCAGGACCCTGAGATCATGACCTGAACCAAAGGCAGAGGCTTTAACCCACTGAGCCACCCAGGCGCCCCCAGGTTTACATTTTTTTATACCATTTCATAGAGGATTTAAGAGAGAGTGCATAAGCACAGAAATATAACCAGCAGGATATTAGAATGAGACTCATCTTACTTTTTCTCTTTTTTTATTGAAATATAATTAACATTCAGTCTTATATTTTCAGGTGCACCATATAATGATTAACAATTCTATACATTACTCAGGGCTCATCACAGTAAGTGTACTCTCAAGCCCCTTCATGTATTGCACTCATGCCCCTTCCCACCTCCCTTCTAGCAACCATCAGTTTGTTCTCTGGGAATTTAAGAAACAAAGCAAACAAACAAAGGGAGACTCATCTTAGTTTTGAATGAAGCATGAGAAAATAAATGGAAGGTATCAAAGTGAGTGTTTAAAAATAACTTCTCTGTATACACAAATTTTATAAAGGAAATAGTTTATAGAAATTGTTCCTTGCCTCTCTATCAAGGAACAGAGGCCAGGAAAATGACCACTATGGAAATTTAGAGGGTGAGAGAAGGATTGGCTGACTAGCTTCTGTGCTGAGAGTTGAGAACGTGATGATGTGTTGTCATTGACCAAGATTCCTGGAGATTACTAATTCATGGGGCATGTTTCTCAGGGACCAAACACATCCATGCCCATTATGGGGCATGGGTGTGTGGTCTTCTTGGCTCTCATCTCTTAGAACCCCTGCTAATTAATTGATAGTGGTCTTCAGCATAAAGATGAATGAACATCCATGTATTGAGAAAGAAGTCATCAAAGACTTCCAACTAGATCATTGGAACTGAGGAGAAAGGGGCCCAGCAGAGAATTTTTGAAAAATCAACAATAATGCCCTAAAAGATAAGTGTCAGCTTTAACCACCTTTGAGACCCACCCAAGGATGTCAACTTTAGCATCTGCCAAAAAAGAGAAAGAAACTACACCCACATCAGAATTGCCCTATCTTTCCCTACCTCTCCATTTTCCCCTATTTAGATTCTGTAAGGAAATGAAATTGCATCCAGAAAATGGAGGAGAATGGTTAACAGAAAATGTTTTCTCTGTAGACAAATAAGCATAACTGTCTTTGCCTTTTCTTTATGCTTTATAGAGATACCTGTTAATCTAAGAATATATCTATAGTGTAAGAAAATATGAGAATATTATTCTCTTTTGATGATGGTGTTTTTTCATTTAAGATATGGTGAGAAATGGAGATGCATAGGTATTATAAAAAATAAAGAAGCTTACATCCTTCTTTGTTAAAATATAATTTGAAATCTTAGGAAATATAAATGAAATAATAAATATGTACATTGGTATTTCCAAAGATAAATTTGTCTCCTTAGCAGATTTAGTAGACATGCAAATAAAGCTTTAACAGTACTAGGTGGAATATTAAAATTACTGTGGAGTGCCTACTTTTACCGCTAATGGAGGCCAGAAACTTGAGCCATATGCTAAGCCGTTGGTTCCCAAACTTGCCTGCAATCAGCTGAAAGCTTCAATAAAAGTAAATACCAAAAAACGAATGTCTCTGTCTCATGCTCAGAGATTATTACTTAATTGGTCTAGGATAGAGATTATAATTTAATTGGTCTAGGGTGAGGCCTGAGCTTTGAAATTTTTTAGAGATCCCAAAGTAATGTTAATGGGCAAAAAAGTTTGAGAACCTCTGGGCTAAGCAATCCTTCTTCTTTTATAATGCTTACAATCATGTGCAGCAAGAACAATTTCCTATTCATTAATGAGACTGCTAATTCTGTAATGAAACAAAACCAAAACTTCATTCTTTTCTGTAAACAGAATTACCAGGCCACTTCCAGAAAGCTCTACAGTAAGGTTTAATGTTGCATGAACTTGTTCAGTTAAAAATTCCTTAAAAGGGAACTTTATATTTGTTATGATATGGATAGCTTACTAAGTATTATGTATAATTTAGAAGTTTTAGCAAAATCTTGTATAAAATCAGGTCAGATACAAATTCCATAATACTATTTATTTTTTATCTGGCTATCAAAGAACAGATATTTGCATTGCATAAAAAACGATGTCTTAAATGAGCAATAAGCAAAAAAACAAAACAAAACAAAACAAAACAAAAAACAATGTCTTGAAAAGGCAATCCTTCGTTTATATATTTGGGCCATTTAGTCATCAATCATTTGTTCATTCATTCATTTATTCATGTGTTAGATTATTATATTTTCAGCTACTACTGTGTGGCAGTTTTGTGCAAAATGTAGGAAAAAAGAGATGAAGAAGACTATTATTTCCTTAATTTTTTGCAAATTCTATTATCCTTTGGCATAGTAATTCTATTTATTGTAAATTGTTAGGAGGAAATAATCAGAGATGAGCACAAAATATATATATAAGAATATTAAGCAGCATACAAATTACAGTAGAAATTTCAAGTTGAGAGAATTTGAAAATTATAGTAAATCCATATTCAGGGATGGAGGTTGGTTGACGGTTTACACTTTTCATTTTCTTTTTTCATTATGTATTTTTTCCAGCTTTATTGAGATATAATTGGCATAGAACATTGCATAAATTTAATGTGTACAATGTCATGATTTGATACACATATGATTACTACAAGAAGGTTAGTTAACACCTCTGTTTCCTCACATAATTACCCTGTGTGTGTGTGTGTGTGTGTGTGTGTTGAGAACATTTAAGATGTACTCTCTTTAGCAAGAAATTTTTATTTTTAGTAGTCCATAAGCCCTCAAGAACATGAGGAAATTCTTGTGATTTCTTAATAATGCTAATTTTCAGAGTGGATCATGTGTTATATATCAGGTTCTTTAATAAATGCCTTACAATAATTTGCTGGTACTAATCTTCACAACAAGTCAACTATGTAGGTTTTTTTTAACTCTCACTTTATGTGTAAGAAATTGGGGGAACAGAGAAATTAAATAACTTGCCCAATGTCATAAATCTAGTAAATGGCTGAGCTCAGTTTTGAAAGTCCATGTCATATACGGTTACCTATTATTCTGAATTCTTAATGAAGAATAGCAGAATACATAATTGTGTAGATACAAGAATCAAAATTTCACTTTATACACTGAATGTTTCATTGTGGAGGAATAATATATAACTTCTGCTATCTTTTTTCTCCATCCCATTTTTCTCCTTTTTCTATTTTATATAATGGACATTGATTAAATTTATAATCAGGATGACAAAAACATATATGCATACATCTGAGAAGCAGGAAATCACTTTCTCTTTTGAGACCTGTCAAAGGCTGGGCATTTGGAGTACAGTACAGGAGAGGGAGCTTTCTACTCTCTCCCTCAGACTTCATATCCATTCTTTAACAATGAACTCCTTGACAGGTGTAAAACCTGGGGAAGAAGGAGAAATAAGAGGATAGTACACCGTCTTTGTGCCTGCCTACTTTCACAATCTTGAGCCTTATATATATTATTTAAAGTGGCTTCCCTGGGTCGGCCTAGTAGATAAGAGAAGCCAATTCTTTCTGTCTGTGTTCTTCATATATTTCTCGCTGAGCTTCTCTCCAGCACTTCCTTGAGGTGGGCAGAAGTACCTCTGATTTGACTATCCTTAGGGGCTCCTTTTTTCTCCTCTCACATGACCCTATAGGACAGGATATGCCATCATCAACCTCACATGGATTTCTGTCTGGGCCACATCTGGTCAATAGGAAGCATTCACCCATCCCTGTCCCAACAGATTTTAAGCAAGCAGGCTGATTCCAGTTGTCAGTATAAATAGAAATCTAAAAAGGAAAAAACCCAATAATTTTCCCCGGTGCCAAAATGGAAAGAGACTCCTTTTCTTTCAGACTATTTTCTTCAGAAAACTTGTAAATTCTTTATCCCTTTGATATGTATGTATGCAGTTTCTTTTTAAAGTTTAAATAAGCCACTTGCCAGCTTTATAACCCAAAAATGCCTTTCTGGAGAATGTGGGGGTCATCTCTTTGACATGTAATCAAGGAAGATAACACCTCTCTTTCCCAGTGGCAGGATAGGAGCCTGACTCCTAGGTAGGCTGCTTAGTACCATGTTGCAAAACTACCTTCTGTCATAAAGACATAAAAAGTTTATTTTTTCTTTGGATAAAGCTAATTTGCTAACGCAGAGGGTCACCCCAATATCAGGTGAATTTAGGATGAACTGTGTGTGGCAAATGGTGCTGTCAAGTCCTCTTATTTGAGGACTAGTTATTTATTTTGAGATCATATACGCAGTGGGTTGTATCTGCTTGGCTATATAAAAGGGTGAGATTTCTTTCTGCATTTACCATCTCTTTAGTGGGCTGCCTCTAGTGGGCTTCATATTCTGGTTTAATGCCTATTCAGTAATAAAATTGTTTTCTCTATTTTCTTCTTTGTGGTAAGGTTTCCTGGGCTGGGAAGACATTTTGGTTTTAATTAAATTTCCCCAGTACAGTACAGCAGCTCTTACTTTCTGGCTCTACCACCAAAGTCTTCCCTTCTTCCCTTCTCTTACCCTCTAAAAGTCTTCAGTCCACTGTCTATTTGTTTTTCCTCAGTTTTGAGCTAGGCACCTAACCTTGGCATTTCTGTAGGTTACCACCTCCTCCCCTTCTCCAAAAGAAGTGATGTGAACTGTGATTATGGTAACAACTTTATTTAAAGAAATTTCTTCACTAATCCCTTCTTTTCATGGTCTCTTATCTGTTCTTACAAACTTCATCTGCCTTAGGACGCCACCAGGACATAGTGAAGAATTTCTTGGAAACTTAATTCTGCTCATGGATGCTATGGATTCAGAGTCCCTTTCATATTTTGACACTCATACTCTGGAAAACTTGTTCAAATGTGGAGAGAACGTGTCCTATTCAAACAATTACAATGGCTACAGTAATAAAATGTACATACTGCTTTGGGAACATAAAAGAAAGAGCTATTTAATTTGACCTGACCTGCACTACAGACTTTAACTGTCTGAAGATCTCTTCAGGGAAATCTTTTGTTATTGTTGCTTGGTTTGGTTTACTGTGTGAACTTTAAGCCATGTTCTTTGTAGTGGTAACATATTCTAATGAACAGATTCCTCCTTCCCCCACACACACACTTTGGACTTTCATACTTATCATTACGAGTGCACCTGTGAACTGAATTAATTTTTTGAAATATATCATGATGTCTCCCAACAATCAAGGTACATTATAATAATTTTTTAATAACAATATCTATTATTTACTTTAAAATACTTCAGTCATAGTGTGATATCAGGTAAATAATGGTTTAAGTTACAGTTTAAGAAATTCCTAGATCTGAAATTCACATTCCAGGGGTAGTCAGGTACATTTTAATCTGAAATGTCACTCTTGAGAAACTACAAACCGAGGCTATCCTTAACCTGATTTAAAGAAGAGGGTTTCCTATTTTGCATGACCATAATGGCTTTTCATTTGTAATGCTTATTAGCTAATGATTGTTGGAAATAGGTCCCCATTGGTGTAATTAATAATATTGGAAATACATTATCTGGACAAAAGATTTTTAGAGACATCCCTCTAACCTGCATTTAATAGGCATAAGAATCTAGCCAGCCTCGGGTATGTTCTGTACACTGAGACATTGCTCTCCAGACTTGGTTCCGAACAGATTTGTCCCGATGAATCTTGGCCTCCCTTATATGTGATTTGAACATTGTCACATTTGCTTTAGACAACTTTCCAAGAAAGGTTTCTCAACAACTCCCTGCTGCCCACCCCCCCAAAAAAAGAGGCCTGAATTTTTAAGCTCACAGAGGTTGTATGAATGTTTAATAAGTTCTTGTGGAACTTTGTCAGAGTTTACTTGCAGCCTAACTAGTTTCAGGTTATTGGAAAATAATAATCTATCACCTACCTCACACTGTTGGAGGTTGAACAAAAAGAACCTAATAGTTCTGCATCAACCTGTTTTAGACCAGATCAAAACAGTCACTAGAAGATGGGAAGAATGGGGATCACAAAGATGGAAACATTCTACATATTGGAAAATGAGTAATAATTTCTGCAAATTGGAAAATGAGGGATAATTTCCCAAGCTGAAAGGAAGGTGTGAGAGGAAATATTTCATCAGGGGAGTGTTGTGAGATTGTTCCAAAATGCAAAAGAATATGGCTTATTCATTCATTCACCTAGAGAATGGCTAAAACTTTGAGGTTTTAGGGTAAAAAGGAGGCAAAGGCAAGATTATGTAAGGCTCTGTATGATTTACAGAAGTGTTTATCAAGCTTTTTAAAAACACAACACATTGTAGCATGCTTTTTATATTATACGAGCATAAAGACATAAAAAATTAACATTTCACGAAATATTACATCAATGTACTCAGATGTTTTACATTCCACTCTATTATTTTTAGTTTATTCCATTCTATCTTATTCCACTTAGAATGCTGGTTTTGAACAAATAAATTAATTCTGATATATCAATGGATCATTCTCCACAGTATGAGTAAAACTTTGAGGAAACTCTGCCCTGTAGAAATTAGGAGCTACAAAAAAAAAAAAAAAAAAGAAAGAAAAAAAGAAATTAGGAGCTACAAAAACATTTCAAGCAGGTTTTATGATGACTAGAAAGAGCATTGTTTCAGTAGTATAGAGAATGGATTCAAGATGTGAGACTGGGAGTGTAGAAAAGAGGTAGGAGATTATCACCCTGGTCCAGACAAGCTATTCAGAATATATGAACTAGACATTAGTTTTCTGGATTGGGGGCAGGAAAGATTTAATATAAAAGTGGGTAGAATTAGCAAGACTTGCTCACTAATTCTATGTGGGTGTTGGGTGTTAATGAGGGAGGTGGTATGACAGAAAGGAAAGATTCAAGAATACTTTCTAGGCTAACAGATTAAATAACAAGTGTATGTATAGGAGAGATTCACAAAAATATGCAGAAAAACCACATTCTATTTTATCTATTTTCTAATAAGAGAAGCTTACCATACTGTTGTTCTCAGCATGGCTTGAAATATTCCATGATTCTGTGATTTTTTTTTTTTAATAGAACATATCTTGGGAGGTATGCTGGCTATTTAGACCTTAACAGTTGTTTGATCAAATGCATTCCAAATCTGATGAAGCCTAAAACAGAATCCCTCTGGGAGAAAGATTCAAGGATGTGTATTGCTTAACAAGATCCCCAGTGGATCTTTGGAGCAGTCGTATGACTGGATTGTGGCTACTACTGCTCTTTATTTTTCATACAAGAAAACTGAGTCTCCATGGTGTCTAGTGATTTCTGAAATCCTCACTATTTAGAGGCTTACCTAAAACTAAAATCCATCCAGCTGAGCACCTTTTCTCCTCTTCAGTGCTTTCCTTAAAACCTTCATACTTTATTATTCACTGATGACCTTGCCTTATACTTTCAAATTAAGACTACCTTGCGAGTTCATCTTAAAATATTTCTGTACCTTCACATTTTCAACCTTCCTTCAGTTCTGTCAGTAAGATGTGCCCTTCTTTATTGCTAAAACTCCTCTCCAACTGTTTTTATGGCTCTCACTGCCCCTTTATTCTTCGGAGATCAATGTGTTGTTCCATTTGCTTTCTAAGATCAATATTTTTCAGATGCTCCACCAGCATCTTTTTGTAAACACTTCCTTTGGATAGTTGTATGACCCTCACTTTGTTGTTTAGAAACTACTTTTCCATATTGAGTTATTTAGGATAGAAAATGAAATAATCTTTAACTTTGGATAAAATACATATAACACTCATTGTACCAACTTTATTTATTTACCTTAAAAGCTCATTAAATATACTATTACCAACAATTTAAAAGATGAAGTACTACTGAAGCTTATGTTTGTTAGAAATCAAAATGTGCGTATACGAGGAAGAGTATGCTGTATGCAAGAGAGGAGATACTTATTTCCCTCTATTTGAAATTTCTATTTATTAAAGTAATATATAAAATAAAGACTAAAATAGAGTAAGGATACAAGTTATGAATACTCTAACGATGTCAGTATAATACATACTGTGGTGTCTAGTGAATTTAATTTATCAACAAAGATCAATAGAACATTCTGTCTTATCTATCTTAATTTTGGCATAGTGAGGGGAGGGTGATGATGATCTGGAAAATGAAAGTGACATATGAGTATTATAAAGTGAAACCTGTCTAGTTCTAATATCTTAGTTTTGAAAAAGTAACTCCACTAAAGAAAAATTATGGAACTACTTGGTCATAAAAACTTTCATTCAAATACTTCTGTCAAGTTTCATATCCCTATGGATAATACCTCAATAAACCAGATCTCTTCAAGAGCAATTCCAAAATTTAGTAGGTAGAGTGGAAAGAACCCAATTTAATTCTGTCTTCTATTAGTATGCCTTATTTGTTAAATGATAAATCATGTTCTATAACCTTACTTCTAATATATATTTGAAAGATTAGAATTTCTTTATTTGTATGTATAGATAAGAGCAAAGAATTTGAAAGAAATAGATATTGGTTGAATATTGGCTCTGTCATTTACTACTAATATAACTATCATTGGGTTTCTTTGTAAAAAATTAAACAAAAATTTGTTTTACATAGTTATTATTGGATTTATGGATTTTTCATGCAAAGTAATGAGGATGTTGCCAGTCACACATTAGAGGCTAAATAAAATGGTTTTGTTTTTAAGTTACTATTTCCCCAAAGTTGGAGTAACATCTTTAAGGGTCAAAATGTAAACATTTTAAAAATGTTTTATTGAAAATCCTTTTACAGAGACTGCATATTTTTCTGCCACTTTAAGCTGTGTAGCAGAATTGAAATGTTATTTTTAATTAAAAAGGGTCTAGGGGCACTTGGGTGGCACAGTCGGTTAAGGGTCTAACTCTTGGTTTTGGCTCGGGTGGTGATCTCTGGGTTATTGAGCTCTCTCTCTTTGTCTCTTAAATCAATCAATCAATCAATCAATCAATCTTTTAAAAAGGGTCTAAAGACATAGGGTTCCTTAAAGTTGTCTCAGAGACCATGAATGAAAGGACAAGTGTGTGGTTCCATGGAGACTAGCTTCAACCCTATAAAATTGCTATGGCTGTTGATATATATCAGCATTCTTTGTAAGATTTGCAGAGAATATTAGTCTCTGCTGCTCAAAAATGCACAAAAATTGAAATAATTGTTAATATAGTTTTTTACCAAAACTTGTTTTTGAAACAATTCATACCTACAGCGAAGTTGAAAGACTACTGTAATAAACACACATATATCTTCACTTAGGTTCATCAATTATTAACATTTTGTCACATATGCTTTATAGTTCTTTCTATATTTCAGTCTGTCTCTGTCTCTCTGCTCCTGTCTTTGTTGCTAGGTAGATGATAGATAAAAAGAGAAAAGAATCTTTTCCTTTTCTGGACCATTTCGACAACTCACCCTCTAAATATTTCAGCATTGCCTCCTACGTACAATGTCATTTTTTTACATAAGTCTAAGCCCAATACAATGATCATACCCAAGAAATTTAGCATTGAGATCATTACATTATGAAGACTTTATTTGAAATTTCCCAATTTTCTCGATAGTGTCTATTGAAGTTTTATCGGAAAATTCAGATACCACATATATTTAGTTATCACATGTCTTTAATTTATTTTAAACTGAAACCATTCCTAAGCCTTTTTTCACTTTCAGTGCATTTATTTTTTTTAAGAATCCAGGCCAGCCGTTTTACAGAATGAGTCTCAAATTAGATGTGTTTAATTGCTTCCTTCTGATTAAATTGAGATTTTTTTAAATGTTGGAAAAAAATGTTACGTGATGTCAATTTTATCCCATTATCTGTGATGTTAATTTTAATCACTTGGTTAAGGTGGTGTCCACTAACTTTCTCCATTATAAAATCATCTTTTCCAATCTACTTAACATGTAATCTGTGGGGTGGTACTCTGAGACTGTGTGAATATCCCATTCTCCCAGTACAATTTAGCCAATGGCTTTAGTATCCATTTCTTCTGCCATTTCTTCTACATTAATTAGTTAACCCACCTTCCATAGTTTTTCATTCTTGCCTCATGGTTTAACTTATTTTTAAAAAATTAACCATGTGGATTAATATATTCATTTTAATTCATCATGTTAAAATCTATTATTATCATAATTATTTCCAAGCTAAAATTGTCTTCCATTGAGCCAGTGAAGGTTCTTCAAGCTACCTCTGCTTTTTTGAACTTCTGACATAAAAGTAGAATCTAGGCTTACATTTTGCTCTTCTGTTCCCATCTGGTTTCAATCATTTCTCTAGGGACCTGGTTCACTTAATCAGAGGATGGTTTTTAGGAACCAAGATGAGGGCTTTGGGGTTGTTTGTTGCTACCTGGGTGTGATTGTTTCTAGGCCCTCTCAGTGTATATTAAGCTATATATATATGTACACACACACAATCATTTCTGTATTTAGCCATTAAGTGCAGTATAAGTACGTATGGATATCTTTGACTCTAATCTAATACTACAGGTTTTATTCTAGCCTCTTTTCTCACTTACCCGTAACTTCTCTCTCTGACAGTAAGACACCTGGCTCCCATCATTCATTTACCTATTTGTTTAACCCTAGTATACTTGTAGTTCAGAGTTACTAACCCATACCCCCATGAGAAACAAATTTGACAACTAGAGTACAGTGTATAATTTCTTTAGTTTTTATACTTACATTTTCCAATCACAACACCATTGTACAAAATTAATTACATCAGCTCCCCCTTTTAAACCCCATTGCTTATGTAAAGTTATGTCATACATCTGTGATATTATCATATTCTTTTGTCTAAATGTATTCCATTCAGGGATCCCTTGACATCCCGGTTGATTTGTTGTTGTTTTAGTTGGTATATATTAAAGTTCACTCTTTTATAATGTACAGTTCATTGGTATAGCATTCCGTACAGATTAGTTCCTTCACTTTAATATTCTCTTGTTCATTCAGTTTGTTGGCAGCCACCCTACTCCTCTAATCTCTGGCAACTACTGGTATTTTCTGTCCTTATAAATTTGCTTATTCTGAAACATTATACGAATGGAATCATAAAATATGTAGCCTATTGGCCTAACTTACTTCTCTTAGCAAAATAAATTTGCATACATGTTATGGCATGAATCAATCACCCATCCCTTTTATAGCTGAATGCTATTCTATTGTATGGGTATACCACAATTTATTTATCCATTTCTCTGTTGAAGCCTGGTTCTTTCCATTTTTTTTGTCTGTTTGTGTTTAGCATTAAGCTTTTGTATGGATATAGTTTGCAGTTTACTTGGATGAACAACTAGGAGTGTGATTCCTGGGTCATAGATTAAGTTTGTGTTTTTGTATGGATATAGTTTACAGTTTTTGTCTGGATATCGTTTACAGTTTACTTGGGTGAACAACTAGGAGTGTGATTCCTGGGTCATAGATTAAGTTTGTGTTCAACTTTAGAAGAAACTGCAAAACCATCTTCCAAATTGGAAGATGGCAATGAATGAGAGTACCTCTTGCTTTCCTCTTCATTTTTGTAGGTATATTTTATATCATGGTACAATACCAAATTATTTTTTCTTTGTGTATAGGAGCTAGTCTTGAGGTTTTAGGTGTATTATCATCTGCAAATATAACTCGCTATAGTCTTTTTCTAATTATTAAAGAGAAATCAATAAAAGCCATAATAATTGGGAAAAGACTACAATAAGTTATATTTGCAGGTAATACTCAAAAGTAGCACAGTAAGTTATATATAACAGCTAATATTTCAAAAAAAAATGTTCAGTAGTAGTAGAGATGGTCAGATTGTTGCCCTGTCCCTGACTTTAGTGAGATTGTCTCTAGTGTTTCTCCATTAAATAATTATGTGTATGTGTGTGTGTGTGTGTATAAATATCCAACAATTCCTAGTTTGCTAATCATTTTTATCAGAAATTGACATTAGATTTTGTCAACATCCTTTTCCATTTGTCAAAATGCATTGTTTCCTAATGTAGATAGTGGATTCGGTTTGTTTTTATTTTTTTTTTAGAAATTTGCAGGATTTTTCATGGAAATTTATAGTGAGATTAATCTATCAAGTTTTGGTGTGTTCTTTATCTTGTTTAATTATTGATTTTATATTGTTTTCCCAGAATTTATTTAAAACTTTCATTTCATTTGCGGGATGCTTGCGTAGCTTAGCGGGTTGAGTGTCCGACTCTTGATTTCGGCCCAGGTCATGATCTCAGTGTCATGGGACTGGGTACCACATGGGATTCTGCACTGAGTAGGAAATCTGATTGAGGATTCCCTCTCTCTCCCTGCCCCTATACCCTTCCCCCTGTTAGCACTCTTTCTCTCTAATAAATAAATAAATCTTTTTTAAAAAGTCTTCCTTCACTTTCTATGATTGGAATTAATAGAATTAATTATTAATGGAATTAATAGAATAGAATAGTTTAATAGAATTTCCCCATGAAATTACCTGGGTATGCTGTTTTTTGGGGTTTGGGTTTTTGTTGTTGTTTTTGTTACTTGCTATTTCTCTCTTTTCTTGTTAGATAGTTATTTAATACTAATACTAATAATTATTTTTGTTTCCTATGTGTCTCAAACAAATTTGTGAAAACCCATATATGATTAATCAAGAATCTTTATTTTAATCCATCCAGATTCTAGTTTTCCCTGATCTTTTCTGGAAAAAGTGGTTCATTTCCCATGTCCAAAAGCTGTTGGCTGTGTCCTTCATTTCTAGTTCTTTATTCACTCTTTATTATTTTTGTAGGTGTTTGTTTTAACCAATTTAAAGCTCCCTTTAAGTATTCATCATTACTATCACTAAGGAGGGACGCTTCCTTCAAAAATGCATAAAAGTATTCATTATAGGAAGTGGCTGCACAATTCTACAATATTTTGTCTTTCCATAATAACTCTTTCTGGACTATACTGCTTATAGTTGCATTCTCTCTGCTGGCTGCTATGAATAGAGAGGTGTTTTATATTCATGTTGATGAAAAAATCACTTGGTCAGAGTTTTAAATGAAAAAAAATTTTTTATCCATTTCATAGCAGCATGACATTCCTGGTGTCCATGTATGCTCTCAAAACTCAAAACAAATCTATTCTTCAACTATACTAAGTCCATTTTAAAGTATTTAACACTAGTTTAGTAAATATATATGTCATATTTTTTTCTTCTAGAGACTTCCTCAAATTCACTTTAAGTTAGTCTTGTTATTAATTGCGTCTATATTGTTACCATCACTGAAGAGTTTCACCCAGTTCAGTGTTTGAATTTCTGTGGCCAAGGTTCTCAATCACTTTTCACAACCATGCCATAGACGGGAAACTTAAAGAGTGAATTTCAGAAAGTAACATGCTTAGTTACTAGACTAGTAACTAGACTAGACAGTAGACTACTTAGTGGCCAGATGATTCACTTTTATGAATAATTTGGAGGAATAATCTGGGTTTTATCAACAATTCCATAAACCACATAATTTTCTGATTTCAAAATATTTTCAGTCTTTCATATAGCTGAAGTCTTGGTACAAGAAAGAATGTTAGGAAAGTGTTTAGAAATAGAAATGGTTTCATACTTAGGCAATTACAGACTTTCCCCTAAAGGATAATACTGCTTTACTCACCTCTTCCATATTATAAATTTTGTTCACAGCATAAGTTATATTTTAGTATTATTATTTTCAATGTGTTGTCAGAATGCAAAAAGATTTTATAATAGTTTTATTTCTACTATTTACTAGTTTCTTCTCCTCTTCCCCAAAATGCAAACACAAATTAGAGTAACTTAAATAAAAAATAAAAATAAAAACATAAACACAGAAGACCAAAACAAAACAAAACAAAAAAAAAAACAAAGGCAAATTAGAGTAAATTAGCCTTATCACCTATCCCCTACTACTGTTAACATCATTATCAATATTAAATTGGGGTGACAAGCAGAAAGGTACCTTCAAGGTTTTTTTTGTTTTATTTTTTTCTCTTTAAGAGCAATTTCATAGCAATATCCTATTTCCTGGAAGAATTAAAGAGCAAGGGATATAAGGAACTCCTTATATATACACAAGGATAAGAGGACAAACTCTCTCCTTTTGGCCCTCTCTTCCTAGGCAAGTACAAAATAACAAATAGGTATGGGAAGAAAATCAGGACAACTTTTAGTTATTTTTCTATGCTCATTAACAAATGGAATAATATTAAGTCACTGCTTGAAAGAGCAAGGTCATTATAGCAAATGTATTTCTTATGGCTTTTAAAATCCCTTAATGTCACTTAAATTATTGCTAAAGTCTATGACTTATAAATGACTGGTTTGTTTTCACTTCTATGGTAGAGAATGGTAAATAGTGAATTGAGAAACAGAGCACTTGGACTTTAAGTGCTTCTAGCATTCATCCTGTTGTCATTAAGTTATTGTGCACTTAAAAATGATTTCTTCTTACATATAACCTGTTTGTGCTAAATTATGAGTTGACAAATACCACCTTTGAGCCAAATCCAGCCTTCTGCCTATTCTTGTAAATAAAGTTTTATTGGAACACAGTAATGCCCATCTGTTTAGTTATGGTCTGGGCTGCTTTCCTACTATGATGACAAAGTTGAATGTTGTTAACAGATACCATATAGGTTGCAAAGCCTAAAATATTTGTTATCTGGGCTTTTATAGAAAAAGTTTGTCAACTCTTGTGCTGAATGATTAGACTTAGGTTCCCTTGTGGAATAGTTTATCTTTCTCTGTCTCTATTATCTGTTACTTTCTGATTTAAATACTGTTTGTAGAAAAATGTTACCAAATAAGGACCAGAATCAAAAGGGCTTTCTGAATTTTCATCCACTATTACATATGAATGTGAATAACAGATTTAATTATCTTCTGCTCAACTTCAAGAGGAGAATAGTAATGAATTCATATAGATAGATAGATAGATAGATGATAGATAATAGATAGACATAGATGATTTCTCCACATTAGTCTCCCATGTGATTTATAAATATTTTCTAATCAACTATACAGAACAAAAATTCAATGAATTTAGAGTTCTTAGGCATTGTCATACCCTGTTTCTTCAGTAGCTCACCCAAATGCAATAAGTTAGCGCTTCCCATTTTTATCTATTCTGACACCTAAGCAAGTTCATTTTTATTTTATAATAGTCTATGTAATTGTACCAATAACTATCCATAGTGAACTGGTCATACGTGTCAATTTACCCTCCCTCTAGCAAGCCAAATAAGATTTACAGGAATAAAACTGTATAAATCGAGAAGGAAAAATAGAACAGGAAAAGGTTAACAGTGGAAGAGAAATGTAAAACATATTTGAAAGACTGAGTGTGGGTGAAAGAATGACTAAAGAGACAGAAGAAGCTACAATCTGGTGACTAAATAGGAGGCTAGAGTTTAAAATTGAGAGATACCAATTAAAAAGTCATAGTGGAACTACTGAGGAAATCTGAATAAAGTCTTTAGTTTAATTAATACTATTATAACAATATTAATTTCTTAGTATTTATAAATTGCGATGTCATGCAAGATGCTAAGATGAAGGGAAGCCAGGTGAACAATTTTTGTAAGACTTCTATAAACCTATAATTATTTCAAACCATTTAAAAAAGGACATATTCCTGATACTAAGCAGTTAAGCATCTTGTAGGTAGAGACAGAAACATTAACAAAACACAACAATGGAAAAGAATATCTCACCAAAAATGCTCTGATAATGGTTCCCTTGAGTCACCATGGAAACATAAGATATTATTGATAATTCAAACAATAGTATGGGAAATGGAGGGATGCCTGAGTGGCTCAGTTGGTTAAGAATCTGCCTTGGGCGCAGGTCGTGATCCCAGGGTCCTAGGGTCCAGTCCCACATCCAGCTCCTTCCTCTGTGGGGAGCCTGCTTCTCTCTCTGTCTGCTCCTCCCCCTGCTTGTGTGCTCTCTCTAATATATAGATAGATAGATAGATGATAGATAGATAGATAGATAGATAGATAGATAGATAGATAGATAAAATCTAAAAAAACTGGTATGGGAAATGGAGTGGACAGATTATCAGGGAAGTCTTCCTGGAGAAGATATTTACACACTCTGTTTTGAAGTATGAGTGGGACATATCTAAGGAAAGCAGAGGCTAAAAAATTCCAGGTAGATGTAATACCATGAATGACATGGATCAGAAACAAACATGGCACGTTCAGGGTTATTTAATATGAAGAGAAATTATATTTTTAGAGGTGGCATTAGAAAAGATGAGACTCTAGACATAGGCAGTAAATATAACCAACAGGAACTTGTATAATATCCTAAATAATTCAGATTTTTAACTTAAAGAAAATAGTGAAAGTTGAGTAAAATTTAACAGAGATTGATATGATCAGTTCTGTGTTTTGTAAATGTTATCCCAGAGGCTATGTGTAGCATGGGTTAGAAGAGATCAACAGTGGAAACCCAAAGACTAATGACTACTTTATTCCAGGTGAGTGAGGGCATTAGAGATATTATTTGAAAAAACTGCAGGGTTCTAAACCCTATTAATTAGATAGAAATCAGGATTATTTAGTATTGTTTGGATCAGAGGCTACTGAAACAGAAAAATCTAGAATGTACCCAGATGATTTTTCAGGAACCTAGTTGTAGATTAAGTATTAGTTACCAAGACTTAGAAAGAAAGAGGTGAGTAGATTTGGTTGGAAGAAAAGACTGTAAGGAGTCATTTCCATTTTTATCTATTATTTTAAGTTGCCTATAGGACACAAAGGTATTTCAAGAGGCTGTTGGAGCTCAACAGCGTCATTCTAAATGAGCTATAAATTTGGAAGTCATTGCATATTTGAAGCATAGGGATTAAATATACTTGCCCAGTGAAAGTTTGAAGTGAAGAAAAATTAAAATAATACTCTGTGAAACACTTAAGTAAGCTGAAAGAAGAAAAAAACTACAAAGGAAATTAAAACAAATCTACCACTGATTTCTGGAGAAATAAAACAAGATAGGTCCTTCCCAAGAGGTAACAAAAGGAGTTTCAAGCAAAAGGGTAGGCTTTAAACTCTTAAATGGTTTGGGTATCAAATAATAAAATGAAAATATCTTGGGTTTGGCAACTAGAAACTTATTGATGAACTTGAGAAAGCTTTTAGAAGTCAAAGTAAAGTATGTTGAATGGGCTCAAGAAATATGGAGGAGATGACACTATTGATTTCTGTGTGCAAATGATGAAATACATTAAAGGGTTCTTTATGATGGTGTGAATCACAAGCTCATATATGCTAAATATACAAGTACAGAGCTGGAGAAAGGAGAAAAAGAGATAACTATGGTAGAAAAGGCTCCCAAAGACCTTAGAAGGAATTGCGTCCTGGGTCCAAGTATAATTATTGTGGATCAAGAGATAAGATTCCTTTAATACATGAAAATAAACAGAGAAGAGATAATCAAATTATAGTAGAAAACTTCCCTGAGCTAAGGAAAAACTTTAGACTAAAATAAATTAACCTGTTGGTCAACTTTAATACAAGAGATAAGTATTCTACACAACCTCAACGAAGTGTTTAAAAGGGGAAAAAAAACAATCTTAGAGTTTGAAAAAGATAAAAGAGGTAACAAAAATGATGAAAATAAGCTTGGAATTAGAATGCTCCACTGCCTGCAACACAGGAAACTAGAAAAGGCCAAGGGACATGTCCAGATTGTAAGAAAAAAAGAACTATAATCTAACAACCTCATCCTTTCACTTGTGAAGGACATGTGAAGACCAAAACAGACCCTTTATACTTTTCAGAAGAAATTACTGAATTAAGTTTCCCATATGACGCACCCTCTCCCTCATTTTAAGACTATTTAAATGTCACTTTTTTTTTTTAAGATTTTACTTATTTATTTGACAGAGAGAAAGAAAGCACAAGCAGGGGGAGTAGCAGAGGGAGAGGGAGAAGCAGGCTTTCCGAGGAGCAGGGAACCCATTGCTGGGCTTGATCCCAGGAGCCTGGGATCATGACCGGAGCCAAAAGCAGACGCTTAATTGACTGAGCCACCCAGGCATCCCGAAGTGTCACTTTTTAAAGAGGATTTTCCTAAACACCCTAACCAACATTGCATCACATCTATCATCTTACCCTATGATTTTCCTTGCATCATCACCTAATAATACATAGTTATTTGTCTATGTTTTTCACTATTTCGCTGATGCCTACAACATCTAGAATCTGAGTGCTCAGTGAATATATAAGCCAGTAACTGAAAATGAACTTTATGCCTTTATTGTCTCTTATAAGCAGAAAGGAATATTCTTTGCTTTAAAAGAAAGAGAACATAATGAACTTGTGAACATGAGGAAAGTGGTCCAACTTTTTAATTGTTTTGGACAGTTGAAAAGGTAATTAAGGCACACCCAGAGGAATTGCTTAGGAGCATTTAATGGGTCATTTACCCACTCATCCAGCCTACATTACTGAATTCTTACTGTGCCAACATTATCACTTCCTTCTAGCCCTCTCAAGGACTTCGCTCTTTGGGTCATTTGAAATTCGTGTCATTGCTCTCTATCTCTTACTCATCGCTCCCTTTCTGTTGGAGTTTATAGCAGTCATACAAATATGCACTAGGCAATCCCATCCTGAAAACTGTTTTACCCCTAATTCTACATCCCACTTCAACCTCTACTCAAGCTTTCTACTGCCCTTCACAGCCAAATATTTCCTGTTTTTATTATCACAATTATTCACTAATTTTTAAAAGTGGAAGTTTTAAATTATCAATAAATACAATGACTCATGTAACATTCAACTGTGCAACATCTTAACTAGGATTACCAAATATTAATATTTTCTTATATTGCTTAAGTTATTTTTAACTCATAAGAAACAACACATAGTTAATAAAACTGAAATTTCTTTTTTATCACTCATAGTCATTCCCCTCTCCACTAGAAGTAACCACTATTATGAAGTTGGTATGTATCTACCTTCTACTATATATATATATACATATATATATATATATATATATATTTAAATCTATGATACTATTTATGTTTTTAATTTGTATAAATTTAGAATACTGAAGGTCTTTTTGTATGACCAGCTTTTTATATTTAATCATAGATATCTGAGATGTTTCTGTGTCAACAGATATAGTTTAAGGGGTGCCTGGGTGGCTCAGTGGGTTAAAGCCTCTGCCTTCGGCTCAGGTCATGATCTCAGGGTCCTGGGATTGAGCCCCGCATCGGGCTCTCTGCTCAACAGGGAGCCTGCTTCCCCCTCTCTCTCTGCCTGCCTCTCTGCCTACTTGTGATCTCTCTCTCTGTCAAATAAATAAATAAAATCTTTTAAAAAAAAGATATAATTTAAGTTCATTAATTAATCATGTTATATTGTTCCTTCATATGCATATACAATTTTTACTTATCCATTCCCATGCTGATGTATAGCTATTTCCACTTTTCATTATATTTTATGTCATTATCTTTATGCATTACTCTTTTGCAACCTCAGCTCATATCTATCATGAATTAATATTAAAACAGCTTAAACATCTTCCATGAATAATTTTACTTAAGTAATTTATTACCATATCCCACCAATAATGTCATCATGTGAAAGGATAATTATGACAACATGTGTGGTATGAAAACAAACTTTGGAAGAAAATAAAGACACTGAAAGGGTGACTGGAGAAAAAGGAGTTAGGACACTAACATTAACAGGGGAAGAGTTAATGCAGGAGAAACTTGGTTATAATTCATGCCAACAGCATGATCAGCAATGTCAAATACTTATATCCAGAATTTTAAAGGTTATTGATGACCTTACCAGTGTAATTCCAATTGAGTAGTGGGTTAGAGGCCAGATTAAGAAAGATTATTGTGGAAAAATGAAAAAATTTTTAGAGAAATTACCCTTTCAAAGAGTTCGAGTGGAAAAACACACACACACACATACACACGCACGCACCTGCTTTGGAGGAGAAGCCTGGTTTAAAAACTTGAAAGTGTTGCTGTCTTTTTTTTTTTTTTAAGATTTTATTTATTTATTTGACAGAGAGAGAGAGAGAGATCACAAGCAGGCAGAGAGGCAGGCAGAGAGAGAGGGGGGAAGCAGGCCCCCCGCTGAGCAGAGAGCCCAATGCGGGGCTCAATCCCAGGACCCTGGGATCATGACCTGAGCTGAAGGCAGAGGCTTTAATCCACTGAGCCACCCAGCCGTCCTGAAAGTGTTGCTGTCTTAAAGAAAAAGAAAAAGGAAAGTTGAAATCACAGGGAGGAGTACTACACACAGGAAGATTTGTATAGACTGGATGAGAAATCATTTCTTCTTATATGTTTAAAGAAGATGCCCAGGAATTATTTGTGTTTTAACATTAATTTACGATTCAGGAAAAACAAGTAAGTATAAGTGTGACAAAAATGCCCGCTTCAGTCTTCCTCACAACAATGTTAAATTCAGAACACTGTGAAGGACTCTCTAGACTGATGATTTTTTTGAGTATTACTCAAACATTTTAGTCACAGTATAGAGAAACCAAATGTTGTCAACCTGTAAGAATTCAGCTCATCATTTAAAAATGAAAATTAAGAAAAAGCACTACACAATAAATAAAATTGTGTATGACATTTCCGTGGTTATAAGCATTAAACCTAATTTAAAACTAAAGATAAATTAAAATAAATCTTGAAAGAATTGCTACATACTATAAATCTAGATTAAGAGACTGAGAAAAGTAAAATGAAAGTCTACATCAAATGTGCAATATAAAAAAGAAAACATAAAGAAATATTACAAAAACAAAAACATTGATCCATATAGGAAAATAATTTTATAACTAGATACATCTATAATACTAATAAATAGATTGAGTTTCATTTATATAGATTATAATATTAGTGAAAACTCAATATTCTGAAATAACGGTTGGGTTAAAGAGAAAATAAAATTGAAATAGAGAATTCAGAAAGCAATGATACTAAAACAAGTGTATATTAGAACCTGTGAGTTCTAGTTAAAATGTGCCCCTTAGGGATAAATATGAATTAAAAATAAGAGGCTCAATTTTCCCCACTGAAAATAAAGGAAGAGACTCCACACACCCTCCCTTTTCCTAGAGCTTTTACTTTAAAATACATGTAATTATAAGGTCTTTTTTTACTGCGAAAATCATGTACATCTTTTTAAAGCTTAAATAAACCTCTTCACCAGCTTCACAACTCAAGACTGCTTTTCTCAAGAACCTGGGAACCATCTCTCTGAAATGTAATCATCAAAGAAGGAAGAGACCCTGTATCCCAGTGTCTGTGGGAGAATAAGAGCCTAAATTCCTCTGAAGCTTTGTTGCAAAACTAACTTCCATTATAAAGATAGGAGAAATTTATTCTTCCGTTAGAAAAAGCCAATTAGCTAACACAGATGGTTACCTCCAACTACCAGGTGAATTTAGGATGAACTACATGTGACAAATTGTGCTATCAAGTCCTTTTACTTGAGGGGTAATGATTGTTCATCCTGAGAACATGTATGTGATGGGTTGTATCCTTGGCCATATATATAAAATATATATAATATATATTTATGTATTTATTTTTTAACACAAATTTTATTTTTTATTTTTTATTTTATTTTTATTTATTTATTATTTTATTTATTTATTTATTTTTTTAAAGATTTTATTTATTTATTTGACAGAGAGGAGAGAGATCACAGTAGGCACAGAGGCAGGCAGAGAGAAAGGGGGAAGCAGGCTCCCTGCTGAGCAGAGAGCCCGATGTAGGGCTCAATCCCAGGACCCTGAGATCATGACCTGAGCTGAAGGCAGAGGCTTTAACCCACTGAGCCACCCAGGCGCCCCTTATTTTATTTTTATTATTTTATTTATTTTTATATAAATTTTATTTTAAATTTTTATATAATTTATATAAATTTTATACAAATTTATATATTTATAACATAAATATTTATGTATTCATATTTATATAAATATATGTAATATATTTTTATATATGTATATACACATACACACACACACATATATACAAAGTATATATGCACTATCTTTAGAGGATTACCTGTGATGCCCATTACATCACATTCTGGTTTAATGCTTATTTAATAAAAAATTGCTTTCTTTCCTTCTAACTTTGTAGAAAGGTTTTCTGAGTTGGGAAGAGATTTTCTTTTTAATTATACTTCCCCAACACCAATGGAAGAGTCATTCCTTAAGTACCCATATTACAAGAGCTCAAAAGAAAACCAGAATAAATAATTAAAGCTTTTTGTTAATATTTTTCACCATGTTAATAAATCAGATGAAACATAATTATATAATTATATCTTGTTATTTTTTAATAAAAAATCATCAACAGTTATCTGGAATTAAGTTGTTGTAGGTTGTTCTTTCCTTGTGATGCTTTCTTACAATACTAAACGTGCCCTTACCATTTGACTGAACAACTGCATTACTAAAAAGTTCTATTTATCCCAGCAAAATGAAAACTTACATTCACACAAAACTCCATGTGCAAATGTTTATAACAACTTTATTTGTAATGAATTCCAAACTAGAAACAACCCAATGCCTTTCAAAGTGTGCATCACTAAATAAATGATGCAGGAACAAACTATTTGTACATGCAACAACTTGGATGAATCTCAGGAAATTATGCTGAGTAAAAAAAAAAAAAAAGCCAATATCAGAAGATTATATAATGTAGTGTTCCATTTATACAACAGTTTTAAAATAAAATCCTAGAAATAGAGGACAGATTAGCAGTTGTCTGTAGTTAGGGAGGTATGGAAAGACAGGAGGTGGCTGTGGTTATATAAGCATAGCAAGCGTAATCTTAGTGATGGAATTGTTTGTATCTTGACTGCGTTGGTGGCTACATGAACTTAAACTTGTAAATTTGCACATAACTGTATAGTGCACACACACACATCCATGCACACGCTCACACATACATGCACAAGCTCATGTAAAACTTGTAAAATCTGAATAAGGTCGAAACTATGTATTAGAGTCAGTTTCCTTGTTAATATATTGTACTGTAGTTATGTGGGATGTTACCATTGGGAAAAACTGGCCTAAGAGTATATGAGAATCTCTACTATTTCTTAAAATGCATGTGAAGCTATAATTCTCTCAAATTTTTTTTCTTTAAAGTAAATCAGTAAAGTAAAGCCAGAGCAACTCAACAAAGAACATTGCTTTGTTTTACTTAGCGATGGCATTCTGTATTTCTGTTGCAGAAAGAAATTTTTTTCTGAAACTTTAAATCATAAATAAACCATGCCTGAAATTATCCCCTTGATCCCATAATACACTAGGAGTTCTTTTCATGTATTCAGAATCACAAAGTTGATAGTATAAGCCCACTACTGCTGAAAGAAGAAAGCTCTTTTAATAAATACATAATGTTTCTCTAATCTAGTAAAAGCTGTATTGCTCACATAATCCTTGTTTAGAATTCAATGATAAGTGAAAGAGAAAACTACTAAATATTAACATTTCCCTATAAAACTTATACATATTTACAAAAACTCACACACACACACTTGCACACACACAGAATTTAGGTGTGATGTTATGATATTCCACAAAGCACTGATAACTACTCATTTGGTATTTTGGAAACATTTTGTCACAAGGTCACACATTTTTAAAAAATGCGAAATGTTTATAAAATGTAAAATCTAACTTTCTGTGAAGGGATATATTCTGAGTAAGTGATAAGCATTTTTTGAAGAATTGGGTAACTTCTAATGGCTGCAAATATGAAATCAAGCATTTTTTAAGATTTATTTATTTAGGAGAGAGAGAAAGAGAGAGAGAGAGAGAATGTGGAGGGGAGGGACAGAGGGAGAGGGAGGCTTTAAGCAGAATCCACACTAAACGCAGAGTGGTAAGCAGGGCTCCATCTCACAGCCCTGATAATCAAGACCTGAGCTGAAACCAAGAGTCAAACACTCAACTAACTGTGCCACCCAGGTGCCACAATTTTAAAAAAATAATAAATGAAAGTTTATAAAATATAAATTTTAATATTAAATGAAGGAACTCATTATG
This sequence comes from Potos flavus, assembly GCA_028534135.1. NCBI lineage: Eukaryota > Metazoa > Chordata > Mammalia > Carnivora > Procyonidae > Potos > Potos flavus. Next base: position 66,123,832 of record CM052887.1, on the reverse strand, counting down.
AATAAACAACCTCTTGGGGAATTTAAAACACACAGTGATATAACAACAAAACATATTGTTAATTGCAGTAAAAACATTTCTTATCTTTTTGTACCATTCTTTATCAAGTTTGGGACAGGAAGTATCTGAATGCTATCTTGAGGGGTGCAAGTTAAAATAAGGACAGGACATCATCACAGAATATGGTATCTCCTGTTGTAGGATATGACTGATGGATAGGTTATATTTTAAAAGTCGCAATACATGTAAGGAGGGGATGAAGGTAAAAACTACATAAAATGCTTCAAAAATAAAATATAAGGTGACATCAAGTTAGAAACACAAAAAAAAATTATGGATGGACAAAAAAAGCCCCATAAGAAGTCTAAATTAAAATATGAAACTGCCATGGGAAAAAATACTTGACCATATAATCACTTAATACATAAAAACTTCCTTACCCCAGGCCCTGATGCCATCAAAATAAAGCCTTTGCCACGAAAAGAAATATCTTTATTGGATTTGACTGCCTTAGTCTTTGTGATTGTGGGTGGGATGAGAGCAACATATACAATTAGAGAATAAAAAGATCATGGGTATACTTTCTCAAGAAAACTAGTTTTACCTTCTAGTTGAAATGGAGTCTGTAAAATAAGGATAATGACATGATGCTGGTATGAGGAAAAGTTACCCTTCTGAATATTCTGTAGGTGAAAAGGAATTTCTGGATCATATTATTGAAATATTTAAATTGTTACATTGAAGCTTTATTTGCGCATAAATTTGAAAGTAAAAACTTATCCTATGACAATATTGTTCTGTTTATCATTATTATTCTTAAGAAATGTTAGACTTAAAGGGATCTCAGATTTGGGCTGCCAAATTTTACGAACTAAGTTAAGAACATTGAAAATTGTGTCTGAGAATGTGCATAGAAATGTCATGCCACCATAATAACAATGCTTTATAGAATTTGTAGATGTGACCAAAAGTTCTGTCTCATATATATGGTATGTATGTCCCTGTCTTCAAGAAGTTTTTATCTGGATATGGATATAAACTTAATGTGTTAGTTTTTTAAAAAGGAAAAAAACACACACATTTAATTATGCGTTTTATTTATTTGTATAGGTGTGTTGTCTTATAGCAGTGGTCCTCAAACTTGAATATGCAGTAGAATCAGTTAGGGATTTGTTAGAACACAGATTATGTGGCCCATTCAGGGTGTCTGACTAAGTGTAAGGTAGAGTCTAAGAATTTTTATTTCTAAAAATTTCCCAGATGATGCTAATGTTGCCGATCTGAGGACTACATTTTGAGAACCATTACTCTAGAGGAATTCAGAAGAGGAAAGGTATCATTGAAAAGAAGGGTAGCTGAGTGTGATTTGTGTGGAGGAAGTAGTTCTTACACTGTGATTAACACAGATTTATACTTGATACGAATTTTTTTTCAGGTTGGTCTTGGTAAATTCAATTTAATTATTATTGTTATCTTTGCTCCCTCTTGCTTTTTTCCTTCGCCTTCTTTTTCTTCTTCGTTTCTTTTGGCTGAGAATAGTCTCATCAATCGCAATCTCCATTTTTTAATAAAAGAAATGGTATTTTTATCCCAGTATTTTAAACTGGTATATTCCTATCTGGTCCAGAGCAATTTCCTATAACATTTCCAGGCTACATATATAACTTGTTTCGAACATCAATGTCTCTTCTATAAACCAATCAAGCTGTTTCCACTGACCACAGCAAACTTCATTATTGAAGCAAAGGAGATCAAGTTGGGGTACCATAATGAATGTCATACACAGATAAACTCTGCAGTGTCAGCAATGTTTGCTCAATATTTCCAGTTGCAAAAGCAATATAAATAGTGAAATGTCAGGGTAAAGATATAATAGGATGTAGGTACATAGGTCAGATTTTCATTTTATCTTATTCAATGGAAAATTTTATTCACAGGAACTTTCTAAAAACTCCGATAAACTTACTTTTATTTTTAAAATATGGCAATTTCTTTTGTTTGGTTCGTTATTTTATCCAAATAAAATATATCATATTTAGGGGCGCCTGGGTGGCTCAGTGGGTTAAAGCCTCTGCCTTCGGCTCAGGTCATGATCTCAGGGTCCTGGAATCGAGCTCCGCATCGGATTCTCTGCTCAGCGGGGAGCCTGCTTCCCCCTTTCTCTCTGCCTGCCTCTCTGTCTACTTGTGATCTCTTTCTCTCTGTCAAATAAATAAATAAAATCTTTTTAAAATAAATAAATAAATAAATAAATAAATAAAATATATCATATTTATATAAAAATGCAATACTTCATGTTTCTTCTCTCCAAATTACATTTGGTATTCAATATGGAAAAGGAGAGGGGCAGGAAGATTCATTTTTTAAAAATAGGTAAGGAATGGTTTTAAAACAACAGAATGTACTTTAAGATGTGTTTTCCAACATGTTCACATTAAGCATTAAAGTCTATTCACAGCATTTGTGCAGGTAGATATTGATTATATATGTCTTCTACATCATTCACATAAGCATCATTTTATGAGTGATAAATTAAAATCTTTAAGCTGTAGCTCAAGGCTTTTACTTTAAGAATAATGAAAGAAAAGAATCAAATCCCTCCGGGCCCAAACTAATGTAATAACAGTCCTCTGGACATCATAAGTTTGAAATAAATAAGAGGGTTGAGTGCCAGACACAGAGTCGCCTTCGCTTTCCACTGCCTAACCATGCCAGCTGAGCACACGGAAAGTCCTGCTCCAAGACACCTTTGCAATCAGCCTCCCAGGGACACTCCAGGCCATGGTTCTCTCTGGGAACCTTCTGGCTGGGGAACACACACAACTTTTCATCTTTCATGTTTTTCTTTCTCTTCTTTCCCTTTTGCTTTTGAAAAGAGCTATTTGGATAAACATCTTTATTATTCATTTCTTAAGGGCGAAAGGGAAAACTCAGTGAACCTTAATAATACAACATTAATTAAGCTGAGATTTTACCAGCCAAAAGATATATAACAGCAATTAATATATTCAGTCGCTGCACACACAAAATATAGCAAAATAGACAGGCTTCAAAGTAATTTTTCCAGTATGTAAGAGAATAATTCTCTTACCACAATACTTTCTATAAAACTCTATAAAATATTTTTAATCCCAATAGCTAAAGAGACTATGCTTCCACATGCAGGATTAAATTTTAATCGATTCAGAAGATCATAATAGCAATTGTAAACATTTAGTGTTAACCATGTCAGCCTGTTCTAAACACTTGACTTGTATTCTTTCCTGGGATCTTTATGACATGATAACACAGGTACAATTATTTTCACATTTTACAAAAATTGGAGGCACAGAGAAGATAACTAACTTGTCCAAAATTACACAACTAGGAAGTGGCAGAGCAAGAATTAAACTGAAACAGTCTAAAGCTAGGGCTATTCTAGCTGCTGTCCTTTATTGCCTCTCTTCTGTCATCTGGTTAGTTTTCTCATTATGTTTTGTTTGTTTTTACTAAGTTCCATGCCTGTGACTCAATTACAATGATATACATATGAGTGAGTATGTCTGTCCTGTTCTTATATAAACATACAGTACTTCGGGTTAAATGCACTGCATTAAAATGTATGAGATTAGGAAATTCTGAGAGAAATTTAGACACAGATACACTTACGGAGGAAAACTACCGGTCTTTTAAGCCCTTACAACATATTTAAAACATAAATAAAAGCCTGTCTTTAAATAAATCTATTTGCATTATAATAATGCCAAATTATTCTCAGAGACAGAATTAAGTGAAATTGTCCATACTTTATTTAAATAGTTCAAAGTATATATCAAGTCTTCCTCTGGAAATGACTTAAAAATCCCCCATTGTATTATAAAAATTATCCACTGGATATTAAAATTACCCAGTAGATGTTATAATTTTATGCAAACAAAATGTACACAGGCAGTGTCTTTAACTTTTTTAATTTCTTGGAGGTTAGCTACCTGGTCTCCCTAGAAGCACTATTCCTATGACAGACCAGCTTTTATGATGGATAAACATTAATCGTCCTCCAAAATGTATTTTTTGGGTTACTATGACATTTTTCAAAGAAGTGTTTACCTATACCCAATTCTAGGCTTCAGAAATTTGCATTGGATAGTGTATTATTAAATAAAAATTTGGCCTGTGTTTCATTTGAACCATTTACAAATAAGTGGGTAAGTCTTCTAGTATGCAAAAAAAAAAAAAAATCTATAATCCTCATCTTTTTCTCTTATACTGTATTTTTGTCTCCATTCCTACTTAAGATAAATTTATGGTACCATTGTGAGATGTTACAGAACTATGAATTTAGTGTTATTCAAGATATGATATACTTAACAATATTTTCCATAATATTTAGAAATATTATAATTCTGTTAGAATTCATGATAAATGTAAATACACACAGATATACATATTATCTTTCAAGATGTATATCTATATACTTATACAAATACACCTAAAGAAAAATACTAAGTCCTTCACAACATCCTCACTACCTCCTTGCACACCTCAGATAATTCTGAATCATCCTTAGTCATGTCATAATGCATCTCTATATTGAGAAAATTACAAAAAAATTATATAAGATTAAGAGAAAACACGTTTATAGACTTGAAATAGTTTATTCCTTATAAATTTTCTATAGCATTTTCAGGTACCCTTGTTTTATGTGTCATTTATAGAATCTTATGATTCCAAAATTAAGAATGGTAAAATAATGCAATCCGATCTATCATTTTATTGGCCAGTAACCTAGGAGAAATAGAACCTCAAAATTTTTAACATCTCCATTGTCCGATATGTAAATACTATCTCATTAAAATACATGTGTAATGTATTTTTAAACTTTATTCAGGAAAACAAGAAAGAATTTTCAGCCTATGCCCTAAATATTTAGGGCAGAACTTCTTATCTGATTGATACAGATTAGTTTGCTTATGCTTCATTCAGCCCAAGATCTTTGTATAAACCAGTCACCTGAGATGAGAAGTCTTCTCGTTATAATATGCAATGTATGTTGTCTCTTTTTTACCACTTTTCTTATCACAATGGTCTATGTCGAAGCTTCTCAAATATCCATTTAAATGTCTGCTCATGTATTCTATTTGTGTCAAGTATGATATGAAAGAAAAAGCTGTTCTTTTGTTTCTAATTTGTACACACTTGAGTTCTTTTTCATATTTTCTCCTGCTAAAATTTAGAAAGGTTACTTATAAAAATATTATAAGTATTCACAATGTTATTTTAAGAATAGTTGTTTCTGTATGTGGAAGATAACTTTGACATTTACTTTCTTGTGATTTGCCCCTAGAGATAGACTTAGAGGAAAATAATAGAAATATTGATTGTCAGTTTGTAGAAAAGCATTAATCTTTATAAGTAACATAGGGCTGAAGTCATACATTTCTACAAAAAGATAATTTTGAGGATGAATCCAATATATTCCTTTTGGAAATGAAACTTTCTAACTTACAAACAAATAAATTATAAAGTCACTAGGCTGACATGAAGTAGCAATTGAAATACAACAAGCTCTGTTACTTGAGACTTACAACATTTTTTGCCTGAGGCCCATTATGCAAGCCCATCTATTAGGAAATATTTAAAAGGAAAAAAAAAAACAGGGTTTTATCTCTAGGTTAAGCACTGAGTTCAACATAGACTTGAACATGTTCTTGATTCCCACCCCATCCACTTCATCTCAGAATATTAGATATAAATTTATCTACAGAGAGTATAAAAGATATATTTTCTCCAAGATCAAATTATATACAAAAAATGAAAAATTGGCTCTTCCCCTATCTCCATCTTAATCCTGGGAAATCATCAGGACTTCATGATCCCTGAAGTCTAGATTTCTTATACACGGGATAATCCACAGCATTTTGCCTGTTCTTATGCAAAAGGATGAATCTGACTAGTGGGACACCCCTCTGTTAAGATCCTGAGTAATATTATGTTTGATGTGCCAAGATAAAAATATGAATGTGTCTTATAATGAAAGTGAAGATGGCCTCAGCCACACACCCGGAAGGCAGTGAAGTTTCTGAGAACTAATAGAGAGTCAGAGTTTCTACAACAATCATGGAGATCGGAGCCTGCTTGAGAGGAACTCCTTGGAGAGGCAGAACATTATATGGGATGGTCATATGGATGCCCATGAAAACCAGGCAATGAGTACCTGGTTATGGGTGACTGGGAGGAAGTCTCATGCCAAACTTGGCATGGAGGAATGGAGTTAACAGGAAATTTATTCACTCTGGCACTGCCTTAGTTCTTTCTCCAATTATACTCTACTAGCTAGAGAAGCTAGCTACTTGAAAGGATGTGCATTGAGGAGTAGAAAAATGTGGGAGGAAGAGAAGAGAAATTGTCTGCCTCCTCTCTATCCAAAATTCTTCACTACCATTGAATGTCTTGGTAACCACTTGTATAGCTATAACTGAATTCAACACAAAATTTAAGGGGCTAGTAAAAGACTTATAAACAAAGGGAATTTTCAAGTAAAGTACAATGTAATTTTATTATGATATTTTTACATAAGATGTAGATATAGATAAACTACATTCAAATTATGAAAGGGAAGGCTAATTGTATTATATCTTTAGGTTATACAGCAGAGCTCAGCATATCCTTTGATACCAGTTTATAACCTGATTATAACTATCTTGAGTAATCTTAATCAGTGGCAAGGTCAATACTCTTAAAAAAACTTAATGCGTTGAAAGTTCAGCTTCTGCTTGGGCTGTATAAATCTGGAAAGAGCAACAATTGGATAAACTATAATGAGAAATATCTAGATAAAATATAAAATCATAATTTTCCATGAATTCATTAAAGAGCTGAGGTCTCAGGGCAATGAAGTACCTTGAAACTCAAGGAGAAACAAACTCCTTCAAGAAGAGATGTCTAAGATATCTCTATGGATACAGAGAGACTAGATGCCATACAAGTGGATAAGGAAAAAAAAAAACTGAAATTTTGATTAATTGATAAAGGACAAGTGTGAGCTAACTGGCAGTTTAGAACCCCTGAGAGACCCAGAACAAAAAGATTTCACACTCACTTGCAAGTTCTTTTCTAATGATCTCTATTAGTTACCCTCAAGAAAGACTGGAGGCAGGGTAAATGATCAGAGGAAAGCCCTTGTGGTTAGGCAAGGATGCAAGAGGGAGGGAACTGCTACTGTGGGAAAGGCACAAAACTTCACACTGCTACCTGGATCTTTCTCTTATACAGAATCTTATAAGATTCTTTCTGGGGGTTGGGCAGGAAACATTGTCACACTTATGATACAATGAAAAGTGCATTATTACCAGTATATTGGTTAGAAAAGAAAACCTATCTTAGGGGAGAAGCAGGCTAGGAATTCATACCAATATAACCATGGTCTACCACTGGAGAGGGGGAGAAATCTTTGTCTGACACAAGGCCCATCATAGATATAAAGTGGACTTTGGCTGCAATAGGAAAGATGGATTGGAAAGATGAGGGAGCCTCACTCCACATTCTAATCACAATGCCTGTCTAATACTAAGCTGGACCAGGAAAGTATACTGCCCCTCACCATGAACCTCGGTAAGCATCAAGTGAGAAGGAATAGCATTCTACCACCAAGAGAGTGGAGAGAGTTTTCCTTTGCACAAGAATGCTGTAATGGTTGATAGCTCCTAATGGAACATTAACACAGAAAAACTTTCCTGATCCTTAGTCTCTCTGTTAATAATCACAAGGCAGTGGTAGACTACTGCTGAAAGAAATTGAGGTCTTTGGTACACCAAAGTTACCATAATCAAAAACAAAACTCAAATTCACCACTACTCCTGACAAGAGTGACTCAACTACTCACAACTAATAGCCAGACAGAGAAAAAATCATGCTCATTTCAAAGAACAAGTATTATTTACCTTATTCTCTAATATTCTACACTGAATGACTGGCGATCAATAAAAAGTTATGAGACTGATAAGTATGAAAAATATCCAACTTGGTCAAAGAATAAGAAATCAACAGAACCAAAAATGGAGATAATCCAGGTGTTAAAACTATCAGTCATGGATTTTAAACAAATGATGGTTTTTATGTTAAATGATCTAAAGGAAATATAGACAAATGGATAAAAATATATGGAATTTCTGGAATCGCTAAGAAGCTAAGAAAATGATTAACTTGAAGTAGATTAGTAGAAATATCCAACTGAAACACACAGGGAAAGTGGGGGAGAGGTGAAAAATATAGAGCGTCCAAGAGTTATAGAATAAATAGTATCAAGCTGTCTAAAAAACATTTAACTGGAGTCCCAGAAGGACAGAGAAAAAGTACAGGGCAAAGCAGTGTGGGAAAAATAAAAAATTAAAGGCTCATATCTTCAAAAAATAGCAAAAGATATTAAACCATGTATCCAAGACGCTTAAAGATCCTAAGATAAATACTAAGTGCATACACATACTTGTACAGACATGTCATGTTTTCAAATTGCTGAAACCAAAAATAAGAAAATCTTGAAGGCAGCCAGAGAGGGGGGCAAATATAAATATTAAGAATGACCAAAGATAAGAATTTTAGTAGACTTTTCTTGAAACTATGCAAGTCACAAATCAATGGAATAAGTTATTTAAAGTACTCAACTTAAAAAAACAAACAAACAAACAAAAAACCAAACGTCGACCCAGAATTCTTTAACCAGTGAAAATATCTTTACAAACTGAAGGTGACACAAAGACTTTTTCTGACAAAGGCTGAGAAAACTCATTGCCAGCTCAGACACAATATAAAATGTTAAAGGAAGTTCTTTAGGTAGAAGGAATATAAATTCAGACAGAAACATGAATCTTCACAAAGAAATTTTGAGCGCTGGAGACAAAAATGAAACACAAATAATAAGTTCTTTTTTTAAAGATTTTGTTTGTTTTTTATATTTACACTCTATTACTTTACTATATTAATTTATAGAAAGTATTATCTCTTAAAGTTTGACGTTTTTATTTTATAATTTATTTGCCTTAAAACACTGGGTTGTTTTGTTTTTTTAAAACTGTTTGTTTTTAAAGAGGAAACCATTAGTCTCTTTATTATACTATGTAGAATTGGTCAAGTAAAAAAAAAAGTTGGGACACCTGGGTGTGCAGTCAGTTGAGTGTGCAACTCTTAGTTTCAGCTCAGTTGGTGATCTCAGGGTCCTGAGATCAGGCCCCCATGTCAGACTCTGTGCTTAGTACAGAGTCTGTTGAAGACTCTCTCCCCCTTAGGGCGCCTGAGTGGCTTAGTCAGTTAAGCGTCTGCCTTGGCTCAGGTCATGATTTCAGGGATAGACCCCTGAATCAGGCTCCCTGCTCAGTGGGGAGTCTACTTCTCCCTCTGCCCCTCCCCCATTTGTGCGCGCGCGCGCGCGCGCGCGCGCTCTCTCTCTCTCTCTCACTCTCTCAAAAAAAGAAATTAAAAAATCTTAAAAAAAACCTCTTTCCCTCTGCCCCTCCCCTGTGCACGTGCTCGCTCGCTCTCCTCGCTCGCTCTCTCTCAAATAAATAAATAAATAAATATTTTTTAAAAATCCCGTAAGTGGATATAAATGATTCAATATTTCTATCTGAACTTTTGCAAATATTATTTTAGGGTAAAGTCAGACAGATAATAAAAAATAATGACTGTATGTGTAAAAAATACATTTATTTAAAAATAATGGCAAAATTAAACATAAGATGACATATTTTAAATTTTGGTATTGTTAAAGGTAAAATACTTGCTTATTAATAACATCCAAAAGCATAAAGCGATTTTTACAGATGGGTGAGGAATATCTGTCAACAGTAGCATAACCTTGCCATTATTTGAAATGCAGCCAATAAAAATGTATTCTTTCTGTGTGGTTAAATGTCTGTCAGTTTATTCCTGTTCCCTAACTAAAGCTCTGTAAATTACTTTTTAGCACTTGTAATTTTGCATTAAATATGGCCAAAGAGGAATAAATCTTTGATGAACTTCCACATATATCTCATTAAGAATTCATAGAAGATTTTATTTGCCAAATAAAAAGCAAAATGCCATTTTCCAGAATTAAAGTGATAATTATAGTAATAAAATGAAATTTCTTCAATCACAATCATTAGTATGTAGATTGACACTAAATACTTAGCAAGTTACTTATTCTTCTACACACTTAAAATATTGGAGAAACATAAGAAATGATAGCTTAAGGAGTTTTCTCATTGCATTATGCTTGTGAAAATATAGCCAAATATAACATATAATCTTTGGCTCATTGTATGACTATCTATAAATGAAAAGTATTTCTATACCAGAGAAACCAGAAAGATTTAGTCTGGGCTCTGACAAGTAAGTAATATCAGAATAGGAGTAGTAGAGGAATGGGATTCTATGCATCAGGAATCTTAAAAAACAAACAAAAACAACCAAACAAAAAACAAGGGCAGTTGGAATAATGACTCTACACTTGCTTCTATTCTACTGGAAGGGAGATAATGCTGAGAGAAAGACTGGTATAGTGAGGTTGAATCATCCATTACCTTATAAGTAAAGTAGAGATTATACTTGATGAAAAAAGCCAAAGAAAATATTATATGACTTTTGCTCCCTGACAAAATGAAAATTAAGTATTTTCGGATGATTTGGGAAAAAAAAACAAAAATATCCATGTAGAATTAATATATTAAGTCAGGGGTGGACACAAGAAGATTGATTATGCATTCTTGTTTCATCTATATTTTGTATGACAATATTGTTCTTAAAGTATTATATGCTGTACTCACATTGCTTTATAAAGACAGATGCATATTATTACTTGTTACCACATTGAAGCTCTCCATATTTAATTTCCAATGTTACTGAATAAATGACCTATTTTATAAGTAATAATTTTTCTTTTATAACTCAAATTAATGCTCCCAAATTTATAAATCATAAAATTAATGGATTATAACTGAAAGATGTATTCATCCCTTCTTATATATAAAATACATGTATCTCATTTTTTGTGCTGCAAGCCAAACTCCCTCTGTAAGTTATTATTTTCCCTAGACCCAAACCCATCCTCTGCTCTGCGATGCTGTGGCTGGGACGCTGCAAACCACACTTCCGCTTGCCAGCTGGCTCTCTATTAGATTCTGCCAAGAAGGGGTGTTCAGAGGGAGACACAAAAAGACCAAAAGAAGAAAAAAAGATACACACTCCTTCCTGTTTCACTTTAAACCCTCCTTTACCTTCCTGTTCCTGTTATTGTTGTCGGCAACACTCCTTCGTTCTGAAAGCGGCAGATAGTTTTCCACTACTCATGGAAGCAGACTCATGACACCCCCATGCGAGCATCCCTTCCTCAGAAGTGGGATATCAGCCCTGAAGGGGCCCTCATTCATGCTTCTAATTTTTAGTAATTTCAAACTCTTTCCTCTGTTGCTAATCCCTCAGGCAGCTAGTTGCTTCTTGTAGTTGCTGACCTCTATGGCACATTAACATTCCCTTTTGCTTCTTTCACCTTTCAATCTCTAATTAACAATTCTTTCTGTTAAAAAAACTGATGTGATGTCTACCTCCTCGCTGGCCGATTGAGTCATTAGTACCAGGAGTGGGAACTCAAAAGGGAGACACTCAGAGATGGGTTTGGTCTTGTCTTTAGTCAGAAACATAGTACTGAGCTCCTTAAAAATGGGAAATGGAGGGATGCCTGGGTGGCTCAGTTGGTTAGGCGGCTGCCTTCTGCTCAGGTCATGATCCCAGGGTCCTGGGATCGAGTCCCACATCGGGCTCCTTGCTCGACGGGGAGCCTGCTTCTCCCTCTGACTCTGCCTGCCTCTCTGCCTACTTGTGATCTCTCTCTCACTCTCTCTCTCTGACAAATAAATAAACAAAATCTTATAAAAAAAAAAAGGGAAATGGATTGCGACTAATCCACATCATGTAGTGACATCATGATTAATCACATTATCACTGTCTTTTATGGTGATGAAGCTAAATTCCTTGGGGGACTAAGTGACTGCTTCACTCAATTTTTCTGTGGTCATGATGACCCCAAGGAGTGCACTTGAACACTTACAGAAAGAAAAAAAACAACAAGCTCAGCTCTTTAAATTCTCAGCTCAAGTTAGAGTCAGATAACTGTAGAAATTCTATGAGACTCCTAAAATAAGCCCTTATTCTCTGTAGCCACAGGCCTGGTCTTAATTAAAATCAAACACAAACTTTAATTGAGTGGGTTGCAAAATTATAACAGAAGTTAAATTTGCAGCCTCATCAATTCTCTCTTGTAAAGGTTAGGACAAACTTGGAAGAGAGTGGGATCCTCATAATTGAACAGGGTTCATTGGATTGAATATAGATAAAGCTCAGAATTGTCAAGCCTGAGTCACCCTGCCAGTGGAAGAGGAGACCAGCCTTTCCTTGCTTGAAGGCCTTGTAATAACTTCACCTGGCATTTTGCAAATAGATGCTTATTCTCAAGACCTTCTTATTGCCATCTAAAATGAGAGTAATATCACAGCATGGTCCAGAAAGGATGTACGAAGTCTGACTAGGGAAGACATAGCTTCCACACTAAAAACACTGTGAGAGTTTTGTGCCTTTATATTGGCAGAAATCTGGGAGTGTGATTTAGAATTAGATCTATTTCTAAGTAAGATAACTAAGTCCAAACCTGAAGTCTGTAATTTATAATAAACTCTATAAATGACATATACCATTTATATATGCCAATAAGTGGTATCAATGACATGTAAGTTCTCTGATACATTATCTCATTTAATTCTCTCCAATCCAAATGATATTGTCAGCTGTTACCCCCATTTTATAGATAAAGAAACTGACACATAAGCTTAGCTTATTTTCAAAGGTTAAGTGGCTATTTAGTAATATAGCATGCATTCAGACCTACATCTATTTGACACATATCATTTTTATTCTCCCCTCAACCTTATCCTGAAATAAAGCTATATGATTAAGATCTATATCTCTCATTGATAAAGATTAGTGCAAGTTGTCACAAAAGAATTTGGCTGATTAAATTTAGAATACTGGGGAAAAAAGCACTGTACATGACTATCCTTTGTTGAATAGCATTTACATTTGAAAAAATATATATCGCTATTTGATTTAAGGAATTGCTTCATTTTCTTTCATGAGAAATCAAGATAAGTTAATAACCTTGCCTGAGCCCAGAATTCCTTGTTCTTATATTTGAGATACACAGTTTACGGACTCTGTTTAAGGCAGATAAGACAAAGCCAATGTTTTCCAGCTTTTTGTTTCCTTATAAACTGTGCCCCATTATCTTTTACAGTTTTATTATTTTTCATTCACATTCAGTGCTTTTTTTCCTATCCTATGTCATGTTATAGTGAATTCTTACCAAAATGCCATGTTGTACTGACTAGGTGACACCATCTGAAAACTTCATTTGTGGCCATTTCTAATGTCTTGCTGAGTATTAAGTAGAGTTGAGCAGACTCCTCAATGAAGAGGCATATGTAATATATCTCCAGGTCACTACAGAGAAATATTGCTCCTATTTCCTCTTTTCCTCTAAAGCTACTCAGTATTTCAAAGACAAGAAAGCAGCAGAAAGATCTGATTGATCATGCACTCTAGAGTCTGGGAAATATTGTGTTTAATCCCACTCCGACCACTTGCAGCTGTGTGGATTGGGGCCCATCACTGAAACCCTTTGGGGTTCAATTTCCTCATCTGTGCAAAAAGAACAACAGTGCTTGCCTCTGGAGTTACTGGGAAGACTTGATGTGATTCGAGCAAAACCTCTAGTTAACATGGCACCTGGGATATGTATGCAGACAGTACTATTAATAGGAATTCCCTCCAGAACTAAATCTAGTATATAGTAGCAAAATAACTGTGCACGCGCGTGCGCGCGTTTGTGTGTGTGTGTGTGTGTGTGTGTGTGTGTGTGAGAGAGAGAGAGAGAGAGAGAGAGAGAGAATCCAAGAGAAGGAAGAGGTAAAGGAAGGAAAGAGAAGAAAACTTGCATATATAGATAAGACATTTTAAGATTAGAAGGTTAACATGCTTTCTGTTAAAGCAAAATATTTAACTTTTGTTACAGAAAGCTATGACATCAAGTCTATGATGACACGGGGGAAAAATAAGGTACAAATTTAAGGCAAGCGTTGTGTAATTTTGTTTCAAAACTCTTGGTACAAGTGAGAGAATTAGAATCTGAAATCGAAAGTTAATTAACTTATTTTCAAGTTCATTCTGCCCATATAATTAGAGCTAAATAAAACATTCAAATCTTAAGAAATACATAGATTTCTCACATTTAATTCACTGAAAATTAAGGGTCAATTTAGAAATATTGTATAATTAAATATTTACAGAAAATATTGCTGTCCTAGTGTGTTTAAAGGAAGGCACAGCCAACCCAAATAGCAAGGGTTTGTCTAACAGATTCCATATGAATTTGTTTTTATCAGAAACATTCAAAGGTCATTTATTTTAAACCATAAAATGCAACTCCATCATCTCTTCACACATTTGCAGAGCTTCCTGGTTAAATTAAGGAACTCAATATGACTATGCGGTTATTGACGGAGGTTAGGAGTAGTCCTGGCACAGTTGCATTGGCCTCTTTCCTGGTGGCCTTCTCAGAGAGATGCCTTTTGCCTCCCACAGGCTTGTCCAATCAACCACTGGGCATCTGGTACAGCAGATGGGCTCTGCCCCATACATGGAACAGTTACCAGCAAGTGTAATCAGTACTTCTACTTCTGCATGAATTTAGTTACATGTTCTGCTTTCAGATCACTCATTCCAGGATACATTTATTGATCTTCAGATATATGCAAGGTTGTAAAGATTACCAAATTGAATATAGACATAAATCCTTACCTCACAAGCTGTGTTCAATTTTATATCCAAATCTTGTTTCTGATGTGTCCCTGACCAGGCTTACTTCTGTTCTGACACAGATTGGATTACTTTATTCATAGTGCCTTCATTTTGATATTGTGTTCTTTCTTTATGCTATATGCCGTTTTTAAGTTCTTGCTCTATTTTATCAGCTATCCTACTCTCCGTGCCTTGCTGCAACTTCTGAACTTCTTTCTTTCCCTGGGGTTACTATATGTACCAGGATAGAGATTTCTTAATCATTCCAAACAAACTGAGGAGTTTTTTTCAACACAGGCATACCCAAAGTTCACCCTAAGAATATCTGATCTGATAAGCCCGGGTGGTGCCTTGGTCTTTGTTTTCTGTCCAGTTGTGTTCAGATAACTATTGCTGAAATGACCAGTGGGTTATTAGAATATATCCTTTTCATGAACATTAAGAATAAAACTTCCTTGTGTGATTCTGGTAGTAGAACTGAAAGGTCAGAGGTGAGGCAGAGGAGAGGATACTATATGCAAGGGATAGCAAAACAAAATGGTTCTAGTGCGCAGCTAGAAAATGCAATTGATAGAGATTGGCTAGGCATACTCAGTATACATAAAATACGACTGGACAAACAAAACATCCTTGTAGGCCAACAGTTTGTGATATGTAGACGTGCTCTCTCTATGCTCTAAAGATAGAATCGTGGAGGCCTATAGTCAGCTCCTTCAGGTTCTGCCTCAGCCACGGCCTTGGCAGAAGTTATGCCCTTCCCAGAGTATCCTGCAATGAATGACTGAGTGAGGCCTCCATACAGAGGTCCGCCCATCTCGCCAAAGCAAGATGCAGGGATGAGCATTCTTGCTTCAGAGCTCCACACTGAGTTGGCTACGGCTTTGCCTTTGTGGAGCCTGTATAGCACTTAAACATTTTTCTCCACGCACTCCCACTCTCCCCACTTCCTTTCACAGCGGTTGGATCCTAATAAACACCTTTTAACATCTGCTTTCAGAAGTCCTAATCTGGGACACGTGCAACAAATAGGAGTATAATATGTGGACCAAAAAAATGAAAACGTGAAACTTCCGTTTTGTAATGTGAAACTCCAAGTTTCATTCAAATGCTAGAATCACTAGGAGAGAACTAGTTGGGATGTAAAGTAATTGTGCCTACAAGAGCTAAGAAGCAATCAACAATTATAATAATCCATAAACACCTGAACTAAAAAATTTTATAAGCTAAGTTTCTGGAGCAAAAAGAGACAAATTGTAGTCTTGATGAATTCCTCTTTTTCTGCATCAGTCACATTGAAGCCAGCGTGTATTCTTCTGATGTGAGAGAAGAACCTCCGTCTAAGTTGAAATATTCACAGGATACCCGCATCTACATCCTTTATAATCTCCTTCCTTCTGTTTCTGATAAGGAGGCACTCCTCTTATCCGAATCCCATTCCCTTCCACATTCGCTGGGACTCTATTCCATCAATTTGATATTTTCTCCTTTCTGTTCAAACTCCATCTCTTAATTTCTAAATATGTTCAAGGCTTTCCCATGAAAATTAAGTTGTCACACATACACATTTAAACACAACAAATAAGGTGCTTTTGTATTTTTATGATTTTCCCCTTTCCAATCCTGACAGTCCTTCGAAGCATGCTTTGAAATAATCCAAACTGAAAACACTCAAAACACTAGATTTCAAAGACATAAATCAAGATTCTCAGATTATGATGAAGCATATTCTAAGGAATAAAACAATGTATATTTTTAGTAAAATTCAAATGATTTAGATACAATTAAAAAAAGTTTCTAAACATTCTAATTATTTTAGCTTGCTCTTCATCTCCTCAGTTTTCTATTTTATGATAGTGATTCATCTATTATTAGTACTATAGCATACGTATGCATTTTATATATTTTCTCTATTAATAGAAGCACAGAATTGAAAAGTTGGTTACTATTGGCTAAAAGAACATTGGTTTTGTAGGAAGCCTTTCTGCAATCTTTAAATGCATATAAAAGTCCCTATTAAAATCTAAGATATAAAGCTACTTACCTTTATTTCTAGTCTAAAATCATTTACACACTGGAAATTAACTACAACCACGGTATTTACCCTAAAAGTTGCACTAAACATTTTCTTGATATAAAAGTGAATATGCAAACATTACCATTAGGGATGAAGGATACATAGAATCTTACAAATGCTGATAAATCTGCAACTGTCTCAAAATAAAAAGTTTAAAAATTAATGATTTAAAAGTTATCAGTTTGAATTTTTTTGAATTTTGATTCTCAAAGGCAACCTTAATAACGTTATCTGGTAGTGTTCAAGTTCAGAGTTGCAAGATAATATTAACTTTTATCCTAGTTGCTCATTAACAATTTCAAATAACATTTTTTGAAGCTCTGGATTTATTTTAATAAATAAAAACATGTATCACAATAAAAACATAAATTAATGGTGGAAACTATTCTAAAAATTGAGACTACAGATTGAAAGTTTAAAAATCTTTCTCAGCAAGCCTAATCCATAATTCCAAACCTTTTCTCAGAAATAACTATTATTACCCATGTGTTTGCTTTATTCAGTTAGCATATTTTAAATATATTGCCAGGTCAGTACAAAAAATTTAAATCTATATTTTTGATAGTTACATAATATTCAACAGCTGCTTGAATTGAATGTGCCATAAGTTACTGGACTGATTACCTATTAATAGAATTGGATTGATATCAAATATTTTATTACAATGAAAGATAAAATTAAGGTTTGCTATATGTCTCTGTCTAAATGTAAATATCTTTCTGTAGGAAATGAAATGGTTACATTTTTTATATTCACAGGTTTGAGGAGTCTCAAATTATCTTCAACTACATATTAATTGAATTTTATAAAAATACAGTTTTCCCTACAATGTCTAATATATTAACATTTTAAAAATTATAGTTTGGTGGGTAAATCATTAGATTTTTCTAGTTTTCTAGTTTTTATTTCATTTTACTAATTATCAGTGACATTTGGTATTATTCACAAGTGCGGGGCCTTTTGCATTTTCTCTTTTGTGAATTGTTATGCAGTTCCTTTACTTAATATTCTATTGACTTGTTTGTGGTAGTTCTTTTTTATTGTGTATATTAATCATTTTATGTCTATATGTTTCAAATGTTTTCTCTTAATTTTCCCCTATGCTTTTTTGAAATATCCAGAGATAATCTGAAAATTTTCATTATAAGCCTTCTGGATTTTATTTTTTTATTGTTTTGAAAAAGCAATATAAATCATAATGATTCATTTTGTTTATATTTTTCTAATATAGTTTTTGTTAGAATAACTGAATGTGTAATTTTTTTCCTTAGAAATTTAATGTATAAGGATTTTTTTTTACCGGAAGCAAAATTATAATTTTATTTTTGTTTTCCAGTTGGATGAGCAAATTGGTTCAGTATCAGTTTGTGAATAGTGAATTAACTTTCAACAATTTGAAATATCAAATATATACTGTACTAAGGTCTGCCAAGTCATAAGCCTATGTCTACTTGGCTATGATTCACTAAAAATAAAGTCTTCTGGTCACTATATATATAAAAACATGTTTTGGGGGCACCCGGGTGGCACAGTCGGTTAGGCATCTGCCTTCGGCTTCAGTCATGATTCCAGAGTCCTGGGATTGAGTCCCACATTGGGTTCCCTATTCAGTGGGGTCTGCGTCTCCCTCTCCCTCTGCCCCTCTTCCTGCTCATGTGCACTCTCTCTCTCTTTCTCTCTCAAAAAAACGAATAAAATCTTAAAAAAATAAAACCAAAAAAATAAAAACGTGTTTTAGTATCTTATAAGGAATGAAAACCCTCATTATACTTGATGAATTTGCTCGGTAGAAAGTAAGATAGTAGCAATTTTACCTATTTTTAAACAATATTAAATATTTTCCCGTTGCAATAATGAGATCTTCACAACTTTGACTCAAGTAAGTAATCCACGATATTTCTTTTTAATGATAACTTTAATGGAACTATTGATATTTCATCCTTAAAAATTGTTTGGTGGGCTTGAACAGTGGGCCCATGAACCATTCATGGATAAACTCAGCCTCTCTAGTAATCAGGCAAATTTAAAGCAAGAAAATACCTTCATATTTATTGACATTTAATGATGTCTGATAGGGAAATGAATACTAAATATTTGTTAGGTTACAGGGAAATAGAAAATTTTGTACATAAATTTGGAGAGTATTCATTATTCTAACTATTTTTGGAAAACCATTTGGCAATATCTAGAAGAGTGAAGAAGGGTATTCTTATGATTTTTCTATGTTAGACAAAAGAATTGTGTAAATAGGGGCACCTGATGGCTCAGTTGGTTAAGAGTCTGCCTTCAGCTCAGGTCTCGATCTCAGGGTCCTAGTCTGACTTTGGGCTCTCAAGGAGTCTGCTACCTCCTCTCCCTTTGCCCTTCCCCGCCCCGCACCCTCCTCACCCCCCGCTCATGCTCATGCTCATGCTCAGGCTCCTGCACTCTCTCTCTCTCAAATACGTAAATAAAATCTTAAAAAAAAAAAAAGAATTGTGTAAATATATATGGTTACTCATTACATCATATTTTGTAAAACCAGTAATTATTCATCAGTATCATCAATGCTAAATGGCATATAAACAATAGGTAGCAAATGGGTGAAACAGTGTTTTATATCTACATAAGTGTAATGTGCTATATTTACAGGAGGAAGTGTAATGTACTATACAGACATTAGAAGTAATGTATTATCATGGATGCTTTTCCAAAATATGAGTGAAGAACATTGTTAAAGAATTATACCATAAAATGACTTTTATATTAAGTTTAAAAATAATAAAAATGGTCCTTAATAGTGTTCATGTTAAATACAATATAGGAAGGTAAAAAATTTTGTATACTAGCTTTCTCTAAGGAAAGCTGATCTCAAAGGATGGGAAATGAGCTCGTGGTTGTGATAAGGGGCTTAAACTGAAAATTTTCATTGTTAAAAATTTTGATCTGAAAGAAATATCTCAAGATTTGTTAATCCTGAATGTTGGACACACAGATATTTTCTCTAACTATTGATGATGGAAGCGTTTCATTACGTTTTTGTTTTGTTTTGTTGGTTTACTTGTTTTTAGAAAATTATCTATGGAAAAGACATGTCTTTTCATGTTGAAATTTTATTTTATTTAACAAAATATTGTTGTAAGGTATATAGGAAAAGACAGTGTAGTATATTGAGGTATCATCAGACCAATAGAACACAGTATAATTTTTGACTGCCGAAATTAATTAAAGCAGAAATCACTAGATTGCAAACCTCAATGTATGCCAATATAGCAAAAGAATCTCTGATTTAAGCAGTGTTATTGGTATAAGGGAAAGGGTAAGAGATGGAGGCAGAAGTATACCTAGCACTGATATAATCAACTTACTTTTTTTTCACATGAGCAAACTAAGGTGAATACTGTTCACATGACATCCCAAGGTCATTTCATCTTCTACCCTGGGCTCTGCCAAAGCATCATCCTATGTCCAATTTCCTCATGCATTCTCAAGATTTTTCAAAATTAGCTTCAGATATTCCCTTATTAACAGAATTGATTCTGTCAGCACATTTTTTAGCATTTAACAAATATACTTACCTACATAGAAATTTAATAATAGCAGTTTATTTGATTTCTGTCTGATTACTTTGTGGCTAATTTCTTACATGTATGGTTTTTTTATTTAAAATAATAATTTTGTATCATGGAAAAGCCATTAAAAATTTCATAATGATCCATGAATCAATACCAAATACTTGGTCTAGCCCTATCTCCCTTACTGGTTGTTTCTAAGTCAACTGTAATTAAGCTCAACATTTTCTTTCAGTCTCTCCCCAAAGAATCTCATCATTTGCTGTGCTACTTCAACAATATTTCCATTTCTGCTGTTGTGCCAATATCACCTTGGCCCTCAGGAAATGGTCTGTGTACAAAGGCATAATCTTTAAAGAACAAAGTAGATCTGAAATGTCTCCATGACCACTATTCAATATTGCTCCAGAGCTCTGCAGAATACTAATGTTGACTAGAGGAGTAATGAATAAATAAACACAATTGGATATGTTTCAAATATTGTCCCATTGGTTTTCCTATAAAACTGATTTGGTACAGTTCAGGTAATCTGTGATTTGAATGACCTCTACAGTGATTTCCAGTTGTCAATTACAAAATAGATCAGATAAAGTTAATGGGAGATTTTTAGTACAGTCTAATTGTTAGATGTTTGTAGGATGCATATATATTTTAATTTCTTGTATTTTAGATTGTTGCTTAACAACACTCTTTTTAGCCTTGCAAATAAATGTAACGGTACAAATTAATGTCACTCAGTTATAATCATATTTCTTAGGCTATGAAATACCACCTTATATCAAGCTGTTAAGAAACAATGCAAAGCGGTCATTAATTTCTTTAGCAATTAAAATAAAGGACATTTTAGTAACATTTACTGATAGCATAGATAGTTGATATTATTCTTATGTTACAATCTTACAACATTTAAAATTGTGAGAGACAAGGAGTAGATCATTTCAGTAAAGCATCAATATAATGCTGATTTTTAATGTGATTTTCGTATATTTTTCTGTGTGTGTGTGTGTGTGTGTGTGTGTGTGTGTGTGTGTGTAGAGAGAATAGTTTGTGGCTTTTGATTATGAAGGGTCTTCCACTATTCCCTACAATAACCCTCAATTCTGAGCTTCTTTATATCTGATACATACATCATTTGACAATTTTAGAAAGTAGTCAATATCAAACTTCCTTAATCAAAATCAAACCATACAGTGAATAATATAATTGACTTTGGTAGAGAAAAAAGATTAAGTAAATGTTCTAGTTTGTTTCCTACAGAGTAGTAAAGCAGATATCAATAAATCCATAATTTAAAGTATCAGACCCTGTAATTGTACTTTATTGTTTAGTGTTTCTATCGTTATTTATTTTACATAATTTATTAAAACTGTAGGATAGAGTTATATATTTGGCATATACACTATGTTACATACAAAACCGGTTTAATCTCCTGTAGTGCAATAAAATGTATTTTGGGGGTTTGTTTGTTATACTGCATATACCAGATATACTGCGGAGATACTATTTTAATCTCTACCAGACAAACTTCTAAAAGTAGACATATCTATCAAAAGACTGGGACATTTGAGCAACATTAAAAAGTTAGTCAGAAAAGCTCATGTCCTTGGATTAAGAGTTAACAAATACAGACCACAGGGTAAACCTAGCCTGCATCTGTTCATCTAAATAAAGTTTTATTGAAACAGAGCCATTCTATCTGGTTTTTTTAATCGAATTTTTATTTAAATTCTAGTTTACATACAATGTAATATTGGTTTCAGGAGTAAAATTTAGTGATTCATCACTTAACATATAACACCCAGTGCTGTGCTCAACACAATCTGTCTGGTCTTTTACCAAAAAAGTTTGTCAATTTCTGGCCTTGCTATTCCTTGGGTGATCTGTACCCCTGTATGACATTTGAAAAAATATGCTAGTCACCTTTTTGTGTAATTTTCAATTTCTTGATAATTTTTCTAACAAAACTAATTTTATTTTATTTTATTTAATATTTTACTTATTTATTTATCAGAGAGAGAGAGCACAAGCAGGGGGAGCCGCAAGCAGAGGGAGAAGAAGGCTCCCTGCTGAGCAAGGAACCCAAAGCAGGACTCAATCCCTGGACCTTGGTATCATGACCTGAGCCAAAGGCAGATGCTTAACCGACTGAGCCACCTAGAAGTCCCACAAAACTAATTTTAACTGCAAAATTAACATTAGCAATACTCCAAACAAAAATACACTTTTGAATGTGACTCGTTCCTTCATAGATGTCTATGTCAAAGTATTCAGTAATTAGCATATGTAACTTTAGATATAATCTTCATAGATTAACTGTGTGATGTTCAAGAAATGAGGTTTTTAGGGGCACCTGGGTGGCTCAGTCGTTTAAGTGTCTGACTCTTGATTTCAGCTCAGGTCATGATCTCAGAGTAGTGAGATTGAACCCTACATTGGCCTCTATGCCGGGTGTGAAGCCTACTTAAGATTCTCTCTCTCCCTCTGCACTCCCCCCTCATGCAACCACTCATGTGTGCTCTCGTTCTCTCTTCCTCTAAAAAAATAAAAAAGGAAAGGAAAGAAAAGAAATGAGGTTTTTAAAGATTTTCTAGGCCCCAGTGCCCTTAAATGAATGAGGTTTATGAATCTGATAATGTCAATAGGCTAACATTTACAAAGCAGAAATATTGGCTTACATCATCATTTGGTTCTAGTTCTCTCCACTTAATAGAAATTTTTGTCCTCAGAGTTTGATGGCCATGTAGTCTGAAGGTTAAGTACATGGGCCATGGGCTTCCACTCTACCACAGACTGCTTTTATCACATTAGATAAGTCACTCAACCTTCTTTGTGTCAGTTGTATCATCTATAAATTGGTTGTTATTTTAAAAAATTAGATAATTTAATATGTATAAAGTATATTAAAAATCTAGAAATGGAAAAAACTGCCAAAATATAAATAACACAAATATTTTAACATATATTAGCATAATACATTGTAACAACTTTATTGAGGTATAATTGATTGAAGTTTATCAATATGTAAATTGATATATATTGAGGTATAATTGATATACAAAGGTTGCATATGTTTAATGTATACATTATGATGAGTTTGGACATATGTAAACATCCATGATACCATCACCACAATCAGAGTAATAGACATATCTAATACCTTCCAAAGTTTCCTTATGTCCTTTTGCTTTTTTGTTTTTGTGGTAAGAACATTTGACATGAATCTACCTTCTGGACAAATTTGTAAGTGCACAATACCATACTGTTAACTATAGGCACTATGTTGTCTAGCAAATTTCTAGAATTTATTTATCCTGTATAACTTCTTCTTTTTTTTTTTTAGAGAGAGAGCACACAGGAGTTGTGGGGGAGAGAAGGAAAGGGAGGGAGAGAATCTTAGGCAGTCTCCATACCCAGCCCAGAGCCCAATGTAGGGCTCAATCTCATGACCCTGAGATCGTAAGTTGGTCACTTAACTGACTGAGCCACCCAAGTGCCCCTATCTAGTGTAACTTTATACCCGTTGATCAACAACTCCCCATTTCCCTTAACCTCCAGTGTCTGGCAACCCTAATTATATTCTCTTCTTCTATGATTCTGACTATTTTAGATACCTCATATAAGTGGAATCACCCAACATTTGGTCTTCTATAACTGGCTTATTTCACTTAGCATAAATCTTCAAGATTCATCCATGTTGACACAAAAGGCGAGATTTCCTTCTTTTTTTTTTTTTAAGATTTTATTTATTTATTTGAGAGAGAGCACAAGTGGGGGACAGGGGCAGAGGGAGAGGGAAAAGCAAACTCCCTGCTGGGCAGGCAGCCTCAAGCTACTCGAGGGCTGGATCCCAAGACCCTGAGATATGACCTGAGCCAAAGGCAGATGCTTAGCCAATTGAACCAACCAGGCACCCCAAGTTTTCCTTCTTTCTTAAAGACTTTAAAATTTTTCATTATACTACATTTATGGGATACAGCAAAAGCAGTACTAAGAGGAATTTTAGAGTAATAGATGACCAGGGAATTGTTTTGTGTGTATTTGAAGAAAATGTGTATTCTGTTTTTTTGGATGGAATGTTTTTTATATATATCTTTTAGAACCATGTATTCTGAAGTAGGCTTCACGTAAAAAAAAAGTTCTTATTGAAAAAAATAACTTTAACTGAGGGTACTCATTTAAAATAAAGCATATCAATGGGAAAATGGGTAGGGGGATGGTTGAAGTAGGTGAAGGGGATTAAGAGTATAATTATCATGATGAGCACTGAGTAATATGTATAAAACTGTTGAATCACTATATTTTACACCTGAAATTAATATAACACTGTATATTAACTATATTGAAGTTAAAATTGAAAACTTAATAAAAATAAAATTAAAAAAATAGGCGAAGGGATTTAAGAGGTAAAAACTTCCAGTTATAAAATAAATATGTCCTGGAGATGTAATGAACAGCATAGGGACTATAGTCAATAATATTATAATAACTTTATATGGGGATCATTTCATGATGTATAAAACAACTGAATCACTATGAAGTAGTAAAACTAATAGGATATTGTATATCAGTTATACATCAATCACACACAAAAAAAACCTCTTATGTCCCTTGAGAGGGATCTGGTTTTGATTCCTGGCCAAAGTAATAAGACATATACTGTAGAAAATGACTTTGGAATATAAAGTCCTAAGTTTGGGGCACTCCTTAGCCATGCGACTTTGAAAAAATCACTTTGTATTTCTGATTCTTGAATTCCTCATCAGCAAATTCAATACCTGCTATAGACTAAACAGTTGTGTCTCCCTAAAATTCATGTTGAAACTTAAGTTCGAACATGATGGTATTTGGATGTGAGGTCTTTGGGAGGTGATTACAAGAGTCCCTTATAAATAGGAATCCTGTCCTTACACAAAAATATCCCCAGAGAGCTCCCTTGCCCCCTTCTCCATGTGAGACTACAGGGAGAAGATATTCGTCTATGAACCGGAAAGCAGGCCATCACCAGACACCAAATCTGCTGACACCTTAATCTTGGACTTCACAGCCTCCCAATCTCTGAGAAATAAATTTTTGTTATTTACAAGCCACCTAATCTGTTTTACATTTGTGTAATAGCCCAAATGAACTAAGAAAATACTTTTTTTTATATATATTTTATTTATTTATGTGTGAAGAGAGAGTGAGAGAGAGAAAGCACAGAGGAGAGAAGGATAGAGGAAGAAGCAGACTCTCTGCTGAGCCAGAAGCCTGACTAAGACTCAATCCCAGGACTCTAGGATCATGACCCTAGCCTAAGGCAGATGCTTAACTGACTCACCACCCAGGTGCCCTAGAAAATACTCTTTAATGAGAAAACCTTCAATAAACGAGGAGTAGGAGGAAAAAAACTTACTATAGTGATAGCTATATATGGAAAGCCCAAAGCTAACACGATACTCAATAGTGGAACATGGAAAGTTTTTTCTTTAGAATCATAACAAGGATGCCCACTCTCACACTTCTTCTGTTCAATATAGTCCTGAAAGTCCTAGCCATAGCATTAGACAAGCAAGCAAGGAGGGAGGAAGAAAGAGAGAAACAGAAGGAGAGAGAGAGAAAAAAGAAGGCAGGAAGGCAAGAAGGCAAGAAAGGAAGGAAGGAAGGAAGGAAGGAAGGAAGGAAGGAAGGAAGGAAGAAAAGAAAGAAGAAAGAAAGAAAGAAAGAAAGAAAGAAAGAAAGAAAGAAAGAAAGAAAGAAAGAAAGAAAGAAAGAAAGAAAAGAAAGAAGGAAGGAAGGAAGGAAGAAAGAAGGAAGGAAGGAAGAATGGAAGAAAGGAAGAAAAGAAGGAAGGAAGAAAAGAAGGAAGGAAGAAAAGATATCCAAATCAGAAAGGAAGAAAAAATTATCTTTGTTAACAGGTGACATGATCTTACATGTAGAAAATCCCAAAGCTTACAAAAAGAACTATTAGAATTAATTAATGAACACAGTGAAGTTACAGAATATAAATCAGCATACAAAAATCAGTTGCATTTCTATTCATTAAGAAAGAATTAACAGGAAAGGAAATCATAGCATCAAAAATAATAAATACTTAGAAATAAATTTACCGAGGACATGAAATGCATGTATACTGAAAATTACAAATCGATAATTTAAAAAAATTTAAAAAGATACAAATAAACGAAGAGATATCCCATCTTCATGATTTGGATTGATGAAATGTCCATATTACCCAAAGCAATCTATAGATTCAATACAATATCTGTCAAAATCCTAATGGCATTTTTTTTACAAAAATAGGGAAAACAATCCTAAAATTCATATAAAACTAGAAAAGGCCCCAAACTCCCAAAATAATCTTGCAAAAAAACAAAGCTGGAGGCATTACACTTCCTGATTTCAGGATATACTACAAAGTTATGGTAATTAAAACAATATGGTACTGGCGTAAAAACAGTCATATAAACCAATGGAAAAAATAAAGAGCCCAGATTAAATCCACATACATATGGTCAATTGATCTTCAATAAGACTGCCAAGAAAAAAATGGATAAAAGACAGTGTTCTCAATAAATGGTCCTGGGAAAACTGGATATCTGCATACAAATGAAATAAAATTGGATCCTTATTTTTTACCACACACAAAAATCAACTTAAAATGGATTAAAGATTTAAATGTAAGACGTGGAATTGTAAAATTCTTAAAAGAAAACAAGAAAAACTTCGTGACATTGGGCTTGGCAATGATTTCTTGGATATTACAACAAAGCACAAGCAACAGCAAATTTAGACAAAAGGGACTACATCAAACTAAAAACCTTCCATACGACAGACAAAACAATCAACAGAATGAAAGGCAACATACAGAGTGGGAGAAAATATTTGCAAACCATGTGTCTGAAAAGGAATTGATAGTCAAAATATAGAAGTAATTGCAACTCAACAGCAAAAAATAAATAACGTGATTTATAAAAATGGGCAAACAAATTGAATGGCATATCTCCAAAGAAGACGTGGCCAATAGGTATATGAAAAGATGCTCAAAATCACTAGTCTTCATGAAATACAAATTAAAACCACAATGAGATATCTCACACCTCTTAGGATGGCTGTTACAAAAATAAAATAGGCAACAAGTGTTGGCAGGATTTGGAGAAATTGAAACCCATTTACACTGTTGTTGGGAGTGTAAAATGGTATGGCTGCTATGGAAAACACTATAGAAGTTCTTCAAAAAATTAAAAATAGAACTACCATGTTATCTGGTAATCCTACTTTGGGTCATATATCCAAGAAGATTTGAAATTATATTCCCAAAATGATTTTTGTTTTCCCTTGTTTATTGCACATTATTCACCATAGCTATAGAGCAGGAGCATTTGAAAAGTTTATCGACAGATGAACGGTTACAGAAAATGTGGTATACACATATAATGGAATATTATTCAGCCTTACACAAGAGAAGGAAATCCTGCCTTATGAGACAACATGGATGAACCTTAAAAACATGCTAAGAGAAATACATAAGATACAGAAGGACACATACTACATGATACCACTTATATGAGGAACCTAAAATAGTTAAACATTATAATAGAAACAGAGAATATACTGATGGTTGCCAGGGGCTGGGGAGAAAGGAAAACAAGTTGCTGTTCAACTGGTATAAAGTCTCAATTATACAAGATTCATAAGTCTTAGAGATCTGCTGTACAACATAGTGCCTATAATTCACAACACTGAAGTGTGCACTTAAAAATTTGTTTAGAGCATAGATTTTATGTTAAGCATTCTTACCACAATAAAAATAAATACATAAATAAAAATAAGTAAAAAAGTTTTGGTTCCTGTTAAAAATGAATCACTGCTTCCTTTAGGGTTAAAAGAGGTATAGTGTTCATTTGCTACTATGCGATTTGTTGCTCTCCTTATCAGATAGTGCTATATCAGGGACTCATTATTGATCTCTACTTGATGTTAGTTTAGATATTCAGTGTCACTGATAGTTCAGATCAGTCTTGATGAATGGGAGCCCATAATTTTGAGCTCGGATGTATGATCCATCCCTGCCACCATTACTACCCTCTTCAAGTACCTATTGTATCCTACACAATTTTGTTGGAGGAAAAATTTGTATAACAAAGCCCAGATTAATAGAACTACCTTCATTTTAAGTTCTGTTCATAATCTGGTTTATTGTTGTACTAGTCACAATATATCAGAGACAGACAACTATGTTTGGCAGAGTCAGGGTCACATGCCAGCAAAATTCAGTACTTTTAGATAGAAAAATATGCAAGAAATGATTCCAGTTTGAAATGCCCTGAATGTATATAACTCTATTAGAGAAAACCAGCAAAATGAATTAAATGTAGTCAGCACTGGGCTTGCTGTTTAATGATATCAGGAAATGAACCAAATCCTTGATATTGTTTACGGTTGTAGAAAGCATTTCAGATGAAATCCCTCAGAATAAGTGTCAAAGTCTTATCTTCTCCAGCTTAATATGACAGAGATAGAAAAAAAAATGAGATATACACATCATTTCCAAAGCAAGTCAAAGTTGTTCTATTTTCAGAAGATAAAAAAGCAGGAAAAATAAAATAATGTTTCCTGGGCAAGCAGTGATACCTCATTTCTTTGTTTACTGTAGAGTCTACTGTAGTTTCTGAGTTTTTAAAACAAACACAAAAAGGTGAGTATTCTTCAGCTATACTTGAAGAAATAGCCCAAAACTCTGAGATATGCTAGAAATGAAGCCAAGGAGAAATAAGGTGAAGTTTATTGAAAAAAAAAATTCTACCAGAGAAAAAATAAAGATACTGCTTTTGTAAGATAAGTTATCCTAAAATGTAATAGATAGTAAGTTAATGTAGTAATTTGGGAGACTATTTGATTAATGCGTCTACCTTATTTAAAAAGTAAAAGTTTCGATAAGAGAAATTTGAACAAATTAAAATCCCAGGAGAAAAAATCTATCTTCATTCCAAGACGTAATTCAAAAAAAAATGGAATCGATGTCATAAAACAAAACAAAGTTACTCTCTAGGAATATTTTGAATAACAAGTGGGCAGTTCAGTCTCAAAAATAAATCAGTGGGCCAAATTTTTTTACAAGATTTATTCTTTTATTTTAGAAAGAGAGAGCACAAGTGGGAGGAGCAAAGGGAGAGGGAAAGAGAGCCTTAAGAAGACTCCACACTAAGCCTGATGCAAGGCTCGACTCGGGTCTCAATCCCAGGATGCTGAGATCATGACCTGAGCTGAAACCAAGAGTCAGATGCTCAACTGACTGCCACCCAGGTGCCCCTGGGAAAAAATTTTTTGAAGACATATTTACCTAAAGTAAGAAAGCATTTAAGCCCTTCGAACACTGAAATGGAAATTTTCCCTTCTAAAGATCTATTAGCAGTGGGACAAATAAGTTCTGTATTCTGTCCTTTTTAAGGAAAAAGCAGTTTCTTTCATCAGTCTTGCCAGTAGAACTATAAGTAAAATTCATCAAATCTGAAATCTATTAAATGTTGAAATGCATAAAATGCATTGGGCAAATTGGAGATTCAATGGCTTAAAAAAAACACTATACTTTTCTGTTAAATTTACTTTGCCTTGATGACATTCCACAAATTGAAATTTTCAATAAAATACTGTTTTGATAAACATAATGCTAAACTGACTGAATTTAATTCTGACCAAGATAAATATATTGGCTAATATTATTGATCAATAGAAAATTTAAAAGGGGTATTCTTCCTTTGTGTATCATATTTGAGTCTTGGTTTCACACTAAAGAATAATTAAGACTTTGAACTTCACACCCATTATGTTTTGGGAGGTAATGCCTGATACTTCAAAGACACTTAAAAAAATCTACTGCTCATTTTCATACTTTAATAGATGCATTTCAATAAAGTGTGGGACCCAGAGCAGGGGCCCCTGTTAGAGCTCATAAGGCAGTACTGTCATGGATCCCATCTGTGCTTTCTTTGCTTTTCCATGGCTTCGTTTCTCTCATACAGGGTCTGCCTTCACTAGGGATGACCAACCAGAGAATCCAGAAAAAAAATATTAATAATAACAAGAGAAAGTGTCATCCCACAAGCCAATGGCAGTGCTTTAGGAATAAAGAAGAAAGTTGATGACTGAAAATACTCATCATATTTAACAACATGGAACCACTATTTTGAGTTATATTGGGATAATGAGTATATGCCAAGTGAACAAATCTATTTGTGGCTTAAAATTTTTTTAGAAGTTTGGCTGTAGATGAGGTAAGTTCATTGGTGGAGGGAGATACACAGTTAAGGGAGGTTTAAAGAAAAACACTTTATTGAGGTATAATTTTTTTTTAATATTTATTTATTTATTTTAGAGAAAGCAAGAAAGTGAAGGGAGGAGGGGCAGAGAGAGAGAATCTTCAAGCAGATTTCCCACTGAGCATGGAGCCCATTGTGAAGCTCAATCCCACTACCCATGAGATCATGACCAGAGCCTAAACCAACAGTCAGGCACTTAACTGACTGAGCCACCCTGGTGCCTCAAGGTATAATTTAAATACAAAACTTCACATATTTAATGTATACAACTTGATGAGTTTGGACATATGCATACATCTGTGAAACCATCACCACAATCATGGTAATAGCCATCCATACCCATCATGTCCAAATTTATGTAAACATGCACACATGTATATTTGTAGTTTCCTAACAGTCTTTGCCCTCTCCTCAAGGAATTGGCAGCAATGTGTAAGCCTGAGGATTCACAGACATGTACCCTGGGGCAAATAATACATGATGTGTTAATTAAAAATTTTTTTTAAAAATAAAAAAAAAAGAATTGGCAGCATCAAGTTCCTGAGGAAGACATCAAAACTAAAGGATTTTTCTTCTAGTGTATCACTGTTTCTGATTTTTCAAAAGCCCAAATTTTTTAAAAGGGTACACACTCATTGAAGAGTCTAAGGTTGTGGTCTGGTCTAGTGTAGAGGCTTGGCCATATTGACAACCCAGGTGCTCTGTCTCTGTCTCTCTCTCTCTCTTTTCTTCCATCCTCAACACACAGCTTGTATCTCTCATTCCATAATCCAGATCCACATTATAGCCATTAGGAAATGGAAAACAGAGGAAGTGTAGGATATGCCCATGTCTTGGAAGAAGTTGCCCATCCCATATCTGCTCACATTTCACTGGCCAGAACATATGACCATACCCAGCTGCAAGGTAGAATAGAAACTGTAGCTTTTCTAGGAGGATGAGGGAGTGACGAGAAAGAGGGTCTAGACTGTGTAGCCAATTAAAATTTGAAGATTCTATTTCTAAAGGAAGAAGAGAGTAATAGATTTGGGGGTAAACTGGCAGTCTCTCACACAATATACCCCTTTGGTATATTAAGAATATACACACAGAGAATATACTAAACCTCTTCACAAGACAGACAACCAAATGACTGATCATGTTACTGCATGATCATCTCAAAGTCTAAGTCCTCTGGGTTATGGACATTCCCCTTCTGCAGGTCCATACATGACTGATGACCAAAAATTAATAATCATGTTAGCTGTCTTTTTCTATCTCAAGTAGGTCTCACAGAGCAATTTAAAAACTTCCTTTCTGAAAAAGGAATAATGGAGAACACTGTTAGGCAATTGTCATTATAAATCCTCACCAATATTGTAGCAAGACCCTTCACTGGAACATCTGGCAGTTGTGATCTGAGTCTCTGAAAGGACCTCTTTGTCCACTGTCCTTTGCGGCCACATATGAAGAGACATTAGATGATATGGCCTTCCTGGTGATTACATAATTCCTGCCAGCACAATTTTAGGATTACAAATGTCTTCCTTCGGAATTCAATAGTCACAGTTTTGTGGTTTCTTTAAAAAAAAAAAAAGGAAAGGAAAGAAAGAAAGAAAGAAAGAGAGAAAGAGAGAAAGAGAAAAAAGAAAATTCTATTAGTAGATGTCCAATAAGAAAATTAACAAATAATAAAGTTTAACAGCTCTCTTATAAGAAAATCAAGTAAAGATAACACCTTATAATGGTGCTTAATTGCCAAAAGTCTTGTCATTTATTTACAAATGGGTTGTTGCTCCAACTTGAAAATGGCACTGTTTGGAAAACTGTAGCCTGGGCAGTGGCAATATTACACGTACTGCAGTCTGTGTGGGTGGTTGGGCTACCATCATCTGTCAGAGAGCAAGGAATGAGAGTAGCTGAAGAAAAGCTTGTAGTCAGAATCTTGACTCTTTCAGAGCCTCTGCTATCACTGCTTTAATGTAGGGATACAGAATCACTCATTGTTTCTACCTCTCAGCAACCCAAATTATAGTTTTATTCCTCAAGTTCAATTGGAAGCTATAGACAGTAAGAGGTTCCCTTAGCAAAGCTGGAATCCCTTCCTTCTCTGCTTTCGAAGTGTGTAACTGTGGCTTGATTTCTTCTCCTAGTTACAGGTGTTTGGTAAAAGTGGAAAGAAAAAACTGACACAAATCAATATTACTCATTTCTAAAACATTTCCCCAAGTTTCCTAAATATATTTGACTTGTGGCCTGAATTCCAAAATATTACAAGCAGCAGTTTTACCTTGCTATGAAATAACAAGATTCACCAATTTTCAAGTACACAGTATATGTTTCCTTGGTGCCTTCCAGTCAACTGTTAAGCCAAGATATTTTAGTTTTTTTCTGAGTAACCCATGTTTGGTAGAAAATTCCGCACTAGTTAGGATAAAGATTTAGCTGTCAAAAGCCCAGAATACTGCTAATTTTCCCAACCACATAAAAGTAGGGTCTTCCAGGGAAAGGTACATGTGCTTGCTGATCCTGGGTACACATGATCCCCCTAACTTCTCTGCCACTTTAAACATTTTTCATCTTCTAGGGTCAAGATGTTTGCTTAAGTTCCTGGTATAATATCTCCATTTTATACAAAAGAAGAGAACTCGAGCATGATAGGAAAAAAAATTACCTGAAACTGAATAACAAGAAAAGATTAAAATTCGGGTGGCAAATCTTTTGTACGTTCTAGGAAAGCAAAGGTCACACAAGCATTGTTTGGGGAACATACGTAGTTAATCTCACTGCTGTTAATTAAGAGTCCCAGACTTAGTGAAGTTCTTGCTAATTTCTTAATGTTCTATCCCTGTGGACATTATTCAATTTTGTATCTAATCCAATAATCTTAACATTTTTTTGTAAAATTGCCTATGAAATCCATGATTTTCAGATGGTCTTTGAACCTGTCATAACATATTCTTTGTTCCCTCATTAATTAACAAGT
Source organism: Potos flavus (assembly GCA_028534135.1). Classification (NCBI taxonomy): domain Eukaryota; kingdom Metazoa; phylum Chordata; class Mammalia; order Carnivora; family Procyonidae; genus Potos; species Potos flavus. Next base: position 66,090,085 of record CM052887.1, on the reverse strand, counting down.
TATATAAGATCTTTGCTACATGTTCATTTTCTGTTTGCTTATTATGATTTTATCTTTCTGAAAATTATACTGTATCAAGGGCAAGCCATTCCTTTTAGTGGCACAACCTGAAAGTTGCTCATATCATATCTATTCATATGTCTATGGCCATACCATGGTAACATAGCCACACTTAACTCTAAAGGAGGCTAAGGAATAAAGTTGGTTTTCCTCTCTCTCTCTCTCTCTCTGGATGTCAGGGTGCCCTGTTAAAATTCAGGGACTTTTATAATAAAGGAAAGGGGAAATGGATATTGAAAGTCATCTATCATTTTATAATTTATCAGCCATAATAGGTTTTCTTACCCTAGACAAACCAGTATTTCCCCGGGCTAGTTAAGAAAGAGATAAATCGAAGGGAAACATGGTGTTAAATTCTGGAAATTATCCCTATTGTGAGGCTCTGCTACATCCTCAGAAATGGGTTCCAAATATGAAGAGAAATGGCAGAAACCACCCAAGTGGTTGAGGAGAATATAAGTGTAGAAGCATCCTGTGCCTTGCTATTTGAGTGGAGCCTTAGAGTGTTAGCTCCTGCTTCACACTGTGTGGACATCATAGAGCTGAGAAGGCTATGAGGGGCATCCAGGCTCATGGACCTCAGATAGAAACCCCAGTCATATCTCAAATTTGTCATGGAACAGGGAGAATGAAAATATGTCCCATGTGACCCAAATGGATTAAGATATATATAGGAGCGATACTTGCAATCAGAAAAATAGAAAACATTAGCAATATGTTCAGACTAGTAAGCTAATGAAAGAGATCCTATATCTAAGAGATGCCTCGGTAGTGTGATAGTGAGTCTTTCTCTGTTCTTTGCCATTATGTGAAACCCTAGGTTGAGGATTGGGCATCTGAATTGATCAAGTTCCTATTTTGTTGCTTACCACGTAAGAAATGAGTCCAGAGTGAAAAGATTAACTGAGGGAAGTATGTTAGCAAATGACACCAACATTCCCTGCTTTTCTGTAGTCCCCCAAGCAAACAATCACTGTGTTAAGTGTCTTGGATTAAAGGGTTTATAACTCGTGTGAGAAACTGATGAAGATAAGTTAGGGAAGACTAGAGTAGACTTCTTCTCTCTGATTTTTTCATTATTGAAATAGGCTTGTTTAGAATAGTTCAGTAAAGGTAACAACTGAATTGGAAGAATGGAAGTTCTATTGTACTTGTCTATATATCTAGCTACTACTTACTTTCGTGCAAATAGGCTAGACAGGAGGCAGCAATCTTTTATTATAAGGACCAGATAGTAACTATTTTTGGCTTTGCAGACCACACCATCCCATGTAGAAGTACTCCACTCTGCCAATGTAACAGAGAAGTAGCCATAGGTTGTACTTTTCACACATCTTTGGACACAAAGTAGTTATTCCATTTGAATTGATGTAAACACTGTATTTTATTTGGAGCACAAACCGTAAAGACCTATTTACTTGTTAATTTAAAAAAAAAGGAACAACCTATTTGAGAGTTTGAGTTCTGAGTTAGTCAAGTCCCTTCTTTTGTAAGCATGCTGTTTGCAGATTTGTTTCTCAATAATCATTTACTGCAAATTTTCACTTATACTTTGATTTTTAAATGCTGTGGTCATACCACACACTATATTATGAGACCCTCAAAGTTCCAATAAGATTAATATTCTCCCAAATAATTAAATTGGAAGAGAATAGAAAGCCTGAATTTTATTAAAATTAAGACTTACCTCGTTTTAAATACATGCTTGCTTTAATGAGAGTTTGAATCTTACAACTTATTGCTAATTTCATTTTGAAATCAGCTTTTCATTCCCAGTTATATTAATAGGAAGTATCATATTTCATGTTATCATCTTCACCGATAAGTAATAATATGCCTCAATCAAATTACATGTTAAATTATTAGTTTTTTAATTGTTATATTCTACAATTCAGTAATTATAGCATAAATATTTCTCAGGTCTTTTCCCACGTGTGACTGAAAATATCACCGATTTGCTTAAGGGTTTCAATTAGAAATAGTATTATAATAGTGCTAACTCTTATATTCTTTTTTGAGATTCTTAGTAATATTGGCATTAGAAATCCTATAAACCAGTTTTTCGACATAAAGAGCACTTGTACGAACTGTTTCCCAATTCAAGAACGGTCACTGATATTTAGTGAGTAGTCTCCTGATTTTTACTCTCAATATTACAAATAGAAAATAATCTTCTAAATATTTTTTCTCCTAAAAATCCACTTATATAATTTGGTAATATTATTGTTTCTTTTAAAATAAAAGAAAAAATTGTATTTTCTCAGATGAATTTGGAATACATATGTTGTTAGGGTAAGGGGGTAAACTCCCCATATAAAAGGATTAAATGAGGAGTTTTATATCTCAGACTTTTGGCTGAGGCCTCCTAAGGAAAGATGATTATGCTTAGTAACCTCATATGCTAAAGAGAGGTGCTGGATGGATGTTTCTAGGATTTGCTAATAGAGACAAAAACTTGCCTAAGGACCTCAGATTTGCATCTGTTTCATCTCTCTATAATCATCTCACTCCTTTCCAGATACACTGGCTACTTGATGTTTCTAGAATTTGCCAGGTGCCATCTGGCCATAGGTCCTTTACTCTGCTACTGCCTTTGCCCAGAATGCTCTTGTCTCACTCCTGCCTTCTTCAAGTCTTTGTTTCAATCTCCCCAATCAACAAACTTAACACTGTAGTCACCTTATGCTTTTGCTTACACTCACTATTCCCTCTATACTGCTCTACTTTTTCTCTTTCCTACAGCTCTTATCATTTTATAGGATATGCCATGATTTGCATATTTCTTGTATGCATGATCTCTTTCTGGCCTATGGAACGTCAGCTCCACAAAAGCAGGGTAGAACAGGGCTCTTTGTTTTGTTTATGGTTGCAGCCTAAGTATCTAAAATAGTGCTTGGCACTTTGAATTGGGCTTAATCTTGAGCAAGCAGTTCATGGACTTCCTGAGTATGTCACATGGTTTGCCTGAAGTTTATTTTGATTGATCCTTACTTCATTCAAGTCAATGTTTGATTGCTTGTCTCTAGAACAAAATGTAAGCAAAAAATCCATTTTCCCGTGCCGTTTAGCAATTCTTAGTAAACTGAAACATTTGATAAAGTGTTTTTCTCCATAGGGGGTTGCCCAGCAAACATCTGTCATTTCAATCTACATATCCTCCATCTGTAAAAATGTTAGCTACATCATTACAAAGTTTAACATTCTATTGTCTCAAGATTTTTATGCCAACTGAGAGGTTCAGTTCATGAACTCTTTAATATAACATCTTCATATTTCTTAGAAAACATAAATTGCAGTCTATACTCCATTAGCCATAGATATAGTTTAAATCAAAATTGGAAAATATAAATAATGTTGGAAAATTTTCCTCTGCCTTTAAATAAGATACATAAAAATTATAGTTCCTCTCTCATCTCTACTTAGTTATTTACTGGAAGGTCACCCTAGAGAGTCCAGTACACAAGGCAAAATATAACCATAACTATTTATCTTTGAGGTCTTAGAGTTCTATGTTTCCATAATTACATTTTAGGAGCATTACTGATTTTAGAAAGTCCAGTTATCTCAGCCTAGATTTTAAATAGCTAATTATTTTTGGAATGAACATGAGAAGGATTTTATCAAAACACAGTTAGGATCAAGGGATTACTATGCATCAAAACCGAGAGGGTTGATTAAATGAGATGACAATAAACCCTAAATAGAAAAGAAGTATTGAGGGGCACCTGGGTGGCTCAGTGGGTTAAAGCCTCGTCTTCAGCTCAGGTCATGATCTCAGGGTATTGGGATCGAGCCCCGCATCGGGCTCTCTGCTCAGCAGGGAGCCTGCTTCCCCTCCTCTCTCTCTCTGCCTGCCTACTTGTGATCTCTCTCTCTGTGTCAAATAAAATCTTGAAAAAAAAAAGAAAAGAAAAGAAGTATTGAGAAGAAACTTAGTTCTTAGTTGGTGGAAATGTGAGCATCTCATCATAAGTTAGTTCCTTATGATGAAATGAATGGAAAGTTATGTTGATGAGACTATTAAGGTGATTTAATTATTATTTGGGTCCAGGAATTTGGTGATCTTTCTTTCCAGAGTCTCAAATTATCCATGTCAAATTTGAAAGGACAACATAAAACAATAGGATGATTTTTTCAATTAGCTTTTAAAATTACTCTTTTGTAAATTACCTAATCTTGCCATGTAAAGAAAGTTATAAATCCTTACTCTTCGAGGTTTTCCAGTATAATTTTAACCTTGGTTAATGAGTATGTATGATCTCATTGTTATATAAAGATGACTGAGAACAATAGCAGCTTACTTCTCCTCAAACACTTGTTAGTGCTACCTTCAGCAGCCCTAATATCAGCAATTATAATCTAGGGAGATACAAGAAGAGAACTACAAAGAGAAACCTGAAGTCTCTCCTTGAAAGAACATGCCTCAGTTTAAAGTAAGGGTATAAAAAGGGAAGGCAGTAACTTATTATGGATTCCTTTTGTACCTTCTTCCAGTGAATCGTTTGGTGAGATTGACTCAGGATGCTTTTTTTCTTTTCCTCTGAGGTAGGAGCTAGGAAATGAATTAAAGAACTTCTTTGAGTTAGTGGGATTATATGGGTCCCTATTTTATAGCCAATAGATTGGACAATATACAGTGATTCTATTACATTTTATTTCAAATTTATTTCATTTAAAAAACTGGATTGATATTGATTTCAATTGATTTTTAAAAAATTTTTCCTAAATTATCATTGGAGCAAGTATTATTTTTATTAGAGAGGAATTAGGAGGGGAAAATACTGGGTTTGAGGCCTTCTAATCTTTCCAGCACAGTGATTTATAGTAAGATAAGACTCTTCACTGCAACTTTTTATTGATTGAATGGATTACATTAACATGTTCCCTTATTTTTGGAAGAAACATTTAGCTCCAATGGCTAGGAGCAATATTTTGCAATATAGAACAGTAGAAAAATGAAATTTTAAAATCCTAGAGACCTGAGTTAAATCATTATGCAGGTGAGTTATGACTATTTGCCTATAGAAAAAAAAAATCCCTGAATTAATCTAAGCAATAATTTCCTTAAATGTAAATTAAATAACAATAATATTATTCCCATAGGGATATAAGAGTATTAAATGAAATAGTTCATATTACATAACTTTGAGATTTGCTCTGTAAACTGTATCAAGTCTGGGTATTGATTGAGAGTTGTAACTGTTTTCTCATTCAAGTTAGACATTTGTTCACTTGATCTAGAATTCTTCCACTTATACAGATCAAGTGAGAATTTAATGAACTTTGCATCTATTTTATTTCTAGAAACACTGTAATTAACTAGCCAACACCATAGGTCTCTGAGATTCAGGATATTCTGATTGCTGCTTTGATTCTGCCGTTCCTTTATGGTAACCACGCCCACCTTGCCTTTGTCAATTGAGTGCAGCCCCTTGGCCTGTGGTACCCTGGGATCCAATTATCCCCACTGCATTAGGTTTCCAAATTCAGTGACAGCAGTTACCACTGTAATTTGTGACCTACAGAGAAGAGTTATCACAGAGCTCTTCAAGGATGCTGTGCTGAGAATGTAACAGGCACTAATAATGTTAAAAACACTTTATTACTGTCATATAAATTACTGTAAGAATTGTTAATGAAACACGTGTTTGCCCAAAACAGAAATAAGTATAATTATACACACAATGTAGAATACACGGTATGTCACTTCTCTGAAGTGCCTGTTAAAAATTCTGATACTGGAGTTTCAACTGAACTGTTCTGAAACAGAGGGTATGCAAGTTAGTCTCCAACATTTGTATTTTTAGCAATGTTTCCATTTTATTTTAATGCATACTAAATTTTGAGAATATTTTTGTGAAGTATATTGCTTTTCTAATCTAATTACTTGGTGCAATATTATCTTGATTTCTACTGTCCTTAGTTCCAACACTTTTATTTTTTTTCATTCTATAATTCATAAAGACAATGATAAATTGCCAATGATTGAATCACTCTATGATAGAAGTAAGGTAACAGCAACAAAAAAATACTACATATATGTATAACCACAAATTAGTTACATATGTATGTACATATACTTAAATATACACATACCATGGGCTGTATATAATGTGCATTTCTTATAAGTTATAACCCATTTTTCTACCTAGGGAAGTGGCAATAAACATCTTTAACTGAGTTTGACTAAATGAAACATTTCCTAGTGCAATTGAGAGTCTCTTCTTCCAATTCTCTATTTCTCTAATGTTTATTAGTCAGCTCTTGGTTCTGTTCTGTTTCATAGGTCAGAATGTCTACTATCTTATATTGAACGTCTGGATTATACAGAGAGATCGTATGTCTTCATTGGCAGTTACAAATATTTCTTTTGATTTCAACATCTCCAGATTATAGTATTAGTTTCTGACTCATTTTGAATAGGAAACATTGAGAATTCTGGACACATACTGCCTCCCAAAGCAAGAGCCATAGAAACACAAAACCTACATAGAAATACAAAGCATACGTAAAAATGCTCTCTTCAAATCTTTAAGTGTACACTGGAAATAAAACACCATATTAAAGATGACCAACATCAGCAATCTTTTGTTACTGTTATTGTAGCCTTTTGTTTTATTAACATCATATGCAAATTAAGCAACAGACTAAAATGGATTTCAAAGTGTTTGAAAGCGTGACAAAAAACGTGGTGTGTTAATCTGCTTTAGAACCACAGTTGTAATTACTTCCTTGCTTAACTGAAGGTAGCGTTTATAAAAGTGTAGATAGAAACAGACATCAGAAGAATTCGTTCTAAGGCAGTATGTTGATTCTCTCATTGCTTCTCTGTTGACCAGTTGTTACAATACCAAAAATATTATTCATAGACTCACAGGCTTAAAAATAGTGTTTTGTGTTTCAAAAATAGTTTTTGGAGATTCTAGTTGGTTTTAGTGCCACCAAGTGAAGACCTTGGAAGTCCTCATTCCCAACCTCACAATGAAAAAAAGCTGAACAAACAGAAATCCAATGGCTTTTTTGGACCCATCAGAGACTGAAGTCCCAGGGCAAACCACCACCCAAAATCTGGATAGATGAGTAAATCCAGAATCACAATCTACATCTCCTTACCTGGAGCGGAAGCCTCTGAACACGTAAACTGGTAGGGACACTTAACAAGTTAATTGTGATTACTTGCTGGAGGCTGAGTGTGGACTAAGGTGAGAGCAAGAAGCTCTTGAGGGCTATAGTCTGGCACAGGGGAGGGTAATTTATTGTGGATTTTACAGCCAAGAACCACACAAGATTCTCATGGCGAAGAGCCAGGAAAGATCCACTCATGACACTGTTAGAGGGAGGAGAATTTTAAAATACATGCAAGAACATCCTTCATAACAGAAATTTACCTTTAAGAGGAAAAGACTGAAAATGCTTTATCCCAACAGACTTCTAAAACTCTATCCCAGCAGCTTTAACACTCCCCAACCATTTGAGGCTTCTTGCCTCACCTAAGTGGGAAACAAAATAAATGCTTATAAAATTCACACCCCAGGGACAGAGGCCCACTAAAAGACTGAGATTTAATTATGAGATTATAGACTGCTTCCACTTCCCCACACCTAACCACATACCAACAGAGCTTATAGCTGAGAAACCTACAATACACAGAATCTCTCTGAGGAGAAGTACCTAGGGAAGCCCAAATCAACAAGGGGGATTTAAAAAAGCAAGGATATTGGAAGAATTTGAAGACTCATGGCAACACAGCTATAGCAAACATTAGACACAGCACAACCCCTAGCCAGTAAACATACTTAAGGCCAATATATGTCCAGCTGTCAACAAAAAAAATGTATATATTGCCACTATCGCTTTTAATTAGATCTTATTTTTCTCCATATAAATAAATCCAAACACATGAATCAAGAACACATTTTAAGGAACAGTTTCGCAGTTGTAACTGAAAGGGAAAAATAGAATTTCCAAGATATCTTAGACTCTCAAAATATTTTGGATTGCGTATACATTCCATTTCAGGTAAGATAAGATTGTTAGTCAGAATTATATACATTTTTGCTTCATTTATTACCTTTTATTCATGAGATTGGCCTTCCTATAAATCTTTATGGAAGAAAAACAATTTTTTGAGGTTTTCTTATGCCAAGATACAAGATTAATAAATTACTTCCACCTTCAAAGGGAATAAATATAAGCCAGAGATAATAAGTCATAGGATCTGAGCTTTAGAAAAAACTCACCAAGTCAGCTGACTGATGTTTACTGTCATAGAGGCATAGATCCTGGTGTTGGGAGGTCTACAGAATTGACATGTAGCAAATACCAATAGAAGTTAATTTAATTTGTTAAATTTAATTTGTTAAATTTAATTTGTTCTATTTCTCTCTTAATTAAAAGACAGGCTGGAAAATTTTTAAAAAAAGATATTCAGTAGCAACCAAAATGTGGGAGTGTTTTTATGTCAGATGTGGGAAAAGTCCAGAGCAACTTTGATTAAATATGGTATTTTGGCATTTTGTAAACTAAAAACTAGATTAGTTACTACAGTATTAATTTAAAAATGCCAAATACCTGAAAAAATAACAAAGCAATGAAATTGCTAACAACTTAACACTCTCTGAATTAACATTCTACATATTCTATTTTCTAATTTCCTAAAAAATATTCTATATCCTAAGAGGATTTACAGGAGAATTAACAAAACTATCATGGAGAAAGATACAAACTTCAATCAAACTAGGTTTATAGGTACATAAAATAATTACTGCAACAACACTGACAACAACATTAGTTAACATGAGATACCTCAGGTCTGCACAAGACAATCCTGGATCGCTCATGTTTTTCCGACTTAAAATATTAGTATCACCTCATTTCACTCTAAAAATTAACCTTTAATACCCTTTGGGATTTTCTTCTGCTTACTTCTCCAATCTCATGCCACCCTCTCTAAATTCAACTCACTCTAACTATTCAGCACTTCCTCTGGTTTAATGAGGTTATGGCATGAGCTTTCTACTATGACAGAAACCCTTTGCCTCCTGTTCACCGGACAACTCTTATTAATTTCGCAGATTGCATTTGAAATATTCTTTTCTGAGGGAGGCTTCCTTTGACACTATAGCCTGATGTCCAGAGTAATTAATTATGTCCCCTTTAATTGCTCTAATAAGTCTTTTATTTCCCTTTTGTAGTTTTCTCTTGTAGTTATAGTCTTTAATGTCTATCTTCCCCTCCAGACTATATGGTCCACAAAGGCAAGAACCAAGCCTTCTTTGTGACCTCTCTTTTCTCGGTTCTTAGCAGAGCAGCACAAAGAAAAAGTTTAAAAGTGATAATCAAATGTAAAAATGATCTTGTGATGCCTCTCAGAACTTCATCAAACAAAGGAAGAAACTGAGGTTTAGGGAATTTAAATACAATTCTCATGGTCACATTCCTGGTAAACAAGAAGTCAGATTTCAAACCCAGGTGTGCCAGAACTCAAAGCCTATGCTTTCATATTTTAAAAATAGACAACAAATAACATGACCCATTATGTTTTGGAGAATGCACCTACTCTTTGAAAGACGTAAAATTAATCTGATTTTAAAATTAATCTGATTTTAATTAAAAATCATCTGGTAGGTTTGGGTTATAATTGGCTTTCTAAAAAAAAAAATAGGACGCCTGGGTGGCTCAGTGGGTTAAAGCCTCTGCCTTCGGCTCAGGTCATGATCTCAGGGTCCTGGGATCAAGCCTCGCATCGGGCTCTCTGCTCAGCAGGGAGCTTGCTTCCCCCTCTCTGCCTGCCTCTCTGCCTACTTGTGATCTCTCTCTCTCTGTCAAATAAATAAATAAAATCTTTAAAAAATAAATAAATAAATAAAAATTAAAAAAAATAGCTTTACTGAGGTTTACTTTATATATAATAAACTTCCCCAATTTAAATTATACAATCCGACATGTTTTGCAAATGTATTCAGTCATATAACAATCGTTAGAATCAAAATATAAAACATTTCCAAAACTCGAAAATTTCCCTGGTGCCCCTTTTTAGTCAATCTCCTCCACCCATATTTGGACCCTGGCTAACATTGATCTGTTTTCCGTCACGAGAGTTTTGCCTTTCCTAGAATGTCATATAAATGCAACCACACATTATGTGATCTTTTATGTTTAGCTTCTTTCATAGTTTTTGAGATTCATCCAGATTGTATATACTTTATTCTTTTTATTGTTGAAGAGTATTCCATTCATATAAATATGCCACGTTTAGTTTATCCGTTCATCTGTTGCTAGACATATGGGTTGTTTCAAGGTTTCAGCAATTGTGAATAAAGCTGCCTTAAATATTTATGAGCAAATCATGGTGTGGATATATGTTTTCATTATATCTTAAGCAATACCTAGGAGCAGAATGACTGGGTTGTATGGTAAGAGCATGCATAACTTTATACAAACCTGCAAAAAGTTTTCCATAGTGATTATAAAAATTTTACATTCCTTGTAGCAAGATATGAGATTACCAATCATTCCACATCTCATTTTAAGTGTAATTTTGTTGTTTTGTAAAAAGAAACAAACAAACAAACAAATACAGAGATGACAGAGATTGTTAATAATGTTAAGTTGGTTTTGGATCTGTCTCAGAGGTGTGGTATGATTCCGGTAGCATTTGAAAAGCCAGCTTAGGTTTGGGATTTATGTGAATTTCTATCGAGGATAAAACTTTACTCTTTAATCAAGCTCACCCTACCCAGCCCATCAATTCTTTATTAAAATCTTATCCAATCACCTTTTCTGCGACAAGAACAAAAAAATAAATTATTCAAATGAAATGTGGTATGCACTTAGAACTGTTATAAAAGAGAAATGTTCCTTGTCTTTATATTACAGTTCAATATGCCAGTGGAAACATGGTATGCAAAGTCTAAGTTATTGTGTTAATTTGCTAGGGCTACCTTAACAAATCGCTACATCTGAGTAGTTTAAACAACAGAAATGTGTTGTCTCACAATCCTAGAGTCTAGAAGTCTGAAATCAAGGTGTCAGCAAGATTGATTTCTTCTGAGGGGTGTAAAGAAAAATCTGTTCCATGTCTCCCCATACTTTCTGGTAGATTGCTGGCATCTTTATATTATAAAAGCATCACCCCAACATCTTCCTTTATCTTCACATTTTTTTCCCTGTGTGTGCATGCTTTTGTCCAAATTTGCCCTTTTAAGGACACCAAACTAATAACCTCATTTTAACTCGTTTACCTCTATAAAGACTCTATTCCAAATAAAGTCACATTTTGAGATATTGGGGATTAGGATTCCAACAAATAATTTTGGGGGATATAATTCAACTGATAATACTTATATAAGACAATGATGGCTGTGCTTATTATCATAGTGTTAAGCAATAATTACTTATAAATTCATAGTAAAGTGAAAAGATACATACAAGTTTCTTTATAACTGAATTGCTTTTAACAAGATTTCATTTTCATGGATTTCTTTAAGAGTAAGAATATTTCAGTGATAATGATGACAAAAAGTTTTGAAAACAATTTTCCTACTATTATGCAAAGCAAAAAGAAAATCATTTAGAAAATTCTAAAACGATAAGTACAGGTTTTATCGGAGGTAGCAAATTATTTAATGTTAGATAATGGACTATATTTTAAATACAGTAAATATTTGTTTAGGTATTTATTTTTGACATATGGAATAGAATGGAAATATGGAAAAATGGAATATGAAGAAAAGGTATTACATCATTTCATACAGTTCGAATGTAATCATGTATATTATTTTCTAAGTTCAAATGTTTTTATAAAAGTTATTTTAATTAAAATGGTACCCTGAATTTCATATAATTATAAAACAACTCACATCTAATTCTAAACTGTAGAATTGATCCTAGAGTGAGATTTATTCTGTGGTTATGGAAGGCAATGTCATTTACAACTGGAATAAATTAAGGCAGATGAAGAGAAAAAATTTATTCTATGTAATACTACTTCAATATATTCTTAAATGACTATGCCAATCCATATTCATCAATAAAAGATATGGTGTGTGCAAAAAAAAATAAATAAAAATTTATCACCAAGAAATAGCCCATGTTTTACAAGCATAGAAATTGTTGTATTATAATCTGTGCATTTCTTCTTCACTGTGCCATACTCAAGGCATTAAAAAAATGAGTAGAAACAATTTATTAAACACTATTTCTCTTATACTATGATTTAGAGAGAGAATTTGGGACTATTTTCCACTGTTTTAGATGAAATTACCCCTCCAATTTTCCTATCTCTTTAAAGAAATGGCACTGTGCATCATACTGTGTGCTCATTAAAATTCTAATAATCAATCAATGAGTTAAGTCTAATTTTCACAATTAAAAATTTTTGCAAAGAATTGTTACATTAATACACTTGGATTCCAATTCTGAATGCAAGATTACTACTTATTAACAGTTATATAGCATGCAAAATAATGCCCCATCCCCAAGACATCCACATCCTAATCCCTTGACCTTATGAAGATGTTACCTCATGTCAGAAAAGTGACTTTGCAGCTGCAATTAAGTTAAGGATTTTGAAACAAAGAGATTATTGTGAAATATCCAGGTGAACCCAATGTAATCACAAGTGTCCTTATAAATGGAAAAGGGCAGCAGAAGCATCCGTCAAATAAGGAAATATGATAATAGAAACAGAGATAAGAATGATGTGATAGCTGTCTTTGGAGATGAATAAAAAACCTGAAACATTTTATAAGAACCCAAAAACATCATCACCCAAGAGGATTCAGTTGACACTTGTAAATACTCCACCAAACCACAGAAGAATACACATCTTTTCCAAAACTAACAGGATACATTCTATATCATATTTGTAGATTGGAAGATTCAACACAGTAAACGTGACAATTTCAAAATCTTATCAATATCCCTGCAAGTTTTTGTAGATATAAACAAGATTATCCTAAAATTTATCTGTAAAAACTGAAATAGCTAAAACAATTTTGAAAGAGAAGAATAAAGTGGAAGGAATCAGACTCCAGATGTCAAGACTTATTATCAGTAATACAACACTGTGTGCTATTGGTGGGAGCATAGACACAGAGACCAAAGAAACAAAAGAGAGAACCACAAAATAGACCTATACAAATATGCCCAAATGACTTTTGACAAAGATGCGAAAGCAATTCAATCAAGGAAAAGTAGTTTTTTCAACAAATGGGGCTGGAGCAATTGGATATCCAGTAGACAGATCAATAGATTGACGATAGAGCCTTAACTTAAACCTTACAACTTTCACAGAACTTAACTCAAAAAGGATCATATATTTGAAATGTAAAACTATAAAACTTTTAGAATAAAAATCTTTGGAAACTAGAGCTTATTGGAGAGTTCTTAAACATGACAGAAAAAGAATTCTGAAAAAGAAAAAATTGATTAACATAACCTCATCAAGATCAAAAACTTATGCTCTGTGAAAACTCTATTAAGAGAATGAAAAGATTAGGGGCCCCTGAGTGGCTCAGTGGATTAAGCCTCTGCCTTCGGCTCAGGTCATGATCTCAGGGTCCTGGGATCAAGCCCCGCATCGGGCTCTCTGCTCAGTGGGGAGCCTGCTTCCTCCTCTCTCTCTGCCTGCCTCTCTGCCTACTTGTGATCTCTCTCTGTCAAATAAATAAATAAAAATTTAAAAAAAAGAGAGAGAATGAAAAGATTAGCTACCAGACTGAAAGAAAATATTTTCGAACCAGCTATCTGACAAAGAATTCATATGCAGAATTTACAAACACTCAAAACTCAGCGTTAAAAGAAGCAAATACTCCATTTAGAAAATGGGCAAAAGATATGAAGAGACATTTCACCAAAGATTATATATGTATAACAAATGAGCAGAAAAGATGTTAAACATCACTAGCCGTTAGGGAAATGCAAATTAAGACCATGAGGTGCTATCACTGTATCCTTGTTAGAATAGCTTAAATGAAAAAAGTAACAATACCAAATGCTGGTAAGGATATGAGGAAAATTGATCTCTCATATGTTGCTAATAAGAATGTAAAAGAATATATCCACTCTGAAAAATAGTTTGGCAGTGTCCTTAACTAAATATCCACTAACCACCTGACCCAGCAATTGTACTCCTGGTACAACTCCAGAGAGATGAAAACTTCTGTCCATAAACAACATGTACATGATTGTTCATAGCAGGTTTATTTTTTATTTTTTTCAGGCTTATTGTGGTATAATTGACCAATAAAAGATATTTGAAGTGTACAGCAGCTTTACTTGTAATAGCCCAAAACTAGAAACAACCCAGATGTTCAAAAACCAGCAAATGGCTAAATTGTGGTATGTCCATACCATGACATATTATTCAGCAATAAAAAGGACCTAAATGTTGATATACACAACAATTTAGGTGGTTATCACCAGTATTATGCTAAGTGAAAAGAGTCATTATCAAAAGATGACATTTTTATTCCATTCATATAAAATTTTTGAAATGACCAAACAATAGAGATGGAAAACAGATTAGTAGCTAATAGAGATTACAGATGGTGGAAGAGGAGAGTGTAAATATAAAGGGGTAATATAAAGGAATTCTTTGCGGTGATAGGATATCTCTGTACCTTGATTATAATGATGACCACACAAAACTACACATGTGATAAAATGACTTTGAATTGTATCAATGTCAAGTCCTGGTTTTGACATTATACTACAGTATCATGTAAGATGGAAACAATGGGGGAAACTGTGATGTGTACGTATGTTGTATTAGGTTTCTTTTTAACTGAACTCATTTTTTGCTTTATCCAGGAAGAAAAGAAGGAAGAAAAGACAAGGAAGCAAGACAGGAGGAAAGAGAATAAGGTAGAGAAAAAGGAAAAAGAGAGCCACAAAAATAGTATAGAAGAAGCAGGATGTCTATAAAAAATAGCTTTATCAAGAATCAAAACTATAATAGCACACTTAAAACATTTGAGCACTTGAAGTTCAGCGTAGGAGGAAGGCTTAGATACTATAAATATAAGCAAATCTACAACTCTTTTGTTTTCTATGCATCTAATATAAAAACATAAAAGTTATTAGCAACTTACTGCCCTTTGAGCTAAGTATGAACATTTATCTTTTGAAATAACCTTCCCAGGATAAGGATTCCTCCTCTAGTGAGTCTAGTTTCCCTCGACTCATTCAAATGGCTAATATTATGTAGTAAATAACTGCTGTCCAAAGTAACAGAATTGCTATAGAATAAACTAAAAAAACAAATTAATCTAAAAAATGTAGTGTCAACTCTACCTTGAAATTTAACAGTGCATTATGTTGGTACATCTTTATTTGTTTGGTTTTTTTGTTTGTTTTCAGTATAAACTATAACTTCTGGAAGTATGATTAAAAATCATATTTTATCATTATTACAAAAGAAGTGTTAGTTGAAAACAATAACTTAAATCTTAATCAGTTTATATACTTAATTTAAAAACTCATTAGATGATTTTATTCTTTATAAAACACATCAACATTTATTAGTATGAGCCTAAAGATTGTGAATGTAGGTGTTTCAAAATTCTGAATGAGTTAAATGATGAAACAATCTTAATGTTTGAACCAAATAATGTATCCTACTTGAAATAATCTGATCTGATCCTTTTGTTTGAGGAAGAAATATTTGTTTCACAATAAGATTATATTTTAGTCACCTCTTTATGAAACATTTCAGATTCCACCCTCATTGAAATAGTGCTTTCTCCCATTCCTCCCTTAGGAACACATAACATCTTACACAATATTTTAAATAAATATTGTGATATTTCACCAATGTTATGTCACCAAATTATGACTACTTTGTTACTTAAATTGAATTTCATACTTATCAGTGCCATGTGGGCAAGCACCTTGTCTTTTTCATGTTTGTATCTAATGCTTCAGCTATGCCTAAAGTGTAGACAGTGTTCCACATACGTTGTTCCATTATTTCCATCATTAACTCAATACTATTTGAGTAACAGCATAGCTAAAAGATCATTTTTGAAAGAATATATTTCGTTAGGAGGAATGTTCCTTTTGATGGTTTACACACATGAAATTCCTCACTTTTCTTAATGAAACTGAAGTCAAATTTCCAAAATAAACTTTTTACTGATTCTATTCCGTCATCCAATTCCCCTGCACTTGACCTATACCGCCAATAGTAATGGCTTCTGCCAAACTAGATTATAGTAGGTACCCTTTTCTCCAATTATTTTGTTTCCTTTTGTTTGTTTATTTCTTTTTACCCTTTTTCATACTCACACTTTCCATAATTTTCCACACTTCTCTCATTTTCATTACTACATTTTTATGTACACAATAATTATGTAGTGAAATATTTGCTTCATGACATATTATTAGATTGTTGTAGTGGGTGAACCATTTTCCTTTAACCGATGTGAAGGGATGCTCAAGGAGAGAGAATGGTGAACTATGATCTTTGGGCTTCTACACTCCTTTCCTTCCACTCAAGGTAAATGTGAAAATAATAATCTTTAGCTTTTGCTTACTCCATAATAATGCATTTAATCTTCGTAATAACTTTGTAAATAAAGCAAGCACCATTTCTCATAGTTTTCTGGAAACTGGAAAGAAGAGATGAAAGGCTCTCTAATTGAAGTTTCCCTGCCTGTTCTCAATTTTTCTGTGGAAATTGAGTTTAAAAAAAAAGGTAAGCAAAGACTCTCCTTTTCTCCTTTGGTAGTCCTGGAGATTTTTTTTTAATTGAATAATTAAGAAATGGAGAAATACAAGGTGTAAAAAAAGGACAATGGATGATCAGGGAGATGTAAGAACTGAATCTTCTCTTTCCAGCTCATATTCAAAGGGGAAAATCGTTAAAGATGTTCATCCTTAAAATCTGACTTATCTTAATTTCAGATTGGTTCTTTATACACTTCACCCAAATTGTAAAGAATCATGTTTTACTTTGTTTAGTAGTATTTTAATGAATGGTTTGGGTGTTGCTGTGCATGAAAAAGAGGGAAAGGGAAGTTAAGTATAGGAATGATAAATGACAGTGGATGTTTAAAATAGTTATTTGTAATTTTAAACTCCTTTTCCTTTATATTATTGTTAACGTTTAGGTAAAAATTCAGACTCTTATAGATTAATCCAAAAAATTTCTAGTGTCACAGTCTAGTACTCCAATCCAGGAATATATATTATATATTTATAGGCTTATAGTATGTATATGGTATATTCTATTACCCCTACACTAGTAGTATTTAAAATATACAGTATATAACTAGTACACATGAATTTTTTATATATATACATACATATGTGTGTGTGTGTGTGTGTATATATATATATATATATATATATATATACTCTTAAACATTGAGTTAAAGAAATACAATATATTTGAAGTACTTAAGGTGTCTTATTCTACATCCTTAAATATCTAAAGAATACTAAACAAGCTACCCCCATTTACAAATAATTTTCCTGTTATATGATTTCATTACTCAGTTTTTTCCAGATGTGTATTTGCTCTTTCCAGCTTTCTTTTACTTTAACCAAGTTGAATACATTTGAATACATCAAATTCTAACTGTCCTCTGAAGATATTTGGCAGGTATTGATTTTTCTCCCTTTAATAACTGTCAGAGTACACTAAAAGAATCTAGGGATCTAGAATGCCAATCCTAATGATCCAGTTAGTCTAAATATCACACTAACAATGAACCACTTTTCCTTTAACAACATTAATTCTAAAAACACCATGATATAAACATCTAGGTTCAAGCTCCTTATTTAACTATTAAGTGGCAAGAATGTGGAGTTATTTATATACTTTATTTCAAAATATTGGTTACAGAAAGGGATGGATCATCACAGTAGCAACAGAAGAGGGGGACCTTGAACACAGAAATCTTATATCTACTCTGGCCCTTTCCTCCTTCCACAAGAATATTCTTTTTATGGCTGATCCAAGGGCGTAGCCAAATATGAATTAATAAAAAAGGGAATCAGTGTTCATCCAAACATACTATAAGATTAATGGTATAAAATGGTTGCATGACTATCCTACTAGAAAAATTCAGCAGAAAAAATGGTATCATGAAACAAAAGAACTTATTCAATATGAATGCATAGTATTTGATATAGGAAAAAAGCAATTGCAATATGATTGCAGCACAATCCTGAATTTGTTAAAGCAACTGCATCTATAAAGGAGGACCATAAAATAAAAATAACAATCAAAGGGTAGGGGACCTCAAGAAAGAGATAGATGGACAGCAAACAGTAGATGATTGCTGAAGAGTAGGAGGATACACAGCAAAAACTGGTAGAATTCAAGAAAATAAGTTGGTGATAAAATCATTTCAAAAACCAAAAGGCAAAAGGAGAGCAAAAGCCATAAAAACAATAAAAATGATGAAAATATAAATGAGAAATCTGTTTAAAAATTAAATAGAAATAATAAAAGGGTCAAAGAGAGCATTCCCCACTATAAACTTCCAAGTTACAGATTTCCCCCCACATATACTTCTTCTACTATTTATTCCATGTATTTTTGCTCTATTTTACTGTTCACGTATATTTCCACTAGCAATTGTTGTTTTTTCGTATTTTATTCTTGTCTCATATTGCCATTGTTTTATTTCATTTCTTTATTTTTTATCTTTAAAATGCTTACTGTATCTGTTTTAGTACTTCTATTTTACATAGGAGATATTATGGTTTTTATTTTGAGGCTATTGAAGTCTTCAGATATGTTCGTGTTTTGATCTGGTATCTCGTATTTCCCTATGGGGTATCTGAACTCTGACTTAAAAATATATTGATCAGGGGACCAATATGTGAGTTCAAAGACAATGTGTCCCATCATTTTAAGCTCTGACATTTCTTAAATCTCCCCTTTCTTTCCTTTCCTCCCCTTCCTGACTATCATTTCCTTAGTTCATAATCACAGAATTCACTGTCTGGAAGATAGAACAAATATTCTATCTTTCAAAACCTGTCTGCTGTTAATTTCTAGCAATACATTCCACACACTATGTTCAAAGTTGCTTTCCTAAATCAAAATATATGATCTTGTTGCTCTCCCACATTGTTCAGTATGTCTAACGATTCTTCCATATACATTGCAAAAAGTCAAGAGTCGTGAGGATGTTGTAATGGTTTTACTCTTCCAATTTGATAAAGCTGAAACTATATTCCTAGAAATAGCTCTTCCTAGTGGGCACCAGAATACAATTCTTTAAACCTAAATGTGTACAAAATTTGGAAGGTAAGAGTGAAGTAGCAGCTAAGAAATGAAGTACCAGCCATTCCTTTCTGAAGGACATTGTGATTGGATATAATAATGTGCAGAAACAGTAATGGTTTCTAGTTTGTCCTTATTTATCCTATCCATAGTTGCTCTTCTCCCTGACTTCCAACAGCAGCAGGGAACTGAGAGAACTGGTAGCTATGCAGAGGAACAGTTTTTTCTAGTCTTTTCTCCCAGCTCCTTTTGTGGTCCTGTTCTGTGAGTTGGACGTGCCTGGCTTTCCAGATTATCTTGTAAACTCTGCTTTGTCTACCCACACCACAGCTTCAAAACAGTTAATAGTGACTCTTTCCTACTGCCCCAGTTCCTCTTTCTGCATGCCTATTCCCAAGACTCTCCTATAACCATGCACAACTCATCCCTAAAAGAAATCCTTTAGCACACACTATTCTCAATGGTTCCGTTTCCCTATTTGAACCATAACTGATTCAGATAGTTTTTAATCACTCTATAATTTTGTTTCCACCAAACCTCAAAAATTATTTTCTACATACAATGACTCCCTTGCAAGCATCTGTGGCTCTGTCCATGGTTTTTCCTCTGCCTGTAACACTCTTCCTATTCCTATTTGACTAGTGGACTCCACTCCTCTTCAAGACACATGCTTACACTTATGGAACATTCCTTCCCTGCCATTGAGGGCATTATTCACTCCACTTTCTAAACTCCATTTACATTTTTACTTAAAACTATCTTCTGTATAAATATATATTATCTTTTGCCTTTATTTTATCTATTAACAAAAAGTCTTATAAAGGTTTTATTTCATATATTCCTCTTTATACAAGCAGCTTCTTTGAACACAAAATTTATTTCTTAGTGATGGTGCTTTCACTAGTATTTAGCACGGTGTCTGGTACACAGCATTTTCTCAATAATTTACTTAGATTTAGAATACCTTTAATTTTGTTTATTGAGATAGCTATTTTAATCTAATTTTCCACTATTGAAAATGGTCTGTAATGGCTGAAGTTGATGGTATTTGCTTCTTTTGTGTGCGTGTGTGTGTGTGTGTGTGTGTGTGACAATGTATCTGTGCAAGCATTTTTAAATTAATCATTTTATGCCTTTTGTTATGGTTGTTCCTATATGTGACTAATCTTCTCTAATAGATTGTTAGCTTTTGAATGAATTGCATGAAATATGTAATCAAATACTCTTGTGCAATGGGGGAAAATGAACACATTGTATGATTATGTTTATGTCTTACATGGCTTAGTTCAATTAACACGTTGACTCTGGAAAATTAACTCTCATAAGAAGATTACGATCACAGTAAACCTGTGGCTGACTAAAATTTTTTAAAATGTTTTGTTTACCCTAAAGTATCAATTACACAGAAAGTGAAATTATTTAGATGTCAGGTATAGCACATTTGTAGCTAGCATATATTTGTCTTATTTGAAAAGCTTTTTCAAGGATTTTTTTCCCACATATTTCTAGTATATACTTATACTTTAATTTGTACCCCATCTTTAGATAAGAGATAGTTATCAAATGACCTTGGATAACTACTTCGGCAGATATGAATATTGTATGTTTTGTCCCATATTTTGTGTTTTGTCTCAGTGACTTGAACATTTTTTATTAAAACCTTTGACAAAAGTCATACCCTTTATTTTAGATATTCTACTTGATTCCAAAAAAAGAATTTTTGATAATTAATGAGAAAAGATAACAAAAGGAGTACTCGGAGGGAGAAAGAGAGCAAAAGAGAAAGAGATCTCTTCGATGTAAGCCCAGTTCATGGGCTTCAAATGCCTGGGGAGTGATGAGCTTATTTCTGTTGATCTCTTACACAAATAGATACCAAGCATTGTCTGTGTACTGTTATAATATTTCACATGAATATACAGCCTTTAGTATATGAATGCTTTGATTAATAGTATGCTAATTAATTTTAAAATATTGTTATCTACCATTTAGTCTTTTTCATAATGTATTTTCTTAATGTACAAATGCTAAAAATATGTATTTTCCCTTATATTCAAGCAGGTTGGGAACTACTGCCTTATATCACTGTTACCAATAAATGTGGCCAGTTTGCAACAGTTTATCTTTCTAGACTAAATCTGTGCATCACATTCAACATGCGATTGGGGATACAAGTAACAAATTATATGTGATTTCTTAAGTACCTACTTATAATCTTATAGTATATTCTCCCAAACTAGATTTTCATAGGAGGCTGAGACATAAAATCTCATTAAAAAAAAAAAAGAAAAAGGTCAGCTTCTTGGACTGTGAGAGACTCTAAATGAAGTAACAGCAGAGAAGAACATGTTCAAATTATCTCCAGAGTATATTCATTGAACACCCAGACCAGGCATTGTAAATACAAATGCAAACACACTAGACGGCATATTAATTGTTTCACTGCTCTGCTTTCTTTGTAAACTCACACTCTTACTAAAAAATATTTGATATTTAAACATATTTGTTTAAATGATTTCAACATTTTCTACCACGTCCCAGAAAGATGAATAAATGATCCTAATCAAAGCAGATCTTTTCCTTCAGTGATCTGCATTGTAAATAAAAGGCAATATTCTTCCTTATTCTTCTTCCAATATTCCAATATTCTTCTTCCTCCTGTAGATGATCTCTAGCTGCATATCAGCCTATTAATTTATACTAATGGGGTGCACTGAGGTGTATCTATGATAGCTTAGCCCATATTTCTGTTAACATGCACATTTTTCTCTACAGGAATTATTCTATAATTTCTTCTAATTTTTAATAGTCACGAAGCTAAGAAAAGTTCATAATTTAAATGTATCTTTTGATTGTTTGAATTTAGTTCTCACTTTATAAAAAAATTCTGGTTAAAAAAATATGTAGAGGGGCGCCTGGGTGGCTCAGTGGGATAAAGCCTCTCCCTTCGTCTCAGGTCATGATCCCAGGGTCCTGGGATTGAGCCCCACATCAGGCTCTCTGCTCAGCGGGGAGCCTGCTTCCCCCTCTCTCTCTCTCTGCCTCCCTCTCTGCCTACTTGTGATCTCTCTCCTCTCTCTCAAATAAATAAATAAAAATCTTTAAAAAATATTTAGAGTGATGAATATCTGAGAGGTTTTCTGTTGCTAGAGGTCAGATCAATTTTTATTATAATTTGTTAATTGAAATAAAGATTTCAAATCATATCACTTAGCAGATATTTTTATGTACTGACAGCTTTGTTAAAGCCTGAACTAATACACTTAACAACAGAAGTTATGATTAAAATTTGGCTGATATACTTGACTATTATGAATAGTACATTTTTACACAATAGATTCATGAAATAATGTGCAGGGGCATCTGGCTGTCTCAGTTGTAGAGCATGTGACTCTTGATCTCAGGGTTGTAAGTTCAAGCCCTATATGGAGATTACTTAAAATCTTTTTTTAAAAAAGAAATACTGTTGTAACTGTATTGCTGCAATAAAGGTTAAAGGGGTTGGGAGGTTGTATGGAATCTGGGTTTCTAAGTACAGGATACATAGAAAAATATTACGCGATAATGACTGAATAAGGTAAGGTATGTGTATGTGTATATGTGTGTGTGTGTAGATTTTATTCTATTACTGAAATGCTTTTTTGAATGCTTCTTAGACTACTTTGATCTAAAATTCAATATATAACTAAATCCTATTTCCCCCTTCTCTTGCCACTGGCAAGCACTATTCTATTCTCTACTTGTATGTGTTTGACTATTTTAGATTCATTCTGTAAGTGAAATCAAGCAGTATTCATCTCACATAAAACAAAAAACAAAAACAAATGAAAAACTATAAAAGGACATAAGGAAACTTTTGAAGAAGATTGATTGTGGGATGGTTTCATGAGTGTATGCATACGTCCCGACTCATCAAATTATGTACATTAAATATATACAGCATTTTATATATCAGTTATATATAAATAAAGCTAAAATATATTTATACGTATATTAAATATATATTATATATAACTAAGTCTGCTTGGCAGACAACACCTAAGTTTTTTTCCCCCCTAGATCCTGCTACCTGAGGTAGTCTAATGCTCCTTCCTCAATATTATCATTTTATTTTATGAAGTACAGAAGCCCCCAAATCTATGCAGAATAATTTCTTTAGATCAAATGCAACTATCTTTCTAGATAAAGTCAGAGATGATGATTATTTATGTGCAAAGAATTTATCTCAGAAAAATTTTAGTTTTGTTTTAGGCTTTCAGTAATAAAGGACATGCAAATCAGAGGAAAACAACTTTATATTGTAAGCATATACTAAGATATTTCATCCTTGCCTCTAATCCAGACATGTAATTGATTAGTCAATTGTTAAATATACAGCCTCTCAGATTTTATAATTATATAGGAAATAATAATTGAACTCGCATGTTAAATATGATTCAATTCATTTTCATGCAATTATTATTTCTACTTTACCGTTGAATTTGGCTAGAAACTGAATTAATAATGTTTAGGTCATTTTAATTCATATGACAAATTAATATTAATGTTTCTATTGTTATTGTTCAGAACCAAACCAAATTAATCTACAACATTTGGCAGGCTGCAAGCCCAGAGCTCACTGATTACATTTTGCTTTTATAAAAATGTCATAAATATAATTAATGACAAGAGCACTTCATTGGTATATTCCATTATGAAGTGATATTGCCACACTTAAAATCCTATTCTGGATGTCTAAATAATGTCAAGTTATATCGATTGCTTCTATGTGCCATCTTCACTTTTAAACTAGTTATTGACACAAGAAGGAGGACATTGAATGATTTGACACTGAGTGAATGAAGCCTTTGTTATTTGAAATGGCTCTAGTGCCTTGGACATAATGGGAGTTTATGACTGGATAACAGAGTTGTCAAATCTATTACTAAACCTGCCAAGAAAACACATTTCCTACTGTTTTCCTTGTTGTTTTTTCTATCTTTCATGTAACAATTCAATTTTATAACAATATTAAATCCCTTCAGGGGAAGTATTTGAAGATGATCATTGGGCCTCTCTGGTTGTTAAAGGCACTTAACTTTTGGTCTCCCAATTTATTTTACTACATCAAGTATAACAGAAAGCCAAAAGAAGCAACAACCAGAAATATCTGAATGTTGGAGTGAGTAGATTTAATTTTAAAAATTTAAAAAATTGTTTTAAAAGAAGGAAGGAAAGAAAGAAGGGAAGGGAGGAAGGAAGGAAGGAAGGGAGGAAGGAAGGAAGGAAGGAAGGAAGGAAGGAAGGAAGGAAGGAAGGAAGGAAGGAAGGAAGGAAGGAAGGAAGGAAGGAAGGAAGGAAGGAAGGAAGGAAACCATAGTCTAGCCAGGAGCTGTACCAGGAATCACTCCCACTCACACCTCACCTGCAGGTCCCTGAGTAATGCCAGGGAGATGGTTCAACAATCTTGCTCCGGGCAGTGACTCCAACTCATAACAGCTGAATGGGTCATTTCACTGCAAATGTGCCTTGTTGGAAGCAGCTGTAAGTCAATTCTATATCCTGAAATCCCTGATCACCTTTCCAGACAGATGAGCCCATTTCTCCTACTAATGTCCCACAGGCAAATGGACGGCTAGAGCATTCTGTTACAAAATAGCTCTGAACCAGGCAGCACAAAACAAAACTAGAAACAAAAACTCGTGTGTAAATAATATATATCCATACCTGTCAGGAGTTAGAGACAGAATGAAAAAATCAGAGTAACTATTAGGCTAGAGTTTTTCAAAACTGAAATAAGATACAAATGATAGATTTATCAGATTTTCCTGCTTGAAACTCAGCTAGAATAAATGCATTCTGTTCCTTTGTACATCATAGTAAAACTAATGAATATCTAAGATAAAGAGAAAATACTTAAGCAGCCAGAAGAAAAAAAGGATATTATCCTCAAAGGAATAGCACTGAGGCTATAGCTGACTTTATAAAGAAGATATAGAAATCTCAGAAAAATGGAATAACTTCTTTAAAATGTTTAGTAACTTCTTTAGAAAACTGTCAACATGCATTTCTATTTCTTCCAAAAGAAATTAAAGATGAAAAAAGAAATATTCAGGCTATCAAAATCAGAGAATTTATCACTTTTTTTCTCCTGAACTAACATAAATACCAATGGAGTTCTTCAGATTAAAATAAAAATATTCCGATAAAACATGTTAATGTAGGGAGGAAGAAAGGAAGGGCAATAGAAATATTATAAATGTAGATAAAATATAAATAAACGTTGACGCTACAAAATCAATAATAGTAAATCTAGTAGAGGTTAAATATATGTAAAACTAATATGCAAGGCGATAACACATAATATAGGAAAGTAGGGAAAAGAATTCAAGTGTTGTGAAGCAGTGCTCCTTTGTAGAACTGCCAATTCCTGTAACTGTAAACTGTAAACTGTAAATTTTCAACGGGGAGCTGTCCAGTGGGGTAGACGCTAGTCCCTTGCACCCACTGAGCACTAGTGATGTGGCTAATGCAACTGAAAAACTGAACTTTTTATTTCGGTTAAGTTCAACTCATGTTTAAATGGCCACATGTGTCTAATGGTGATTATTGAAGTTCTAAAGATGTCTGCATTGGCTGGGAAGGAGTAAAGTACTAATTCATACTAAGTTGTGTAAAAAAAAAAAATTAAAGTTATAAGTTTTGCTCTTTAGGATAACTACAAAAGAATAGTAAAAGAATTTATAACAAGATAATAGAAGACAAAGAATTAAATAATTTTAAGTGTTTAATCTTTAAAATGGTAAGAAATTAGAGACACAGAGAACAGGAAACTTGATAATGCCCAAAATAAAATGCAACATAGTAGATATAAATCTTAATACTTCAATAATTATAATTACTTTAAATTCACTAAATACTCCATTTAGAAAATCATTTTGCAGACTCTTTTATCTGGCCTCGTACTGAAATGGCTTATGAATATGTAATTTTTCTAAATTTTATCTAACTTAGAAATCTCGGCAGTAAGATTCCCATAATATTGACAATCGCAAGAACTATCTTTTCCTTTTAAACTCCAAAGTTGTCTTTTCCCATATTTTTATAATTTTTTCATTGATAATTCTCTTTCTTTAATATGTACGTTTATGTATATGTGTATGTACATGTCTTGTTTATAAGACAATCTTTTTTACAAGTTCTTTTTTGCCTTCTTTCATATTGCTTCACCAATACTTCACACATAATATTTGTAGAATGAACAAATGGCTTCTCATGATACAATTAGTATCAATTTTTATAGATGAGAATAAAGTTAAATATAGTTAACATTACCATAATGGTGAGTATTAGTTTGGGTTTGAAAAGGTATAATGCAATTTTGTTGCTGTTATTTAAAGACATTATAATGTTATTTACTTACTTTTCAATTTCATAGAGATAGGTAATATTAATTTCTGATTTTTAAAAGCTACACAAAACACATTGTACTTTACTATATTTTTTCTTTGATAATAATTTCTGGTATTATTATAGTAATTTAAATATTTCATAGATTCTGCAAGCATTTTATACTACGTATTTGTTACAATGGCTCTGAAAGAACAGAGTAAATACAAGTCTCTTCATATAATCAGTGTCAAAGAGTTAGTGACATAATTAGGCCCAAAACCCTGATCACCTAATTCTTAATACATTCACTCCTCCCTTTTCTTTATCAAATTCAGTACCAGAGAAAAGGAATTAAAATTTAAATAATCAGAAATGAAAAATGTTTCCACTGGAAAGCTGGAAAGACAGACACTTTATTGATTGTTTGATTAGAATATTCGCTTTGGCTAAAAATTTACATGAAAGAGCTGAATGACTAGGCGCTCTCTCTCTCTCTCTTTAAAAAAAAAAAAATCTAGGTCCAAAAGTGCCTTTTATTGATTCAACTTTTTGCATTTTTTTTCCAGTACTCTTGCTGAGATATATATCTGATCAGGTCTGCAAGTGACCCATTGGAATACTTCTCTGATCTTGAGTAGTCTTATCATGCAGTTCTTCTGTCCTCTTGACAATCCTATCCCAAGACATTTGTGATTAATATTTCAATTTAATAACATTAAAAAAAATTCCAATGAAATGTTATGGCCACTGGTAAGCTGTCACAGGATAACTTCCAATTTATTCACATTCCAGTAAATAACAAAGGTATTTCAAGAACCCAACTATAAACAAAATTTTAGTTTTAAAATTAATATTAGTGCATATGTAACAAATCAACAGCACCTATCACCATGACAATAAAGTATTATAAAATATACAATCCTTAGTATCTTTCTGATCATTCAAATGAAGGAGAGAAGGAAGGAAGGAAGAAGGAAGGAAGGAAATAAATTATGGCTGACTACATAATGAGAATCTTCTAAATGCAGTGTTAATCGTGATGCTTAAATTAACTATTTATCTCTGTCTAATTACCAGGCCCACGCCTAAATTTACTTTGAGAACCAACACATTGACCCTTGAATATTTAAATAGAGACCTTGCCAATACAGCAAAGCAAAGCAAATCACACCTATTGAGTGCCCAAGAAGGAGGAAAAAAAGAGGATTTGCCCATTCATGTCCCAGATGGAATTGTTTTTTACAGCAACATTCCTTCTGATTCTCTACATTAAGCACAATTATTTGGGCCATTATTATTTTCAAATCAGTTTTAATCACAAATCTGTTCACATTGTTCTCTTACAGAAATAAACCCAAGGGTTTTAAAAACATAACTTCTAAAGTTCTAAAATGGTTAAACAGCTAATTAATTTTACAGGAAGATATCAGTTGTTTTGTGGATTACATGTTTTGTTGTATATTAAAGCCAGATCTTTTATAGGCCAAATCTCTTAAAGTACTGAAAAGGCCAATTTTTGTTAAAAGCAAAACTCCATAATTACCATTTAAATGCTGCAAAAATATAGAAAAGGATTCCTCCATCATCAAATTTATATCTTCATTAAACATGCTAACTTTTCATTTTGTCTTCACATTTGCAAAATAATTAGGCTTTGCCTTGAGGAGTCAACAATTCAAAATCTTTAAAAATGGTGCAAATTCTGTTGATGTAACTGTCTTCTCTGCAATTCTCCAAAGGCAGGAAGTATATAATATTATGAAGAACTATAAAGGATAAAAGAAAACAATTCCCGACAGAGAAATTTCAGCAGTTAATTTTGACCTAAAAAATCTAAGTTTTGAATAAATACCTGACTAGAGGATGCTATGTAAGCAGTGATTCACATCACCTCGGTATACATCTTTAATACCAAGAATTGCAAAAAAAAAAAAAAGGTGATTCTTTCATTCTTTTGCAACATTTTAAAAATCGTTAGAGCAACTTAAACTCCTGCAATATTACCACTTTGTGGTGCATTTGATTTCATGTTGACTCTCCCTTCTTCCACTACTTACATAGATTTAAAACTACACACAGGCAAGCACACATACACACAGCCTTGAAAAAGTTAGTTGGCTTGCTGCATGTCATTAAGCCAACATAGTGGCAAAATTTGATTTCAAATACATGTCTCCATGCCTTTTAATTTCCTTTTTCTGTCATCATTTCATAATTTTTCCTCCTTTTTTCTTGGTGCATTCTTATAGGAAAAATTTTCTATTTTATTTTGACTCAATAATTCATCAACTATGTCCCATTATCTTATATGTATACAGGGAGTCATATACCTTCTGGGAATAAATGGTTGACTTTCTCAAGGAAATGAACCCAGATCAAATGTCTTCTTTCCAATTTGTGTTTTTATACCATAATATACTATATTCTTTTAATAGGAATGAATAATAAAGCAGATAACTGAGAAATTTAATAAGGTGAAAATAACTTTTTCCTTTGTCAATTATCTCAGAAGTTGTCCAAATTTCTGGTATTTGGTATGACACAAGAAATAGTAATCAATAGGAAAAGAAAAGAAAAAAAAAAGGAATGAAAATTCGACAATTATAGTGGCAAAAAGTAATAGTAATCAATACCATGGGGAAAATATATATCACATAATATACTTATACTTCAATACCTGTGAGTGAATAATTCATAATAAGGAAAAGTCATAAAATACTCTTGATACTCATACAACACATATAAACAATTTAAATAATTGAAGGTCAAAAGCTGGTAAAGTACCCAGACACATTTCAACAATTAAATTTCAAAGATTTTTTTTTCTTTGATGATTAGACCATTATAAATTCTAAAAAACAATGTCTTTCTGTTTAGAAGGTAGGCTGTAAAGACAGATATGCCCTTCTTGTAAAAAAAAAAGGAAATTTATGTTTATTTCATTGGCAGTTTTAAAAATAAAAATATTCCACATATTATGTCATATTTGTCACTTGAAGCCAAATAGTTTTTGTAAATGTCTTAATAAAGTTCTAGTGCACAGAAAGTCCATTGATCTCAAGAAACATAGATTTATCTATACCTCTGAGTGTTTGTTCAGAACAAGGGACTGAGAGTTTTGGAGGGGAGGGGGTGGGGGGATGGGCGAGCCTGGTGGTGGGTATTGAGGAGGGCACGTATTGCATGGAGCACTGGGTGTGGTACATAAACAATGAATCTTGTAACACTGAAAAAATAAAATAAAAGTATCTGGGGAAACAAAACAAAAAAAACAAACACAACAAAACAAAATAAGTGGAAGTAAAACAAAACAACAACAAAACAATAACAACAAAAACAGTGCCACAGGGATTTTCCAGGAGGCAGACTCTGAGATGAAGTTTAGTAGTCAGGAAAAAAGTCTCAAAAAAGATACCACCTATAAAACTAGGCATATGTATCAAAAAATATATATATTTACTCGTATAAATAAAAGTTTTCAATTATTTTTGTTGTTAATAGATTTAGGTTATAATAGTTTAAGGATCCAGGTTGTTTTTGGTTTTGTTTTCTGTGTGGTCCTGGAGAGGGATGTTTTGTTTTAGTTTTGTTTTTCTCCCTAATACGAACTCCTTTTCTTAATATGCCAAGTCAAGATGAACATAATTGCATTCTAAAACTATGAAATTTTACATCAAACTATTTAAATGATATTCCCAAAATCATTTTGATGTTACTTTTTTTAACTACCTTTTAATGATGTGAGGATGCTTGCTGACAAATGAAATATCTCAGATGTACTATATTACTTTATTACCTTATTAAAAGCTCACCACCAATTTCAGATTCGAAATACCCTCTTACGATGTTAATGGATACTATAAACTGACCTAAGTCAATCTGGTCATTCTCAAATATAAGGTTGTTTCAGCAATAACCAGTAACCATCTATGACCATTCAAGATTTGCAATTGCTATCAGGCAGACTGTATCAACACCTGCAAGTCTCAAAGAGATTCCTACCACACTCATAATTCTGTATGCATGATTTCCCTGTTCACTATTGCCAAATATGATCAGTAACATTCATGTTAAAGATAATGTCTTAATGTCTTTTTTTTTAATGTCTTGATTAATATAAAGAATAATTTTAAAATTTATATTTCTATTTAGAGGGCAGTGGAACACTAAATTTTCTTACAAAATTCAAGTTTGTAAGAATACTTTTGCAAAGGGGCGCCTGGGTGGCTCAGTGGGTTAAAGCCTCTGCCTTCGGCTCAGGTCATGATCTCAGGGTCCTGGGATCAAGCCCTGCATTGGGCTCTCTGCTCAGCGGGAAGCCTGCTTCCCCCTCTCTCTGCCTACTTGTGATCTCTCTCTCTGTCAAATAAATAAAATTTAAAAAAAAAAAGAATACTTTTGCAAAATAGTAGCAATGTGAGAAACCTTATGAGATTTCACTTAATAAAAATTGTATTGCAAAGAATGGAATTGTATTTCATAGCTGAATCCCAGATGCAACAAAGTGTAGAATCATTAGGTAGACTACATGTTAAGACATTTGAAAAGATTAATGTGAAAAAGAAGGTGATGACAAATAGAATTCATAAGCAAATGACTCAGATCATGTTATAAACACTAAATTCCAGATGGAGTCATAAACAGAGAGGAAGAGAAAACTATTTTTGAATGACAAGAAAGTTATTATGAGGTAAGACAACTCTATTTATGGCAACATCAGATAGGTCAACATGATTAAGTAGAATGCTTCCTCTAGCCATTTGGAAAGTAGGCATAAAGCAAGGATAATGAAGTGTATGGTACATATTGTTTGAAATAGTTTTCTAAATGGTGAGTTCTCGGCCACCATTCTGATACTTTAACTCACCAAACCACTTAATATCTCTCTATTTGCCTCATATTTAGGGGTCTTCAGCAGGACTAATTCAATTGTAACCGTATATGAGACTTCCACTTGAGAAAATAACAAAGTTATCATCCACAAGGCAGCAGCCAGTGTTCTAGCAGATAATTAGAAACGAGGCATTTCACAAGTTATTTGGAAGTCTCTGCCATTTTTAATCTCATAGCAGTATAATACAGTAAAAATGAAATAAAAGATAGTACAGGAAATGCATAATCACAGCCTCTTAACAATAGAAAAGTCATGTAGCCCAATTTCTATCTCAGTGAAGGAATGATAGCTTTCTTAAATGACCTTCAGCATACTCTTAAATGTGTTCGTGGCAGGGAGTGTGTTGTGGCGAGAATTCCTTTACTTGGAAATCTAGTATTGTCAAAAAACACAAACTACTTCAACTGCTGCTTCTACTTGACAGTTCTTTTTTTTTTTAATTTAATTTTATTTTTTCAGTGTTCCAGGATTCATTGATTGATTCTTCATATATTTAAAGAAGCAATGATGTCCTGGTTTGATCTATTCTTCTGCAAATTGAGCCTTCACAGCTTCTTAATGTGTTCCTCACATGGACGCTTCAAATCTACTGGATGAATCAATCATCTCTTCCAGTGGAGCACTTACAACTACATTTAATGCCCCACCTCCAGAATGATAAACACGAAGTCACAGTAGAAGAGTAAGTTTCCTAGATCTAGACACTAAATCACTACAAATACAGTTGAATTTTTTTTTCTGACCAGCCTATTTACTTTCTCGCTTCATCAGAAATAGTGGCCAAATAAAACCTCCTCCTACCAATCCAAATCTCACATCGTACATTATACATATTTTGAAAACACTAAGATAAAATGTTACATACAGTCCTCCTGCACTGCAGCCCTTTGGTTTCAGCTCGTCATTACAGTTCTTCTGATCTCCATGCTCCCAGCACACTGGATGACTTCCCATGGGAAACACACAGAGTTCTCCCCTGCCCCAAGGCCTTTGTGTTTACTGCTCCCTCTGCCTGAAAGACCCTTTCCAATGCCACCAACCACCCCACCCTCGACACTTGCCAAACTCCCTTCAACTAGCTTTTTAACTTCGGCTTATTCTTTAGCTCTGACTTTAAAGATACCCCTGGAGGGCCCCAGCAAACACTCAGAATGGACTCACTGCCAGTTACATGCTCTTATACACTGAAGCACTCAATTCTAACAATCTAAACTTTTGTGTCCCGCACGAAGCAGAGAGCTCTGTGACTATGAGTGCAGTGCAGAAGAGCTGGCACCTAGTAGGCACTCACTTGATAAGTAAGCCATTGAATGAGAGTCAACATGAATTTTTTATTTTTTCTACTATGCAGTGTGTCAGCAATCTCTATCTGCTATCGTTCATCCACCTTTTTAATAGCCACGAAGGTAATAAATTTTCAAAACATGAAATGTTCTAGAGCATTTCATTAATCAACATTTTTTAGATGATATTATAGTTATGCTATGAACCTTATGTGTTCTACTTTCTCTAGATGGATTTCATAACACACTTTGCCAGAAGTCATCATAAAATTACAATATACTATATCTACAATATTTTTTAGTACTACTGCTTGAAAACACATGAATCTATGGAATGGACATAGTGAAAAGAACATAAATTTCAGGTTAAGCTATACTTTTACTAACTACATAATCTTGGAATAGTTATAATTTTTTTAATCTATAAGGAAAAAAAATCACCAAAACATATATGATAGATTCTTATAGGAATGAAATAAAATATGTTAATAGCTTTCACTACTTCCATCACCTCTCTGACCAAACCCAGTATTAGCAAAATACTTTAGTTTAAAATTTTGCCCTGAAAATTTAAAAAAAATCAATATTAATATTATCAACCTATGATTCCCATAAACAACCATTTTACTTTATTTTTTTAAGAGTCTGTTTATTTGAGAGAGAGAAAGTGAAGAAGAGGGAGATCAGGAACAGGGGGGCAGAGAGAGGGAGAAATAGGTTCCCTTCTGAGTAGGGAGCACAATGCTGGACTCCATCCCAGGACCCTGGGCCCATAACCTGAGCCAAAGGCAGAGGCTTAACCAACTGAGACACACAAGTACCCCAGAAACAACCATTTTAAAATTAAAAACATCACCCTTCTCCAGACTTCTGATTCTTCTCCCGCCTTCTTTGATTCCTGAGAGATTACAAACATTGATAAAATTTAAACAAGGTTTACAGTACCACAAAAATAATTTGCCTTTATCTGAGACTTTGAATCTACTTTAAAATGGTGAATAACCCTCATATTATCACTCCTTTCATGCACAGTCTAGCCTATCAAGTTTGAAGAGTGATCTATTTAAGAGAAAAGAACAAAATAAAAGCAGTTGTGCAGTTCTGCCTGCTCTTTTTAATATAATATCTGATTACGTTCCCCAACCATGTGCCCTAGCCTTCCTTTGTTCATATTATTTCTCCTCAGCCTGCAAACACATTCTGTTGCTGTTAGCATTTTTTGAAATCCCTAATTTGTTCTTCAAACTTCCTGAGGCTATTTGTAGAGATACACAAAAATATAAAATATTTATCAACGTTTTAATATGCCCCCTTTGTAAAATTTGAACATTTTCTTTCACAACTTGAGCTTAACAAAATGATCTCTAACACAATATCTTTAGATGACTTTTTCTACCCCTGAAATGTTTTTGCAATTGCAGAGTTTATATTTTAGCAACTATCTTTATTCTTCAGCTCTATTTCCTTCTAGAATGTTTAATCATACATTATTTTGCATAAGTAGGAATTTTTAAATTGTTTATTGAAATACAACATACAGAAGTACGCAAATCATAAATGTATGGCTCAATGAATTCTCACCAAGAGAATACACCCATATAACCAACTCCCAGTTCAGAAAGTAGTCATTTCAAGACCCTAAATGCCTTTACTCTGTAACTACCTGTATTTCTTCCCAAATAAAGTAACCACTATCCTGACTTCTAATATCTTAGATTGGCTTTCTATGTTTTGTATTTAACATAAACAAATTATACACTATGTTCTCTTTTGTGTCTGGCTTCTTTTGCTCAGCCTATTTGTAAGATTTATTCGTGTTGCCCAATAATTCATTCACATTGTTGTATGGTATTCTATTGTATGAATATGGTAAGCACATTTATCCATTCTATCATTAATAGACATTTAAGTTGTTCCCAGTTTGGGGCCATTTCAAATAGTGCTGATATGAACATATATATATTTCTTGCGAGGAAAATATGGATAAAAATATGAGGAAAATAGTGTGTTGGGACTATTCCTAAGAAAGCAATTGTTAGATCATAGGTTTATGCATATATTCAAATTTAATAGATACCATCAAACTTTTTTCCTAAAGTAGTTGCATCAATTCACATACCTACCCACCATATAGATTAGTGCTAACACGGTATATCTTTCTCAATCCCTGTACATCTAACTTGATTGTGACTCTATATTTAAAGTAGATCTCTTGGGGACACCTGGGTGGCTCAGTCAGTTAAGCGTCTGCCTTTGGCTCAGTTTATGATCCTGGGGTCCTGGGATTGAGCCCCGCATCAGGCTCCCTGTTCAGTGGGAAGCCTGCTTCTCCCTCTCCTCCTTGCTTGTGCTCTCTGTCACTATCTCTTTCTCTCTCTCTCAAATAAGTTTAAAAAAATAAAAAATAATAGTAATTAATTAATTAATTTAAAAATAGCTCTCTTACATATAAACAAGTTAGGCCATATTTTTTAATTGACTCTTTGACCATCTCTGCCTTTTAATTAGGATATTTAGATCATTCACATTTAAAGTGATTATTGACATATATGGTTTAACTGTTACCATATCTGTAACTATTTTCTGTTTGTTGCCCTTGCTGTTTCTTTTAGTGTCTTCTATTCTTTCTGCCTTTTCTGGTTTTAACTGAGCATTTTATGTGATTCCATTTTTTTCCTTCTTTTTTAGCCTATCCATTTTTTTCCTCCTTTAAAGCAAAAAAATATCTGTGGCTGTCCTAGAGTTTCCAATATACATTTACGACTACTCTAAGTCCATTTTCAAATAACACTATACCACTTCATAGTTAGTGCAGGTACTTTATAACAGAGTATTGGCAGTTTCTTTCTCCTGTCTGATATGACATTGATGTCATTCATTTCATATACCTATAAGTAATAATCACCATGATAATCGTTGCTATTACTATTTTGAACAAATTGTTTCTGTTAGATCAAACATAAGAAAAACAAAAAGTTATATTTCACCTTCATTTATTCCTTTTCTAACACCATTAAATCTGTTTCTGAACTATGTAATTTTCCTTCTTTCTGAGGAACTTCTTTTAACATTTCTGACAAGGCAGGTTTATTGACCACAAATTCCCTCAATTTGTTCATTAGTCCTCACAATAATCCTGTGAGGTAGATACTATTTTTATTGCAGATGGGGAGACTAAGACTTTTAAGTAACTTGCCATATATCACTTAGGCATCAAATGACAAACTACCTTACTGGATTGCCTCCTGATTCAGTGTATACTGGTATATTTTGAATATACCTCGTATATTTCAAATACATAACTAGTGTGGTCCCTTAAAAGAGGAATCTTCTTTCCATTGCTAAAATATCCTTAATAATATTTCTACCTACTGCCCACCACAGCAGTCTTTTCAAATAACAGCCTGAAAACCCTAGCAACTCAGCTCTTGCACTTTTATAACTGTTTTCTCCTCCTCCTATATAGGATCCTAAATCCTTCAGCTGAAGTTATCCCACTGTAACTAAATGAAAACCCACTAACTAGAGGAAGCAGTTTATTAACATGACTGTAAATTTGTCTTTCTCCTAGTCTGATCCAATCAAGAAACATATTCCTTGAACTGAAGGATGTTTATCAACAAAGTCTGGAATCCTGTCTTCCATGGACTGCCTGAGCAATGAGACAGCAAAGTGGGGAATATTCACTACAGGGTATCTCCATGGGCTCTACAGCCCTCTCATGTAAAGTGTGCCCTTGGGATCTGCAGTGTTAGCATCACCTGATATCTTATTATAAATACAGAATCCCAGGCTCCACCCAGACCTACTGAATTTTCATTTTATCAAGATCCCCAAGTATTAAAACCACAATGAGATATCAACTCACAGCTGCCAGAATGGCTAAAATAAAAAACACAAGAAACAACAAGTGTTGGTGAGAATGTGGAGAAAAAGGAACCTTCATGCACTGTTGGTGGAAATGCAGACTGGTGAAGCCACAGTGGAAAACAGTATGGAGATTCCTCAAGAAATTAAAAATACAATTACCACCTAAGCCAGTAATTCCGCTACTGGGTAAACAAAGGAAATAGTCAAGGGTCATAACATAAGGATAAAGATCCACAGGAAGTCTTGTCCCATTCCATCTGGGAAGAAATCGCCTAAAAAAACAAGATTGATAGGAAAGGAATAGGAAATAGACCACAGTCAACAGATGTCAGTACAGACAGGAAGAAGGATGGAAAAAATTCTAGAACCTAAGAGCCAGCAGGGTAGGCTGCTTAAAGAGGCACACAGAGAAGCTGCCATGTGATACTGTTCTTGAAATCATATTGTGAGTCTCACTTATCAAGCAGGGAACAAATAAATACTTTCTATATCTGTTAATTAACAACACAAGGTTCAAACCAGTCAACAGATTACAAGAGTTCATTGAACATTTGTGAGATAGTATACTGTAGTCCCACCTTCCCTCTAGAAGCCTTAAACCTGATATGGGAGAAAAGAGAGAAGGTAAAATAACAACCACATTACTCTATGTTAACACAATTCATCAAGCATCTACCATGTGCCAGGAGGAGTGTTAGCTGCTTACAACATATCCAAACATACGCCAACTCAGTTCAGCGAGATTCAGTTGTTATGCTTAAATTATAAGTAAACCAAGCCCAGAGAAGTTATACAACCTATTCTAGACCATAGCCACACAGATGCTAATTGGCAACTTGATATGTGAGTCCAAGAAGCAGACTATGCCCTTGCTCATAGACGCCAAGTTACATAGAAAGTAAGAGCTAGAGGAATTGTGATGTGTGAGAGCTTGTGTGAGCGGTGGGGTGTGGGGGGCACGGAGCTATTAAAGAATGTGATTATTATGTATTAAATAAGGAAAGGAAATAACCCTGACATCTATGCTCAGGATCTTCACTGGTGTTTTCTGACTTTGCTTTTTCTGGAACACATATTACTAGCACAGATGATATATTGAAGAGCCTGAAACTGGTGGTCAATTGTGAGTTTACTGTGAACCCCTGGATTCAATGTCTCTACCTTCTTTTACTTCCCAATGTGAGCAAGGATAAAGTAAATGGTGTATAACTAATGCTATCATAAATTTCCAGCCACTACTGAGCTATTTGCAAACTGCTTGTCACTAATACTGGGTTTACTCACCCCACTCTCTTCCCTATAATCCACCACCAACTATTTCTTTATGACTTTGTGCTCCACCATGAGCAAAACACGGCAAATGTGAACAAATTCATGAAGTTCGTCTCTGCACTCCAGATGGTTGATGTGTGCCAGGTTTGAGAAATCCAGTAAATCAGTGGTTGCATGCTGCTAAATATCTGCTTAAGTTTGCCTCCACAGAATGACCTTGAGAGTTTCATCTCAGAACTCAGTCATAATTTACATTGTATTAAATCAAAGAGGAAGAAGTTTTCATCCCACCAATTATAGTTTATGCTTTTGAAACCCGATAATAAACAAAACTAAATCATGAGAGCAGCAGCATCTCTAGAATAAAAAGACAAAATGTAGATGTTTGTGCCTTGTGTAGTATTGGTCTTAGCGCTTTAGCTCAACAGCATTCCCCAGTGGGGTTTTAAGAAACTAACTTTAATAGCACTATTTGAAAGATACATCTAAAGGCACTTCAGATATGTGAGATACTTCATCCAGTTAAAACCTGCACTTTAAAAAAAAAAAAGTTTTATTTATTTATTTGAAAGGCACAAGCAGGGGGCAGGGGTGCAGAGAGAGAGGGAGAAGCAGACTCTCTGCTGAGTGGGAAGCCCAATCCAGGGGCTTGATCCCTGGACCCTGGGATCATGACCTGAGCAGAAGGCAGCCGCTTAACCAACAGCCTCCGAGGTACCCCTAAAACTGCATTTTTGACTAATGAGGGTACTTTTAGAAGTAAAAGAAAGGTTCTGGAAATGATATAATACATAATAAAAGAAATTAAAGACTGATTAGTCTGGGAAAGAAAACATGGGTGGGAGAAGCTTTCCTTAAATATTTGCATATCGCTTTCATTCTCTTCAATCCCCATGCAAACTATTATCTCCTTTGATGTTAGTTCCTGTTAAGCCTTCACTCTCCAGTCTGCTTTGGCAACAGCTGCTCTTCTCAGAGCCTTTCTTTCCTCTTTCACATCCTCTTGACATCTAACCTCACCCATGAGAGTCAAGGGCCTCTTCATGCAGCTTCTTTAAGAATTCTGGATATATTGCCAACATAGTATGGGTCACATTGGCTAATGATTATTTAACTTTCTCACTTTCCAAGGAAAGAGATTTTTAATATCCATTTCTACATTTAGGATCTGATACAAACTGTGGTCATTAGATACATGGTAGACGAATGAATAGATGAATAAATGAATGAATGAATAGCATAAGGAAAGAAAAGTAGACTTGCTCTCTGTTGCTCTTACCTTCTTCAACCAATGAAAGATAAGATTGCCAGATTTAGCAAATAAAATAAAGTATATGCCCCATTAAATCTGAACTTCAGATAAACAGTAAATCATTTTTTATTGTACCAAATAATGCCGGGGCATCTTGTATTTGATTTGGCAATCCTAAAAGTATAAAGATACAGATTTCAGCTTGACATAAGGAAAAAAAAAGGCTTCTAGAAGCATGATTGGTACAGGAAAATTTTTAAGGAAACAAGTTTCCAGATCTTATTATTTCAGCACGGGTTACATGTCAAGGAGTTCTGGATGTATCCTCACATTTGGTAAATCCTTTCTCATCCCTTTCTTATTTTTTTTTTTTAAGATTTTGTTTATTTATTTGACAGAGAGAGAGAGAGATCACAAGTAGGCAGAGAGGCAGGCAGAGAGAGGGGGGGAAGCAGGCTCCCTGCCGAGCAGAGAGCCCGATGCGGGGCTCCATCCCAGGACCCCGAGATCATGACCCGAGCCGAAGGCAGAGGCTTTAACCCACTGAGCCACCCAGGCGCCCCTCTCATCCCTTTCTTATTAAGCAGCATATTTTGATAAAATATGCACACAGATATATCTAGACTTTGAGAGTGAATATTTCATATGCAAATTATACACTCAACATCCAAGTGGTTCTTAACTGCAAAATTCTATTGACCACACAGCTGTGAGTTTCTTTTGGAAGGCTATCTTAAACTACAGTGCATTATTGATGTATTTTAACTAAATTTAGGTTCAAGTTGATCAAACTACTTAATTCTAATTCCATCTCTGCCCTAAGTTGTTTTAACTCTGTGCCATAGCTATGAAACACAAATTCTATTATCTGCCTCACTAGATACCCTGTGGGTTGATGTGTTCAGTACAGTCAATATGTGCATTGCTATGTAAAATGAAAAGTTATCGGTATTATTACAATCGAGCTAGGAGTCACATCTTTATTACATATTCCCATTTTTTGCCTTAATTCTGTATTGTTGTCAACTATGATTTCGAAAGAGATTAATAAATTCTAAATAAATTAAACCCAAAGAAAGAAAAAGTTACTGTACATCTTACATTTTGACAATAATAATAATAATATCATGACACCAAGTAAAATAGCAGGACTACCTGGAAGTCCCTTTAGCTACAAAATCATATTAAATTATTTCAAAATAACAAAAACATATGGTGACTGATAAAAATAACATTCTTCTTCAAACTCTAATGTAGTTACGATATTCCAAATAATTATGATATACCACAAAATAAAGGATAAAGATGTACTTATACATGTGAGTATAAACCATGTGAAATTGCCATATTTTACCTACAAAAATGACAGTATCACATGGTTCAAAGAAAAATAACCCACTGTCTATGAATTTCCATGAAGAATGTGTCTTTTCTTTTCTGGAAATGCTTTTTATCAGAAAATGTATACTTCATATCTAAATGTAAGCTTTATATCTAAATGATATATATAATATTATATATATTATATATATATATATATTATATTATATATAATATAATTGTCTTTTAAAGTCTCTGAAAAAGAAGGGATATTGGGAGAGTGCCTGTTACACAGTATTTGCTAAATTAGTGTTGGTCTATAAAGAGTGAAATGAAGAAAGTGAATGTTCCAGCTGAAAGGGAAAGGCTTTTTCTACATCAGATTCCAGCACAATGCTGTTATTCTACTACCATTTACAAAGCTGTTGCCACATGTAAAGCATAATTCTAGGTGCATTGAACTCATTTAATACTCACAATCTTTTTTTCAGATTTGCCACAGGTATACACACCTGTCTTCTGAATGTCAATTCTTATTACACCCTCCTACAGAAAAGGTAAGTTCAGAGCAGAAGCATAAGTAATTTGTCCAAAGTTACACAATTAGGTAATTTGAATTAGGAGGAATTCAAATCCTAGGGCAGTCTCTAAACCAAACATTCTTAGTAACGATGCTATGTAAATTGCACAGTAATTTACAGGAAATTTCTGTTGCTATTAACAAACTCATATATTTGGCTTCTTCCTATACAATTTTTTAAGTTGAAATAGGGTTTCCAGATAAAACATAGGAGACCCAGGGATGCCAGGTGGCTCAACTGGTTAGCATCTGACTCTTGATTTTGGTTCAGGTCATAATCTCAGGGTCCTGGGACTGAGCCCCACGTCAAACTCTGTGCTGGGTGTACAGCCTGCTTGATATTCTCTCTCTCTCTTTCCCTCTGCTCTTCCCCTACCACTTCTGTGCATGTGCATATATGCACACTCTCTCACTCTTAAATAAATAAATAAATAAATAAATAAATAAATAAATAAATAAATAAAACTAAGAGATCCAGTTAAATTTGAATTTCAGAAAAATGGCAACTTTTGTTAGTATGAGTATAAATATCTCATTTGATATTTGGGACATACGTATTCTAAAATTATAGTTATTTTTTATCTGAAATTCAAATTTAAGTGGGTGTCTTCTATTTTAACTTTTAAATGACAACTCTTGAATTAAAAGTAAAGTGAGTTTTGACATCCTGTTTTGCTGATATTTTTACATGTAACATTCTCACCTCAATAGCAATCCTACCAGTCAGATTCCAATTTATTTTTCAAATTGGCAGTAGATATGCACACCTGTCTTCTGAAGGTCAGTAAAATTCTTTGCCCTGCTAAATGTTACAAAAAGGCATTCTGACTCTCCATCATTAATGTCCTTTAGTTAAATCT
Organism: Potos flavus; assembly: GCA_028534135.1. Lineage (NCBI taxonomy): Eukaryota > Metazoa > Chordata > Mammalia > Carnivora > Procyonidae > Potos > Potos flavus. The sequence goes on along the minus strand of CM052887.1, from coordinate 66,048,080 downwards.
GATCCAAAAACATTATCATTAATTGAAATGATTAATAATGTAAGATTTATAACAAAGGGCCAATATAGAATTTTGCTATTTAATTAAAACCTTAGGCTATTGGGCTGCAAAGCAAATTTTTAAACAAAGTTTTAATTTCTGAAAACTTTTGGATTTATAGAAAGGTTGAGAGAATATTTCACAGTTCTCTAATCCCTCATACCCTGTTTTCCCCTACTGTCAACGTTACTGTGGTATGTTTTTACGACTAATAATCTAATATTAATACATTATTAACATATGAACTCAATACTCTATTCATATTTCCTTATTTTTCACCCAATCTTTCTGTTACAGGATTCATTGTCACATCTCCTTAGTTTCACCTTGGCTGTGACACTTTTTCAGACTGTCCTTGTTTTTGATGACCTTAAGAATTTCAAGTACAGGTCAGGCATTTTGTAGAATATTCTTCCATTTGGATTTGCCTACTGTCTTTCTCATGATTGTACAGGGGTTATGAAAGTTTGGGAAAAAGACCAGAGGTAAAGTGCTATTCTTATCAGATTGTATCAAAAGTATATGCTACTAAGATCACTTATTATTTATTATATTAACCTTGTCGTAATGCTCATCAGGTTTCTCTGCTGTAAAGTTACTCTTTGTTTTTCCATTTTCATACTGTATCATTAAAAAAAAGTCACTATATGGACTCCACGATTAAGAGGTGACGATTTGAGGAGTGCTATAGTCTAAATGTTTATGTCCCCCCAAATACATATGTTGAAATTCTAACCCCCAATGATGATACAGGTTGAGGATGCCTTTGGGAAGTGCTTCTTAGGGCACAAGAGTGGAGCCCTCATGAATGGGATTAGGGCTCTTGAGACAACACAGAGCCCCCTCCACCATGTGAGGATAAAAGGAGAAATGAGGATAAAAGGAGAAGTCTTCAACCCAGAAGAGGTCCTTCACCCAACTGTGCTGGCAATTTGATCTTTTCAAGTTTCATTCTTCTGCATGTGGCTGACCAATTTTCCCAACACCATTTGTTGAAGAGACTGTCTTTTTTCCATTGGATATTCTTTCCTGCCTTGTCAAAGATTAGTTGACCATAGAGTTGGAGGTCCATTTCTGGGCTCTCTATTCTGTTCCATTGATCTATGTGTCTGTTTTTGTGCCAGTACCACACTGTCTTGATGATTACAGCTTTGTAATAGAGCTTGAAGTCTGGA
>CM052887.1:65955570-66038775 GCA_028534135.1 Potos flavus | reverse complement strand
TTTAGGAAAAGCATTATGTAACGCCTGAGAAATATCATCTACTTTAAATATATCCTCAGTTTCATTCTTTTCTCACCCTGAGATAGTTATTGTAAAAGGGTAATCTGTGGCCCAGTACATGAAACATCTTTGGGGACATATATTACTTAAATAGAAAGTGATATTACTTCTACCGTTATAAGAACCCCAGTCCCCAAATAATAGTGACACTTGGGTAAGAAGCAAGTGCCTGCAGCATGCCTCCAACATACTGAATATTAAAGGACAGTGAGTTCTTCCTGGCAGTGACTGCAGCAATTCAAAGTTGTATTTTCCTTTCTGTATAGGGATGAAAATCATCCAGTGTTTTTCTTTGTATCAAGTAAGGTGAAGACTCAGAAAATGGATTATCAGGTGAGGTTTCTGTATGGCTAACTGGATCCAAAATGAGTAGAACCCTTCAGCCATTTTTTCTGCTGGAGTTCTGCAGAATTCAACTGTTGATGGAATCTTCTTTTGATTGTTAGTGCCAACATTATCCAGAAGATGAGCATTTCGCCATCTTGGGGTGTGTTGATGCTAGTCCTGCTATGGTGTGAGGCTGTGTACTAAGGCGGCAGGTGTGCTCTCTTCCCCACTACAAGGAGACTAAGAGCTCCTCTAACACTTTCTGAGTGACTGTCGTTTCCTGACGAAACTATTCCTGTTCACTCAGGAGATTTCGAATAGCGCTCTGTGCATCACGGTTTTGGTGCTGTAAACCTGCTCTGGGGTTGGTTAACTCATCTGCTATAATCCTGCTTCTGAGGAATTTACTTGGCCACACATCACATTATATTGACATATGTTCTAACTATTCAGAAAGTTGAGCTGTGTTTTGACCTACGGCTTCATTTTCTAAAATAAGCCTATTTGGGGGCACCTGGGTGGCTCAGTCGTTAAGCATCTGCCTTCAGCTCAGGCCGTGATCCCAGGGTCCTGGAATCAAGTCTTGCCTCAGGCTTCCCGCTCAGCCAGGAGTCTGCTTCTCCTTCTCCCTCTGCCTGCTGCTCTCCCTGCTTTTACTCTCTCTCTGTCTGTCAAATAAATAAAAAAATCTTAAAATAACCCGATTTTTTCTCACAGGCTGGACATTCAAAGTGATACTGAAGATCATCCCCAACAGAAGCCACTAGCAACTTTTTAAACTCACAATTGACCTCTGTACACTGAGCTGGTTTGAAAGATCTCTGTCCTGTAGTAACCTTTAAAAGTGCTTGAGCTTTTCCAGTTTATTCTTTACCTTGGATAGTTCCTTTCCAGGTTCTACGACTCCCTCTGACTGACCAAGGAAATCTCCCCTATGACGTCCCAGAGACTTAACCTTTCCATTTTTGTTCGGGATATCATGGGTTATAGCAGTGTTGGGAACTAATATTCTTACAGTTTCAACTTCCACTGCTTTTTCTGTGAGAATCTTCCTTAGTTGAACTCCTAGGCTCTCTGATGGAACTGCTTTCTTTCATGGATTCTGAAGGATGTAATGCTTTATGGGTTGGACACCAGACATAACTTCAACGGATTTAGGTGGCTCCTCAGTTTCTATTTCATCTCCTGCTCCTCAGATTAGGTTGGTTTCTAAACTTTGAAGAGTAGTCATTTTTTAACTAGTGAAAATGCACCTCCAGATTTCTACTGAAAACCGCCGGAAGTTTCTTACTTCTCTGATTTCAGAAGACTTCACTTTACAGATTGCTGGGCTCTGTGTTGCAGGGTTAACTGCTCCACACACTCCTTTTCCATTCCAAAGCTGACCCGCCCAGACCTTCCTGATACCCAGATGCTCGCTCACTCCTTCATTTTAGTTTTTATCTGAATTTCCTTGATGATTAGTGGCATTGAGCACCTTCTCATGTATCTGCTGGACATTTGTATGTCTTCTTTGAGAAAACGTCTATTCGGATTTTTGCCCATGTTTTAATTGGACTACTTGTGTTTTTCCTATTGAGTTGTAGGAGTTCTTTATATAGTTTAGATATTAATCCCTTATCAGATATATGGCTTGTAAATATTTTCTCCCATTCTGTATGTTGGCTTTTCTTTTCCTTTTCTTCTAAGAAAAAATATTTTTATTATTATTTTATTGCTAATATTTTATTACAGCTTTTATATGAGCAAGGCATTTATTTTGATATTAAATAAATCATACTTTTCAAAGTACAAAAGAGTATTCTTCTACCTGTGAAGTGTATTTATGGAAAAGGTCATTAGGTCCTTCATTATATAAAGAAGTTTTCTCTACTCTGAAAACAAACCTCCAAAGCATTGATAGGTTGGATAGTATCCTTATGGGGGCACCTGTATGGCTCAGTCAGTTGAGTGTCTGACTTGATTTTGGCTCAGGTCATGATCTCAGGGTCCTGAGATTGAGCCCCATGACAGACTCAGTGCTGGGCCTGGAGCCTGCTTAAGATTCTCTTTCCCTCTCTCTCTAGCCTTCTATCTGCTTGCCCTTTCTCTCTATCAAAAAAAAAAAAATTATCCTTATGCAAAAGTCAGACTTAATGTTGACTGAATTAATTAAACAAGAAATATTTATTATAAACTTACGTGTCTTAACAAATATCATGGAAAATTCAAAATTATAACAAGTTCCCTGCCTTGCAAAAAGTTTATAATCTTATGTGGAAATGAATAGTTAATTTCATTATTTGGATAAAACTTTGGTTTTTCATTTCATTTATCATTTCTTTTACTATGCAGAAGCATTTTAGTTTGATATAGTTAGTCCCACTGGTTCATTTTTGTTCTTGTTTCTTATGCTTTGGCTATCATATCCATAAAATCATTGCCAAGACCATCATCGAGGAGCTTTTCCTGGTGTTTTCTTCTAGGAGTTCTATGGTTTGAGATTTTACATTTAATCTTTAACCATTTTGAGTTATTTGTTCTGAGTGTATTAGATAAAAGTCTAGTTTCATTCTTTTACATGTGAATATCCAGTTTTCCAAGCACCATTTATTAAAGAGAATATATTTTCTCCATTGAGTATTCTAGGCTCCCTTGTCAAATATTAGTTGACCACATATATATGAGCTTATGTCTAGGCCAGACAGTGCCACCAGCTTGGCTCAGCAGATGGACAGAGCAACTGGCTGGAATATCTGCTCCAGTGTCCCTCACAGGAGAACTGCAATCTGCCAAGACCTGGGTGCCAGGTGCTATAAGCCCCACTCCTCTTCTCTATTTCTATCTTATCTCCACTGGTCAAGCCCTGCAGATTGCCTCAGTAATTCCTGTGAGGTGAGACCTGAGTGGACCGCCTAGGAAGCGCCTCAAAATGCTAAGGGAGATGGGTGTTCACCTTGCGCCCTTTTTTTTCTACTGGAGAAATCTAGATGCAGAGGAGCTATCTCAGTGCAATGCAGTGTTGTTCTTAGGGTAGGGGGAATGGGGGGCAATGCAGTCAGAGTGTAGCCACTCCTCTTACCCTACAAATGTGGTACTGTTTGGTCTCTGTGGTCCAAGGGGTCCTTTAACCTCTACTCCAGTTTCTGGGATTTTCACAGTGGTGTCTTGTCTATGGAAATTACTAGTTGGTCTTCTTATGAGGGAGACCAAAGTTGGGAATGACCTATGTTGACATCTTGATGCTATCATTCCTACGATGACATTTTTGTTAACAAGGTAGACGTATTTGAACTGTGATAACATATTAAGTTGGAATACTCACATTACGTTGAAATACTCACATTTGAACTGTGATAACATATGAAGTTGGAATACAAATTATTTATAATTTATAATTCCAGTTTATAATGTATGTTCTAGTTTGTGGCTATCTTCAAAAGCAATTTCATATTCAGTTCAGTTACCTACAAACAAATGTAATTCTCCTGAGAAATACAGCCCCTCCTCTCTCTCTCTCTCTTTCTCTCACACCCACACATGCATACACATGCTCATGCTCTTCTGCCTTCCTTCTGTCCCCATGCATTTCTCACCTTTTTAGTGATTCTAACATATGAGATAATTATCTATTTACAAAAGTCAGAACAATTTTTGCAGATGAACATCTAATCTGTTTCTTAAAGACCTCTATGGGAAAGAAAGTTTTCAATATCCAATTTTACACTTTAAATGGTTTTTGCTAGCAACTTTTCCACTTAATAAGCTACAGTAAATGTTGATTCTGATTTGTGACAGATGGTTCATCTCTAAGAATCCACAACAGTGATTTCAATGTTTTAAAAAACTTGCAAAAATAGGTACCACCAGAAATTCATCCAGACCTATATTCCACAAAGTCTTTTCCTAAATTGTTGTATAAGTATGTATTCATATTTGAATGAAGCAAAAATGACTTTGATCTTATAAATAAGACTCACTACAGGCTTCTCCACCAGAGAATATGTCTTTCTCTGCATGTAATTTGAATTGCTCCTGAATGTAATTCAAGACCAGTTTGTGATATTTTATTAAATAGCTAGACATTTTGTGGCTATTAAAATCAGCACATTCCTTTTGGATTACTCTTTAAGTTGTTATTAAGTGAGAAGAATAATTTTTAAGGTGTTAAAAGAAGGCTTAATGTTTTCTACAATGTGAATATTGCTGGTTATCTCTAATTAGTGTTGTAGCTAGCCAACATCTCATTTGGTTTTCATCAACTCCAATTCTAAAAAGGGTCATATGGGGAAAGATTGAATAAAGAGGAAGTGGTTTATGGTAAATAGCTAGAGATAGGAATTGGTTCTGTTCACACAACCTGTTCCTCATTAAAAGGACATTAGGGATAGAGGATGAAAGAGAAAGTGAAAAATGGGTCAAAGAGGTGCAAAAACTAAGGCTAATTTTTTTTAACCCTAAACGATAAGTTCTCAACCAGAAATTAACTTTATGCCACATGAACAGTGGTTTGGTTTGGTTTTGTATGTGGGGGATTTTGTATGTTTATTTTCTCTAACCAGAGTCACCTTATAGCTCTCAGCACTTCTCTAGCACACTGAATAATCCACATCCAACTCATGAGCTAGCTGACTGTTGAAAGAAGAGCAGTGCCCTCAGCATGAAAATCAGGAGGAAAGTGAGTTAGGACTCTAAATATGTCATCATGTTTTATATGTGTTGTTCCATTAGAATAAAAAGAAAGGAACAAGAAGTTTGGTATTTAAAATTTTCACTTGGTTCATTAAAGTTTCTCTTGCCCAACAAATATAGGTCTGGAATACGGTGTGGCAAAGACACCTCACCAATTATTCCATGTACTCTCTTATACTTCCCAGTCCTTTTGGAGTTAGGTGGGGCCATGTGACTAGTTCTGGTCAATGGAATTACATGTATTTTCCAGGACAAAACACTTCATTACCAGTGAAAGGTTTTATGGAGCGTTCTTTGCTCATCACATGGGTGGGGAAAAAGCCATGTGTTCCAGATGGTTCAGCTATAAGATAGTGGGGCCTCTGTCAGCCAAAATCTCTGAGTGACTGAATCCAACGCACTACCCAACTTTAGCGTTGCCCTAGATCTGTTTCATGAGCAAGAGGAAAATATTGTTGGGTTAAGCCACTGAGATTTTAGGGTTAATTCATTATTTCTGTATATTATAACAAAACTTCAGGAATAAGGAAAGAAATGCAAGAACAATGCAAATAAAAGGGAGTTGTTTTTCCTCCCAGCCCCTCCCCATAGAAACACAATTTAGAAAGAACAGCAAGTCTGACACCATTACGTTTGCATGACATATGAGCATAATGTTTGTGATGAAGATCAGAAATATCACCAAAGACATTTAGGCATGTATATACTTTCACACCTACACATATATTTAAACATACCCTAAGGATACTACGTTCTGTGAGATTTAAGATAGAGCAGTTGAAAATCAGCATATATCACATTTTCATGTCCTTTTTTTGAGTGAATGAAGGTCTTAGTCACTAATGTGTGACTGTCCTTGAAGACATTATGTTTAGGTGTCTATCTCCAACATCATTTGACAGATGTGATTAATTAAGAGATGTCTAGTACTGTTATTAAACTCAAAACACACAGGTAAACATCCAGAGAAGGCTTTCCAGATGGTCTTTGGGGAGTGTAACATAAATTCTTCATGAAAAAAAAATGCACTCTACCATCAATCATCTATTCCTGACTATAATAAGTGCATCCTTCCCCTTGTCTCAATTGTTCTATTTATAATTTGTTGCCATGTCCTAAATTCTCTTAGTAGATATTATTTTTTCAATGTTGACATGATTTATTATTGGAAAAGGCAGTTTATAATATTCTGTAACTAATGGATTAAAACACCTGTTACATTTTGGGGGATGCAAAACTCCTAATGCATACATCAGAAGAATAAATGGATGACTACAGGAATATAGGAACAATGCATCTAAAAATGCTGGCAATTTAAAAACAAAATCCTTATCCTAGTTTACAGTGCAAACTATACAATACCACAGTTGGCTAATACAGAGGATATTATCAGAAATGGTCTGAGTCAAACATAATCATACTTTTCCCTAAGATTTGGGAACCAGCAAGTGTGATCACTCCTTCCTGGTAGCTGTTGAAAGTCAAGTTTTCTACTATGTAGAGAAAACAAAGTCTTAAGTAACATGAATACAAACAAATACAGCAGGTGTAAAGTTTGTTGTACAAGATAAATACATTCTAGAGATCCCCTGTAAAAAATTGTGTCCATTGGACATTGAAAACTTACTTTCCCACAGAGGCCTTTAAAAAACAGATTTGATGTTCATCTGTGAGAACAGTTCTGACTTTGTCAAATAGCTAACAATTCGTGCTGTACATTTAAAAATCTGTTGAGAGGGTAGATCTCATGTTAAGTGCTCTTAGCACAGTAAAATAAAAAAATTTAAAAGCTAATGCACATAAAGAAACTGAGATGAGCCATTGAGGAAACTTTGAGTTTTTGCTTCCATTATTACCGAGGCCTATGTGTATCCTTATTCTTAGATTCCAGTATCCCTATGCAACTCAGATTTTAACTGGGTCACCTGCCCCTTGAGACCTGGCTAATGGACTTGAACCCTAATTCCACTATTTGTGAATCATTCTTAAAACTTTGCAAGATTTCTGTTAATCACTAGGATTTGGGAGGTGGGGGTTGGAATGTGGAAGTGACTTAGATTTTCATGGTCATTTTTGGCATCTGCTGAATTAATCCTGTAAATTTTTTCTGACTGATGATGTTCCTCTCTGATTTGTGTCAGTCTAGTCATGGAATTTAGCCTCAATCTCTTTCTGTAATTCTTAAAAACAATTAAACTTCAAAACAACAATAAAGTACGCTGGCTCTCAAATACAGCATTTGTAGGCATGACAAATTTTATTGAAGGTTTGAAGAAGCCAGAAAAGGATTTACAACAAAAAAAAAAAATTGAAGCAATGAATTTTTGGTATTAAATTTTTGAGCACCCCATTCCAGGATGGCCTTATTTCCCTATTTAGAATTCCAGCTTTTCCTCATCATACTGGTTCCTTTCTCCCTCTATACCATCTTCCCCTCCTTAATACCTCTTCAGGAGAGCTACAAATTATCCTCAGAGCATTGCTTTGAATTTCAGCTCAAAGCTCAGATTTACATATTCAAATCCCTCCAAGGATGCAATAGAAAAGAAATTTATTTTACAGTGTCCACCCTCCTTAGGCAGCAGTTGTTTTAGATAGCAATTTTCCCTATCATTCCTGTAATAAGTTTGCCTTTTCGTTTGTGCTAGGTCAAACTTAAGAGACCCAAACTCACAAATAAATGCATAATGTACTGGCAAAGACCAATGTAGATTAGTTAAATATCATTTATACAACATTTAAGAGCTTTTTTCTTTCAAGTATATGTTGTTCCCCTGAAGAGGAAGGCCAATCTGGACTGTCTTAGACAATAATTATATTAAATATCTTTACCTTCAGATATGGAGGGCACTTCCAGCCAGGGTTTTACATGGTTGACAAGCAGAGGTCTTTGGAGATATGCTTTAATTAACAAGTGTAATAAATGTTGAAGTAGATAGAAGAGACATAATTAAATTGTATACTTCCAGAAGACTTTAAAAGAGATTTTCTGCAATATTATTCAGTAATTACTCCTTTAGTAAGTAAGTCTATTTTTCATGGAGAGTAAAAAAGTAAAAAAGTAAAATTCAAATAATAACCTTAACTTACCACATTATCTAAACTATAGTAGTCTAGATAGGAAAACACATATTCTAAATGTCTGATTGTTAGTATTTTTCCATTGGACTTCCTCAAACAAGTAATATATTTCTAAATCGAACATTTCCAAAATCTCTACTGTATTTAAAAAAAAATACCCAAATTGCTTAATTAATTAATTAATGTAAGATGCGTTAGCAGTATTCCATCCTTTTATTTCAAACTCTGCAGTCTCACTGAAATCAAGAATTAGATACAAGGAAAGGTAAATAGCAGGTTTGGGCACACACTTGAAATCAAGATAATGACCTACCCAGTACAGACAGATGCATTTCCCCTTGAGGCCCTTTCTCTTGGTTTAACACTGCCAGGTACCTGCCATGTGTGTCCAGCCTTTCCCTTGGAGAAGTGAAGAACACCTCCAGCAAGGTGTTCTTTCAAACTTCCTATTCCTGGATTTATTGTTACAATCAGAAACGGATTCAGAAATCAAAGTACAGAAGCAGGTATTTTTGAGAGCTCTGGCAAACACAATGATGTGGCCTGCAGATCCCTCTTCAAGAAGAGACACACTGTCCAGCTGTGCGGAATGTGGTTAGCTGATAACCTCCAGCTCTTAGCTTCTTCAATGTCTGCCTTAGCTTTTCATCTAAGATCAAATTTTTTACATTGGCTCTCAGTCAGAGACTGATTAAAGCCAAGGACAGGACTGCACCCAATCAGCTTTCCTCTAACCTATATCTTTTCTCCAGAGCACCCTACCAAGCTGGCGGAGACATTCTTAGTTCTTCATGGTAGATTGATTGCCTCTTTTGTACTCTTTTCCTTTCATAGGTTTTACCCTTCAATAAAATTTTTGTCTTAGCATCTGATGTCCACATCACCCAGTGGGCATAGTTGGTACCAGGAATGGTCTGAGAAGCAAGCAGTAAGATGGGTCTGGGCAACTGTCACTCACTCCTCAGCTGGCAATGTAGATCCCACCCCAAGTGGCAATGGAGCATGGACAGCCTCTGGCACAAGGGAGTATTCCATTTGTTAAAACTTTTACCTGTGGCCACCTGGGAGACTATCTGGGGATGGCCACACCCTAGCCAGGCATTCAAACTGTATGGGACAGAGGAGGGGATTCAGGCATTCAAACTGTATGGGACAGAGGAGGGGAGGACAGTTAATAAATATAAAGATAATGGAATTAAATAATCTTTGCTGAGTTCATTGCTGCCCTAAAAGTGGATAATGAAAATCTGACAGAAATTAAGAAATAATTGAAAGTTAAGCATAAGAGCAAGAGAGTCTACTTGACAGCTAAAAAGCAGCCCACCACTCATGCAGTTGGCAAGCAGAAAAAGATGAAGATCAAGATCAGTATTCAACAGTCAGTTACTGAACTTCAAAGATGGTTGAATGTTCAACAGAGTCAGGGCTGTTATGCTGACATCAGATCCTAAGATGCTACCCCCAGGAACATCTGATGAAGATTTTGAGTCCCCGCCATTCTCTGAATGTACAGAACGATCTCCACCCTTCCCCGTTAACAGGTAGCACTCCTCCCACATGGAAAGATAAGGCAGAGGTTTCTCCCAAACAAAGCAACAGATGCCCTCTCAGGAGTTTTCCCGACCTCTTCTCCTGACCAACAGACTTTAAGTCTTAAGACACAACAAGGCAGCTAGGGAAGTGTTGGCCCTCATGAGAGGGGAAACAGTATCCCAAAGGAGCTATGATGATAGGTAGCAGGCATGCACACAGGGGCCAGGGAAGAACTTATGGAACTGGGTACAGCAGGTGCTCCATCAAAAGGGCTGGACCATAATTCTGGATCAGGAAGAGTTTATTGACTTGGAGATGGGATTTTACATTCTGGTGAAAAGCCAGGCAATGGCACAAATTGCTGCTTGGATTTCTAGCAGAAGCCAGAAAAAGTCACCCAGGGTGAGTGAGATTGAACAATGTGAATTGCTGCAGCAGCTAGTAGAGGAATAAATTAAAAGGCTCAGTGATTTGGGTCTGCTGCAACAGTTATGTTATGTGAGGCCACAAGATCCAAAGAGAACTGCATTCCTTAAGAAAGCCTAGAGAACACACTATTTACCAAGACCATAAGGAAAGGGCTGGTATGAGCATCATTAGCATCATAAAGTGTTCAAGATAATTCTCTGTAGGCCAGGACTGATGGTGGAGGCTGTCACAGAAATTAGTTTGCTGATGGCAGTAGGACCCTGATGCAATAAAGGTCAGGTTGTGTGACATAACTGCCAGAAGCCAAAGGATTATAATTATTTTAATGAGCAACAATATCAGCATGGCATCCAGGAATACCTAACCTGTAGAGAGTTATAGAGATGGTTAATAGAACATGTCATCCCCAGGGACCAATGCTGAACTCTCAGTATGGTATGATTTCTTGAGGCACCAACAACCCTTTCATGGCAGGTTGACTACACTGGGTCCCTTTGTTCTGGAAAGGGCAATAATTTGTTAGTGCAAGCATGGATAACTATTCTGGTTATAGGCTTGCCTTTCCCACCTACAGGACATTGATCAGAACAACTACTTGGGCGTTTACAGAATACCTGATCCCACACAAAATGGGCATCCCACCAGGAAATCCACTTTATAAGAGATGAGATACTATGGGCTTGGTATCTACTAGTCTTATCCTGCACAACACAGAAGCCGCTAGCCTAAACGGACACTTTGAAATGGTCTGCTAATGCACACAAAGGCACCAGCTCTGAGGCAATCTCCCATGAGATGGAGCATCAACACAAACACACTAAATCATAGAACTTTGTAGTCTGCTGTGTCCCAGAAAGGACAGAAACTTGGATCTGGGAAACTTGGGATGATAGCAGGAGTGGTTCCACTGACCACCACATCCAGTGACCCACTTGGAGACTTTCCTACCTCAACAATTTTGAGTTCCAGTCGCCCAGAGAGACTCCCTCTCTCCAGAGGAGGGAGTAAGGGTCCCTTGCCCATAAAAATTGGCTGCCACTTAGGAATCATGTAGCTAGGAATCGGTCAGCAAGGAGGGTCACCAAACTTTAATTGCCTCTTACGGAAGGAGGAGGTAGAGTTGTGCTTACAAATGGGGGCAGGTGTGATCCTTTAAGGTCTTGGTTTTAAGATTTGTTAGGGAGAATCAAGCTGAGTCAGTCTAGGCTAATTATTCCCCACGTCTGAGGCAAGACACTTCTGTGTACTATTCTCAATCCCCTGTGAATCATGAGGTTTTCTATGTGGCCTAGTGGCATTAGGCATTCTCTCCAGTCCCAGAGGAGCCCCAAGCAAGGTTACCTCTATTCCTTCAGTATTGTTCTTTCCCTAGCCCTGGGCAGTTCCTTCAGATACTGGTGTTGATCTGTACTCAATGGAATATTGGTGAGGGGCCTTCTGAAGATCTCTGGAATTTTCTGTCAGCTTTCTCTCCTCTCCTCCTTTCTCCTCTCTCTGGAATTTTCTGTCACCTTACTCTCTGGTATTCTGTCCTGGTATTCCTGTTAGCCACTTTGGCCTCCCCCAGACTCTCAGCTCCATATTCTTAAGAGGAGTCTTCCAGGTTTTGCCTGGGATCTCCAGCTTGAAAACTCCCTCAAGGCATACGCTGGGGTAATAATAAGACTCATCTTATTTTTGCTTGTTTTTCAAGGGTTATTGTACTTTATTGGAAACTAGTTTGTGTGTGTATCTGTGTGTGTATACATATATACACATTTACATCTATCACCCTGATTTTTTATTTCCTTTGTTATTTCAGGTGGTAGCATAAATCCAGTCCCTGCTACTCCATCTTGGTCAGAAACAGATGTCTTCTCACATTTAAATACTTGGTAAGTACCAATTTCTAATTAAAATGGTAGTTTTATAGATTTTTCTGTTATCTGTTTGTTAAAGTAACCCTCTAAGATCATTTCCTGTTAATATGGTCAGCTGTTTTACTTTTTTCTTTAAGGCGAAAAGTGAAAAAATTAAATCTCTCTAGGTAAGCATCAAGAGATATTTCCACTGCTCCTTATATTCAGGCTGTCCTCTTTGAATATTAACTATATTTTGAGGTTTTACTGCCCACAGCACATAGTAACTTAGGAAGGGTTACTTGTGGAATCATTTTCAGTGAGTCTATCTTATTCAAAAGAAAGGAAAGGCATTTCCCTGAGGAACATTTATAAATATGTTCTTTAAGCCAGGGCAGTAATAATTCCAAAGCTTCTGGCTCAGTGTGTAAATCAAATATGAAAATCCATAAGAACTTCGGAGACCTTTTGCTGTAGGCCTTAATTCAGGCTCTTCAATAAAGCTGGATTCAACCAACTAGCTCTTAGGTTTAATTCAATTAAACAAGTGTATATTGAGGATCTGTTTTGTACAAAGTCCCAAAGTACCATGAGGAGGAGCGGGCGAAACCGGTCCTTAAAGTGCTGACATTATTACCATGGGGACATATTATTTAGGACAATTTCAATACAAATCAGCACGGAAAATGGCAGTAAGTGGCGGTTCGCATAAACTCTCACCAAAGATCAAATTAGCTCTCAAGAAGAAATGTAAAACTTGACATGTGCCTTACAGAGTTTTCACTAGAAATAATAGTATAAGTCTGTTGAGAGAACGGGATCAAAATCAGCAAAGACACAAATGACGAATATAAGAATGCATTTAGTAGGGGCACCTGGGTGGCTCAGTGGGTTAAAGCCTCTGCCTTCTAGGCTCAGGTCATGATCTCAGGGTCCTGGGATCAATCCCCACATCCGGCTCTCTGCTCAGCAGGGAGCCTGCTTCCCCCGCTCTCTCTGCCTGCCTCTCTGCCTACTTGTGATCTCTCTCTGTGTCAAAAAAAAAAAAAAAAAAAAAAAAAAGAATGCACTTAATAAATTCAGAGGAAAATAGATATAATTAATTCAGATTGGTTAGGGGATAGCTGACATGCATGGGAGTAAACTGGAAAAGTGAAAGCTGGATCCTCTTTGTTGAAGGCCTTCATTGCCAAGCAGAGAAGGAAGTTTCTGCCTAATGACAATAAGGAGCTTCTGAAAGATTTTGAACTTGGGAATTACTTTGTCAGCAAAATAAATAATACACAATGGTGTGCATAAAATAATGGATTAAGGAATTGTGGCATTAAAAGTACACATGAGATATCAGAAAACAGAAAAATTAAGACAAAGCAAAAATGTTTTACAGAATATTTTTTAACATGCTGCTTTTAAAAGGTAAATAAAATTCTGATGTAGGAGAAACGACAGCCCAGTAAGGAGATTTAAAGGAAGAGTTGCAGTGACAAGTGGTCTCTAAAAATGCTCCCGTTAAACAGAAAGTGTACGAGAATATTTAGAAAACACAATAGAAATGTCTAACAAACTTGAAAAATGCTCAATTTCAGAGACAAATTAAAACAATAAATTCCAATTCACTTTTTAAATGATCAAGTGTAAAAAAAATGAGAAGACCTAAAATGTTTAAGGTCGCCCTGCAGACATTACATACCATGAGGCTTAAATTGTTTAAATCCTTGTCCTAGTAATTCTCCTTCAAGGACTCTATCCTAATGAAATAGAAACTCAGAAAAAAGTTATGTGCAAAGACAGCAAACACGTTATTACTTGCATTCTTAAAGCACTAAACATAATTTTAGTTGTTCAAGCAAAGGAAAATAATACTTTGAACCATGAACGAAGTCATCTTTAACCCTTACCCCTACACCTCGGGAAGTTAGCTCCTAGTGCCATCCATTCAACCATAGTTCAGCAAATTATAATCTACACCACTCTTATACTATAATGGAAGGATATCCTTTTTCCACAAGATTACATGATATGAAACATAAAGACTTCCCAGCACCACAGATCACAACACAAACACATGTATAAGAAATACAGAAGAGAAAATGACTTAAAAGAAAAAAGAATGAATATAAAATTATAATTATGAGGTAAGCATCTTTCGTAATAATTATTTTAGAAAACCCTGAAACTTAAGATCTGCTAATGTGATTTAGGCATTCTTCGGCTTTAAAAAGATGGTAAGAATACAAAAGTAAATTAAATATGACTTTCACCTTCAAAGAGCTCACTGACTAGTGGAAGCACAAAAAAGTATCTGTGAAAATATAATTGAATAGGTAGACCTCACTGTACTCTACTCAGATCGTCTCTCATCTAAAAAATATCAAAAAACATGTTTTAAGCAATTTTAAATGAATAATTGTCACATGCTATTAAGAAAGTCTGTTACTTATACCTTAGAACTAAATTTAGTACGCAACTCAAAGTTATGATTATATGTGGGGAAAAAAAACTTCTTTACAAATTATTTTAAGTCTTGTCCTGAATATAAATTGGTAGAGAGAAAATGATTTGAGAAAATGATTTTTTTTTCTTTAGAATACTATTTTTCTTTAGAACACAACAGATGGAATCTTGAATCTATTCAAGATTTATAGTATCCTATTTGTAGGATCCCTATGAGCATATCTATAATTGAAATTGCAATCTTAGGAAATATATTTTAGGAAATGTGTTTTAATTTATTGACAGGCTAATAATGAAAGGTGGACTAATTTGTTTTTCCATGTCACAGATGGACTATTTCAAAAAGCAGAATTTGCTGGTAGACTTATTGCTAATATTTCAGTTGATACCATAACAAATTTATAAAGTTAAACTGCTATTCCTGGAATAACTGAACATTGAGATACCTACTACCTAGAACATCATAAAAATTGAAGTGCTTATATTATAAAAGTTTAATACCAACATTTTGTAGATAAACTGCGCCATAAAGAACCAACCAGTTCTTGAATCTTTGTGTTTTTCAACCCATGTATTAAATAGTAAAAATGCTGTTATGTTGTCTACTTTAGTTAAGAAAAAAAAAATCAACTAATATTGACAGCTGAATTTGCTATTTGAAACATCATTCTAATTTATGTCCCATACCTAATACTGTCTATACTAGCAAAAACAAATAAAAGTTATATATGTAAGATAAAACACTGCTCCTTAATTATAGATCTAAAGCTAGAAGTATTTTTAAGGCAAGATTTTAGTTCAAAATCTGCTTTCAAGCCAGGAGACAGCAAATGACTGTTTCAAAGCCAGAAAGTTAGGAAGTGCACAAGAAGATTCAAGGTTATTTCTTTACCCCTAGCACAGTGAGAGCTATTTCCACAACATCATGAGATCTCCCAGAATTAAGAAGGAACTTAATTTTAGTTTCTTTCTTAGTTACTTTCATTAATGAAACATTTATATTTTTTGGCTAGAAATTTAAAGATGAAAATGTTAATACTTTATTACTATTTATTACTCATAATTTCTTATAAAAATACATCTTTCATCTAAAAAAATTAAAAAGCAATGTTTTACATAATTTTAAATGTCAAAATATATATGTGATGATACATTATATATATTTAAAGGTAACACATGGAAACTTATTCAGTGGAAACTAAAGATAAACAGTACATTAAACATTGACCATGTTTACAAACAGTATATAGAGTCAATGTTAGTAAAGTTCAGAAAAGCTATTCTCCAATACCGCATTATCTATCATGCCAGCTACTGCTAATAGTAATTAGGCACAAGGAAGAAGGCTAGGTTAAAAAACTAAATTACAGATGCCATTTACTAGCCATATTTGGTTCTATTAGGGTATATGAAAATAATTTTAAAATAATCATCCAGAAAACAAAGAAAGAGATGTAAAGGAGTCTTTTTTCATAAAGATATTATCCTAGTTGATGTACAACAAATAAACTTCATTTCTATGCCTCTAATACTGTTTCAGTTATTGTCAAAAACAACCTAATATAATTGTTGAATTCGAAGCTTCCATCATTTATTCATAAATTTGAGGGTTTTGTTATCCATTCATTTCTTTTTATTTAGCTATTTGGGGATATTTATTTTGCTATGTCTTATTTATTTTTATATTTCTATAAATATTCTATTCTGGATTAATCATAGTAGTGTATATATACATGCATACACATAAAGAATTCGCTAATTTGCAAACATGTTTAAGCCAACAGGTTTTTAATTATCCCAAACACTTATTCTTCCTTCTTACCAAAGAAGGAAGACACAAATGATATAATCTGATAGAGAAATACCGGATCCTTTTGTTGACCCTATAAGAAAAATAATCTTTTCCCCTGAATTAATAATTTCCAGAAATTGGTGATTTCAAGTAGTTCTGCCTCTTCTGTAGATGTTTGACAACAGAGATATTCCTCTTCTAATGCAGATAGAAAAAGAAAAAAAAAGCCACTGTTGATCTCCAGGGCATCCTAAACTTCAGTGTACATGTGAATCATCTGGGCATCTTGTTAAAATGCAGACTCTGACTCGGTCGGCCTGGAGTGACCCTGAGATTCTGCCTTTCTAATGTGGTGATGCCACTGCTCCACAGGCCACACTGAAGAGCAAGAAGTAAACCACATTTCCCTTCTTTTTTTCTTTAGCCCTTCCCCAACCCATGTGAGTTTCAACATCTCCAAAAATATATTTCTGACTTTATTCAGTTAGAAACCAGAATGCATTAGAGAAAATAAACAGTTGTCCTTCCTCCCAATGTTATGATTTTACATTAAATAAACCTGGAATAGTACCATTATACCATACTTTAGGTTATTATCGGTTAAACAGGTTTTGCTGGACTGCCTAGCAATTTAATCACCATTTATAACCTTAATTTTGGGGGAATATAAATTCTAAAATCAAAACAACTGACTTAATAATGAACTTTTAGAATGCCCATTTATAAATTTGGATCCACTGTATTTTACAAATTCAAACAATAGGAATCCAAATGTACCAAGTAAATATTATAATGGGCCAGGTAAAATACTATGATATATGAGAAGTATCTAAAAATACAGCCATTAACTGTACTAAACATAATTTATTTGTATAATATAGAGAAATTATGGAAAATAACAAAATAAGAAATTGCATTATAAAGGGAAATACTGACAAAGTTGGTAATATACAATTTATATAGCAATAGAATATATCACATTTCTAATGCATATTCTTAATGCATTTACCTTAGTCAAATATATTTATTCATCAAATATTTATTCAATACCCTCAACCTAGACAATGGGATATAAATAATAAGTAAGGCATAGCTCCAAATCTCTAGAATAAGACAGTTTAATAAAAAGTTTAACACACAGTATCAATGCAACATGACAGATATTACTAAATTAGTATGAGCAAAACAGGTGGGAGTAGTTCTGCTTCCTAAAGTCAGGGAGGGTTTCATTGTGGAGATAAAACATGAGCAGGATCTTGAAAAACAAGAAGTTTCCTTAACTGAAGATGAAAACAATATTTGCAAAGGCACAGAGACTGGAAAGAGCTTTTAGGTATTAGCTAATAAGTCGATAAGATCCCATCCCTGGATATCTGAGGTAGGCTCTGCTGGAGGAGAAGGTGAGGAAGGTGGTTTGTACCACAGTTAGGAGGGATCTATGTCAGGTTAGGGAGCTGGGACTTGATGCTCTAGTCTGAGCCATTGGTCCTCACACTAGGCAATGTATTCCCTGGAGTACACAAAGACTTTCCAAGGGCATTCAAGTAAAATATCAAAGCCATGTGTACTCTTTCCTAAAACTGAACTGAGAAAGAGACTGAAATTCATGATACTTTTCTTATTCTTCTCCCTTTATTCTAAAAGAAAGGCATCCACCTAGATCTTAATACAGTGCATTGCCGTAAGGAGTAAAACTTTCCCTGAATCAGACAAAGGTGACAGTTGATATAATTCTTTCGCTGTGAGAGAGTACCTCTAATACACTTTAACGAATGCTAGCAAATCATATGATTTCCACTTCTTCGCTTTCAAAAATATTAAAAGTTAACCTAATTGGGTTGTCACATGATAGGTCATTAAAAATTGTACTTGAGGGCACCTGGGTGGCTCAGATGGTTAAGCATCTGCCTTCAGCTCAGGTCGTGATCCCAAGGTCCTGGATTCGAGTTCCGCATTGGGCTCCTGGCTCAACAGGGAGTCTGCTTCTCCTCTCCCTCTCCCTTTCCCCCTGCTCATGCTCTTTGTCTCAAATGAATAAATAAAATCTTTAAAAATTAAAAAAATTATTAAAAAATAGTATTTGATGGTAGATGACCATATGACTTTTGGCATATAATTCTGGGACTCTATGCAGCCCCACATTGAAGGATATTGCTAAGAAAGAGAAAACAAAATATTTTTATATCCATCTACTAATATTTGAATAAATTTTCTCAGTTTTTCTGTATACAAAAAAGAAAATAAAAAGACCCTGTCTCTTAGTAATTAGTAATATTTACCTGTAACCATATGACATCATTGATAAAAGCTTTATCAAAACTTTATAGAGGCTGTTTTCACAAGCAGTTAAACAAAAATTCATTAGTAAAAAAAACTATGACTCATTAAAGGATTTTGTGATCATTAAGAGCGTCAAAATACTTCCCTTAAATAGGATGAGAGTCCAGTTGATTTGATTTTCTCTTTCTTTTCCCCTTTCCCTTCGTTGATTACATGCTATTCAAATTTCTGGGTCAATGTATATAGTTTTCCTTTCCTGAGCTTGTCGTAATATAATGTCTTCTTTTTCCCTTCAAGTTTCAGTGTGGAAAAGATTTCATCAAGTTATTGGTGTAGTAACCAGTATAGTAATTTGTGTCTATAATTTAATATCTACTGATTTACATTTAAATTATCTGATAAATTATTTGCTTTATAATATAGTGTCTATAAAACAGTACTCGATGGTGGCATAAAACCAGTAGCAAGGGGAAACCAGAATAGAACATATGAAGTATTACTAGTCTGCAACAGGTAATGAACACCTAGATTGCTAAAAATTCTAGACTTGCTAACAATTTGCATATATGACTAATTTAGGAAATATATAGTTGAAGCAATTGCCTACATTTCAAATATTCCTGTGAAAGTCAATAAAAAATTACTTATTGGGGTTTGTTCCACAATCCCTGCTTTTATTACTCTATGGTTTGTGAAGAGTTTTCCAAACAAGTTGTCAATCATGATATAAATTCAGCTCCATTTGAAAAAAGTTATCCTCAAATAATCATAAACTTGGAGAGACTACTTGAGTAAATCAGAAGTCTGTAGCTGAAATATGCATGACTGAGAATCTTACCATAAATTATATGTATTGACAGATATTACTATTTTTTTGGCATGGCAGAATTGTTAGACATTATTAATTCAAATAAAAAAGGGAAAGTAGATCCATACCAGAAAAACTTCACATATGAAGTGGCAACAACTGTCTGTAGAAGATGAACTCAGTACTGATTTTCTTCTGGGTACTGTGCTTGTAGGCCAGTAATCTCAAGTGCTCCATAAATCTTGGTTAACTTGAATTTTCAGTGAAGTTACAAACCACATGCAGTTGTCTGAGACACCCTCACTCTTTTGACTGATGCCACAGATGAATATCAGGACAATGTATTACACTAGTTGCGGTTTTTACAGTGAGTCCATAGAAATAGTCCCCCCTTAATTGAAATTAGCTAGAAGAATATCTAGCTTCAAATTCGTGTGCCCTAGGTCCTGACCAATAAACCAGATGAACCTCACTAAAGCATCTAATTCAATTAAATTATGAACAAATCTGCTATAAGAAAATAATTGCCGTGAGTATGCAAATAATACTCCCAACTTTAAGCACTTTCATATCTCTTCTTTCATATACTCAGAAGATTTTAGAACACAAAAAGACACTCTTGTCTAATCAAGCTTTCCTTATAAGCATCAATCCTACTCCCTTCATCCACTCACCTTCCGCTCTCCAATCAAATATGAATAAAATCAATTTATAGTCACTGAGGACACACTCTGTGCTTGATTAAGTACTAGGAATTCAGTGGCAAGTCATAGTTTCTACCATCTTGGCATTTACATCATAGCCCCCAAAATAGACAATAATTAAATAATTAGTTGCTATAATCGCAGTTGTTATTACTACTATAAAAGACTAATGTTGCCATGAGAGTGGATAAGGGGCACCTGGTCTCTTCAAGTAATCATGGCAGATGATGTTTGGGCATTCCTGGAACTTCTATTTTACTGGTGTTGATGTCTGATGGATGAGAAGTTGGCATGGTGGAGGGTGGGGATGGAAGAAGCTGTGCAGGGAACACTCCAAGCAGAGAATGAGACACCCTGTAAGAAATAGTCCCGCATTATCATTCCCAGCATCAAACAGCCATTTCAAAACCATGAGAACGTAAGAGATGTATAATTATATTTTAACCAACTTGAGATCTATCAAAGTTGGGCCTGAAGGAACTGGAATAAGTTAAAATTTTGTTTTACAATGAAACAATTGCTTCTCAAAAGTTCTTTCTCCTTGTCAGTAATGCTTATGCATTTGTGAATACAAATCTGTCTTTGTAAACTATATATAATTAAGCTTTGTACTCTGGCAGCTGTTATTCACATACAACTAGCACAAATTTCAACGAAGTCCTTTTTTTTTATAGCAATTTGCCATTGTTCACTTAATCTCTAATGAAAATGATGTATGCAGGAAGGTTTGGAATCAAGGTAGGAAGAATAAGGATAATCAGAAACCATTATTTTCATCTTTAAGGTTTGAAAAGAGAATTTCTAAAATGAATATAAGAATAACACCGTCATTACAATTGTGAAAATTTAATCCTCTTTGAGGTCTGTTTTATACCAATGGAAAGAAGACCTTTAGAGGGAATTTCTGAAACAAAAGATTATGAAAACAGAATAGGAAATGTTTTAAGTAAAAGAGATTTTAAATACAGGTAAATTGTCAGATTTAACAATGATTCTTTACAAAATGTTCTGAAATTCATTTGCATGATGTATCAATTTTATGAAAGCAAGATAAAATTGAAGTGAAGAAACACTAAAAACTAAATGTGTTTATAGTCTGTTGTCACCAGATAGCTATGTATCATGAAAATATGATTGAGAATATCATAAGTTTCAAAATATTTATTATAACTATTCTTTATACATATCTGTATGTATGCTTATTACACTCACATACAAAATTACTTTTAAAATAGCTATACAATGTTAAACTAAGTTTTTACAAAGTATGAGAGTCATTGAATTAAATATTTTATGCGACTCAAAAAGATTGGTTTGACTTATTTTTTTAATTGATATATGTCTTTATGAGTTTCATAACTTCACTGATTAACATGGGAAAAACAAAATCCCCTCACATCTTAATATGTATTATTTAGTGACTCTTGATAAGCATGTAGTGCTAAACTTGCAGGTGTGTGACAATCTTGCTCTCTAGATAATCCATATAATTCCATATAACCTAATGTTGGCACTAGTCTCAGGAGACACGAGATGCTGAGTATGGTGACCAGGCCTATCTCCTCAGATCTCAAGTTCACTCAAAAGTTCTGCTTAAATAGGTACACAAAGAAATACATAAAAAGAAAGTTATAAATAAATAGGGTGAATGTATGACCTGTTTTGGTCAGGATTTTCCTAGATTGTACCAGTTATCCCAAGAAAGATGATTAGTAGTCCACCTTTCACTTCCAAATTAGATAACTAGGTGACAAGACAACCACATCCAATCTAAAAGAAAGGAAAAAAGGAAGGAAGGAAGGAAGGAAGGAAGGAAGGAAGAGAGAGAGAGAGAGAGAGAAAGAAAGAAAGGAAGGAAGGAAGGAAGGAAGGAAGGAAGGAAGGAAGGAAGGAAGGAAGGAAGAAGCCCGAAGATCTAAGCTCCCAATATGGTATATCTCTTAATGAAATTGGTCATGCCTACAATCACAGTAAATTAAAATGATCTACACACTCCAATTAAAGACAGATTGTCATATTAAGCAAACAAAAAAACCAAGATGCACTTCCACTGCTTATAAGAAACTTAGTTTAAATATAACTATAAAAGGGATCTGGTGGCTCAGTCGGTTAAATGTCTGACTCTTGATTTCAGCTCAGGTCATGATCTCAGGACCGTGAGATTGACCCTGCACTTGGAGCCACACTGGGCGTGGAGACTGCTTAAGATTCTCTCTCTCCCTCTCCCTCTGCCCTTCCCCCACTCTAAATAAATAAATAAATAAATAAATATATATATATATACACACACACACACACACACACACATATATAATCATTAAAGAGGCAAAAAGTAAAAGGATGAAAAAAGACATTATGCTAACAATAGTTTTTATAATTTGAAGTGATTGTATTCATATTAGACAAATCTTATTTTATAACAAAAATATTAGTAAACTAATTTCATAACAACAGGCAAGTTATTATTCAAATGATAAAATCCTAAAAATTTATGCACTTAATAACTGAGCTTCAAAATATATGAAAGAAAAATAGGAAAAAAAAAAGAAAAATAGGATAGAACAAGGAAAAACAGACAAATCCACCAACAAGTGATATATTTCAATAACCTATCTCAATAATTGATAGCACAATCAAGTTCACCTAATTTGTTTCTAGAACATTCTACCCAGCACGGCATAATGCACATTCTTTGCAAGTGTACACAGAAACATATTCTGGTCCATACACAAGTCAGAAAAATCAAAAAGGATTCAAGTCATACAAGTATATTATCTGAACACAATGGAATTAAATTTGAATTCAGTAATAGAAATATATCAGGAAAATCCCCAAACATTTGGAAACCAAATAACACACTTCTAAATAACACATGGGTCAAAGAAGAAATCTAATGAGGAATGAAAGACTTTGATCTTAATGAAAATGAAAATGAAAACATAACACATCGATCTATAACATGAATACAATCACAATCAAAGCCTCAGTAGGGTTTGCTTGGTTTTTTATTTGCTTTTGTTTTTTGTTTAGAAATTGAGAAGCTGATTCTAAAATTAATATAGAAATGTAAAGGACTTGGAATACCCAAAACAACTTTGAAAAGGAACAAAATTGGAAGACTATATACTATGTGATTTCAAGACTTATAAAGCTACTGTAATCTATACTGTGATATTGATGTAGAGATAGACAAATAGATCAACAGAATAGAATAAATTTTAAGCATAGTCCCACACATATGTAGACAATTGATTTTTGTCAAATGTGCAAAAGCAATTCAGCGAAGAATGGATGGTTTTTCCAACAAATGGTGCAGGAACAATTGGTTACCCATGTAAAAAATATAGACTTCATGTTAAGTTCTTAACACATACACCCAGATACAAGTAGGGAAAGGGTAAGAACTTCGTGTTTAATTTTTTTCTTACTGGAAGAGAGATAAAGGCCTTATTAAAGGTTACTTTTATGAACTGTGGGGGGGAAATTACTATCTTTCATTAAGAAATTTGTACCGTCGGGGTCGAGTTACTCTGGGGTTAAGTTACTGTGATTCAGAGTCTAAAAGAAACAATCAAGGTGGGTCTCCAAGAGTCTCAATATCTCTTCAACCAGAAGGAAAAACTCTTTTTGTATATTTTACATATTAGCCATTTTTTAAAAATTCCCTTTAATGAAAAGTTTCTGCTACTAAAGACGTATTGGAAATCACTTCTTTATTTGATCATAACAATGCAAAATTTGCAAATGCAAATTTTTTCATCAATAAATTTGAAACCAAAATTTTTTTTGCTTGTTGTCTAGATTGCGTGAGTGTGTGTGTGCGCGTGCGCACACATGTGCACTCACGTGCGTATACACCTCTTCCTGTATTACTGATAAGCCAGAAAACCACTCATTTGTAGATAGGTACATCTATCTGGAAATGATGAAAATTATAGCTCCCCTTATTTTGCTGCTCTTCAAATTATTGTGACTATCGAATACTGTTTAGTTTAACAGGATATCTATATACAACTATAACATGGTGATTTTACAGAATACTAAATATACTTGTCATTTTTTGAAAAGCTTGAACAAAGGCAAATCTTCCTCAAGAGCTCATGCCCTCCTCCATGTTATTCTGTCTCTCCAGGGGTATAAAATCTCCAAAGTTTATGGATATAAGTTCTGCCTATTGTGTGGACTACGCTTTTGGAACTTGAACGGTCAAAACCATCCTTTGCAAGCTTCTTTCTCTCTTGTCATTTTGTGCTCACTTACTTGTTCTTTAAAGATTCTAAATACTATACAATATATTCTTTCTGGATTATAACAATAGATAGCATTTCTGTGAGGATTAGATAACAACACAGTGATTTGATAACCCTTGAAGTAATAAAAAGTTATTCCTACCTGTATTACCAAAGCTTCCTTCCAAAGTTCAAAATGGAACTTCTTCTATCATAAAATACTTTAGTTTCCTCTTTTATTGGACAAGCAACTTTCTGCGGTAAATGTAGATACTGCATAAAGGCACAATATTAAAACATGTGTTAAGAGGGGACGTACATTCACAAAATGTAGGTATCTTCCAAATTCCCAATTTTAATTAATCAATTAACTCCTAATAGCAACACAAGCCCTTCATTAGTTCAATCTGGCAGCATTGCAGTGTCAAAAATATCAAAATAATTTAAAGTATACAGGTAACTGCATAACATTTATGACTGTGAGCTACTTGAGGGAGGGCAGGGATATTAATTAAGCTTTTTCATATTCTTAACCCCAGCAATTGACATAATGTCAGGCACAAAGCATATATACACTGATAGTTCTGTGAGTTACATTCCTAAATAAGCTTCCAGTTTTTTATTTTGATTTGGCAAGCAACCATATGAATTCTCATAACAACACATGAACATAAAATTTTCTAAAACATTAATACTAAGATAAAAATGTGTTAAATAGTGAATCCTTGAATGAGATCATCTCATAACTTATCAGATATGAAGTTGTATATCTTCATAAGAAAAAGTAGTGTATCCACTAATATCGCAAGAATTACAAATGATAGAGGAAATTAATATTCACAACCACTCTCACATTATTACCACCCAAATTATGTTGAGTTTGAACTGCATTGGCACCCTTGCAGTTTATCATTATTTATAAATCTAGTAACCTCTGGACTTTTAAATACATAAATTTTTTTTTTTTTCTTTTTAAGGCTAGAGCATTTCATTCAAATAAGCTGCAAAATGAAACAGGTCATTTAGTTAAAGCATGTGTTATATTCCTGAGGTAAAACAAATTGGGCTTTTAATACAGACATGGTGAGATAACTAATAACCTTAACATGCAACAGAAATAATTGAAGGGTATGGAGTGGAATGAAACAAAATGTTTCATTCACACAATATTACATAATGCATTGCTGAGGTAACCTTTGGCTTGTAGATTTGTTTTCTGGACTACAGAACAAAGTGCATTAGTGCCATCTCCTGGCAAGTAAAATGATCCTGAAGAGGAGGTTTAACTTTCAAGAAAGTCCCTTACTTAATAAGCAGTCCATATTTACTAAAACTTTAAGTGGAGAGGTGAGGAGAGGCCCATACATTTCTCCTCCAGTTGTAATAATTACTATTTTTTAAATACAGTAAATATTAAAATTATTTCAATAATAAAAATTTTATTTATTAAATTTAATTAAAAATTTATGTAATAAATTTTAAAAGATTAAAATTTTCACCTATGAAAAGCTGGGTCTTTTTTTTAACCCTTTTAGTACCTTACCTCAACTTACATCATGAATCGCTGTAGCTTTAATATTAAAAATATATACTAAACTTACAGGGACATGTGTGAGTTATCTCATTATGATACTAACTTCCAGACCTAAACCGGTACAATTCCTGCCTCATGAAAGCCAATGTAATTTCTTAACCAGTGTAATTTGTAAAAATATCCAAAATTGGAAGGATAAGTGTTAGAATCTTGTACTGAGGGTCTCATGCTCCCATATGTAAGTTTTCTGTACTTATTTTTTTCAAGTGTTTTCCAATGAAAAAAGCTTGAATAGCTTCTTCAGAAAATTATTTTTTTGTGTCTAATTTCTATTAGAAAGTTCATTGTTTTGAGTTCTGCCACTCCTCATGCTCAAACTTAGCCCATTTCTTCATATTTTTAATTCAACGGAAATATTATAGAGAAATGCATTTTATTGGCTTGCCTGAATGGCTCAGTCGGTTAAGTGTCTGACTCTTGGTTTCTGTTCAGGTTGTGATTCCAGGGTTGTGGGATCAAGCCTCACATCAGGCTCAATGCTCAGTAGGGAGTCTGCTGAAGATTCTCCCTCCCTCTCTCTCTTTCTCTGCCCCTCCCCCTGTTTGTGCACACACTCTCTCTCCCCAAATAAATAAATAAATCTTTAAAAAAATTTTAGGAAGAAACGTATTTTATCTTTTTATCCATTTTAAGTTATGGGTGGTTTTTTCTGCTCTGCCATGAAATTACTAATATTTTATATCCTTTTTCAATTATATCAAACTGTATACACAATACAATATTGTTGCCTAAATAATTAATTAGAGATTGCTGAAATTTAGTAAGCCAAAGACTAAAAATCTTTAGCAAATGTAAGTTCCGTGAAGGTAAAAACCTTTTCTATTTGGTTCGAGGATGTATCCTCACCATCTAAGATAATATATAGTAGATGTTCAGTGTATATTTATTGATTTTTTAATTAAAGTTAATTGGGCATAGGAATTTATTAATGTAAAATTAAAATTAATATAAAATTAAATCTTGAGGTTTTATTTGAACCACTAGTTATTCCTTTCATCTTGGAGTATTTCAAATGGACTGTACACACACAAATACATACTTACACACAACATATAAACTGCATTAATTTACATATAAACTCTTAATATAAGGTTCTGTATTTGGTCCTCTTCTTTTCTCTGTCTACCCATGTCTGCTTAGCAATTTTATTTATCCTCAAGGTTTCAATTAGCTCCTCTATATGGATGACTCCAAAATCTTACCTATTGCCATACCCTTTCTTCTATGCTCTAGAATCAACCCACATTTCAAACTTTCTGCTAAGTATATCTGTATACATACCTGGTATATCTGCTACATAAACTTGTTCTATAAACACCTCAGTCTAGCAATATACAAACCTAAACATATGTCCCATAAATGAATTTTTTCTTATTCCATATTTCTGTTCACAGCAGACCATTCTCCCAGCGGAATTGACTTGAAATCCTAGTCAACCTCATATGTGTCTCCCACACCAGATATGCACACACACTTGTGCACACACACGCTCACACACCCCTTTCCACTTTCGCTGTCATGTGCCCAATTGAAACCCTGATTAATTCCTGCCTCGCCACTGTCAGTAATCAGCCTCCTGGTTTAGAAGCCTCTAGTCTCCCCTCGCTGCATAGCCTCCTAATTCTTGCTGTCATTTCAATCATCCTAAAGCAGTGTTACTTCGAAGCATCTGAAGCAAAACACTGACTCAGTATGTTAAGAGAATAAAAGTCTCTGGCCAAATAAATTGGGGGAAAACTAGATTTTTTTAAGAAACAAAACTGAGGGGCCCCTGGGTAGCTCAGTGGGTTAAAGCCTCTGCCTTCGGCTCAGGTCATGATCTCAGAGTCCTGGGATCGAGCCCCGCATCGGGGTCTCTGCTCGGCAGGGAGCCTGCTTCCCCCTTTCTCTGCCTGCCTCTGCCTACTTGTGATCTCTCTCTCCCTCTCTCTGTCAAATAAATAAATAAAATCTTAAAAAAAAAAAAAGAAACAAAACTGATACATTTACTTTACAGCCTGAAATATACTAATGTGAATGTGAGTTTCCAACAGGGGAAAATACTGTGTGGTTTTTTCCTCTCTTACTTGCACTCTGAACTTGTTTATGTGAGACCATCTTTTCAGCTATTATTCCATAGAATATGCTTTGGAAAGTACTGCTGTAGAGCATTGTCATAACTTCTCTCTTGTGCTGAAAAATGGAATGATACAGAGAGCACACTCCCGAGCTGGGCTGTCCAGTCAGTAGACTATTTAAATTTAAATTAATCAACATTAAATAAAATTTAAAATTCTGGTCACACTAATCGCATTCCAAGTGCTCAACAGCTTCATAGGGCTAGTGGCTACCATATTGGATAGCATTGCTCCAGAATAAAACTGGGTTCAGTCATTGGTAGTTTAACCAGGGACAAATTCCTAAACAAGTCAGGATTTCAATTTTCTCTTTTACAAATTGAGGAAAATGATAGGAATCAGCTCAGAGAGTTGTGGTGAGAATTAAATGAGTAAATCCATGGCAAGTGCTCAGAATAGGAACTGGCACATAGTAATAACTCACTAAATGTTAAATAATATCCATTAGCATTATTAAAAACCGAGCTTTGTAATATGCTTTTTGGTCTGTCCCCACTTGTCTTTTTTTTTTTTAAGATTTTTTTTTTCAAGATTTTATTTATTTATTTGTCAGAGAGAGCACAAGCAGGCAGAGTGTCAGGCAGAGGCAGAGGAAGAAGCCTGATGCGGGACTCGATCCCAGGACGCTGGGATCGTGACCTGAGCCAAAGGCAGCCGCTTAACCAACTGAGCCACCCAGACGTCCCCCCACTTGTCTTTTAGCCTTTCCTTCTGCTATTTCCTTGTATGCAGATAGGTTTCTAATCCACCTCACAGATCCGCATAAATATCCCATTGTTTGCGGGCTCTATACCTTTGCTACACTCTCTCCTTTCCTGGAAATGCCCTCTCCACTTCCTGCCATCACTACATCTAAATGTTGTTTATTCTTTTTTTTTTTGTTTTT
This sequence comes from Potos flavus, assembly GCA_028534135.1. Classification (NCBI taxonomy): domain Eukaryota; kingdom Metazoa; phylum Chordata; class Mammalia; order Carnivora; family Procyonidae; genus Potos; species Potos flavus. Next base: position 66,009,972 of record CM052887.1, on the reverse strand, counting down.
TGTTTTTGTTTTTTTTGTTTGTTTGTTTTTGTTTTTAAAGATTTTATTTGTCACAGAGAGAGAGATCACAAGTAGGCAGAGAGGCAGGCAGAGGGAGAGGGGGAAGCAGGCTTCCTGCTGAGCAGAGAGCCTGATGTGGGACTCGATCCCAGGACCCTGAGATCATGACCTGAGCCGAAGGCAGAAGCTTTACCCACTGAGCCACCCAGGCGCCCCAATGTTGTTTATTCTTTAAAATCAGGATCAAATTACACCTTCACCACAAAGCAAGAAATAAACTCTCATGGCTCTGATTCCCGTGGTTTGCTCTCAGAATCTATTTTTGGAAAGTCCAATATTGCTTAATAATTATGTGTATATATGCTTTATTTCTTCTGCCCAAATCCTATAAATCACAGTACATATTATGCTCTGTGAAGGTGATTCATAAATACATTCTAAATAAGTAAGTCATATTTTAATATAAAGACCTTAATTTTGTACAGGTTAGCCCCATCCCTACTAAATGATGTACATAGACTGCTTACAACTATACTTTTTATCTTATTCCCTTTTATCTATTCCCTTTCTGTGGTCTAAAATTCAGTTTCCGTAGACGTGTAAATACTGAGAAATTTTTTCTTCCAATGAGAAAAAAATGAGATCATAATACGTTATTGGATCAACTGAGTATTAAAATCCAAAAAAACTGTAGGTACTCATACAAATACATATTTTACTTAGAGAAATGTTAAACCTCTGCAAATAATTGGTTTCTAGCTATTTTTGTTCTGAAATAAAAATGAAATTAAAAGTGATATTCTTGCTTGAAAGAAATTATCAATGATACTTTATCATTGCATGTCCTTTCTGCCTGCTTTGAATGCTGATGATCAAGTGACATAGGAAAAAGAACAAGAACATATCCATCCTGAATGAGCAGGGAATGTGATTTCATGAATATAAAACACTTTTTAAAAAGTGAATGCAATAATTAAAAGTGCCTCTGGACATGAGTAAGTTAGGTAGCCTAGTAATATTTATAGACACAATCTTTACATTAGAAAAGTCAAATGATACCTCCAATGTACTGGTAAATTTTTTTTTTTTCATTGTTAGGCATAATGAATAGGAATTTTCAACCCCTTTGAGAATATTCAACATTTGTAGATAGAAAGAAATTCTCCATTTTCAAGAGCATTTCAAAGCTCTCTTGAGGCCAAAGACCCAACCAGCTTCACTATGAGTGACACATAGTAGCAACTCAATCCCTGATTACAAAGATGTTAACAACGATAATTCCTACTGTGGATACATTTCCGCTGTTTACAGCAGCTTCTATATTTTAAGTTTCTATTACTGGAAAGTTGAACAGTTTAAAACCACTTAGAGTTTTCATCAATACGTTTATCAAATTCAGAAGGGAAGTGGTAAATAAAATTGATTAAAGATGTACTCTTGACATGGTATTACAAAAAAGAGACAGAAAAAGGATACATTTATTTGGATTATTAAGGTGAGGAGCACCTGGGTGGCTCAGATGGTTAAGCATCTGCCTTCGGCTCAGGTTATGATCTCTGGGTCCTGAGACTGAGTCCCACATCAAGCTCCCTGCTTCTCCCTCTGCCTCTCCTCCTGCTCGCTCTCTCTCTCTCTCAAATGAATAGATTAATAAAAATGAATTATTAAGCAGTGAATAATTTCAAAAACAAATTTATATGGCAGTACCTCAAACTATTAATCATTTATTTCTTAATGCCAAATAATTTAACCAAAAACCGTCCTTCGTGTTTTCTCCTGTTCCATCAAAACTTACTCTTCCAGAGCAAACTTCAGCTAGTTGTTAGAAGCAACACAACTGATGTTTCCATGTACAGAGTTAAAATGTTTACCAAGTCTTGTCCTAATAAAATTGTAAAGTTAAACTGGCACCCTTCAAATTTCCTAATTCTAGTGGTCCTTCCCCATCAGAAACATCGTAGTGAACACAATCAAAATCTGTGTTCAAATTAAAAATAAAAAGCGTCTCATCTTTCACTGATGACCTCATATGGGAGTGAGTTAAATTCAAAAGCTTTAGACAAAATACATCTTTTTACATCTAATACACCTAATCTTAATGAGAGAAATAAAAGAAGAAAGAGATGTAAATAGTATACATATAACAAATATTAATTCATGGTCATTTTAATATAAAAACATTTGTTCAAATATTTGTGGTATATTTTAAGCATATAGAAAAGTAGAATAATATAAAGCATTTACTGATATATCTCACTTCCTTGTCATATCTTAATATTTTCCCATATTTGCTTTAAGTCATTCTCGTATTTGCTTCGAGTCATTGTTATCCTTGGATAACACTCTATAATCCTATTCTAATCATTCCTCCTCCCACATAAAAAATAGTATAAATTTTTTTATTCCAATACATGCTTCCATACTTGACCAATTATCTATATGTACATGAAAATATATGTTTTATTTGTTTTTAAACTTTCTATCAATGTCAATTTTATAATTGATTTTTTGTTCACTGAAACTATAATAATTGTGGATAAATATATTATGTATTGCTTGGGCATACCTTTATTTATATTAATTGTTCTCTATTCCATGGACATTGAGGTGCTTTTCAGTTTTCAACTACTACAAAATGCTGCACTGATCAATTTTGAACATAAAGCCTTATTTATAATGGCAACATTCCTTCTATGGAAATGGAATTCCTGGTCAATGAATATGCATGTCTTTAACTTTACCAGTATTTATGAATTGCTCTTCTAAATGTTTGCACTAATATGGAGTTCCACAAGTAGTTTATAAAACTTCTGGTTGCTTCATGTTCTCACTAATAATTGGTATTGTCATACTTCTTAATTTATGACAAATGTATAGTCATAAATTATAATTTTAATTTTTAATTTGCATTTTCCAGATTGGTAATGAGGTTAAGTATCATTTCATATTTGTGGGTGGGACATTTGGTTGTCTTCTGTTATAAATCAACTCAGTATTTGGTGATTGGGTTATTGATTTCTAAGATTTAATATGTTCTGCGTACTAATCCTAATTAGTTATATTATTTTCAAAAAAGCACATTCAATCTTCCCTTTGTCTTTTCACTTTTTAATAGATTTTTTTAAAGTACAGTTTTTAAGGGCGTCCGGGTGGCTCAATCGTTAAGCCTCTGCCTTCAGCTCAGGTCATGATCCCAGGGTCCTGGGATTGAGCCCCACATCAGGCTCCTTACTCAGAGGGGAGACCGCTTCTCCCACTCCCTCTGCCTGCTGCTCCCACTGCTTGTGCGCTCCCTCTCTGTCAAATAAATAAATAAAATCTTAAAAAAAAAAAGAAATCTTGATTTTCTACATTAGGTTCTTCTGAGATTTAATATGTCAGCTTCCTTAAATGCAGTTGGTTCTCAGAACACGAGATGGAATTCCTGCCCCCTCAGTATGTGAGAGTTTGTATCTAGACAGTGAAGACATCACAGGGTGAACAGAACTACATGGACTGGAGGGATGAAGAGTCAGGTTTCTCAGGCAACACATGCCTTGGCCTCTATGCACGTGTTCTTCCTATGGTCTTCCCATGTGTTCTCTTCCTCATCAAATGGCCTTTGTTCAACTAGTTGCAAACCAAGCCTGCCCTTCAAGACACATTTTAAAGATACAGCTATTAAAAAACTGTTCCTCATTCTCAAATTTAGAATTAAACACCGTGACTCAGTATAGCCTTAGCAGTTTATGTACACATTAATCTCTCCACTTTACTTGTAACTGGCTCAAGTGAAGAACTATACCATATTCCATGTTTTTGGTCCTAACAGAATTTTGAAGCATAACTTATATAACAGTAATTTCATAAATACATTGAATCAATTAGAAAAACTCAAGGTTCTCTATTGCACCTTGATTCATACAGCATGTAGAGAAACTTGACATCAAGTATATTCTCTTCTTTTTTTTAAAGATTTTGTGTATTTATTTGAGAAAGAGAGCAAGCTAATGGGTGGGAAGGGCAGAAGGAGAGGGAGAAGCAGGCTCCCCGCTGACAGGGAGCCCAAAGCAGGGCTGGATCACAGGACCCTGAGATCATGACATGAGCTGAAGGCAGATGCCTAACTGACTGAGCCACCCAGGCACCTCAGGTATTTTCTGTTCTAACTATGAAGCATTCTTGGCAATCAAAAAGGAAGAAATGGGCGCCTGGGTGGCTCAGTCATTAAGCGGCTGACTTTGGCTCAGGTCATGATCCCAGAGTCCTTGCTTTGGGCTCCCTGCTCAGCGGGAAGCCTGCCTCTCCCTCTCCCACTCCCACTGCTTGTGTTCCCTCTCTCACTGTGTCTCTCTCTGTCAAATAAATAAATAAATAAAATCTTAAAAAAAAAAAAGGAAGAAACAACACTATAAATAGTAAAAAATAGTAATTAATAAAATAACCACAGATGTGTAAAAAAGTGTATTTCATGGACGTTCAGAAGAACATTCAGTGTTTTCTTTTTTTTTCTCTTAACACTGCAGCATGAACATTTTCTATTCCTATAAAAAGCCTTTATAAATATATTTTAATATTTATTTTATCATGTATGTATAATGTCCCATTATACTGGCATACTATGATTTACTTATTATCACTCTAATATTGAACATTTAAGCTATTTCTACATTTTCATCATTATAAATAATGCTGCAGTGAATATCTTTTTCTGCATATTTCTTTACGATAAGGTCCCTTAGGATAAAGGGTAAGAATATTTAAGCCACTTATACACACTTTCAAATTGTTTTCGAAGTACCTTTGAGTGTTCCAATTTAAAACTGTAGCCAGCAATACATACGAATCCATCTCTCCATGATCTTCTCAGTAGTGAGTAGGGAAGTTTTTAAGCCTTCTTTTTACTTAGATGAAAAAAATGGCTTACTATTATGGCTATGTTTTTTTCTTCTTTGATTACCTTTAAGGTTAAACCTTTTATATATTTATTGGTAATATTTATTTCAAATTTTATAATTTGTATTTTCTTTGTCTTCACTCATCTTTCTGTGGTCCTTAGAGGTGCCTCTCATTGATTTGTATGAACTTTGTTATATATCAAGAATATTACCTTTTCGACACATGCAAGTTTTATAATTTTACGTGTTCAGATCTATACTTTTCTCTTCAAGATGTATATTAAAGATTATATGTTTAGAAAATACTTATCTGGAGACTAAATGAATATTCATCTACATAGATTTTTAAATTGTTTACATTTATGCTTTAGCTTACCTGTTCTTTCCTTGGAGTATACTCTCAAGTGGAAGTAGTGTTCCAAACAATTTGCTAATTTTTCCAATGTCATTTGGTTAGCAATTAAAAAAAATCTTCTTTCTTATTTATTATATGAGGCCTCCTCTATTCAATATTAATTTCTTATACAAATCAGAGTCAGTTGCAGGATTACCTGTTTTGTTCTATTGTTTTGACTATCCTCTTACCAATTTGACAGTTTTCATAGTTTGGTCTTTGTAATCTATGTTTTAATATCTATTAAAGCAAATTCCCTGTCATTACATTTTAAAGATTGAGTATACAGATGGACAAAGGTTAGACCGTCTATGACGAGAAAACGTTAATGGACAACCACTGTGGCAACCAGCCTGGGAAGCCCACTCCCAACCCCTGCAGCCATTGAGAGTGAGGACTTGATCAAGGACTGTGCGTTCTCTATTCTGCCCCCACTTCCAACTCAGAACCAACCAAAGAAAGTCAAGTGAATGTGCTTCCTAAACAAGTCACTTAAGCTGTCCTCTTCTAGGTAGCCCATCCCCACATTTCCAGGCCAACACCTCCACTCAGAGCTTCCCTTTCTTTCACTCTACAGTCTTCCCACTTCCTGCTTGCCTTTGAATCTCTGCAACACAGACACCAACACCAGTGAGGGTGGCTGCTTCCCTTTCTGCAGCAAGCTCTGAAAAAACAGCCTTTTTTCTCATCTGGGTTTTCTTCATTTATTTCTACAGAGCTCTTTTTCAAAATTTTCATACCATTAATAGCTCTTAAAGCCAGTTTTGAGGCTACCTTTCTGGAAATAATATTAACCTTAAACACCAAAGAATTCCCAGGGGCTGTGTTTTTATGTATGAAACTAAAACATTTCCCCAAGGATCAATCCTTAAGTCAGGTACCCAGCCACCCAGGCTGGAGGGACCTTTCCGGAGATGTTGTAACGAATGGTGTCAGAAGCTCTACCAGGGCCTGTTGCTTTTGTGTGGGTACAGGTTATTGGACACAGAAGCAGTTTCTATTATTATAATGCTGTGTTTGCCATTTGAAATATATGGAATTATAAGATTAAAGATAAATTTTCTAGTACATACATTGGGCCTTTCTGGCAGCCAAGAAAGGCCCAATATATACAGTATATTATATTACTAACTATAACCTTCAGTAGTCTTCAGTCAAGCCCCTGAAAAGTTGACCTTGCTGGAGGTCTGGGAAGACTTAGAATCCTTACAAACTGAGATATGGCAAAGGCTTGGGTTCAGACTAGATCCTGCTTCCTGGGATAGAGATGACCTGTCTTGGTGGCAGGGGTGGGGAGGGAGTGACATGTGGAGGTATAGAGTTGGGGGAATGAGGGAATTACTGCCCTCACATAAACACAAAAAATAGGAAGGACTCAGGTACCAAGGGTAAAATCTTTCTAATCTAAAGCCCAGGAGATGAAGAATCAAATTGAACATTAATCAGGTTTTGTTTTGTAGTTTTTTAAAAAATTCAGCTGAACTTAACTATAAAAATAAACACAAATAATCTATCCGATAGGTTTTAGAAAGTGCCTTGAGCTAACTTCCAGAGTCTATTTTTTTTTTTCCTGACTTTAATGCTTAGAATGACTCCTATATATTACCTGGAGTAAAAAGTATATGTAATGTGGTTCTGTTGGAACATACAATAAGTCAACTCTTTTTTATTATTATTTATCAAAACAAACTATTATTTGAATCAAATAAAAGTTATTGATTTCCTCTTTGACTAAGATGTTATAAATCCTGAGATTGCACTAAATTATATAGGTTACAAAGTACTTCTTTGAGGAAAACAACTGCATTTTTATGTTTCTTGCAGAGTCTAATTTTTAGGAAAAAATCACTTAGGCAGCAGGAAGCAATGCTAGAAACTATACAACCCAGCAAAATGATAATAAATGTCAGATCCCATAGGGTTTAGTGAGGCCACGGTGGCTAGAAGATACAGGGCAGAATTCCAGAGAGAGAGGAGAGACAGAGTCCCACTCATCACATAGGGGTGCCCCCGAGTGTTAGGACAGCACATGCATGCAGTGAAACACCAAGAGCTGGGCAAAAAACGTCAGGGGGGTTGTAAACTAAACAATTCCCAGACATTCCATCTCTGCAGCCCAGAATGGAGAGTCCTCAATTATTCTCCAGGACATTCAGTCATCAGAATCCCCAGAAGGACCAAGGACAGATACACTATTTATATAACATATATATGTACATATGGATGTATCTATATGCATATATAGGGAGATATATATTATATTACATACTATATAAATTATATGTTCTGTATATATGTAGGCATAAATATGCAGACATCTGTGTGTATATATATATATTGCATATGTGTGTGTCTATACATAGACATATATCTATTGAAAGAGAGAGAGAAAGAGGAGAGAAAGCAGTTACCTACTTGATAATACAACCGCCAAAAAATATTCTTCTGTCGATTGGTTGAAATTCTCTGTGAATTTGATGAATTCACAGAGATGACTGAATTCCTATTCATGCCACTGTTATGTTTATAGGTTTCTTATTTCAAACAAAAACACTTCTGGGAAGTACTGTTAAACCATTAACACCTTGGCCTTGATGAGATTCTGAGATCAGTGAAGAAGGACCTTCCAAAAATCTGGGTAGAGCTCAGTATTTAACCCTGACATTCAGGAAGGACCAATTCAGGCTCTAGACTATCCTACTATCCAAAGGCATAGTTTAAGCTCTACAAATGTGATTAGATTACACTCCATACTAATGAAGAGACTTTAAGAATTGCAAAGTGCCACATCATCAAGTGCTAATTTCTAAATGGAGTTTTAACAGCATGTGGTCATTAAGTTTTTGTAATTCTTAAATCAGTTGAAAAGTGAACAAGTCATGTCTGATCATTTTTTGTGTCTGCATGTCAATCAGCCAGACTGATGGATTCTGAAACAGAATTAACCATTTTCATGATTTTCTCCTAATCAAGATATTTACTTTCGCATCTCATCTCACCCCACTTAGTCTAATCAACCTGCCTTGCTCTGTGTCTGAGCCTCTTACCATTGTCTGTGAATCAACGTTTATAACAAAATATGCATGTTACAAGTGCCCCTTCCAACATATCTCTGAAATTGTAAAGGACATTATGCAAAGAAACAAAGAAAGCAACACGCATGGTGTTGTTTAGAAAGTACAGAATTATTTCAAATTAAATAATTTATTAATAACAATATTACTTACTGAGGTTGTGGTAGGTGTCTGGCACGCTTCTCACGTGTTGGATTTTCATGCCAACCTGGAGAGAAGGCACTGTTATTCTAACACACGCTTTGCAGATGAGGAATGTGAGAGGAGGAGATTCTAAATAATATGGACTAAGGTCGCTTTTGTAAGGTCATTTTAAAAGCCAAATAGATCTATTCATTGCATTTTGATTTTTAAGTATTTGAAGTATTTATTTTGACAAAAAAAATCTTCTCAGACTAGAAAATGATAACTGTTAATACTGTAAGAAGATAAGGTAGTAGTTATCCTGCAGCTAATCAAATTTAAAAGTGGAGGCCCCAGCATGGTATGTTTTTATCTGCTTTCTGAAAATAAACCCCAGGATGTTTTTACCCTTAGGAAGCCGGCAGTCCCTGTGGCCTGCCATCCCTCTCCCAGGAGACTTTTCCAGCAGAGTAGAGCAGCTCTGGCTCATATACTCATATACTCAGAAAGGACTGTTTTTTCACAGGTTTCATGTGACCTCTGCCCCAACAGTAAGAAAATCAGACTAAATTTATGCTGAACAAATTTTCAATAACTTTGATGAGAAATATTTTTACCAACAGCAGCCTGGACTCTATCTAACCTTTGGCACCTTTCCACATTGATAAATATCAGCATACAACCAAGAAAACTAATTTTGTAAATAATTTAATAATTTTTCCTTGTTGAAAATTATGATCTATTTGGAAAATGATCCCATGGTTATAATTTTAAAACAGCTAAGAATGCTGCATTTGTGGATGTTAATAGATATTTACTTGTTTTTGTTTTATGTTTATGGTCCTTGAGCATCATCTGTTTGCCTCAATATTGCAAAACAATGAACTAATTCAACACTGGTCCAATTAGAAGTGTTACTATACAAAAACTGCTGATTCGGATGTGGACTAGCTTAAAAGATATAGTGCAACCACCAAGGGGCAAGCTCAGTTCTATGTGCTTATCTATACTTTATGTAGGCCTTTGTTTTTGTTTTCTAACTACTCAAAGCCCCAGGTGGCGGGCCATTACTGTAGAGCAACACTTAGTGCAATCTAAAGTTATAATAAAACTTACATATAAATAGCTTTTTAGAATTTTTCATAATGGGATTTTAGCTATTTAAAATATTTAGCATGAAGTATTCTTATATCAGCATGAACATTGGACAATGATTATCTATAATTCTTAGTTACTCAGGCTCCAGGATTCAGGCTGGTTTAGAGAAACCAATAATTCTGATATGGTGTGAGAAACTTTGTTCAAATCCCAGGAAAATTCCCTGTGTCACTTGACCTGTGTCTTCAAAACACAGGCAACTGAGTCCAAGCGCCATAATGATTTAAGGATTGTACTATGGCGGATATAAGCATCTGAAACAAATTGGAATATTGAGGAGGATTTGAGTGGTAGAAACATTTAGGGAAGAGGAGAGACAAACCAGTTAACTTGCCAACTCTTTCCTCACAGGAAGCATGAAAGAAATGGATTCTTCCATGAGTAACTAATATTTCCAAGTAGAGCCAATTGCCCATTTCTTTCGCTTCTCATTTTGTTCCAAATGGAGTTTGCAGAGATATTAAAAAAATTAGGGTAGTATATGAAACACTTGCATATCACAGTTAGAGAATTTTTGCAATATTAAACAATTCATAATACTATTTAAGTCATATAAATGTTAGTCTAGAGGAACATGCATGAATGTAATACTGACTCTTTATTTTTCAGACTAGATACTGAATGCCTCCCAATGATGAGCCTTCCCATTGCTCCACATCCTTGTCAACAATTATTATCGTGAGTCTTTTTAATTTTAGCCATTTTGGTAATGCCGTAGTTTCACTGGTAAAGGGAAAGTTATGAAAGCAATAATTTTCCCTTAAATCCAGATGCATTCTTTGTGCTGTACGCGGCAGCTGATAGTTTGAATTTGTCAGTAGGTAAAATCGTCATGATGGTAGCTACAGCTCTGACATTCATCAGAGCAGTTCAGAGATAACACATAATATTTTATGAATCTGCTCAAAGATGAAAAATCTTCAGTAAACATAAATCAAATTTGACGTTACAATTATTGGGCATATGATAGAAATGTCAACTAAATCCTGGTAAAGGAATTAGAGTTAATTTTTTTTATTATGTTGTTAGTCACCATACAGTACATCATTAGTTTTTGATGGAGTGTTCCATGATTCCTTGTTTGTATATAATACCCAGTGCTCCATGCAATCCATGTCCTCTTTAAACCCGTCACCAGGCTCACCCATCCCCCCATCCCTCCCTTCTAAAACCCTCAGTTTGTTTCCCCGAGTCCACAGTCTCTCATGGTTCATCTCCCACTCCGATTCCCCCCCTTCATTTTTCCCTTCCTTCTCCTAATGTGCTCCATGCTATTCCTTATGTTGCACAAATATGTGAAACCATATGATAATTGACTTTCTCTGCTTGACTTATTTCACTCAGCATAATCTCCTCCAGTCCCATCCATGTTAATGCAAAAGTTGGGTGTTTAGCCTTTCTGATGGCTGAGTAATATTCCATTGTGTATATGGACCACACCACAGTTTGGCTATTGACACAGAACAAGATGACCTAATAAGAATTAAGTGAAACAACAGATCTTCAAGGAACAAATTGTGGTCTTTCACATAAAACAAAATTAATTTTGAATTTGCAATATCCAGAGCTATTTGATATGAACTGTACACTATTGATAGTGTAAGCAAAATATATAAAAACAAATCCAAACAGATCTAAATTTGTCAATTTCTCTTTCTAAAAAACATATATTTTTTTCATTTAGAGAAAGGTTTTTTTTAAATCAAAAGAAATTTCATGTGAAATATGTAAAAGTCAAAGCTAGTTAACTATAAGAATAATATTATGAGAATATATTAGAACAATAAAGCAAAAATAGTTTGCATGACCATGAAAGGCAATATTTACAAATTATCCTGAAACTAATTTTTATGAAGAATTTATTTCTGGTATTATGGATCGAAGTATACACTTTAATTGAATAGAGTTTTAAACAATTTGAGCAACACAGAATAAGTTGTTTGTCAAACCTAACTCCCCATTCACATTAAAAGCCATGGTTCAAGTGGAAACAAACCATAGGTTATTGAGGGTTATTTCTCAAAAAGAAAAAACTGGAGTGGATCAAAGCCATTCTCTCTCTCTCTCTCTCTCTGTTCATCAAAAATGTCAGTTGAAGATCATAAAGAGATACTTAGACCCTGAGAAGTGATAAGGAAGGATCTTGAGTGAGAGAAGGAATCAGAATAAGGCAGTGAGAGAAGAGGAGGGAACAGACTCACAGAGAGAAACAGAGATGAGAGACCAGGCAATCTCATAGTAGAAGGTGGATAGGGAGCCTAGGGGGTCTGAAGACTCTCCAGAAATCTGTTCCAAGTGAACTTCTTCCATGAGAATTCTATGAGATTTTCCTATAAAGAAACCTTGGTCCTATAAGACCCAGTACCATAATACTTACCTCCTTGTGATTGTTAGTTTCCATTTCTGTCTCTCCAGCAGACAGCTCACAGCTCTAGGGGAGTAGAATCTGAATCTGATTTCCATTTCCATCCTCAATGCCTAACACATACTGAATGCTCTAAAACTGTAAAAAATTAATAAAAACTGATCTCATTGAAAAATCAAACCCCAAGTCCTCCCACCCTTTCAACTTTGCCAATCAGAGCAGAAGAACAGAACAAATAACATCACAAGTTGAGACGTGCAGAGGGGAAATAGAGAGGAAATTGGGAGTTGGGGAGGGGGAGGAACTGAACAGAAGGAAAAGAATTTTAACAGTCCTAGCTGAAGGCAGTGCTTCTCAGACTTTATATGTATCAGAATCACTTGGAGGGCTTGTGAAAATTCTGATTACTGGGCCACATTCCAAGTTTCTGAATCAGTAGATCAGAAATAGGGCCAAGAATGTTCATTTCCAATGAGTTCCCAGATACTGTTCATGCTTCTGACCAAGGACCTTATGTAGAAAACTACAGGCTTAATTAAGGGAATGGGAGGTAGGGGAAAGATTGAGGAAGAAATAGAGGACAGTAGGAGAATTATAATTGGCTTCATAGATTAAGAGGCATTAAGGTATAATTCTCTGTCAGAAAAACTGATTACGAGGCTATAATTGGTATCTTGGAATTGATTGGTAAAGTTTAATTGGTATTACTGTTTTAAGCAAGTAGACTTAAGATGACCATATGTCTAGGTTTGTCTGGGAGAGTCTTGATTTTCTCCTATAGCCCAGGATAATAATTAATAGCACTCCCTTTCTCTCTCAGGAGTGCCCCAATGGGGGCAATAAATTATATGGTCACCTTGCTTACTTATAAGAAAGAAATACAAAATGTGTGCAAGCTCTGAGGGGTGCTGCTTCTTAGTCTATCTGGGCAAGAGAATGAATGAGCCAGCGAAAAGGAGAAACAAAGATCATTATCTGTTCAATGCCCTTTCTAAAGGATCTTCGAAAAATACTGAGTAGCAGACACTGTCCAAGACAAAGAGACAGCACTCTGGAAACCAGGCATAGAAATAAATAAGTGCCAGACCTGGAATCAAGATGATTAATGGCTAGGTTTTTCTTAGCCCAGAAGAAAGGTATGCCTTTTGATGGCTAGGCCTTTTCAGGACACACTTAAAGGGAGGAGAAAATTATTAATCCCCAGGTATCCTGACTCAGGATAGCTGAGACAGATTCCAGGAAGGAATTTGTCCTTTCCACAGACATCTCAGAAAATTCCGATGCATGCCATCCATTGAATATACTTTAAAAAACATTTTAATAACATGGGCTAGGTCTAATGTGTTATTCTTTCTAATAGCAATGACATTTTTAAAAATCTTAACCCAAAGAGGGGTGCTTTGGCGGCTCAGTCAGTTAAGTGTCTGACTCTTGGTTTTGGCTCAGATTATGATTTCAGGGTCCTGAGATGGAGCCCCGAGTCCGATGAGGTTCTCTCTCTTTTCCTCGTCCCTTCCCCCCACTCACTCTCTCACTCCTCTCTCTCTCTAAAACAAATAAATAAAACCTTTAACAAATAAAAATAAAAACTAAAACCTTAACCCAAAGGAATAGAATTGTAATAGAAGAAATCTAGAAATGAGATGAGTGTACAGATTCTGCTCTTCACCACTTTGATAATCTTAATTCCATTCTTCATTACTAAAATAGGCGAGCAGCTGGAAGGAAGAAAGTCATCACAGGGGCAGGCCTTGGAATTAGAGCATTGTAACTACACACCCTCTTCATGAAATTAGAAGTTCCCTAGTACTATCAACAAATCATGGTGGAAGAATTACTTCCATAAAACTCCCTCAAGTCCAAGGACATAAGGCTTTGTCAGTGGGGATGGGGAAATCCCCCAGAGTTTTCACTGGACATATGATAGCACCTTATAATCTGACAGCCCTTGACTGACATAACTTGAAATTACCTTTATTCAGTAGAATTTACATAATCTTTAACAAAGTTTTCTGACTTGATTTCTCTTCTCCGAGAGAAGAGATTTGCATGACTCAATTTCGGCATCTTAAGAAGGTCTGCATAAATATGCATCTTCCATTGAATTTATGATATAGCCATGCAGAGCATATCCTTGACATCATGTCACCTTCTTGGTCACACATTGACATTATAATGTTATTTACTATAAAATTGCATTGACAGCATCTTAGGAACACTGTGACAGCATTTTAGTCACCATCAAAGTGAATAATGGAAGCACATTCTGACAATATTCATGGAGAGGAAAAAACCCACTACCGATTTGGCTTCAACATAATCATTACAGTATATACATACATACATACACACGCATATGTACATACATACATGCACACATAAAGATAGAAAACAATTTAACTACTGAATGCTAATTAGCAGTTTATTGCAGATCACTGGCAGATGAGGAATTGAACGTTACTGGGAAAGTCTTCCTCAAAAAATTTAGACAGGAAATTCCTCTATCCCAGGAAGCAGGACAGAATCCAGAACCTCCTGCTTTTATTTGCAAGTACAAGGCAATATTACCCCCCTCTTCAGAGGTTTTGCCAGCTAATTGTACTTAAGATGATAATCTATATTGTAATAGGTATTTTGTAAGTATGCATTTAAAAATACATGTTTGAGAATAGAGTTAAGCAGCATAGACTACTTCAAAGATAAAGTCATTTTGTTTTAATTGTAGAGTGGGTCAACAACCTGTTTAATCCCACTAACTCATTTTGAACAAGTTTTTCAGGTTTAAATTACCAGTATTCCCTCTTAGACTTATTTATCAATTGCCTTCACACCACATGCTGCTAAGTATTTTTTGCAGCAGAGAGGAAGAAGAAAAGACAAAATAATAATAACTAGCATTTATGGAGAGCCAGCTATATCCTAACCAAGTGCATTGCATACAAAATCTCATTTATTCATAACAAGAATCTCATGGGGAACTGCAATTATTATTCACAAGCTATAAATGAGGGAACTGGGCCTTTGAAAGCAGAAACTTTCTTAAAAGCATATGTGCTTCTAAAGGCACATGGCTAGTAAATAGTGGAGTTGGGATTTGAAAAATGCTGGCTTCAGTGCCCTTGCTATCATTCCTCTTTGAAAGAAGAGAAAGGGGGGAAAGTGGGGCAAGAAGCATATGTATAGTTGGGAGTGGTTGAGCACATCCACAAATGTTTCCAGCCTGTGGGCAATGTTGCCATTTCCTTTTCCAGAGGCTGGTGGAAGGGAAAGCTCTCTGACCCACAGCAATGCTGGATAAAGCCAGAGTGGGATTTACCAGACCATTTCTGAAAGGGATTACGTAGGGTCATCACTTGAGGTGTGTATCCAGAACAGACTATCAGAGCAAGGGAGTACAGGGTTCCTGCCAGAAGCTTAGTGAATGGTCTGATAGCCGGGAAAATGTGGGCAGCTGGACAGGAGTCCCTCTAAATAAATATCAGAGACAGCAGCAGCTGGGCCTCACAGGTTGGATCGGAGTCAGTAAATTATGCATATCTATTTAATGCTCGATTATGGGCAGCCATATTACCCTAAGGACTTAGATGAGATGTGGTTTTATTACCAAATTCTTCTTTTCTTACTGTTAGCTAAAATATTTGTCAGGACTTTATGTCCACAGTACGAACCTGTCAAGTACCATCCAGGTTAAATTCTGAACATCGGTGACTTCTTTCCTAAGAATATCATTTGCTGAGTCACGAAGGGACATGTGAACAAGCATTTGACCTGAACCTACTTAGGGCAACAATTATGTAAACTTCTTTCTTGTTCACCTATTCAACACTAGGATGTAAATTAACTTCTTCAAAAGATTCAACCCATTCAATATTGTTAAGATGATTGATATGAGCTTAAAATATACTGTCAGCTTTCAAGTCAAATTATCCCAAACATTTATCCACTCATATGGATTATTTCTCAATTATAAACTTAAAGGATTTCACTAAAGCAAGTGATTTTCAAGTGACTTTTAAATAAATGAACTTGTTAGTTGTGTCCAAATAAGCTCTAGACATGGGAGCCAGGTGATTTTCAATTTAAGAAAATGTGTTACCATTTGTTGCCTTCAGTTTAGAAAAGATGTCATTGCCTAAACAATTAACTTGAAGATAGCTGCCATTTGAATCTCTGAATGTATTGCTAGAAGTCAATCATGTAATGTAAATTTTATTTGATAACATAATAAGGAATGTATAAGATTCTCTTTCATATAAGTGTGTATATATGTAAATAAATATGTATGTATATCTGAGTATATATACATAAACATATAAAAGAAAGAAAATATATATATATATATACGTTTGGTTATAGTTTGTTTTGGTCATAGTTTTATGATTCAAATAGATTATTAACTATATTTGGTATTTAGTTTGGTCATAGATTTATGTTATGGTCATAGCTTTATTCATATCTTTTTGGCTCTAATAGATTATTAGTTCAGTAAAAAACAAATAATATATACAAATATGCAGGTAAAAGTCATAGAAAGGTTTATAATGAAGAACTAATGATAAGCCCCTCTCTCAAGTAAAACTCTCCCTTTCTTTGCTTATCCATCCCACACCCCCTATCAATTTTTTTTTAAAAACATTTTCTTTACTAGTTCTTTGGGTGGCTAACTTCTCCAAATAGTGTGACTGGATCTAAATTTTACTGTGCAATCAACTTTATATATTAGCTATTGACTTCTTAATATGACAGATAAGGATGATATCCCACATCCTCATCTATTCTTTCTGCTAAGATTGTTTAATCACTACTCTGATTGGTCAATTATGCAAATTCAAACAAGATACTTAAGCCCTCATTTCTTATCCCACAAACTATAGCCAGTATCTCTTGACTTCACATTTGGTGAGGTGAGGACAACTGCAAGGGTCAGGTAGATGTAGATGGTTGATAAGTACTTAAATTCTTTCCCTATCCAAGAAAAGTGCTTAGAATTGTATTTTCTACTCTATAAGCCAAATGCTATGACTCCTGTGCCCTACAAAGGGGAAGTTTTCATCATAATATTCAAATGTATTTTCCACTTTTAATAGCTTTATGATATCCAAAATAGTTTTCTAACCTCTCAATCATTATATAGGCTATTGACCCTCTTTTTATGTCACTGGATCACTCTCTCCAAAAATCTGATCTTCTGCTGATTTCCTTGGTACTTACATTAACTCATCTCATTATTTCCTCTCCATTCTTCAATCACTTTTTTACTTCGGAGATGTATTTAAATCTATTATCTGCTGATTGCTTACATGTACATTTTTGTAAGTTTGTATGTCTTCTAAAATATGCTTTATCATTTTTATGATTTCTTAGGAAAAGAAAGTGTTAAATAGGAGCGATCGATCAGGTATCTTGAACCAAAGCCAAAAGTTTCATTTCTGACTTAATAAAAGACTGATATCTTCAAGGATGAATTCTAATCATGAATATAGTGATTAGTGGTTATTACTCATCAAATGGTAGATTTTACAAGTTCTTAACTCTTTTTTTTTTTTCTTTTTGGCGTTACTGTAAATGGAGTCATCCAGAAACAGATATATAATATGAAGGACTTTAAACTGTGAAACAAGGCAGAAAGTTTCCTTTGGAAAATGTTATGTTGCAAATACTTTTCTCCTTTCATAAGTTTGCATAAGTAGGCAGTGGAGTAGAGTGAAATGAGCAATGGTCTAATATCTACCTCAGTTGAATCTCAACCTTCACATATTGGGTAGTTTGCCATGATAATTATTAAGGTCTTTTTCATTCTAAAATTTGTTGTTTTAAGCCTTTGATCCCCTTATTTCGTTGCCTTCAGTGAGGTTCTGAATCTTTGAATCCATTAATTCATCTTCATTTGTCAACGTTGTTTTTTTATTTTTTTTTTTAAATTTTTGGTCACCTAACTTACATAGAAAACACAATTTTAACTATTTAAGCATTGTGCATGCCTTCCTATATTGCATAGTATAACCATAATGCCTCCCATTTCCATAGTTCTTTTCTAAGGAAATTTTCCCTGTATGTGAAAATTTAAGGCAGGATGAGAGAGCAACTTCAAGCAGTTCATTACCTCCAGGAAACCACATTCTGTACTATGGCATCCTGCCACTTAGAAAATGGACCAGCACATAACAACTGACCAAAGGAAAACAAACCTACAGGTTGGCCAGCACTAAAGTGCCAACCAAATGTGCATGATGGTAATTAGATAGCTTATCAAATTTCTCCTTTAGGAATATAAACATGTGCTATAGAAAGAGTTGAAGAGTCGGTAGCAAGAGCAGGAACTGAAAATATGCTCATGAGTGGAGGTCATTGAAGGATCAAGGGTCAGAGTGGGCCACAAGTAAGAATATGGTTATAATTATGTTAAAAGTAAGTTAAAACTGAGATCGATAAAAGATGTTCATAATAGTGAAGAAAGTGATTAGAGCAAAAGGTGAAACTAAGAAGAGTGTATATTTCTGCAGCAGGGATGGAAGATCTACTGATAAGGGTTAAAGCTTAACTGGATTTGCCTAAATTCTAAATACGATCCTGTCTCTATGATCTCTGAACTGTTTCTGGATTCCCATTAGACTACACGGTCCTCATTCTCATGTGCAACAAACCGTCATCTTACTATTAAAGGTAACCTGAGTGAATCTCTGTTTCTAGCCACCAAAATAACCTAGCACATTTTCCCAAGTAGATCATAGGCTCCTCAAGTATCTGACAATGTCTTCTTTGTACCCACTGCATCATGTGGGGTATAAACATCAGGTCTTCTTATCATGGTCTGTTGAGGTTCTAGAGACTGGAAGAAATTTGATACTCCAATCTAGGCACTAGAGAAGCAGTACACATACCTGCACTCTTTCATACTACTATCAAGTATCAAAATATTTACTCTTGATAATACACACTACAAGAGTAATTGGTTTACTTAAAGTACAAAATGCGACAGGCCATAACTTGCACTGGTTATCACAAAACCACCATACTTTGAGACATTCTAAAACATTCCTCCAGTGAATCAACTGAAATCTATAAATCTAGTTAAGATGCTTGGATTTGTCCTCCCTCAGAGAACGGTAACGCAAGACAGGTTTCAGCCTGAGGTCATTATGCATTTGATTCATAACATTTTTCTTGTTAGGTTATATCTGCTAAGAATGAATAGTCTGAAAGTTTCTTACACAGAAGTAATGAAAAATAGGAAAGGAGATGTTCAGACTAGGAAAGGAAGGGAAATGAAAAATAGAAAAAGAACTTGCAGTATAATCTTGTGATGCTAAAATGTTTATAATAAAAAATAACTTGTATGACATTTTATGATACTTGGCTTAAACATAAAAGTTTTATCTTTAATATTACTTCATATTACTAGTGCCAATGAAGAGTTATCTCATACCCAAGTTTACTTTACTTTAATAGATGAATATCTTACATATGAAAAGAGTTTTTATTAATAATCACATTAATGTAATCATACGTTTTGCTTATTTTCTCAATATTCCACATATGTAATAAGAAAGTTACATACAGTCTACATAGTTTCAAAATTTTAAAAAATCTTGATGAATATAGGAATTTTGTTAATATTGTTATTAATATTGTTAATATTGTCATTTAGAATTCAGGACTGAATTTTCATTTCCAATGAGATGAGTGAATATTTTTTTTACAATCCACAATAAATAGACCCCATCTGTTTCTTCAATAAGGTAGTGTAGTATATAAGCCATCTTACTTACACTATTATTAAGAAGATAAAAATAGAGTGCTTTAATATATATTTATAAAGTCGAATTAATATAAATTGTCAGCTGTCCCCAAAATTTATTTTGATAGCAATAGTTTGACTATAACATGATTTACTCTCTAAGAAAATGGCCTTTTCCTTAGACCTTGAAATTGAGAGCAATTCACTATGAATGAAGACACTCCCCAAGAGAAAAGTGGGAATGACATTGATTGAACTGCTACATGGCACACATTTGATAGGCTTTTTCACAACCTGTATGGGGAATTTCAAAATTAATATTGTGACCTTGTTCCTTGGAAAAAAAGAAATTGAGAGTCATACTTAATATATTTAAGTTTAGATGTTATATTTTGGTACCACTTGAGGTGAGTAATTTAGAGATAAATCTACACTATCCATAAGACCTAGCCACAAAAAAGTGTCAGTTCAGAATATTTCGAAGTTTAGTCAGCATAAGCAAGATTAAAAAGTTTAGCCAATAACAGATTCTTTCTCCTTTAAAGAAAAATGTTTCAATAAGAGGCTCCACTTCTAACATAACATTGGGGGAGATGGACCCTCTTTCACATACATAAGACGAAAGGGTAAGGGATAATATAGGAGCCTAGTTAAGAATTGAGACTACAGCTTTTTTTAACACCCTTCCTATTTAAATGAAATTCTGAGATCATAAGCTAAACTATTCAGTGTTCTAATGTTTAGCTCTAGTGCGGTAGTAAGCCCAGTAAAGTCATGATCTCAAGATGGGTAAATAATATCCCAGTTGCCTCTATCTTTTTTTTTTTTAACATATAATGTATTATTTGCCCCAGGGATACAGGTCTGTGAATCATCAGGCTTACACATTTCACAGCACTGACCATAACACATACCTTCCGCAATGTCCATAACCCAGCCACCCTATCCCTACCCCCCCCACCACCACCCAGCAACCCTCAGTTTCCAGTTGCTTCTATCTTGAAGACAGCAGACCATGAGGCTATCCTGCTTTTAATTATTGGTGAGAAACTGTGTTGGAACAAGGAATTAGTGCAAGTCCTTCTCTCTCCATAGCACCAATAAATCTCCCTCCTACCTTTTAAAATCAATTCATATAAATAAGATAGAGTTGATTAGAATAAGATCAGGGCACCTGGGTGGCTCAGTGGGTTAAGCCTCTGCCTTGGGCTCAGGTCATGATCTCATGGTCCTGGGATCAAGCCCTACATTGGGCTCTCTGCTCAGCAGGGAGCCTGCATCCCCCCCCCCCCCGCCTGCCTACTTGTGATCTCTCTCTCTCTCTCTCTGTCAAATAAATAAGTAAAATCTTCAATAAAAAAGAAAATACTTTAAAAATAAAAAAAAATAAAATAAAATAAGATCTTTCCTAGAACTCTTAAATCTTGAACCAAATTTCAGGGACCACATAGAATAACAACTTCCAAAATATTACTCACAATCATCCCATATGGTGGGTCTCCTGATAAAAAGACTGAAATCAACTTCCCAGCAGGGCACTCTCAGTAAATGGCAAGAAAGAGGCTATGGAGCCCTGGCAACCAATTCCAAAGTTCCTGCCCTAACCCTCTGCTGAGCTTCAGCCCCACAGTCAGCTATAAATACAGTGGGGCTATGGAGAGAGGGAACAAATCTCCTGCAATTCCACTGAGTTCTTTATTTTTTTAAATATTTTATTAAATTATTAAATATTATTAAATATTTTATTAAATATTTTATTTAAATATTTTATTTATTTACTTATTTGAAAGAGAGAGTGTGTGCGAAAGCATGAGCAGGGGAGGAACAGAGGCAGAAGCAGACTGCCCGCTGAATAGGGAGCCTGATGCAGGGCTCAATTCCAAGACCCTGGGATCATGACCCAAGCCGAAGGCAGATACTTAACTGAATGAGCCACTCAGGTGTCCAAATTCCACTGAGTTTTTTGTGGGATGCTCTTTTTGACTTTGAAGTATTGAGCATGGTCTGGATGCCCTGCTATGTTTTACACACGCGCATACATGCTTGTGTGTATTCCAAATATGTGCCATTCATTGAGGCTATTCAGTATGGATAAACTCTCCAGGGGAGCAACTTTTCATATTCTACTCATCCTTCTGAAGTCCCTGTGAGTCTTGAACAGAGAAGAGGGGTCCTATGCATGAGCTAGCTAGAGAAAAAGCTAGAATAAGGATAATAAGATAATAAACATTTCTGTTTTCAAATAAACATCCTCTCTAAGTAACTTCAAAGCATGTAGATACTTCAGATAGTGCATAAAATGAGAAGGGTAAACCTTTAATAATTAATCATTCATCATCATATGAAAAATTAAATTCTGCAAGTATGCATCTTAGGTTGTACATTCCAATATTGTATCCCAAATGCCCTTCCAGAGGAAAGGAAGAGAAATGAAGCATTAAGCAACGAGAAAAGAAAACTGAAGGACAAGACATTGGGTATATTAGTGATAGCCAAAAATATATCCATCTCCTTGAAGTCATGGATACCAGATACTAGACTTTTATAGTAACTTTCCATCTATATTTAGTAAATAATCTTGGTTTTATTTTTTTTTTTTAAGATTTTATTTATTTGACAGAGAGAGACACAGCAAGAGAGGGAATACAAGCAGGTGGAGTGGGAGAGTGAGAAGCAGGCTTTCCGCTGAACAGGGAGCCCGATGCCCAGGACCCTGGGATCATGACCTGAGCCTAAGGCAGACGCTTAACGACGAGCCACCCAGGAGCCCCATAATCTTGGTTTTAAATTTAAAACACCATGTTTGTGCTGACAAAACTAACAAGTCCCACCAAGATTAAAAGGAGAAATTACTTTTCCCTCAAGACCACTTTTAACTTGGCTACAGGAACATGGTAATATTATAGACAAGCTACTAAAAGTTATATTTAAAGAAATCTATTGACTCAAACAATATTTCCTTTGAGTAAGTGGAAAATTGCACAAACTTCGAAAATCCTCAAGAATGAAAATTCAGGAAAAATCACTTGTATTGACATTAGAAATTCAAAAGTCATCACAGAAGAGTTGACTGGCTAAAGCTACCACCTGCCGTTCTGCTTTCCGAATTTAAACAAAGACATAAAATAAATAACACCATCAACTCTGCACACAATAGAATAATTGTATTATTCAATTCTGAACTTCAGAACAGGAGTTAAGTGTTTAAGTAAAATGCCGAAGAATGTAAAGAACCTGAGCCTCATTCTGTCCCTGCGCAAAGAACAGAGAATGGATCGGGAGCCTCAGGAATACTCAGCAGAGGCTGCGCTGAAGGAACAGGAAAGATATGTAAACATATCCTGTTGCTGGCTGATCTATGAAGAAAAACTTCCCATAGTCATTCTACGAAGTCCGGAGTGTGGCACTTTAATATTCATTTACACATTAAGTTGGGACTCTGGTAAGGGTCTAACGTTTATTGACTTCCTATTATGAACTAAGGCCAATGCACAGCCCTGAGCATCAGAGACGACCACTGCCTTACAGAAACAGGTAACCTAGTAGGGAGACAGATGCCCGGGGAAAATAATGTCAAAGTAATTCAGAAGATGTTATAACAGTGATAATTACTGGTAATTATATAATTAATATTAAAATGTAATCATTGTAATTGTAGCACTTATTACATACTTATAATGTGCAGGGCACTATGCTAAAGTAATTTATAAGTATTACCTCACTGAATCCCGTACAAGATCAGAACTACTACTATTATAAATAGCCCATTTTACTGATGAGGGATGGGAGGACTTGGGATGTTTATTAGGTAACCCAGATAGTAAAGGGCAGATTGTAAGATCAAACCTGGCCTGAGCCAGGATGATCAATCAAGACTATCAGGTCCTATCAACGAGAGAGAAGTTCCGGGTCCTGCTCAGAAGCCTGGAGCGGGAGCGTGTAGCCTCACTAGCGCTCTGGGAAGATGTTATAGGAAATAGGAACAGATGGCAAGAGTGTGGAGGTATGAAATAGTCCCAGAGGTGTCTCATGACCACAGTATGAACTGAATGAAGCTGCAGGCCCCAGTGGGTCAGGGAGGGGAGGTTGTTTGGATGTTTGACCACCTTCTTGTGGGCTACCAAGAGCCTTTAAAAGATTTCTAACGGGAGTAAACTTCGGGTTTGCATTCAGAGAGATCTACACAGGAGCTGTGTGTTAGAGCATGGAGAAGGCTTTGTAGGGGGTGAGACTGTGGCGGCCGGGGGCGGGGCAAGTGAGAGCCCAGTGGGCAGCAACAGAGGACAGTATTGTTAACTCACATTTGCAGCCCAACACATAAGTGTGGAGGACATGTTAGACTGTTACACTTCTCCCCCAAGTAACTCAGCCCTTAATATATTACCCATTTCCTCCCTCTATCCTCAGTTGACAATAACCTAAATTCAGCATGAGGATTAGGATATTCTTCTAAATAAGCAAAATATATTAGATGTGTCTTCTATTACATTCCCAGAGGAAGAAGGAAAGAAGAAAATCCACATGACTAGTGCCTCGATCTGCTATCTCAATGCTTGTTCCCGCCTCCTCTACAGAAACAAAGCTCATAAGCATCCAGGGACGCTGGATGAATGACTAACCACATGAAAGTGAGTTGGAAACTTAAAGTACTAGATATATACAAATGAATACATAAAATCCTGCATATTAAATATTTATATTTACCATCTCTGTTTGATCGTTCGAGCTGTGGCTTAAAAGATTAGCAGAAAAATGAAAAAACTAATGTCTTTAATCAGTCTGTGAATGCTGTAACAGAAGCCTTGGAATTAAAAACACAGAAGTGCTATAGCAAGAGAGGATCCCTTTATTGTTGAAATTCCAAACCTGTTTAGACATTAATAGCATCTCAAGGCTCTATTAAAGTTAAAATAAAACTTGTGAAGCAAAGCTATCTTTTATACATGTATTCGTTTCATTTATGACAGTCAAGTTTCCACTAACAATAGAAGAATGTATATTCAGGAGTGAATTCTTTCTAAATTCACTGTTGTTTTAAAAAAAACATCAGCTTTGCCTAGAGTAAGTATAGTTTTTTTCATTTGTTTATATGACTGAATAAAAATCATTTGAAGTTATTATTATATAGTTCTACCTAATGATAGATGGGGTTTTCATAACTTTAAAAATATTTTTAATAAAATTAACTACCAAAATTACTTCATTTCAGATAAATGGACATTTTAGTGTATATATTTCTTGTTTATCTTAAATTATTATTCCTATTTCTTATATGTAACTCCTTCTACTGAGGTTCTTTAATATTTAATTCACCGGATAATAGCTATACTAGATAAAATATCTACTATCTTAATGTTTCCACATGGCTAACAATATAGATTATGTCTAAAGCTCAACATCAAAGCGTCTATATATTGGAAACTCCCAGGATATTTTGCTTCTGAGATATAACAATCAATTGATGGACCGGCTTTTTCATTCTCTGATTAAAATGTTGCTGCATGCTGTGTGTACAACATACTCACAAGCTCCAAATCAGGGCCAGGGATGGCTTCACTGAATAATTATCAATAAATAGACTGAGTCTGATATCAATGAGGCACCAGGTAAAATCTTCCTGTCTTCTTTCTGTGTGTTTATTACTAATTACATAAATACAACCTGTCAAATCCTGGCAGCAACAGTAGGAAAACAGTAAGAATCAAGGATCGGAAGTGTAAGGAAATCAAATCTATAGCTGTTTATCGAACACCCACCATGTGCAGCATCCTGGTAAGACCACAAAGTACATAGGAATTTGGTATGGGGAGGACCAAATTTCAGAATCTAAAAACCAGGAAGTAGGACATCAGAGTAAACCTGAATCAGAAACAAAGCAAGCAAATCCCCAGCAAATGCAGCAACTCAACGTCAGGAGAAAGAACTAGGTTATTTACCAGGAAGTGGAGCAGGAAGGAAGTCAGGGAAAGTGATCAAATAACCAGGAAAATTCCCCAGCAACAAGGGTACACAGAGTAACTGAAAATGTCAGGCAGATTGGAAGGTGAAAAAATGTCAGACAGTAACAAGGGCAATGCCTATGTGGAGACAAATACTAAATCCAGTGGGCAGCTCCTAAGGCAAAACATTCTGAGGGCTCAGGCTCTTGATTTCCTGCCCTAGCCTTTCCAGAAAGTCCTTGCATAGATTTTTCTTGGGTAAATGCATACCAAATTTAAATTTTACCCATATTGATGACTAAAAGTTGGAAAATAACAACTCAAAAGATAACATTTCATGTCATCTTAGCTGAGAAATATAAAAAGCACAGTAAAACCAACCAATTTAGCAAAGCTTGCTTACTAAAAAGGCTAAAAATATCCTAAAAATGAATTCAAAGTTTGCATAGCCATTATTATTTTTTCTGCAGCCATGATGAAAAGTTGTTTTTTGTTGTTGTTGTTGTTGTCGTTACCTGTTTAAAAACCTCATCAGTGATGGTAAAGGAAAATTCAAGTTTCTTTTGCCCCTACTAGATGCCAGAAACTATTTAAGGTGCTTTACATATGTTATCCCATTTAAGAGCTCTTACATTAGAACTATGAGGAGACTTTGTCTCTCACTCCATTGAAGCTGGGTAAAGATGTTTTGCAACAGTTTATGGTGCAAGAAGCCTGGAGGTCATAATTACGACAGACACTTTTATTTGGTGATAGACAACTCATACTTCCTATCTGTTTCAGTCACAGCTTCTTCTCTTGCTGTGTTTTACTGTGATACTCCCCAGGCTTTGGCAAGATGATGCAAAACTAAGTAATATCATTAATCTCAATCCATGGCCAGTTACTTCAACCTAAACTCATTTATTATTACATATTCCTGACTATCTTACATTTAGCTGATAAGAAATGATAGCCTAAATACTTGGAAAACAAGAGTAGGGAGCTAGTTAACAAAGTACAGTTTGTAAGACTTCGTACCACAAAGAATATATAAACACAGAGAAATTTCACCCATCAGTTATCTGACCCAGATCACACAACCTGTTTGTGAAGTTAGAAGACTCTTCTCTCTAGCCACTGAAGTTTAGTAAGTTGACTACATTCCCCCTTTAACACTTAAATTTCTTTGCTATCACAAAAATAGCTCCTTAAGTTTTCTGCATACTTGAGAGAATGAACTTTGGCCAGGGATGAAAAAAGTGAACCAGAAACCAGGGTTCATTGACCTTATTTTTCAACTCTATCAATCCTGTGATATCTAGTAGAGACTAATTTCACTACTCTGCATTCTTTTTTATTTGTCAAATATGAACAATATACCCCACAGTTATGATGGGAGAAAAATTCTTACTTATGTTTTACCAAATGTTGTTTTTTACTGTAGACAGATTCTGTATAAATTGTTCCTCAAGTAAGGGGGCAAGAAAACAGTTATAGAAGCCATGTAATTAAAGAAAGATGCTCCCAAGAAATGGACCTCATAAAATTCAAAAACATCTCTTTATATGTCCATGTGGTCCCAGAAATAGCTTATCTCTATATCCCAAGTTCCTTGTGTTAATATCAGAGGTCCATTTTATTCCTTTTGTCTATAATGTAAATTTCCTCCCATCCTTCAGTCGCACAGATCATAAAGTAAAGATGGACATCTCAGAACACTCCCTTTAGCATTAATGTTTGGGAGAGCCCTTATCCTTTCTTAGGTTGCCAAAAAGACATTGTTGAGATAAGTTCAAGTTTCGCTGACTGGAGTGGCTTTGGTTTTAAGGGAAATGTGAATACTAATCTGAGGTGGTGCTTTTTCTTGACTTTTTTGTCTAGAAAAATACTTTGATGGACATCTTTCAGCACGAAAGGTAACTGCTGTATTTATACCTCCACTATTGTCCAACGTGTGATTTGGAAAGAGAGGAT
The DNA here is from genome assembly GCA_028534135.1 of Potos flavus. NCBI lineage: Eukaryota > Metazoa > Chordata > Mammalia > Carnivora > Procyonidae > Potos > Potos flavus. The sequence continues at coordinate 65,982,348 of CM052887.1, read as the reverse complement.
AGAACAAAGAAAAACGTAAAGGTTCTGTATAACAAAAAGGGGGAAAATGTGAAGTTTGGGGGAATAGCTCAAGATAAAGGAGATAGTGAGAAAACAAAACTAGGTCCAGCAATATGGTGGGAGGAGAGGAACATCCACAGGGACATGGCAGGTGAGAAAGCCCAAGTGTTAATAATGACAGGAAGTTTCTAGGAACAGTGATAAGTGATTAATTGTTAAGTTTTTTTCTAGGCTCTCTGCAGTCACCACAATGTCAATAAAAGACTGCCAGGTGTGACAGTCATGGGATGATTCTGTGGAAAAGTGAAGAAAGAGGGATGGTATCCAGAGTGAGATGAAGCCAGACAGGGAAGAAGGACAGCAGCTGCAGGTGCTGGGAGGACAGCTAAGTCACTGATTGACAAAGATGAAGAGTTACCTCTACCTCCCATTAAGCAGGAGTCACCAAAGATATGATTGATAATAAGGGCACCAGTGGACTTCCCCAGGTAAGCACTATGGATATCAATATATTCTTTTTGGATTTTAAGATAAGGTGGCCTGAGGACAGTAGAGGACAAGGAGATAACAGGAGAACCCAATGTGATACCTTTCGGCCCTGGCTTAGGGTTCATTTCTCCCACAGCCATGACTATTACAAATATCCACATGGAATCAAGAAAACATTTTAGTAGAACACTTTATTATAGCCACACATATTGGGATGAACAAATCATGTTCAATTGATTGCTGTTTAATTGAAGAGAATCGCTTTGGATATTAACATACTTTTACTGCATTTCCTTTTTTGCCAGATTATTATCCTCCAAAAAAATTTCAGGTCATTATATAAATGATGGCTATACTAGTGAATCCTAAGTATAATCATAATCCTAAAATCATTTATTTCATTTAATGAATTTGGAATATATGATAATTAAAAGATGGAATGAAGTAAAGTTTATATTTGCCTATCAATATTAAAGAGTCACCAAGAAATGAGTCACAAAATATGTAGATAGAGCAATTTTTATTTCTTAAACAATTTCATATATAATAGCTGTCTTTGCAAATGCAAACAACTCATTAGCAGGGATAGTGAAGCTGATGGCTTAATATACTGATTTTACAGGGTTGATAGTGTTCCTCCAAAACTGCCCTCCTGGATCCTCAGAAAGTGACCTTACTTAGAAATAGGGACTTAGTACATGTAATTAGTTAAGGTGAGATCACACTGGAAAGGGGTTGGCTCCACTCTAATGACTGGTGTCCATATAAGATGAAGGAAGAGGGAAATGTGGACATAGAGAGACCCACAGAAGAGTGCCATATGAAGATGGAAACAGAGATTGAGGTGGTATATCGATAAGACAAGGAATAGCAAGATTTGCCAGCGGCAACCACAAGCTAAGAGAGAGGCACAGAACAGATTCTCTGTCAGGGCTCCGGAAGGAACCAACCCTGACAACACCTTGATTTTGGACTTCGAGCCTCCAGAACTGTGAGAGAATGATTTTTTGTTGTTTTAAGCCACCCAGTGTGTGGCACTTTGTTACCAGAGACCTGATACATTGATCATGAACCATTTCCATCTGATAATAAATAAGGACATTTAATAAGGACATATTTTAAGCTTATTTGAGTAACTGTGTGAATTTGAAATGAACTAACCTTCCTTTATTTAAATCAATTTTGAAACTCAGTTTTTTCCAGTCATTCAAACCAGTGTTCTGTCAATTATTCGTGTTAGTAAAGCTCTATTAATATTTTTAGTTTTGAGACATTTTTTTTCTGGTGAAATAATCCCTATCATTTTGACTTTTGACTTGACTTTTGACTTTTGACTTTTTTTTTTTTTTTTACTTTTGACTTTTAGATGAACTTCTAGGTAGCAGTGATCTAGAAATCAAGAGAGCAGGAAACTGTTACCTGCTTATCTCTCTATGCTGTTCATTTCTGGCTTAGTCTTCAAGAAAATTACCCCTCATCTCCTTTCTTCAGTAACCAAAAGAGTCTCTTGGAATAATAGTATATATACCTGGTGTTTGGGCTGTCCACTTATCATATCCAACTAGACGGCAAGGAAGGAGACAGATTGTTTCCTGATGGTGTCCAGTCACTTGCTTTCCTTGTGAAGTTGACTGAATTTAAAAAGTGTTGCTCAGAAGTGCTTTTTCAGTGAACTCTTTAAGAAAGCAAAGGAAAAAGATGGGTCAGTGGCTTTTGGTCTTTATATGCTTCTCAGCATATAAAGGGCCATCAAGATAAAAAGGCAATCACACAATTTCGGAAGCCTAAAAAAAATTATTACTAATGTTATCTAGCTGTACTGTCTACCTTCCTCACATCATAGAAAATAATCATATTCATACAGCACACTGAAGTGACCAGGAAAGGGCCCAGCTGTCCTCTTCACAGCATGGTAGTGTACAATGATGGGTGGGAAGCTGGTCAGGCCATTCTTTTAAAAGTATTGAGAAAATACATTGTTTTGTGTGTGTATGCATTTACTGTAGGATTGTTAAAATCGCTCAAAGAAAATAACTAAAAGAAAATTCTCTTCTTCCTTAAATTCAGCATTTGTTTATTTAAAGCATCATCTTAATATCTATTAATGACATATATCACATAGGAATATCTTGATATAATTTTTTACCCCTTTTTTTCTCTTTTTAGCTTACCGCATACCATCAACATTCAGGGGACAAAATGCACACACACACACACACACACACACACACATTCTAAAAGACTATAATGCATAAAATTTTTTTCTCCATATTTGATGCAGTGTGAAGTGGCAAATCCATTGCAGGATTACAAATCTTGCAATCTAGAGTCTTCTAAAATCAATCTTGTGTAAAAACGATAAATCTTGACAACAATGTAGTCAACATAAGAATGACCCAACACAGTTATAAAATGTTCTTTCCACGCATCTGTGCTGAAAGCTAGGTGATTTAATTTATTCTGCTTTTGTTATAAGCAAATTTCCTATCATTTTTACATTATCTGTAGGAAATGGGAGAAATTAACCTTCCTTCAACAAGTTTTCATCCCTACAGAAGTCAACTAACTTACTAATTCATATAATCCATTTATTTCTTCTAACTATATTGACTGGTTCTTGTTTTGTCTTCATGACACTATTTTAAGGAGCTAGCAATTGAGGTGAAAAAGAGGAGGAACTGAATATGAGAGAGAGATTGAATTTAAGAATAAAATTAAACATGAAATTCCTGATATTCTGAAATATTTATAACCAATTATATATTCCTAAAAAAAATATATTCCTAACAATCTACTTCTAAAGATAAATTCTTCTTATACATACATATTTAAATGACTGTATACATGAAGAATATATCATAAAGAAAAACAAATATATTCGTGCGGAATATATTGATAAGAATTCTTTATAACGAAAAAACATGCTCTTAAAGGGGCTTGGGAAGATGGCAGAGTAGGAGGACCCTGAGCTCACCTTGTCCTATGTTTTTAACTGGATATAATCCACATCCAAGTCAACAAGAAACATGCCCTTATGCCTACCAGTCTTTCCCCCTTTCTGGCTTACTACTGCAGCTCCTGTAGAAATAAAAGGAATATTATGTAGCAAATTGGAGTAGAAATGAATTGATCATTACTTAAAAAGCTGTTAACAGAAAAAATCAAAACTATTTGACCAAAAGTAATATAGTTAAAAAAAAACAAGTTCATTTTAGTGAAATTGCTTTTGGCTAATTGACCTACAGCCCATTTCTACGTAAGTATGGCTCTTCAAAAATGATGTTAGCCAACACTTTAATAGAAGCTGGCTGAAGCCAGGTTATGCTTCATTTACATAGATAGCAGTCCTCTCATCTGCTCCCCATTTACAGTGTGTTTTGATATAATCCTCGTTGGGGATCAGTTTATTTTCTTCATCTTTCTCTTTCTGCCCACTTTTATCTTATCACCCAGATTTACTCCACTCATTGAGCATAGAGAGATTTAAGGGGAGCATCACAATGAATAGCCCTCTATTCAAACAGCCTGATAGCTCCAGAATCCCCAGGACAATTATGTTACACTCATTCTATTTTCTTTGAAGGGAATTGGCCCCACACATTAGGCATATAGATATGTATTTATAGAATTAAAATTTGCTTGGGGTATTTGGAAGTTCCTCATAATCATTTTCTAGTCTCAGTTTGCTGAAATTTTGCTTTTAAGTAGCCATTTGGTTGTTCAGCAGAAAAATCTGCTGATTTGTCATTGCACGCAACTTCCATTATAGTTATTTGAACATTTAGATGTATCCATTCTCATTCCCTCATCTCCGCCATTCTGATAGATACAATAGCCCTAACAGGTATCCTTGTGGGGACCCCTCTCTAGAATGGATCCTAATAAGCTTGAGTAAACTGTATCAATGATAATGTGTTTCGGAGATTCTCCAACTGATTTTATAATAGTCAATTGTTTCTCTCTAAGTTTCCAGGAGTTGCATTTCAAAAGCAAATTTCTTTTTTTTATTTTATTTTATTTTATTTTCAGTGTTCCAAGATTCACTGTTTATGCACCACACCCAGTGCTCCATGCAATACGTGCTGTCCTTAAAAGCAAATTTCAAGATTATATTAATTATTACCTTTAAAAAAAAGATATCACAATTTTTTTGATGACATCTCTCTTTCAAATGAAGGTGATAACATTATAAAACATAATTTTCACAGTAGCAGAAAAAGGTAGCAACATCTCTCTACTTTAAAAATGAATTCTATATTTGCACCTAACATAAATAAATGACATCACTAGAATATTAATTTAACAAAATAAATTAAATAAATAACTTTTCTTTAAGTATTTCTAATATTATAGCAAACAAAATTTCAAAGTCCAGTTTGATGTATAGCCATTCTAACAGCATCACAGTGCTTATAGGGTTTTTACTGCAAAGTGTTTGCAAAATTTGAAATATCACCAGGGCAGAAGGGATAGCTTCTTTATCTAATCAGAATAGTCAGAGCAGCTGTTTGTTAAAAAACATTTCAAAATCCTTTTGTTCAGAACCTCTTTCTCAGAATTTTTCAAACTGGACTAACATCTATGTGCTTCGTTTTTAATAGAAGTGCTGGTATTTTAAATTTTAATATAATTTTAAAATTTAAGGTTCAGATAAAATAATAAAATGTTCTTATACATATTTATAGCTCCTACATATAAAAGAGACATTGGATATCTTTTTAATACTCAACTCCCATCCCCTTTCCCTTGATCTGATTTGCTGCCAACTCATTTTAGAACATACACACAACTAGAATAATACCAGAACTGAAAACAAGGAGGCAATTACTAGACATAGTTCATTTAAATATCTCTATATTGAATTCTTCCTGGATCTGTGGTAGAAAGACTTGTTTTCAACACTGGAACTATTACTGAATCACCATTTTTCATTTATGCCCTAAAAATATTGTATTTGTGGATATGGGAGGGTGACATTTTCCTGTCCACAGAAACAGAAAGAAAGAAACAATGACAAGATCATGGTTTGAGAGGTGTTTACTGAAGACAGATCTGAATCTAGAGTTGTCAGACTTTGGACAGCCCACCCGCCAAAGAAATATTCTTTAAGAATACATTCAGTCTTTGTTAATGGGAGCAGTTTTAGTTTAGTTTAGTTTTAGTCAATGGAGTGATGTTCTAGTTGATTGGTACAAAAGGAAAAATAAAGAGAGGTGGAAAAGTGGAGCCAGTGTATAAAAACGCCTCTTAAAAGAAACTGGACATTTAAGGAGGCAAAGGAAAGGCAAATCTTCAGCAAGGCATTTGGTGAAGACTTTTCTGACATTACCACACACACGCAAAAAAAAGGCAGCAACATAAGTTAAATGTAGGTATAACCAAGTGGACAAATACATAGGTAATTGTTCATACCCAAAGCATACTGGATAATGTGTTATATGTCATTCTAGAGTTTTTTAGTCAATGCCACATGGCTCTGTCTTCAGGCTTTTCCTATTCAACATTTTAAACCTTGATAGGAATAAAGATACAAATTTTATCACTTGTGCTCACACAGCCAAGTCATTGTAAATACACTGGATAATGGAATCAAAATTTCATAAAGACCTTAGAATGTTAAAATAATATACTATATATTTCAAGATGAAAATTTAAAAGTGCCGAGTTTTACACTTAGATAAATGATAATTACGATACTTCCAGGTAGAAACTATGGTTTAGTGACAGACCTTATGCAAAAGAGGGAAGGTATTCATTATTAAATATACTTCTCTAATGTGTATTTTTGTTTGGTCGGTTCACTGTTTTATTTGCCTAGAAGAGACTCCAGTGTATAGTAGGCATTCAATAAATATCATTTGAATGAATGACTCAAGCATAAATTCTAACTACAAAGAGGTTCGTTAAAACCTTAAGTTGCTTTAATAGAAATGGACAGGAAATAGAACAAGAGAAGATACACTCCTGTTTGCGCTCTATAGCTAGACCACAGCTATAGTAGGATTATGTCCTTTTCTGAACACACACTTCAAAGTTGGATATATAAAGCCAGACTCTTCAGAGGGAAGTTGCCAGAATAATGATTATGCTCAAAACCCAGCAGAAATTCCAAAAATAAGAGATGAATCATCAGGGTAACTGTCTTTAAATGTACAAAAAGCTGTTTATATAGAAGAGGGGTTAGATTCATTCTGGATGGTGTCCATGTGGAGGACGAAAACAAGTGACAAGAAGAAAGAGTTCAGCTCCGTATAGAGGAAGGATCTTCTAGAAGTAAGATCTATTCAAAGATGTCAAAGATGCCTTAAAAAGTAAGAAGTTCCTGCATTTTGAGGTATGCAAGATTAAGATGGACAGCCAGTAGCCAAAAATGTTAGAAGGAGGAATAAGAACAGCATAAATTACTGGACTTCCAACCTTTAAGATACCTCCAGTCCTTATTCTTCTCATGATTTCTAAATAAGATTGTATGAAATGTGAAAAAAGTGTCCTTACAACTCACAAAAACCATGCAAAGATAAAACAGAAAATACAAGAAATCTATTTGTCAATAACTTATACGTATATATTTCAAATATATAAGCCTGGTGTTTTTATCTGAGGAAATTTGATGAACTCGAATGTAGTGATACAAATATATTTGATTTCCAGCTGTTGTTTTCTAGAAGCAAAGTTATACACTTATAAAGAAGTGGACAAGAATAAAAATCATTTTATTCTAATGCTTTCACAGTTAACCTATGATAGTAATAAATGATAATAAAAATGATAAAAGTATAAAATATTAATGAAAGAAGGGGCCTTAGCAGCTAAGATATAATTTAAACCAATTCTTTATTAAAGTTCCCCAAAGCATCTGTCTAGACTCTGATTAAACACTGACAGTGTGGAGAAATTCATTACCTCAATCCATTTTGAGGTCTGGCCTAATAGTTGGAAATTATTTTATGTAAAGTCATATGTTCCCTTCTCATAATTTTACCTATTCATCCTGCTCCCACCCTTCATAACTTTGTAAAATTAGTCCAAGCCTCTCTATATATGAGCATCCTGCAAAGAATCAAAGACAGCTGTCAGGTCCCTACTTCTTTCATTCACCAAGCAAAATATTTTCAGTTCTTTCATGTCTGTCCCCAGTGACCCAAAACCATGCTCACTGCTTAGCCATGTACACTACTCAATTTTTTAAAGATTTATTTATTTATTTAGAGAAAGAGAGAGAGTATGAGCAGGAGGGAGAGAAAATCTCAAGCAGACTCCATGCTGAGCATGGAGTCCGATGCAGGACTCAATCCCAGTACCCTTGAGATCATGACCTGAGCTGAAACTAAGAGTTGAATGGTTAACCAACTAAGCCACCCAGGTGCCCTGACACTACCTAATTTGATTAAAGGAGGGCCTTAAATTGATCAAAGGAGGTCCTTTAATCAAACTGAGGAGTTCCCGTGGCTAGGCAATGGGCACAGAACACAGTGGTCTGGTGACATCTGCCCAGCATGGAGTTGAGAAGCTATATCCCTGCCTTCACCATGGATATTCAACTCCTATTATTTTCAGCTAGAACTAAAATACCTTTCACTACTCGTATAAATTATTACCTTACCTACCAGTGGTATTGATCAGGACAAGGAGTTATGTAAGTAGTGCCATGGGATTCCTACATATTATTTCCAGCCATGTGTGGTGTATAACTCAATCAGTCAATAATGTGTAGAAGGTAAATATCATCCCCATTCACAGATATAAAACATGAAACCCAGAGGTTGAATGATTCAGTGAAAGTCACACAGCCAAGAAGAAACAGAAGTAAGTTAAGAATTCTCTGCATCTAGTACATTGCACTTTCCACTGCACCATGCAACCTTCCTGTATATTTTCTATAATCTCCATCTATAAAATAATTTATAAGAAAATTATTCATATATTAACATAGATTTAGAGTACAAAATAGTTTAAATATACAACTGTACTATTTGTTTTTTATCTTCCTGTGAACATTTGTTCTAAACAAAAAGTTTCAGCTTATTTGCTACTTCCAAACAGCAAGGTTTTCTTACGATATTTTTAAAAAGAGGCTACTTTTAATTCAAACTGGCAGGTAATTTTTCTTAAGGGTCTAGAATGATGAAAGTAGCATTTTATGCTAAGGCTCTTGAGACTGTAAACAAAATAAGAAGAATTATGTATTTGAACCAAAAATTATGAACTATGGATTCAGAATTTATTAGCACAGACCTGAAAGCCATTTAAAAGATTGAAAATGATGCAGTTTTCACTAGCTTTTCAGTTTCTTTCCAGGAGGGAATTGGCAATTCCATTAGAGCCATAAACCTATGCCTACAGAGAAAGTTCAGTTCAGGTAGGATCCTACTTAACAAAGTGTAGCGGACGCCTGGGAAGCAAAAGGAAGCTCCCTGAGCTAGAAAACTGGAAGAACCTGGTATGTGTAATTTATGCACCACCCAGTGGTCCTAGAAAATCTATTTTTCATCAGCCCAGAGACATGTAGATACACCTATAATGATTTTTTTTTTAACTGCTGCGGTATATTCTGGGATGATATCAAAAAGTTCATTTGACAGAGAACCACAGTCTCCCTGAATTCGCATAGATTTCTGTTCCCAGTTCTGGTGCAGCTTTGGGGAAAATTAGGTGAAAGTCTGCCGTTTCTACTTACTAAATTTCTCTTAAGAGCCGGGGCACCCTAGTCAGTTATGTCAGGGTGACCGTTATGGCTTAGCAAAAGATGCTTACTTATAACACATTCAGCTATAATGACTACCTCCCACCTGTCCACACCATGATACTCTCCATGGTCATCTGAAGGTCAGGCATTTTACCTTATCATATTTTACATATTCTCTTACCTCTTGCTCTCAGGCATTTCTGTTGTCCCTGTTTGACCTTGATTCACACTCCACAACCCAGAAAAGTTTTCTCCTATAAAACATTCATTAAGTTGTGGAAGAAAATTTTTCCTTATAGTTTTATTCTCTCAAAAACAATAGAGCGAAGCATCTTCTCCCAGGAGGATTTAATCACCTTTCCTCTAAAGATGCCTAACTTGTGACAACCACAAATCTCCAATGTACTGTAGTATATTGTAAAATCATGGAAAGAGCGTTGAACTTAAAAATCAAAATACGTGACCTTGAATGCAATCTCTGTTACTCAGCTTGGTAAAGTTACTTCATCTCTCTGAGTCTGGGTTTTGTTCACTGCTGGGTACAAAAACAATGCCTACTTCCAAGCTATTGTGATCAAAAAAATTAAACAAATCATCTAAAAAATAAGCAGGTATCCAAAATGTGCAAATTTTCTAGCTAGAGATATAAGTTTTCCAACTAAGGCTATTGACTTTTTTAAGTCCTTAGAGCTCCAACTACATTGTAAATGTTCATCAAACAAAAATTATTATCCAGGGAAGTAAAAACCAATATGGTAACAGAAGGTGGTAAAATCTCTACTGAGCAAATTAAATGTATGCTACTGACTGCATTTTTTACATATCGAAAATATTATTAGAAAAAATCACAAGGATATTATTACCTCCCAGACTTTTTTTTTTAAAGCCAGGAAGATTTATTTTCAAAAGTCCATATTTTATTTTTATTTTTTTAATTCTAAAATTTATTAAAACTAATAAATAGCAAAATTGTGAAACATGAATCAATATATAAAAATATATTGCTTTTTTATATGTTTTTGGGTTTTTTTCCCCAAATACTTCTATTTTATTTTTTCAGTGTTACAAGATTCATTGTTCATGTACCACACCCAGTGCTCCATGCAATACGTGCCCTCCTCAATACCCACCACAGGTTCCCCCAGCCCCCCACCCCTACCCCTCCAAGTCCATATTTTATATTCCATTAGTCAGAAATAAAAGTTTGGAACCTATAGTAATCAAAGATTTAAAGTGCAGAGTTACATCTTTAGGTCACGGGAAACTGAAATTTGATTTAAAAAAATACTTTCTTGGGGCGCCTGGGTGGCTCAGTTGTTCAGCATCTGCCTCCGGCTCAGGTCATGATCTTAGGGTCCTGGGATCCAGCCCCACATCGGGCTCTCTGCTCAGTGGGAAGCCTACTTCTCCCTCTCACACTCCCCTTGCTTGTGTTCCCTCTCTGACTATCTCCTCTCTGTCAAACAAATAAAATCTAAAAAAAAAAACAAAAAAAACAACTTTCTTAGCTCTTGCTCCCTCTCCTATGCCCCATCATTTTCTCACTAATAACTCTTATCATAATTAGGTCTTGTTGGCTATCTGATGGCATGAATCAGGTCTAATTTCCTATGATTAATTGTCCATACATTAAAAAAAATTTTTTTTTAAGATTTTATTTATTTCTTTGTCAGAGAGAGAGAGAGAGAACACAAGCAGGGGGAGTGGCAGGCAGAGGGAGAAGCAGGCTCCCCGCTGAGTAAGGAGCCTGATGTGAGGCTCCATCCCAGGACCCTGAGATTATGCCCTGAGCTGAAGGCAGATGCTTACCCAACTGAGCTACCCAGGCATCCCCACTGGCTATATATTTTAAATATAGAATGTTTTTGATACCAAGAGATGTCTGCTTTATCTTCCTTAAAAGAGAGAAGGTTTTCTGTAATTATGCAACAAACGAACACTGGTCGGAAAAGAGCTGCATTACTCTGATTTATTTGCTCTAAATTAACAAATCTGCTGCTGCAACTAGATGCTCAATACTTAGGAGGAATGTAGGTACAGGGTTATTATCATTCAATATATAGATATTTATTTTTGTTTTCTATTACATCATAAAGAAAAAAAGTGTTTTTCATGGAGAAATCTAGATCAGGTAATTCTGCGTCCTTTTCTATCAATCCTCAGAGAAGTCATGGCTCTTAATGCTTAATAGGGCTAGCAAGGGCACTAAAGACCTCTATGTGTGAAGTTTAAATAATGGAAGACTTATTCAGAAATCTTGTTGGGCATTCATGTGTTTATAAAATGAATATACTGGCAATAGAAGGGGACATTTTCTCATTATTAATATGAACTGTTTTTCTCCTGAGGACTGAATGATAAAGCTACTGATGCTTTCCAGGTATTTAAAAAAAAAGCCCAGGGGTGCCTGGGTGGCTCAGTGGGTTAGGCCTCTGCCTTCAGCTCAGGTCGTGATCTCAGGGTCCTGGGATCGAGCCCCACTTCGGGCTCACTGCTCAGCGGGGAGCCTGCTTCCCCCTCTCTCTCTGTCTGCCTCTCTGCCTACTTGTGATCTCTCTCTCTGTCAAATAAATAAAATCTTTAAAAAAAAGAAAAGCCCACAGCAGGCTGGATGCTTACATGAGTTTAAACGAAAAAGAGGCCATCTAAAGTTTCCGAATGGAAACACTTTGGTGTGTGTTGGCAAGGGGGAGTAAGAGCCTGAAATCTTGAGGTAAAGTGGAATAAAGATCCCTGTGGGATGTATATCCAACATAGACTTTGTTGTATCATCATCCTGGTCTTCTCAACCCCTGGGCTATTCCTTGAAGGCCCCAGTATATTAAACACAGAGAATGAAGCAAAATTACCATTAACTCACCCAAACTGGAATGTTCCTCAAATTTGAAAATAATTGCTTGCTTTCCTCCCTAAAGAAATTTGGTACTACTTTTATTTATTGCTATGGGTAGAATTATATCACTTACCTATCAAATAGTACAGAGAGGGCTCTACAAGCTGCTACTTGACTTGGACAGTCTCTCTCAATGTATATTCGCATTACTTTAACAGCTATGCCTCATGAAAAAATTATTTGCCATCTATTTCTCTTAGCACATGTTATTTTGTAATGAATCTTAAGTAGTCTACTTCTCACCCAACATGTATATGATTACGTTCAGTTATTAGTTTTCTGGCTTACCTCATGTGCTATGCCTGGTTTTTAAATGTTAGTATATATTTTTCCATTGAAAACTGGCAAAATATTCCCAGGGACGCATGCAATCACAGTTCTTTTGTACTCGAGAAAACTGAAATACTCACTATGATTTTAGTGAACTTTTCTTTGAGTTTGCATTCTAATTTTATTATTTCTGTCCACATAGTAACTTTTACATTATGTTTTGTCCCCACTAAAGTCTTTATCAAAGGTATTAGTTTCAAACTATTTTCTGTCCCTATTAAAGCTTTGTTTAAAAAGTTGGTAAGTTGTGCTCCATATCTTTTCTAATGCTTCAAAGATAAATCCAACCCACTTAAAATTCCTCAGCAGAAAATGAGTTATTTCTACCAGAGATAATGATTTTTGAAGATGCTAGAATTTTTTTCAATTTCCCAGGTCGTCTCCTTCAGAGATGTGTCATATATATATATATAGCAGTCTCAGTCCCTGTGTTATATTACTAACAAAATTGGCATAACATAGCAAATCTCAAGCATATGCAATTAGAAAATTTGTCAGATGTAAGACAAGATATTTTCTTTTCTAAATATGTGGAGCTCAGATCCAGAAAATCTATGTCCTCTTTAAGGATATTTTTAAAATAACAGAAACCAATTTTGTTTGGTAATGTGGTAGGAGGAGAGGAAGGACAACCAAGAAGAGAAAAATATTCATTTATGTGTAAATGGATTGACCACGTTGTCCAAATATAGATAACTGCAGACAATAAATACTTCCTCTATGTTTTCCTAAAGAGACTTCCTGGAACATTTATACTTTTGAATTACCCAAGATCTGGAAAAGAACTCTTGAACTTTTATTCTACTAATAGATGTGGGGAGGAAAAAAGGGCACAATTAATGACACTTTGCACTCTTTCCTCTGGCCCAGCAAGTAGTCAAGCAGTCCCTGGGCAGCAGGACAGAGGCTGCTAGGGTGGCTTACCACCTTCCCATAGATTTGGCTGGCAGGAGAATAACTATTTCAAGTGGATTCAGATAGTTTATTGCCTATGGCACAGCAGACAGCATGAGCTTCATGTTGGTATTGGTTCCCTTCACTCCTATCAAGTCCACAGGGTGATGAAGGTGGGCCCAGGTAGCTGTTGCACACACAGCGGGTCTGTGTCACTGTTGAGAAACGCTGTGTTTAGAAAGTGCCCAACCTGCCCTCCTGGCTCCATCCAGCTCTGTGTATTTAAGGCCAACAACCTGAAGGCTTAGGTCTATCCAAGGCCTAAAATGATCCTGTCTGACTAGTCCAGCAATAGTTCCTTGATTAGGTTTAAAATTTATTTTCCTGCCTCAAGCCTGGTATACCTAGGGGAAGCCTCAGAACCATTTTATCAAAAGGTTAAAATGAGCTACTACATGTAAATTACCCAAATTATGGTAAGTATCCTAGCATCCTCTTTAACCCCAAGAGGTTTTGTTTCCTCCTTCCTTATGACAGTTTTGCTTTCACAAATTTGGTTGCCCTCCAGTTTCCCCTGTAAAGCAAAGCAAAACAAACAAATACAAACCTGGAGGCCTACATAAACCCCAGTCCATTTAGCTGATACACTGGTGTCTTATCTCACTCCTCTCAGCTCCACAGTCCTAAATCCCAATCGCCACAAGCTAGAATGCTATTATAACGCAGATGTCTTCCAAGTTCAGACCATCATCATATAGCTGACTATAACCACTACTTTTTCCTAAGATGCCTCTTACCACCCTATAGCCTTGGACCACCACACTGACATCAGCCAAGCTGGTAAACAGATTGCATCTCATGCTGGGATACGACTTTCTAATCATTCTGTAGAGGACTGTACTAGAGGATTAAAGAGCTTCCCCAAGCCCAAATACATCCCTGCCCTACTCATCATTTTTCTCCTCCTTAAGTTATAGCACATCTCAAGTGCTGACCTTTTACAAAGTCTAAAGCAATGAGAAATAGGACAGATCCTAATTTTTTAATGTCTCCTACAAGTTCCTTTCATCCATTTACAGAAAATTTTCCTTTCAGGAAACAGATATAGAATTTCTGCTTCTAGTATTACTAATTATGCTCCTATTGGATCAAACTTCCTGCAGATAAATATGAACACTGACAGAAAAAATATCTTTGAAGGCAATGGAGAGTGAACACTCACAGATTTTGAAGGAGAGTCAACACATGGAAGAAGGGAACTTCATAGGGTGAGTTTTCCATTTTTATGACTTTAGTCTGAGGACAGCCAACAATGGGTCCCTGGCCAAAAACTTACATTCTCTGTGGCCTGAAGAGCCAAGAGACAGAGTTTGGGACAACCAAAACTGCAATAAAGTGAGTGAGGATCCAGGAAAGAAGAAAGCCAGAGAGTGAACCCAAAATTTGAGTAAATATTCTGCCAAAATCTCTTGTTGAATTCTAAACTGTGTATGAACAATTGTTCTGAAACATAAAGAAGTGGAAAAAAAAACAAATAGAGTCTTATGTACCTGTATGAGAAGATCAAAGTCTAGCATACATGTAATGCAAATCCCAGAAAAAGAAGACAAAAGGGGACAGTAAAATATTCGAAAAAATAATGATTTAAAACTCTCCAAATTTAGTTAAAGGCATAAATTTATAGATTCATGAGATTTAACAGTATAAATATGAAGAAAATTATGACTAGCCACATCACGAAGGCCTTAAAGCAAAGGTAAAGTGAAAATATCGAAAGCTTCCAAAGATCACACACTATATACGAGAAAACAATGATTAGAATTTTTACTGACTTCTCATCAGAAACTAGGGAGATGAGAATATAGTAGAACATCTTTAATGTGCAGAAACAAATATATTGTCAATCAAGAATTTTAGATCCAGCAAAAATAACCCTTAAGAATTATGGGAAAATAAAGAATTTTCAGATAAAATAAGACTAAGGGAATTTGTCACCAGAACTTTATTATAAGATATGCTAAAGTAAATTCTTGAGGCCGAAGGGAAACGATTCCAGAAGGAAAAATGTATGTTCAGGAAGTAATAAAGAGGATCAAAAATGATGAATATTTGAGTAAATATAAAATAATATTTTACCTGTATTTCTTAAAACACATATGGCCGGTTTAGAAAAAAATTGTATATTATCTTATGGATTCTTTTTTTTTTAAGATTTTATTTATTTATTTGAGAGGGAGAGAGAGAGAGACTGAGAGAAAGAGAGAGTGCATACATGAGCAGGGGGAGGGAGAAGCAGAGCAGGGAGCCTGACGTGGGGCTTGATCCCAGAACCCTGGGATCATGACCTAAACTGAAGGCAGACGCTTAACCGACTGAGCCACCCAGGCACTCCTGTCTTGTGGATTCTATAATGAATATAGAGCTAAAACACATGACAAAAGGATGGGAGGCTGGCAAATTGAACTATAAAGTGGTAAATTTTCTCTACTCCATTTTATGTGAATAGTTACAATATTAACTTTAAAGAAAAGGTACTAGTGTGGACACGGACACGGAGTTATCATTCCACATGACACAGTGGCAGACGCAATACCAAGCACTGCACGTATAAACTGTGTGGTAGGAGGATATCTTTTAAAAATCATTTTCTTCTTGAATTTTTTTATATAGCTAGGCCATTCTCTTATTTGGTTAACCAATGTGTCAGAGAAGAAATGGCAGAGAAGAAAGGTCAGAAATGAACTAGTCTTTTTAAAAAATTTTCTAGGCTTTAGCAGTCACTCTAAAGACTTTGGCTTTTACTTAGAGGAAGTCACAGGAGATCCGAGAGCAGAGGAGGAAGAAGATATGCCTTACCTTGCAAAAGATCTCTCTGGATGTTTTGTTGAGAATAAACTGAAGGCAAGACTGAATGAAGAAGTCTGATTGAGAGGGTATTATAATAATCCAGGTGATCGATGGTGGGAGTTGGACCAGGATGGCAGCAGTAGAGAGAGTAAAATGTAGTTGTATTCTGGATATATTTCAGGATGGTGATGTATTAGTGAAATGAAGTCTAATTAGAGACCAGAGAGGTGGGAAAGACAGCCCAAGTTTAGGCAGATAAACTAGGGATGCTCTAGCTGCCTTTGATGTTGGCAGCTGAAACTGCTGGGGCATTTCCTCAAGGATACTGTCTAATAAGCAACTTCTTTAACTGTATCCTGCTGCCTGACTATATGGTGATTAAATGAATCACTATTACTTTATTTATTTGAAGACCTGTATTATAGATTCCCTTGAGAAGAGCCACATAGATAATTTTATTTTTTATTTATTTATTTTTTTTTTTGATAATTTTAAAGTCTATGCAAACTTCAGTTGGATCTAACTGCACAAGTGAACAGTGTATATGTATATCCATGCTGGACTATGTGGTACTGACTTTGGTAGAAATATGGTAGCAATTCCAAGACGTGCCTCAAATGGTAATGAGATGCTTCACGGAGAAAGTGTCCTTGATCAGTAATCTAAAGATGAAATGATACATGCAGAGATGGAAGGAGGGGAAGGCTTTTTCAGCGAACTCAACAAGGACACTAGAACCATGACAGTTTCATGGGACACTTAATGCTCTTCTCTGAGTTCCCTATCTTCTGTATATTGAGATGAGTGATTTTCAATGGGGTGGGAGTTGGAGGACTTTATTGGGAACTCCCTCTGAAGGAGAATGTTCCATAATTTGTGAAGGATAGGTAATTGGAAGAAGCCCATCTGCCAAAGATCCCAGCTGAAATGTAAAACTCTGGGTTGAGATGATTTGCAAGGTGGTTCAATGAACAGAAGTATAGAGTTAGAACTTTTAGTTTCTCAGGTCAAGAGGAAGTGTTTAGCACAAGTGATACTATGCAATCCAGGGAAGGAAAACATAATCTGCATTTTCTTTAAAGAAACTATCATGTTTGAGACACTCTGTTAGGTGTTTACACTGTTATTTCATTTAATCCCCCAAACAAGTCAAGAATTAGGTATTATCACCCTCATTTTACAGATGAGGAAATCGAGTTTCTGTAAGATCATGTAACTTGTCCAAGACCTGAAGCATTGATTCAAACACAGGGCTGCCTGATGCTCTTTCACAGTGCTAGTGCTTTTCCCACCAGTTCTTTTTTCTCCTAGCGGCCCCAACCCCTTAATTCAAAGTATTTTTCTCCTGCTTTGTTTTAAAGTATTTAAACACACACACACACACACAGATACAGATATGTATTGATATAGATAAATAGATACAAATGAGTTTTCTACTCATAAAAAAGTTGAGTGATCTGTAACTTAAGTACAGAAGATTTCACGCCGTTGCTTTCTTATACCCTAACATCTAGTGGGACATATTTTACTGTTAAATTTTTAAAAGATTTTATTTATTTATTTATTCATTCATTCATTCATTCATTTTGGGTGGGAGGAGGCAGAGGGAGAAGGAAAGAATCCCAAGCAGACCCAGAGTGGAGCCCAACACAGGGCTCAATCTCATGACCCTGAGACATATTTTACTATTTTAAATGATTGCTGAAGTTTTCAAAGCACTTAGCCCCATAAGCATATAATGAATGTTTATTAAATTTCGTTGTCTATCACCTCCTGTTATTTTGTTTTTACAATATATTGTTTGTCTTAAATGTCACTAATTATAACACAGATCCTTCAGGGGGAAACGTTCTCGTTTAGAAGTCACTGCTTCAAATTGTGGGTTCCAGGAGTACAGCAAGGTTAAAAAACCAGGGACTGAACATACTTTCACTGCAGAAAACATCTGGAAAAGGAATGTGATAAGCAGCATTAAATTTCTCTGAGACAGTTCCTTCCGCAAGCAATGTAAGTTTCTTTCTTCTATGTGCACAGCTTCTGCTATCCTTGAAGTATATATCTTTGTCCTTAGGAGAGCGCTCAGAAATGGGACTGCCATCTCTGGAAACACCCACAGCCACAAGCTGCCACTTGTGCATATTTCTTTTTTACCACCTAGTTGTCCTTTCTTTCCACCTCCTTCATAAATGCCTTCTCATTCACGTCCTCTCTACAGATCTTTTTATGCTTGTTTCCCAAAGCCTTTAACATCACCTGCCCTTATAAGCGCCAGGTGATTTATGATTTAATTCTGCTCAAATTTCCATTCCATTCTCTGTTCTCCATTAATATGTTCAGCCTTAAGACAACCAGGAAATCACGTGTCCCTCCTTCCCACATATTTTGTGAATAATGGCATTTTGGTTGATCACTTCTGTGACCTGGCTTCTTACATCTAAAGCTCTCCAAATGCCAGGGCTCATGCTCAGATGCTCTCATATTTTCAATATGTGTAGAAGCCTTATAAATGCAATGACCTCTTTCTTCCTCTGTTAAATTTTCGCATTAAATATCTTACTCCTTTTTTTTTTTCATAGATCTATGTCTACCAAAATCTGACCTTCCCATACTGAGGCATCCTTCCAGTTCCCATATTATTTTGCATTATTGTTATAGCCATATTATAATGCTCCTGTTATTGTTTCATTTCAGAACAAAATGTAATCCCAGCTGGCTTAACAACATTACCATTCAATTTCTCTAACATTATCTTCCTTGTTTCAAGGCAAACCCTTTCTAATATAATTCAAGAATCAACTTTCTATATTCCGGATACAATGTGATGTTCAAATATTTTCTCCTAGTCTGTGGCTTGTCCTTTCATTCTCTTAACTTCTTTTCAGATAAATTGCTTTTAATTTCAACATAGACATGAATGTTTATATCAGCACTCTTTACAATTGCCTAAAATTGGAAAAAACCCAAATATACTTCAACGAGTGAATGAATAAGCAAACAGTGGTACATCCATAGAAAGCAGTTCTAGTCATCAATAAAAATGGATGAACTATTGCTATACACAACAACTTGAATTTCTAGGACATTTTGCTAAGTGAAAAAAGTAAGCCTCCAAAGGTTACATACCAAAGGATTTCATTAATGTGACATCCTGGAAAAAATAAATATTGAAATGGAGAACAAATCAGTGGTTTCCATGGGTTAGGGGTAGGGGAGAGGTTCGGATTTAAGAAGTCAACAATAGGGAAGTATCTGGCATGTTGTAATTGTGCTATAATCAGGTGAAAAGTAGCTACAAAAATCTACGCATGTGTTAAATCTCATAGAACTTTATGCCCCAAACAGTGAATACTACTGTATGTATGTTTTTTTAACAGTAAGATACTAAACTCTTGAAAGGAAATCAAGTTTGACTCTGTGCACAGGCATCCATCAGCCCTACCTAATAGTTTCCTCCGCAAGGTTATAAAACCCAGGAAAGGAAGCACTGCCCTCTATTCTAGCTAAACAGTTTACCCTTCAGTTGTAATTATGTTTAAGTTAATTACCAGAAGTCATTCCAACTGAAAAACAAATGTCTACAATCATTATCATAATCATATAATAATTATAATATTCAGATTGGAAATAATATATGACTGACTAATTTAGGATGGTATCCACATAACTCTTTCTTTTCTAAAGTCTTTGGCCTTCCATCTGCAGACTTATAGCTGTGTATCTTTACTAACTTCCCTTGGCCTGTTTCATCTGGATTTATTGTTATTTTTCCATGTGCGTATTCCAAAATTCAATAATTTTTATCTCTTTCCATTAAATTGCAAACTCAGTCAGAAAATAAACAGTATCTTAAAATTCCTTTCGTATCTACCACTTTACCTAATTCAATGCTGGGCACACCAAAAGAACTCTGTAAACACTTGTTATTTAATTATTTACTGTATATTTCTTTTGTCACCAGATGACCCAGTCCACTTCTGGACTTTGTTCCCAGATAGAACCTGCTTCTCTTCAAAATATAGTTTGGATTTTTTTACAACATACTTAGATACTTATATATCAGATACATGTTGGAGTCCCTTTAATTTTTAATATTACATATTCTCCAAACTTAAATCAGAGTCCTTACTAACATTGGTAGTATAATACTCTTATTCTCACTAGCTAGCATTTATTGAACAATGATTTTGTGTCTGACACTATGGTAAGCAACTTACCATCATTATTACTTTCATCTTGTTTGCTGCCTTCTGAAGTCTTTTCTTAAGAGGATGACAGTCATACTGGTGGACATTTGAGTTACTAATGGAAAGCACCTGAACAAAATAAGTTGCCATTGGTCCCATGTGCAACTTTCCAAGCATTCTAATTAGCTGGCATTGACTTTTGAGTAAAAGTCACTGGTCATGAAAAGGTAGGTACAGATAAAGATTAGAGGACTTGGCTCTTTTTTTAAGCTTTGTCTGTGTTTTTGCATTTCCCCATTATGTAAACTCAAATGCACATCTCAGATATTTCTTTCTTTTTTTTTTTAAGATTTTATTTTATTTACGTGAGACAGAGAAAGAAAGAGAATATAGGCGGGGGGAGGAGGGGCAAAGGGAGAGGAAGAGCTAGAAGCAGATTCCCTACTGAGCAGGGAGCCGCAAGTCGGGGTTCAATCCCAGGACCGGGGGATCATGACCTGAGCCAAAGGTAGATGCTTAACTGAATGAGCCACCAGGCACCCCTCAGATATCTCTTTTAATGCTTTCGTTTATTTATTTTTTTTAATGAGAGGAAGAAACAGCACATCAAATTAATGGAATAGTGGTCAGTCCTCATTTATATGTTTATTGGAATACTTAGGTGTCTAGCAATTGATGAACATCTAAAAATAGGAATTGTATATTAGTAAATTTTGTAGTGGCCATCCAATTTCTAAACTATTTATTCATTTAACAAATGGTAGTGGTCATAATGAAGAGATACGGAAACATAAAAGTGGTTGCTGCTGAACTTAAAAATATCTTGGAAAAGTCAGGAATTAGACAGCTCTATTTCACCTATACTTCATGGCACAGAAATAGAATTACACCCAGGAACCTGAAAGTCTGGAGTTGGTGCTGTCAGATACAGTAGCCACTAATAATATGTGACTAAATTTAAATTAACTACAATGAAAGATAATTTAAAAATTCAGTTCTCATTCACGCTAGCCTCATGTTGAGCACTCAGTAACCATATGTGATAGTGGCGCCCTATTGGAGAACACAGCTGTAGAACATTGCCACGATTGCAGAAAGTTCTGTTGGTACAAAAGTAGATAGTGCGCATGATAATGCATGAACAAAGAGCTGTTGTCCTTTGGTGCAAAGCTGTGATTTAATTTATAAAGTAAGTTTAAAATAGTTCAGATTTAGAATTATGTTAAGTAAATTTTGGTTAGCTAAATAATAATTATACCAAATACTGTACAGAAGTACTAAAACCAAAATTAACTTCTATACTCACTAAATATTTATGGAGTACCTCATAACTAAAATATTTTCAAGGAAAAATATTAAGAACTCAGAAGCTTCTAAGACATCTAAGAATTTTTACTGATGGAAAAAATGTAAATCTTTTTAATTATGTAAAAAAAAACCCTTTTCCTGTAAATAAGAATGCTTAAATGTCACAAGATGAACTCACACTTTTATTTTGGTCAAAAATAATATGTGGCTACCTTAAAACTATCTCTACCTAAGTTTGTTTTGTTTTTTGGTTTTTTTTAAGATTTTAATTATTTATATGAGAGAGAGAGAGCAGGAGAAGGGGGAGAGTCAGAGGGAGAAGCAGACTCCCCGCTGAGCTGGGAACCCAATGTGGGACTTGATCCCAGGACTCCAGCATCATGACCTGAGCCGAAGGCAGTTACTTAACCAACTGAGCCACCCAGGCGCCCCTCTACCTGTAAGTTAAATTCTTCTTCACTGATATAGTGAATTTTCCATGTCAAGAATTAAAATATGAATGTATATACATAAGCTCTTGCCAAAATCAGACATTTGCTATATTTGAATCTTGAGTAATGCAATATAATCTTGGGTGTTTGATCATTCAAATGGAGCTGAAATGTACCAATGCACTCTCTAAAAAGAATGGCTTTGCCAATTGATTTCCCAAATTGACAAATGATCTCCAAAGTCATTTTTCGCACTAAAAGTCTAAATCTCATTCTACTTCTTAAAAAAAATAAATAAATCGTATGGACTTTTAGAAGGCTTAGTACTTAAACCAAAGTAGGCACAAGTATTTACAAATGTAGTTCATCCATCTGTTTATTAAAGCAAGGACATTGAGATTCCTACCTGGAATTATGTTAGCAATTAAATTACTCCACATGCTTGAAATAAAAAATGTTCTTTTTCATATGATTCCTTAATTTACACATTTAGCATCATTCTAAGAATGAATCCTTCCGGCCCCATCCCAAAATAATGAGTTTTTGCTGTAGTGTATATAAAAACAGGATAAATATTAAGGCAGCTAATCATAATTGAGGGTATTTAGAATATTATCTTAAATGACACCTATAAAGTAATTTTGTCCAGATAGGGCAATCTGCAGAGTTCCCAGAAAACTGGTGGTTACTTTCCAGGTTTCAAAATGATTTTCCCCCCAAATTTGGGTGTTGACATACCTATACTTCCTTTTGGCTGATTACAGCCAAAGAGAACAAAGATTTAGGACGTGATTTTAAATGTTAGTGCTGAGTGTTAATATTATAAGTGTTAGTGAAAATATTGAATGTGATTTCAATGTCAGAAAGTGGTTGCTGATAACTTTATATAACTGTTTATCTTTTCTGTATTAAATTATTTCTCAAGTAGCATAATTTCAAAAAGGCTTATTGCCTGTTATTTATTTAATACCTATTACTTTTGTCAACTATGAGGAATTATCTTCACAACAAAAAGGTCTATCATTTGTTTTTGGTTCATTCTTAGGATGTCCCTCTTTCTGGTTACGTTGCCCATCTGTCTTTGCATGCTGTCTACTTTATCCATTAGAGTCCTCTGCATATTCATCATGGTTATTTTAAATCTCCAGTCTGATAATGTTATGGAACGCGGACTGGATCCTGGCCAAAGAACCAAGAGGCACTCAGAGACCTTGGAGGATCGGAGGTTTATTTCACAGTGGAAGGCCCCGAAGAGAGTAATGTCTCAAGGTCTGAGTCCGAGCACAAAGCAGGTATTTTATACATTTTTACTTCTGTATCTGTGCCACTCTAGTGGCTGCCGCCAGCAGGGCTAGGGGAAAGCCTGGAGTGGCCCTGGGGCCGGGACTGGGATTCCCCTGCTGGATTGGTCAGCCATCTCAGAACACAGACTTTCCTTATCAATAATTCCAACGTACCTGCCATGTTGTTCTGATGCTTACTCTGTCTATTCAAATTATGTTGTTTGCCTTTTGGTATGCTGGGTAATTTTTTCTTTGTTTTTGTTTTTTCTTAGTTTTTTAGAGAAAGGGAGACTGGGGGGGGCACGAGGGACAGAGGGAGAAGGAGAGAGTCTTAAGTAGGAACCACGCACAGCATGGAGCCTGATGTGGGGCTGGATCTCAGAACGCTGAGATCACAACCTGAGCTGAAATCAAGAGTCAGATCCTTAACTGACTGAGCCACCCAGGCGCTCCCATACGCCTGGTAATTTTTTTCTTGAGAGCTAGACAGAACGTACCAGCAAAAGGACAGTGCTTAAATAGGACTTCAGTAACATAGCGGTGGTTTGTGGGCGAAGGGGAAACAGTCAATAGTCCTATGATTAAATCTCAGTCTTCTCGTGAGCCTTTGCCCCTGGACCGCAGACTTCACAAATTAGTTTTTTTCTTTCTACATTGGTGGGACAGGAGGCTAAAATGGGCTGGACTTGGGTATTTCCCTTCCCCAGGTCAATCAGGCTCTGATAATACCCCTGTTGGTTAGGCCTAGGTTAATTAGTTTACCCTGAGGCAGGCCTTGTTAAGTAGAACCGAATCCTCCATCTCATTTCAAAATGGTTCCTTTTCCCCCTCCCTCTAGAAGTACGCTAGAAGTACGAGGGGATTTTTTCCATTATTTACTATGAGAATCCGGTTGAATTCCTGGAAGTAAATCTCACAATATTGTGGGGGCCCTATGACCGGGTCCCCCTGGAGTTTTAAGCTCCTTTAACTTGTCCACACTGAGCCTCCAGCAATTTGTCAACTACGGTTCCAGTTTTCCTACCCCCGTGTTTGTTCCGGTGGCAGTTTCTCCTTGTGAATCCGGTAAGTCATGACTCCCTGAATTCGACTCTTTCTCTAATCTTGAGGAAAGAGGCTTGCCCTGTGTCCTTCCCTCTCCTATGGACCCAAAAAGAGTTGTCAATTTTTCAGTCTGTTCGGCATGTTACTTGTTAGACTTTCAAGCTCCTTATGATGTAGTTTTGGAATATTGGTGGGGTTCAGAGTTGACAGCCAAGAAAGAATTCTTGAAACATCTTTGGTGCAAAAAGGTGATTTTATTAAAGCACGGGGACAGGACCCATGTGCAGAAAGAGCGGCTTTACAAGTGTGAGGGGTGACTCATTATATCCTTGGGAATTGGGGGAGGTAAGGGAAAAGGGAGGTTTCCAAAAGGATTTTCATATGCAAAGACTCACAGGATTCCAGAGGCTTTGCTATTGTCTGGCTGAAGTTGTTTTCCCCTCAAGTGAGATATTAACATTAATACAGTTGGGAGTTTCCTGGAGGAATGTTATACTCTGCCTATCTCAAGTATTTATCAATGTGAGGTTGCAAGTTACAAGGAGATTTAATTTTACCTGCGGTTCCTTCTGCCTTTGTTTTAGGGCATCCCGGGGTGCCTAGGGAAGGTCACACAGAGCCCACCTGGTTGGGGGGGTGTCAGACTGTGCTTTGTCCTCAGCTTGCCTGCTCCTCCCTCATCACTTACATGCCAGAATCTGGAAGCCAGAAATTCTTGATACCTAAAAAACTAGAAACTGCTTAGGTATTAATAGGAAATGGAATACTATTCAACAAGGAAGGGGAAAAAGTCATAATACATGCAATAGCATTGATAGATCTTGTCCTGAGCACGCTATGAAGGCGCACCCACGCGTTGTGTCTTTCCACAGTGTCAGCTGTATTCAATCCTAAAGCAAAGTTAAATCACAATATAAAGCAGGCTTAGGATTCCAAACTCCATGACAATGCACCATGGGATCAAACTTGGCTTCTTACACAGCACGCAAAGCAGGATGGGAGAAAAGCCACACGACAAACGAGACAACAGAAGGGTGCAGGAAGTTCAGGAACCAAATGCAAAGTCAGTCTGGGGGTGCGCAGCTGAGACAAGGCCTAGATCTGGTCCGGGTCAGCTCTCGGCACTGACGGCTTCTGATGTTTAAGCAGGGAAGGACCTTGGTTCTGTTCCAAGATCCACAGGGCAGAGCCTTCAGTCGCAGTTGCCTTTTTAAGTGGTCAGACATAGAGGGGTCAGGTCTGAAGAGTGATAGTTTGCTGCCCAAACCCTTCCCCTCTTAAAGGGATTTAATCGGGTTTGGGTCTCTGCAGCCCTCCTCTGGTTCTGCCCATTATCAGTTCTGGGGTGTCAGCGGACATGGGTCGGGGTGACGTCTCCTGGCTGCAGCACCTTACCTCTGTGTCATTGTTTGACACAGGCCTCTGCTTGACAGGAGACTCCATTCCGCTCTCTACAGATCTCCCAACAATATGCCGAGTGAAAAAAGCTTTACTGAAAAGAGTATGCACTGTATCATTCTGTTTATATGAAGTTCTAGATTAAGCAAAACTAGTCTAGGATAGGAAAAAAAAAACCAAAATAATTCTGATGGAGAAAGGGGATTTACTGGTAAGAGACATGAGGAATCTCCTGAGTAATGATCTGTTTCTTGATAGGGGTTTGCATTGCACTAATGTGTGTATTTGTGGATGCTCACCCTGGGGTTTCCTAGAGATCTGAGCATTTCATTGTATAATGTTATCTTGAGAATTGAATAAATACTAATCTCTAGTTAATATACATGCTGACATATTTGAGGGGAAGTGTACCGATGTCTGTGACTTACCTTAAAATGCACCAATTAAAAAATGGATTGATAGGGCGCCTGGGTGGCTCAGTCGTTAAGCATCTGCCTTTGGCTCAGGTCATGATCCCGGGGTCCTGGGATCGAGCTCCTCATCAGGCTCTCTGCTCAGCGGGAAGCCTGCTTCTCCCTCTCTCACTCCCCCTGCCTGTGTTCCCTCTCGCTGTGTCTCTCTCTGTCAAATAAATAAAATCTTTAAAAAAAAATAAAAAATGAATTGATGGATGAATAGCAATCTAGATAGATGGATATGTGATAATGCAAGTATAAAACACGAGGACCAAGGTAGAAAGAATATGTAAATTCACTCAAGTTTGCTCAGTGTTTGAAACTTTCTTTTGGAGAAAATAAGGGGAATTATAGAAACATGATTAAACAGGCAAAGCTTTGGCCTCAACTACTTTCCATCTGTGAGCTCATCAACGAGTTACTTGATCTTCCCTCAGCCATGGTTTTCTGTTCTGTGAAATGAAGGGGCAAAATGGTGGTTTTATTAAAATACAGGGACAGGACCCATGGGCAGAAGGAGCTGCTGCCCCTGGATC
>CM052887.1:65911043-65955070 GCA_028534135.1 Potos flavus | reverse complement strand
CAGAAGCAGAATAAGCTGGTTAGTGGGGGGGGGGGGGGGAAGAGGACACTTTAATCTTGTGCAAGCAGGTTGCTACAGAAGCTAAGCAGGCCTATTAGGTTTTGTAATCGGGTGGGGGTTTCTCATTCCCCTCTTCTGTTTGTACTTAAGGAGCCAATCTTGGCCTTGCACAGAGGGCCAATTAAGTTTCTTTTTACCCTATATGGTGTGCAAGGTCATTGGGTTCCGCATTCCTATTACCTGACTTAACTAACTCAAGGGGGGGGCGGTGTAGCACAAAATGGGGTTAGTTTAGGCTCTGCTCTCAAAATGGAATTAGTTAATTAGTTTGGCTCCACTCTTTCAGTTTCATCTGCTAAGGAAGACTCACAGGCTACCACAGGCCTTGCTATTATCAAACCAAAAATAACCAAGGTTATTTTTCCCTCGAGCAAGGCATTAACATTAAGGCAGTTGGAAGCTTCCTGGAGGAACATTATATTCTGCCTGCCTCAAGTATTTGTCAAAGCGCTTCAGGTTATAAGGACATTTAGTTTTATTTACATTTCCTTCTGCCTTTGTTTCCCATATCAAGTGATTCCTAACTAAATTTTTAATATTTTTTAATGAAAGGCCTCTCTGCATTTATTTTTCTTTATATATGTTCACAGTTTACTCATCAGGACAGTATTAAACTTACTGCTATGTACCCCTTCCACTCACTAGTAAGATAACATGCCACACACAACTTTGAAAATCCACAGCAAAATTGCAAGAAACCCCCAAAAGAACATAAGAAGTTTATTTTTTAAAATATTTATTTATTTATTTATTTGAGAGAGAGAGAGAGAGAAAGAAAGTGTGCGTGTGCACAGATGGACAGGAGGGGCAGAGGAGAAAGGAGGGAGAGAACCTCAAGCAGACTCCCTGCTGAGCATAGAGCTCCAATGGAGCTCAATCTCAGGACCCTGAGATTATGACCTGAGCTGAAACCAAGAGTTGGACACCTAAGTGACTGAGCCACCCAGGCACCCCAGGAAGTATATTTCTTAATCTTTTACTTGATTTATACTTTTTTTTCCTCAAGATTATTTAAGCTATCATAGTGATGTGGGAAACAAAGGCAAAAGGAAATATAGATGAAATTAAATGTCCTTATCACCTATAGCCTCTTGACAAATACTTGAGGCAGGCAGAGTATAAAGTTCCCCCAGGAAGCTCCCAGCTATCTTAATGTTAACACCTTGCTAGAGGGAAAAACAACCTTTGTTTGATGATAGCAAGGCCTGTGGTAGCCTTTGAGTCTTCTTTAGCAGATGACACTCCTTTGGAAACCTCCTTTCCCTTTACTTCCCCCAACCCCAAAGAATATAATCAGCCTCACAATCCAGGGGCAGCAGCAGCTCCTTCTGCCCATGAGTCCTGTCCTCGTGCTTTAATAAAACCACCGTTTTGCCCCAAAGATGTCTCAAGAATTCTTTCTTGGACATCGGCTCAGGACCTCACCAAACACACCAACATTCAAAAAACTACATCAGTAGCACTTTGAAGAAGAAATCACTGACACAGTGGAGGAAACTCAAGTTCTGAAAAATAAACCACTTTTAAACCTCCAAAACAAGAAAGGAACGTTGAGATTTATAAGCCAGCAGAAAACAATAAACAAAATCATGTTCAAAATAGAGGGTTTCCTTTTTTTTTTTTTTTTTAAGATTTTGCTCATTCACTCTAAACACTTAAGACTCTGACACAGAAGTGATTGCACAGAAGTCCTTGAATGAGCTTCCATGAGAAGTGCTCACTTCATGCTTGGTCACAGTCATTGCCACCATCAATTACAGCTCATTATACTGACTCCAAAAAGGAAGAGCTTGCCTCGAAACACCAACACAGCTGGGAAACACTGAAGATTTGGCATGAGAAAGCAGATTTAATTTTTGTTGCTTTCTATCAGAAGAGATTTTATAGCAATAAGTAGTGTAATATATGTATTTAACGTAGTCATAAAAAAGGTTTAAATTTGAGATTGCTTATCTTTCGGAATGAAGCCTTTGGGGAAATAACTGAGTATTACAGTATGACTTTTAGAAATTTTTTAATAATGAAGAGTTTTTATTAGCAAATTAAATGTGTTGAATATAAAGTTTACTGTCTTAAAACACAGGAAAATTGTGTTTGGGTACATCTTTTAAAATAATACCTTTTGAGGAAAACTGATTTCTCTATGTCTAAAGCAAACTACTTCAAAATGCTGACATTTGGAATTTCATTACAATTTTTATCTCTCCTTTTTCTTTGGTGCTGAAATGGTAAAATATTTTAGCTGTGTTCCTTAAGCTAAGCTCCACTTTTCATTTGAATTTCTATTCTCAGATATAATAGAACAATAAATTTATATATAAACATATTCATGTAAAAATATATAAGAATAAGCTACATTTGTACATATTTCTGTTTAATCTAAAGGTTGCCTTCTTAAAAGATCCTCCCCCAAGGTTTATATCCATAGAACTAAGAGAAATTGCTATAATACAGAACATCATCAATGCATTTTTCAAATGGTAAATGATTCTTCATACAATAAAAAAGGGAACACAAAACTTTTAGTATGTGCAGTGCATATTAACAACCTACCCCAAAGAAATTTAACTCTGAATTGCATTAGCTCCTTCTAGAAGGAAGTTCTTAATGGAGGTAATTTTCACCCCTATGGGACATTTGGCAATGTCTAGAAACACTTTTTGTTGTCATGAGGGGGAAAAAAGGGATGCTTACTGGCATACAGTGGGTAGAAATCAAGGATGCTGCTAGATATCCTACAATGTACAGGAAAGTCTCCCAAAACAAAGAATTATCCATTCCAAAGTGTCATTAGTTGTCACAGTTGAGAAATCCTGCTCTAGAAAAAGAAAATACGTCCCAAGTTCAAAGCCCATGTAGTCCATTAAATATAGACAATAAGACACTTGATGAAGGTGATAGCATACATAACAAGCTACAGTTTCAAGTTCTACCAGTTCCAGTTTACATTCCCACCAACAGTATACAAAGGTTTCCTTTTCTCCAAATCCCCACCAGCATTTATCTTTTGTCTTTTTGGGAATAGACATTCTAACAGGTATAAGGTGATATCTCATGTGCTTTTGATTTGCATTTCCCTGATTATTAATGATGTTGAGATCTTTTCATAGCTATGACTATTTGTGTATCCTCTTTGGAAATATATCTGTTCAGTTTCTTCGACCATTTTTTAATTGGGTTATTTGGGGTTTTTTGCTAATGAGTTGTATGAATTCTTAGACATTTGAATATTATGTCAGATTAGTGGTTTACAAACATTTTCTCCCATTCTATAGCTTACTTTTTCATTTTATCGATAGTTTCCTTTGCTGTGCAGAAGCTTTTTAGTTCAGCGTAGCTTCACTTGTTTGTTTTGTTTTGTCTTGTTTTTACTTTTGTTGCTTTCGCTTTTGGTGCCAAATCCAAAATATCATTGCCAAGACCAATCAAGAAGTTTACCCCCTATATTTTCTTCTAAGAGTTTTACAGTTTCAGCTCTTACACTCAAGACTTTAATCCATTTGAGTTGCATTTTGTGTGCGGCATAAGGTAGGACTCCAGTATCATTCTTTTGCAGGTGAATATTCAGTTCTCCTAGCACCATTTTATGGAAGAGAGTATCCTCTCCCCATTGTGTATTCTCGGAGCTGTTGTTAAAGATTAATTAACTGTATACGCATGGGTTTATTTCTAAGCTCTCTCTTCTGTTCCATTGATCTATGTGTCTGTTTTTATGCCAATACCATATCGTTTTGATTACTATAGGTTTGTAATATAGTTTGAAATCACCACAAGGTTGTGCAGAGGTCCTGGCAGGCCCTTGGCCATTAGCAATCAATCAGTACTGACAGTCTTTCTCCCCATCGGCCGGCTCCACTGGCCTCAGCAGCACCCATACCACTCATGGGATATGGGAACCTTCTGAGACAATGGGAGCCCTGGTTGTAAGGGCCTGCTGCTTCTCTGAGATGGCAATAAGGGAAAATGAGTCATTCCCAAACCCACAAACCTCTACCCCTTCTCAGTCTCTGGGCAGTTATCCTACTTCTCTGTGCTGAGTAGCCTTCCCCTCCAGCCTCTCTTCTTCGAAAGGCTTAGGCTTTGGGGGTCCAATTTCACTTTTTTGCAGTGGACATCCACTTTTTCATACACAATTTTTTTGAAGAGACCATCCTTCTTTGCTTTTGTCAGTTCTTTGCTTTGAGTTCAGGCCCTTGTGCTTCACATCTTCCCCAGTTCCTAAGGCAGGATATCCCCAAGTCTAACAAACCTACTTAAATTGGGGAGGAGGGAAAACTACAGGGAGAACACATACTCAAATTAATATTTCAGTAGATTGTCCTTTACACATAGTTTATTTATGATTTCAGCATGTGAGCTTCACCAGGTGGTAAATGCAGATTTAGTCACATCGATATTCAAACCGCAGTGTTCCAATTACCCACCTGCTGGTTATGGGAAATTCAGGCTTTGTCATAGAACTCCAATCACGTGTTGCTGTGCTAATGAATCAGGACTGATTTCACTGTTCCACAATAAATATAACTGAGCTCCACAGCAGAATCTGGAATTCCACTGTCATTTTCTTTGTTGCCATACTACAGAAACTGTTGCCAAGTGAAGCTTGAAATCTACTACATCAAAGTTGACAAAAGTAGGCTCTACCTTTGAGACCACTGTGATGGTGGTTACTAAGTAGAAAATCTACTTTACTGTTCTTGAGAAGAAGAATGAACCTTCTGTGTTACATTTAATAGAGGTAGGGAACTTATCCTTTGTTTGAAACATAGAATGTTCTGGTGACTAGTGATAACAGCTTTCCCATTGGTCACGACAGCAAACCAAACTGGGATTTCAAAACTCAAGACAATTCTGTGGAGTGGCTCTGCCACCATATAGCACACTATTTCCTCTGGTGCCAGCACCACCAATGTCACAACAGTGTTTCAGCAAGGATCGCCCAAGTAATGAGTGAAAAGTAGTAAAATTGCCCAAAATCAGCTCCAGTAACCAAGCCTCTGTTGCTAGATCACCAGACTCCATGTTCCCTTTTTCTCTGCAAACTAGCATCTATTGGCGCCCCCTTAACCATCAAATTGTCTGAGTGTCATTGATGAACAGAGGTTAAGAATTTTTCTCTCTGAGCTCCGTGACCTCTGTGGATGTTAGGACATGCAAATGGGTATTTGGAATGGGGGCACCACCAGAAGCCACTGAGCAACAGGACATCAAGTTCTGATTTAAAGAACCTCTCTTTAAGGATTGTTAAATGGAGATGCCTTGGAATTAGGGCTCTAATTCGTCCCCAAAGTAGAAAAATTCATGTAAGAAGCGGCCATTACAAAAGGTTATTTTAATAAAGTTTATTTTTGTTAGTTTGCTGATTATTCAACTTTCATCCACTTATCTTGTACCAGATAAGTTCTAAGATGCTGAACCTTATGGACTGCATCTGCAGAGTGTATGTGGCCAAGCAGCTCCCATTTGTAGGCGGCCAATTGGAGACATCAGTAAATTAGAGGGTTCTAGAAAGAGGGTTGTGTGTTACCCATTCCCTGTCTTCTCTGAAATGCTGTGTTTTCACATCCCCTGCACAGCTTCTGTCCTGCACTCTGTCTAGCTTCTCCCACTCTCATTGGGCTCCTAACCACATCTCTATATTTCTAGTCTCTAAATTTGGTTTCCTTAATCTTGCCCTAATTCCTTAATTTCTCTACTCATGAAAGTCTCATATCATTTGAGTTTGATTCTGTTTCTTTGTAGGGTTCTGATTGTTACAATGACTGTTCAACTTATTATACATATTACAGGAGGGTTTTTTTTAATCACTCCATTTGTATTATAATTTAGTCTTCTTGAACTACGAGAGTAGATGAGACTCTTCATAAACAGTACTTACAAGAAAAGGAGGGGAACTCACTGCTACCCACCACCAAAAACATTATAACAGCTATGATTTAGCAGTTATTTAGCTTCCATATTACTCAGATTACTAAGGAACATGAAAAACAAGATCTCCTTAAGACATGCTACAATATAGAATGTTCACTGATGCCGGTAAAATTAAACTAATCTTAGCAGTAGATCATTTTGCATGGACAGCCGTTTCCACTGCTGATGTGTCTTGTCAGATCACTGTGTTATTTTCAATATATAGCTGGGCTGGAGATTTATTAGACAGTTTACAGCACCAACAGGTTATGCTGAGCTCAGCAGTGTTGCCAAGCAAAAAGAAATATTATATGAGGGCAGCA
Source organism: Potos flavus (assembly GCA_028534135.1). Taxonomy (NCBI): domain Eukaryota; kingdom Metazoa; phylum Chordata; class Mammalia; order Carnivora; family Procyonidae; genus Potos; species Potos flavus. The sequence continues at coordinate 65,948,777 of CM052887.1, read as the reverse complement.
TTTATTCTAAACAAAAAACCTAAGCATATTTCTTCCTTATTTAAATTTGCTCATGGAAACCATTTTCCACAGGTAAGTGAACAGTGAATGTGTTTGCAGTGTGCTATTGCATTCCTACCCACTGCAGACAAGATGGGAACCATGTTTTCATAAATAAAAAGAGACAGACCATGTCATTGGCCTCCTCTTTAACTCTTGTCCCCATGGGTGTATATGTGGTAGGAGAAGGTTCTGCTTCACACCAGGCAGGGGAATTGAATATCGATGGCATTTGCTGACAGTTTGTGGATGAACAATTCAGCAGAGAACACAAAGGTCATGTTTGCTCTAAATTTAGTGGGTTTAATTTGATTTGGCTAGTTAATTATAAATATAGTGCTTGCAAAAGTAAATCAGGTTTAAAAAAGAACCACACTTCAAGGAATCCTTATGCTAATTTTCAGCCCTGTTCTTTCCAGTTACACAAATTTTTTGGCATGGAATCCAAATTTAAAAAGTTAATGTACTTTACTTAAAAATAAATCTGGGTATAGTATTAAATCATTTGTAAATGTCTTTGATAATTTATAGATAGCATAAACTAAGGAGTAGAAGGAAAACCGTTGTTGAGACATGATTCCCTTAAGTCACCTAAAATTTATTCTTTGTGTCCCACATAAGTCAAATTCACATAAGTAAATTCTGAGAAACTGCTCAAATAAGTCATTGTGTTACCTCCCGGGCTCTCAGGACTTTTCGTTCACTTATTCTAATTATATGCAAAACATTTGCCTCATTACCTGGACCTGGCATCTACAAATATATTTTAAAGATACCAGCCATCTCACATAGGAAATATAGTTAGGGGCTTCCCTATCTTTCTATTAAAATGGATTAAATTTATAGAAAATAAGTAACTTGATTAAAGAGGTTTAGCTACAGTAAATCTTTGAAGAGCATAAGAGTAAAAGCTGAAATAAAATATAACTTCAGAGTTAAATAAAAACCATTTTGTAATCTGGATGCATAGCTTAAGAATTTATTTTTACAGATGAAAAGGCTAATTTAAGTCCTTATCTATTGTATAAACAGATTATTTGTAATAGTGCTTGACACTCTAAGGGACACAAAGATATAAAGCACCACCACTCAAAAAGGTGTGCTTACAGAGATAAGATATATTCATATATCCCCACAAAAATTATTCAATATCTGACACTATATGACAATGATATGATAGTATATTGCTATGAAATGATGTCTTAGATTAGGTTTTTAAACCATGCATTCACATCCTCTGATCAGTATTGGTATCAACCCCTCCTGCAACACTTCATCAAGTTTCAAAGCCCTTCCAGCTCACTCTTCTCTCCTAAGGCTGTCCTTACCTTCTCTCGTGAAAACGAGCCATGTTTTTTTTCATGACAGCATCTGCTGGTCCAAACTCCCAGCTCAAGGATCTTATAGCAATGTTTTGATGAGGCAAGGTGAGACTGACAATACAGAACATTTCTACCCTGAGTTCTAAATTCCAAAGTGAAGAGAGGAAGAAAAAATTTTCTTTTACCTTTTTGGTTTGGGTTTTTTTTTTTTTCTTCTCTCTCTCTCTCTTTCTCTCTCTCTCTCTCTCTCTCTTTTTAATTTAAATTTCCTGTAGCTAACAACTGCTGGCTAGGTATTACTAGCAATTTATATTTAATACTCTTCTAACATATAGCTTGAATTTATACATTGAATTCATTTTTTAAAATTTTATTTTCTAATGAACTAAAAAAAAAAAAAGAATAAGACCCCTTGTTATGGGTTACACATATATTATTTAACTTAAATTAATTCTCATAACAGATCATGTTGTAGATGAAATTGAGGTTTGGTTTGGAGACCTACGCATGATTTCAGAGGTCAAAAATATCTGGGCATAGATTCAAATCCAATCTCTCAGTGGAAAACCTGGAATTTTTTCTACCACTCATTGACTCAGGGTTTAGGATTTTATCCTATTATGATTGGGGCTAGAGACTGAAGGCTGGGACCCAGATAATCATAGCAAGGCTAGAAAGTGGATTTCTTCATTGGTCTCTTTTGAAGGGTTATGTGGTGGTGGGCACCATGAAGAAAATGACAACATAAAATATACTTTCAGAATAATATAGCCTAGTGGTTCTTAGGGAAGAATAAAGTCAACAGCTCTGAATATGTATATGAGTTTACAACCAGATAAATAACACAGAAGACTAGTCTTTTATTATTATTACCATTATTTTTTTAACAGGGGTAGAGGTAGCCCACAAAGACCAAACATCTAAAAGCAACAAGAAGTGATTACTCTCACCTAGGGTTTTTCCTCAGGCTTTAAATAGCCCCTCAATAAGTTTCAAATCCTAAGGGAGAACAAGGCAAGAAAATATTGTTGCCTAAGGATATAAAAGAATGGTCAAAGTTTATAGAGGTGGGAGGCTATTTCCAAATAATGTAAAATTTGTTAGAAAATAAAGTTATGAGGCAAAAACTTATCTTGATGAAGTCCCAAGGGTTCATTTTTGCTTTTGTTTCCCTTGCAAAAAGTTGCTTTGTCCAAGGTCGAAGAGGTTGCTGCCTGTGTTCTCCTCTAGGATTTTGATGGATTCCTGTCTCACATTTAAATCTTTTACCCATTTTGAGTTTATCTTCGTGTATGGTGTAAGAGAGTGCTCCAGTTTCATTCTTCTGCATGTGGCTGTCCAGTTTTCCAGCACCATTTATTGAAGAGACTATTTTTTTTCCATTGGGTATTCTTTCCTGCTTTGTCAAAGATTTGTTGACCATAGAGTTGAGGGTCCATTTCTGAGTTCTCTATTCTGTTCCATTGATCTATGTGTCTGTTTTTGTGCCAGTACCATGTTGTCTTGATGATCACAGCTTTGTAATATAGGTTGAAGTCAGGCATTGTGATGCCCCCAGCTTTGGTTTTCTTTTTCAACATTCCCCTGGCAATTCAGATTTTTTCTGGTTCCATACAAATTTTAGGATTGTTTGTTCCAGCTCTGTGAATAATGTTGATGGTATTTTGATAGGGATTGCATTGAATACATAGATTTCTCTGGGCAGCATAGACATTTTAACAATGTTTATTCTTCCAATGCATGAGCATGAAATATTTTTCCATCTCTTTGTGTCTTCCTCAATTTCTTTCATAAATATTCTGTAATTTCTAGAGTACAGATCTTTTACCTCTTTAGTTAGGTTTATTCCTAGGTATCTAATGGTTTTTGGTGCAATTGTGAGTGGGATCGATTCCTTCATTTCTCTTTCTTCAGTCACATTGTACTTCATCAAGATAAAAAGCTTCTGCACAGCAAAGGAAACAATCAATAAAACTAAAAGGCAATCTATGGAATGGGAGAAGATATCCAAGATCTATAAAGAACTTCTCAAACTCAACACCCAAAAAACAAATAATCCAGTCAAGAAATGGGCAGAAGACATGAACAGACACTTCTCCAAAGAAGACATACAAATGGACAACAGACACATGAAAAAATGCTCCACATCACTTGCCGTCAGAGAATTACAAATCAAAACCTCAATAAGATACCACCTTACACCAGTCAGAATGGCTAAAATTAACAAGACAGGAAACAACAAATTTTGGCAAGAATGTGGAGAAAGGGGAACCCTCTTACACTGTCGGTGGGAAAGCAAACTTGTACAGCCACTCTGGAAAACAGTATGGAGGTTTCTCAGGTTGTTAAAAATGGAGCTACGCTATGACCCAGCAATTGCACTATTGGATATTTACCCCAAAGATATAGATGTAGTGAAATGAAGGAGCACGTGCACCCCAATGTTCATAGCAGCAATGTCCACAATAGCCAAACTGTAGAAGGAGCCGAGACGTCCTTCAATGGATGAATAGATAAAGAAGATGTGGTTCATATATACAATGGAGTATTACTCAGCCATCAGAAAGGATGAATATCTACCATTTACATTGACATGGATGGAACTGGAGGGCATTATGCTAAGTGAAATAAGTCAATCAGAGAAACACAATTATATGGTTTCACTCATATGTGGAACATAAGGAATAGTGCAGAGGACAATAGGGGTGGGGGGGGATGAATGAGAAGAAATCAAAGAGGGAAACAAACCATATGAGACTCTTGACTCTGGGAAACAAACAGGGGATTGCAGAAAGGGAGGTGGGTGGGGGGATGGGATAACTGGGTGATGGACATTTAGGAGGGCACGTGATGTGATGAGCACTAGGTGTTATATTGAACTGATGAATCATTGAACATTATATCAAAAACCTATGATGTACTATACCTTGGCTAATTGAATTTAAATTAAAAAATAATAATAATAAAAAGAAACTAAAGTTATGGGGGTTCTTGAGTGGCTCACTTGGTTGGGCAGCCTACTTGTGATTTCCACTCAGGTCATGATCTCATGGATCATAGGACGCAGCCCTGTGTTGGGTGCCGAGCTCAGCAGGGAGTCTGCTTGAAGAGTCTCTTCCTCTGCCCCTCCCCCAACTCGAGTGCATGTGCACTCTCTCCCTCTCTCTCTCTCTCTCAAATAAATAAATCTTTAAAAAAAAAAAAGAGTTCTATGTTATTCATATATTGAATACTTATGCTAGTTTTTTCTACACATCTGAATAGTATTAACTAAAATAGGAAAAGTTAACATATGACATGTGTTAGAATTCACTAGATTTCAGTTATGTATAAATTATGATAAATTAAAGGGACACAAAAATGCATTATGAAATCTACAGGTTATTTTTATATTTTTCCAAAAAAGTAGCAGCATTCCCAGTGTTAATTTTAGAAAAAAATAATGTGTATTATTTCAGTCAACAAATACTTACAAACATATTATAAACTATAAGGAAGACAATGTATGTAAGTTACATTTAGATCAATTTGAAAAATACATTTCCTGATACAAGAGCATGAATCATCAATTTTATTTTATTTGTGAAACTCAGATGCCACCTATTGTTTAGAAAAATAAATACATCATTTTTGTTAAAATTATATTTTTACTAACAGTTTTCATGTCTCTGGAGAAATATGAACACTGTACACAGAGAAGTGACGCTGGCTCTCTAACTGTACAGAATAATTAGAGGTTTCAAGGACACAGAAACACTGAGTGAAGCTCTCTGACAGGTAGTTTAGGTGGGAAGAAGTAAGCTATTCTTAAGTACCTTCTTCACTACTAAATATAAGTACCATATCTTCAGAGGTGCACATTTTGCCCTAGTAATTATTTTTATATGTATATAATTTTCATTTTTAGATCATTGTCATTTCACATGCATTTGTAAGAAATAATAGAGAAATCTTACTTATCCTTTACTCTGGTTTCCCCCCATGCAAAACTACTTGAATAATCAGGATATTGACATTGGTAGGATCAGGGCATAATAGTTTCATCATCACAAGGATAACTTCTGTGGCCTTTTTATAGCCACACCCACTTCCTCCTACCTCCCACCAGCTCCTTAATCCCTTACAGTTAATAATCTGTTCATTTCTCTAAATTTGCATTTCAAGAATGTTATACAAATGGTATCTCCCATACAGTATATAAACTTTGGGGACTGGCTTTTTCACTCAGCATAATTCTCTGGAAATTCACACAGATTGTGGTGTGTACCAATAGTTAGGTGTGTAACAATAAAACAAATGTTAAGCAGTATCCAGTGGTATGGACATATAATTTGTCTAGCCATTCACTCCTCGAAGGACATCTAGGGTGTTTCCAGTTTGTGGCTATTACAAATAAGGCTGTTATTAATATATATGTACTAGTTTTTGTGTGAACATAAGTCATCATTTCTCTGGGATAAATTCTCAGGAGTGCAATTGCTGGTTTGTATGGAAGTTACATGTTTATTATTTAAAGAAATTGCCAAATAATTTTTCCACAGTGGCTATACCATTTTACATTCCCATTGTGATGTGTAAGTGATCCAGTACAGTTTCTCTGTACCCTAACAAGAATTTGACATTGACTCTGTTACTTATTTTAGCCATTCTGATAGGTACATAGTGGTAACCTGTTGTAGATTTAATTTGCAATTTCCCTAATAATATTGAAAATCTTTTCATGTGCTTATTTGCCATCTGTAATATCCTCTCTAGTGAAAGGTTTTTCATGTATTTTGTCCTTTTTCTAAGTGGATTGGGTTGTTTTTATTATTTTTTTTACTCTCCAGTTTTGACAGTGCTATATACATATTTCAGATACTACTAGTGTTTTTGTCAGATATGTAATATGTAAACATTTTCTTCCAGAGTATGGCTTGTGTTTTTATCCTCTTAACAGATGATAAAACAGGGTCTTTTACAGACAAAAACTTTTAAATTTTTATCCCAGTCTAGTTTATCAGTTTTTCCTTTTACAGACCATGCTTTGGTTGTCAGGTCTAAGAACCCTGCCTAGCTTTAGAGCCTGAAGATTTTCTCTTGTTTTTCTTTTCTCTGGAAGTGTCCTAATTTTACATCTTATATTTAAGTCCATGACTCACTTTGAGTTCATTTTCATATAAGAGGTGAAACTTAGGTCATTTTATTTTTTGTCTGTGGATGTCCAATTGCTCCAGCACCATTTTTTGAAAAGGCTATCTTTCCTCTATTGGATTGTAGTTACAAACTTGTTTTGTCAAAAGCTAGGCATATTTGTGTGAGTCTATTATTTTGTTCTCTCTTCTATTCCTTTGATATGTGTATCTATCTCTCCACCAATACTACACAGTCTTAACTACTGTCACTATATAATAAGTCATTAAATTATGTAGAATGATTCTTCCCACGCTATTCTTCTTCAAAAGAACTTCAGCTCTTCTATATCCATTGCCTTTCCATATAAATTTTAGAATATTGGCTATAGCTACAAAAAATCTTGCTGAGATGTTGATAAGATTGTGTTAAACCTGCATCTACATCAAGAGAATAGTCATTTTTACTATGTCCTCTATCTACAAACATATTATGTCTCTCCATTTATTGAGGTTTTTTTATTTGTTTCATCAACATTTTGCATATACAAAGTTCTGTACATGTATTCTTAAGTATTTCATTTATTCATTGCTAGTATATTAGAAATACTATTGATTTTTGTATGTTTATCTTATTCTTGCAACCTCGACCAACACTTATTTTAGTAGTTCTTTTGCAGATTTCTTCAGATTTAATATGTATACAATTATCTGAAAATAAGGACAACTTTATTTTTTCCTTTCTAATCTTTATGCCTTTAGCTTTCTTTTCTTGGCTTCATTCACTGGCTAGAACTTCTAGCACTATGTTGAATAATTAAAGTCATCTAAATCTAGAATTTTCTTTGTGGGAAGGTATTTAGCTATATATCTGTATATATTTAACGGATGTCTATTCATGTTATATATTTCCTCTTGAGTGAGCGTTAGTAGTTAATATCTAAAGAATTTGTGCATTTCAGCTATGCACTTAGATTTATTGAAAGTTGCAACATTATTCCATTATAATCCTTTTAATATCTTTAGGATCAGTAATTATGACTTTATTCATTTCTGACTTTAATTTGCAACTTCTCTTTCCTTGATCATTCAGGCTTTAGTTTTAGTAATTTTAGTGTTGCTGATTTTTATTGCTATTTCATTGGTTTCTGCTTGTTTATTTTTTCCTTCATGCTTTATGTTTTTTCCTAGGTTAGGGTGGAATTTTAAAGCATTCATTTCAGCCAGTTCTTCTTTTAATATAAGCATTGATAGCTATAACTTGCCTTCTAAGGATTATTTTAGCCACTTTGCTAAAGCTACGTCGGAAGCATTCTACAAATTTTTACAGGTTCTTAATTTATTTTCTTTTAATTTAATATATTTTCTAAATTGCCTTGTGATTTCTTTGAGACAGGATTAATTAGAAGTATGTTGCTCAGTCTGTTAAGTTTTGGCCTTTGGCTTAGTTCATAATCTTAGTGTCCTGGGATTGAGCCCCATGTTGGGCTCCCTGGTCAGTGGGGAGTTGTGCTCTCACTTTTGTTCTCTCTCAAATAAATAAATAAAATCTTAAAAAAAATTTTTCAAAATATTGAGGGATGTTCCAAATATATTTTTATTGATTTCAAGTTTCATGGTTGTCATAAAACATAGTTTTAGTATTTCATCTTTTAAGTCTGTTGAGATTAGTATTGTGCCCCAGAATATGGTCTACCTGGGTGAATGGTCTATGTACACTTGGAAAAAAAAAAGTGGTTCTTCTGCTGTGGATGGAGTATTCTATAAATGTCAATTATGTCAAATTGAGTAATATTCTTTCCATATGCTTGCTGATGTTTTTGTCTACTTGTTCTATAAATTAATGAAAGAAGAATGTTGAAGTTTGAAACTAGAATTGTAGATTTGTCTCCTTTTAGTTGTATCAGTTTTACTTAATGTATTATGAATACTTAATATGCATACATATTAAGGTTGTATTTTTTCTTCATTAAATGAACCCCATGTCATTATGCAATGTCCCTCTTTATTCCTGGTAATATTTCTTGTTCTAAATCTACTTCACCTAGTATTAATATAACTAATATAATTTTCTTTCAATTATTGTTTACATGGCATATCATTTTCTTGTGTTATTTTTAGTCCCTCTTTGTCCTTGTTTTAAGGTGGGTATTTTATAGATAGTCTAGAACTGGGTTTTGCTTTTTTGTCTGATATTGATATTCTCTGCCTTTTGGTTGGGTGTTTAGAACATTTACATTTAATGAATTGTTGATATGTTTAAATTTAAATGCTATATGTTGTTTTCTACTTATCCCCACCCTTTGGGCCTTTTCCTTCTTTTCCTACCTTACTTTGGAATAACTGCATATGTACTTCTTATGACTACATCTTATCTCTACTACTGACTTATCAGTTATATCTATTATTTTTAATTTGGAGGTTGCTCATAGATATAATATGCACACACACATACACACATCTTATCACAGTCTATCTTCCAGTAACATTATACCACTTCACATGTAGCATAAGCACCTCATAATAACATGTTACTATATACTCTACTCTGAGTCTCAAATCAAGATATCCATAATCTGGATATCCTAAATATTCTTATCTGGTGCTCAGGGATTTTTTCCAAGCTCATGTAAATGTTGGAAGAATTTGGTGATTTGTGTCTTTAAGGTCTCCTATTTCTTGCTGGCTCTTAGTTAGGTGATGCCCTCCTAGAGACCATTCTCGTGTTCTTGTCACAGGGCCCCCTTCGTCCTCAAAGCCACTGAGAGAATTTTTCTCTCTTTAAATCTTTATCTTACATCTCTGACTTCTGTGTCTGATCTTTAGATCTAGATTTAAAGGACTCCTGTGATTAAATCAGGCTCAAATAGAATAAGCTCCTTTTTGCCATTTAAGGTACATAATCACAGAAATGATATCCCGCTGTATTCACAGATTCCATCCACATTCAGGGTGTGCGTCACTGGGAGTCATTAATTCTGCCTATCACACAAGGCAGGGAGACTCATATAAGCTAAAACATAATTCATAAAGAGAAAAATAAGAGATTTTCCATCTGTAACCTCTCCAGTTAACTAGACCTTACTGGACAGTAAAATGTTTTTTATCTTACAGTGCCATGTCATACATTGTATGCCTGACATACAATGAGAACTCAGTACGTATTTGTTGAATGGAACACCTGACTCTCTTTGTAAATAACAGAAGTTTAAAGTATACATTGATTAACATTATTCTCCAGCACTCTCAATTGCCTTAATGGCTCAAGGTAATCAAGTGTCCTAGATTCCACTTGTAGGGCTTCACTGGTTGAATACGCCAACAAAATCCTGAGTGAAATCAACTTCTAATAAAAGAAGCACAACCCCATTTGCTATGTCCCTGCATTATGAAAACTCTAAATAAGAAAAATGCAAAAGGAAAAAAATCAGTCATCACACATACATATATAATGGAAATTATACATTGATAATAGTAATCACGAAGTAGGATCTATGGAGCACTGGCTTGGAAACTGGCAGACAAAATCAGAGAGGTGGTGCTTCTAGATAGGTGATACATTGCAAACCATTTCCATTCTCTCTCCACTCGTCTTTCTTTTCTTTTGAACACGCTTTTAATACCCTTTCCCATTTCAACTTTGTCTAGTTGCCTCTTTTCCCAGCTCCCTTTATTTCTTCTTTGCTACTTCTTTCTACCTCTTCATTTTCCTGTCTCTCTCTGTTTCCTTCTCCCCTCTCCCTTTCTTTTCTCTCTCATTAGATCCCTTGTTCTCCTCTCCACTGTATAGTGGTTCACCTCCTTTCCCCCAACTGGTATTGGCTCTTTTAAACAATTGTTGCTTACCTTTATATAAATCAACTTTTCATCTTTTGTTTCTGAATACTAAGTCTATAATAACAACAATATGTTTTCTCTATTATAAGTATACATATGTCTAATATAAGCCTACAAGGACAAAATGAGAGATTAAATATTTTTATCTTATGTAATCTGAACTGGTACACAGAAATGGAAATCACACATTGCCCCAGAATATCTCTGATCAGTTTCTATCTCTATATACATCCTATATAGAATCCTCTTACAAAGCTGAGCAATACTTAGATTGTCCACTAGATGGCAAATGATCACATAAGGAGACTGACCACAGAAAAAAGATTTTATAGAATTCAAGATTTGTTATAAAAAAAGGCAGTTTTTTTTTTAACATCTAAAGTAGGTACCAACAAAAATATCCTAAAAGCACCTTAAGTCTTTATCGAGGACAAAATCCTTCCAAATTCCTATTACCTTATAATTATTTATGAATCAGAAACAAAGCAAAAATAAATAAATAGAAGAAAGGTTATAAGGAGGGAATGTTTCCTAGATATAGGGACTAAATAAATGGTTCACAATTATTCATCATTGAAATAGAAATAAAGTGAAAATGTACCATAAGCAGCCCTGTCAGTAAAATGGTCTATAATTTAAAAACATTGTAATCACTTATAAGTAGTAACTATATCTAAAAGGGAAATATGAATTATCATATGAAGAAGACATATTTAAATGATATAATAGTTTAATGAAGGATAAATATATTAGTGGGGGTAAAGTTGATTACTACAAGGAATTACCAACTTAAAATCTATTGAACCAAATTAAAATCATCTCTACATACTGTTATATGCAATAAAAATGACAAGTAATACATCAATAGCCTTAATATTTCAGGTATTCATGCAAACCAATAAACAAGTAGGACTACATCAAACTAAAAAGCTTCTGCACAGCAAAAGAAGTGATCAATAAAATGGAAAGGCAACCTATGGAGGAGGCCAACATACTTGCAAATCATATATCTAATAAGGTATTAATATCCAAAATATATGAAGAACTCATACAACTGAAGAGAACAAAGGCTAACCTGGTTTTAAAAAGTGGGCAGAGGAACCGAATAGTTTTCCAAAGAACACACACAAATGGCCAACAGGTACATGGAAAGGTTGCCGATGTACTACTCATTAGAGAAATGTAGATCAAAACTATAGTGGTTTATCACCTCACACCTCATGAACCATAGGATGGTTCATGAAAAAGTGCCTCTCCATAAGATATATACTGTTACAAAAGGAAAAAATATACGATTAGGGTAAGGGTCTTGAAATGGGTGAATATCTTGGATTTTGTGGGTAAAACTAATGCAAATAGGCTCCTTAATTGTAAAAAAGGGAGGAAAAAGAGAAGTGAGGATAGAGGCAGAGGTCAGAGTAATTCTATTTCTGGTATTCAAGAGACAAGGAATGTGGTCAGCATCTAGAAGCTAGAAAAGGCAAGGAAACAGATTCTCCCATAGAGTCTCCAGAAAGGAAGACTGACATCCAATTTTAGCCCTGTGAGACCTGGACTTCTGACCTCCAGGACTGTATGATAAAAAAAAGTTTGTGTTGTTTTAAGCCACTGTGGTAAATTGTTATAGCCACAAGAGAAACTAATGCAACACTCTAGGAAAGAAATATCAGCTATTTCTTTTAAAACAAGAAAGTGATTACCTAAACTTGAGTAAGATTCACTTAATATCTCAGAAAAGACGACAGGATAAAAGCATCCATCTTATGTAACAGATAATGAAATTTTTTTCCCTGTATCTGGTAAAATAATTGTGGAGAAAGGCCTGATTTCTTGATAATGTACTTAGGTAAGCACATTTTAAAGGAGATGCACACTCTGGAGCTGACAGGATTCTTGCAAGTTTCACAGGCAAGAGGAGAACAATTCTGCATAATAAAAGAGACGGATAATGGAGTGCAGGACTGAGCTGCTCTAGGACAAGTAAGGGAGGGAGGCACAATCCAGGAATAGAACACAGTATCTGTCCTGGGGACTGGATGAATGAAATGTCAGGAGCTACAGGACGCTCTTTCCATTTCTATACTGATCAGCTTTTGCTAGGGTAATAAACAATCTCCTAGTCTCAGTGGCTTAAACAATAAATCATATGTCTCACTCATGAATGTCGGTTGGTGTCTCTGTTGGGCCCCGCTGGGTTCCTGGTGTCGACTAGGCTTGGGTTCAGAGCTGTGCTATGTGTGTCTCATGCTGGGACCCAGGCTGAATAAGTGCTGTCTAAGCATGCTGTCCTCACAGAAGATGGTGAGAATGCATGAGGGTGATGGGCTTCTCTTAGAAGAGGGCAGCCTGTCACTTCAGGAAGAGGAGAGTGAATATTTGCTGAACAATATTCCAATCTACTATAATCCCATAACACTTCAGGCAAACTGGGAAACTAATGATAGACGTGGGATCATTGGAAATTTGGTTAGAGCCAGAGTGTATGCTGCGTTTTGCACTGAAGTCTGCGCAGGACTGGAACAGTAAGCCCTAAGGAATAAGGAAAATAGCAAAAGAAAAAAACGGGGTTTGTTTTATTTCTTTAACCCAAAGGAAAAGAAAAGTGAACCAACATTTTGATAAGTAACATCTCTTTATCAGGTACTGTGCTGAATAATTTCATTCTCATTTATTTTCACAGGTTTTTGAGGTGAGAAAACAAGCTCAGAAAGGTTAAGAATACTGCCCAAGTTCCTGTAGTTTGTATTCTGTGATGGTAATTTAGGAAAGAGTCATTAAGGAAAGTTGAACTAAGGAGTCAATGGGCATAGGAAGTGACTCTTTAAAAATAGAAGGCTAGAAAAATACGAAAAGATGGCAACCTCCATCACAATTGGGAAGGACTTGTTTTGCATGGAAATGAGATTAAAACAAGCTGGATTAGTAGACCAGGCAAAGTCATGGTGCATGGATTTCTGGAACACAGTGGTGCAGCTCCAACCCCCAGGAGACTGGCTGGTGCCAACAGAAGCTACAGTTTTAGAGAGATAACCAAGGAAATAAATTCAGAAGAATTTATATTGGGACTGAAACAGGGGCACTACTGGCCCATTAAGAGTACCTTTGAAAGCTAGGAAAATGTGCTCTTTCTTCCTTTGTCACAGACCTATGTCAAAGTACATGGTTTGGCCAATCCCACTTGCTCCCTCCAAGAGGGTAGCCTAAATCTCCACAACCTTATGCCATCATCCTAGTTTGGTTGGGGGAAGAAGGGGGAGATAGAGGTTAGGGACTTCAATCATAAAGAAGGGTATTCCTCCAAGCTGTCCACATGAATGAGAGAAGTAGTCTATTTATATGGCTGTCCAGTGACCATTTAAATAGTTACCTGAAGTTGGATATGTATTAGTTGGTTTTTGTTGTGAAACTTTTTTAAAAAGATTATTTATTTATTTACTTATTTATTTATTTATTATTTTTATTGGACAGAGAGAGAGCAGGGGGAGGAAGCAGAGGGAGAGGGAGAGAGAGAATCTTAAGCAGACTCTTTGCTGAGTGCAGAGCCCGGTGTGGGGCTCCACCTCACCACCCTGAGATCATGACCTGAGCCAAAACCGAGTTGGATGCTCAACCTACTGCGCCACGTAGGCACTCTTTTTGTTAAACTTCTTAATAAAAGAATAAATGTGCTCTATTTTAGATATTGCCTGGCACACTAAAAAGTAATTCGCAATTTGGCAACATCCAAAGATTTTAGATACTGAGGAGGAGAATTTACAACAATGAGTCACAATTAGACTCAAATATCATTGCACTATACCTACACTACAACACAGTGTTTTAGAGTATGTATTTCCCCCAAATGGGTAATTAACACAAATTTAGTTATAAAGTATACAAAGTTGTTTCTCTATTCTATCAATTTTTTAAATTAGATATACCATATCAAAATTCCACCCAACCTTCAGGACCCGATTCAGATCCCAGACTAACCTTGGTCAAGGTTCCACAAATGATACTGGGTGATACTCTAATTCTTGAGCATTTTACTTATGCCTCTATTATGAATAAATTTTTATGATGATGGATACATTTCTATTGGAACACTCAGAAAAACTCTACTTATCCTTCAAGCCCAGCCCAAAATCTCTTTTATATTTGAAATCACGCTCTATAACCTACTCTAAGTAGTTTGTCATTCCCTCCCTTTATGCTAATATTGAAGGTAGGTAGAGTACACACAATCTGACCCTCACTAACTTATATAGTTGAGAAAGATTGGGAGGGGAGTGAAGGTTAACTAAATATTTGTGAGTTCATCGATGGCAGAGGATGTAAGATACCTCTTTCATCTTTGCTACCCTGACATAATATAGAACTTAGATCAGAGTTTTTAAGCCTGGGAACTATTGACATTTGGGGCCAGGTAAGTGCTTTTTATAGAGGGTTGTCCTGTGCATTGTGGGGTATTTAGCAGTACTCTTTTTCAGTCTTAACAACCAAAAATCTCTCCGACGTAGCCAAATATTCCCTGGGGGATAAAATTGCCTCTGGTTGAGAACCACTCATCTAAACCATACCGTGTATGGACTTGATGTCAGGAATTGTCAAGTTTTTTCCTCCACCTTACATCTCTCACATCATGTAGCACTAGAAAGGAGTTCAACAGATGTATTTGAGTAAGTGACTTACGTAAGTTGCAAATAATACTAAGATCTTTCCTCTGAGCCATTAAAAATAGTGTTTACAAGGATGATATCAACTCATGAGAGAGATGATGTGGTATATTGGCTAATGAGGCAAATTCTGGAGTCAGACTGGGTAGATTCAAATCTGTGGTACATGTGCTTATATCCCAGCTCTCGGCTTCCTAGTTCAGTAGCCTTGAGCAAGTCGTTAAACTTTGCTGCACCTCACTAACTTCATTATAAAATGATGATACAAATAGTACTTACCTCAACAAGTGAAGCGTAAGTGAAGTAAGTGTAAGTGAAGATTACATGATAAGCTATTTAAAACACCTGGAGCAATACGTGACAAATGTTGCTTATTATTACATGTGTATATGTGTGCATGTGTCAGTATACTAATATGTCATCTCCATTGTAGAATATAGAAACATATACAATCATTTTCAAGGCAACATAGGATAATAGGTATAAAGAGGTTCTGATATTTTCTTTTCCCACCCAGTGGATTATTTTGTTTGTATACCTTGAGTGCTGTGTTTTGCTCTTTGATGATTTCTGCTTTTAGGAACACACTGAAA
The DNA here is from genome assembly GCA_028534135.1 of Potos flavus. Taxonomy (NCBI): domain Eukaryota; kingdom Metazoa; phylum Chordata; class Mammalia; order Carnivora; family Procyonidae; genus Potos; species Potos flavus. The sequence continues at coordinate 65,933,220 of CM052887.1, read as the reverse complement.
ATAGATTAGGGACTGGCATTCCTTATGGCCAGGAAGCTGCCTACTGAAGGCTCCTTGGAGATGGACTGGGATCTGTAATTTTGGCAGAGTTAGATCTGGTGGGCCAGTTTCACATTAAGTTCTGTGTTCACACTCTCATCTGCCACACTCAAGTTTCTGTTTAAACATTAAATCCTGGTTTTTACCTCTGCTCCATGGAATTAAAGAAAAGTTCTGTGTCCAAAATTGCACTCGTGATTTTAAAAGGAGATAGAAACAGAGATTATTATTCAAACGTTTATCCATTCATTTGACAGACATTTAATGAGCACTTAATGTGCCAAACCTTGTTACAGAAGTTGAGAATTGGCTTGGAACAAGACATAAAAAATGCCTGCCTTCTCAAGACTTACATTATGGTGGCAGAAAGAGCACTTTAGGAAAAGAGAGCAACAAGGTTAGAGGCCGTTAGACATGAACATACTTAGTGTATTGGGAAACGACCAAGAAGCCACAGTGGCTGGAGCAATGTGAGCCTGAGCAAGAGGAAGGACTTGAGGCCAGAGAAGTAAAGGTTGGGATGTGGCGGAGTAGGGTCACAGATTGTACAGGTCCATGGGGTCATTATAAGAAATTTAGCTTTTATTACAAGGGATTTAAGAAATAATGAAGTATTTTTAGCAGACAATTGATATCATCTGAAATCACTTTAACTGAATCATTCAGGATGCTGGTTTCCAAATAAACTGGGGCAAGGATGGTGTGCAAGGGCAGAAGCATGAAGACCATCAGGATTCTCCTATAAAATATTAAAGTAAAATAGTGCAAATGAGAAAAATGTTGTCCTATGCTACATGGATAGTAGTGGTCAAATTCTGTATGTGTTGGAAGCAATGCATTTCAGTTTTGCTAACTAATTGGCTAACCGATGTGGCCATTGAGAAAGAGGGAAGTCAGGGATGACCCTAAGACTTTCGAACTGAGCAACTTTTGACCTGACTTTTGAAGAATGGAGTTACCTGTTCTTAAGTAAGAAAGACAGGGACAGAGTGGAATGTGAGGAGGTCAGTTTAGACATGTGAAGTGTGAGATGCCACTAGAATCTGTAGGCAACTGGATATAGTAGTTTGGAGTTCAGGAGAGAGGACCAGATTAGAACTCTCGACTTTGGAGTAGAGAGCATATAGATGGCTTAAAGCCATGGACTAAATGATATCACCCAGAGGGGAATATGGATACAGGAATAAATCAAATGAATTCTGGATATATTTTGTAGTTAGAGTTAAAAGGATTTGCTGGCAGTTAAATGTGGATGTAAAAGATAAGATTCAAGGATGACTCCAAAGGTTTTGGAGAAAAAAAAAATGAAGCTATTGATGGACTGATCCTGGGGCTCTCCAATATTGGAGACAAAGAAGAATCAGCAAACCGAGAAGGAATGGTTAGAAAGGAAATAATGAAACCAGGGAAGTGTGATATCTTAGAAGCCAAGTGAAGACAATGTTTAAAGGAGCAAGCAATGGTCCTTGAAACCTATGTCGAATGCCACTGAATTAATATGAAAACTGAGAAATGACAATGGGATTTGACATGATAGAGGTCATGAGCAATCATACTGAAAGCAGTGTCAGTTGAAAGAGATGGGAACAAAAGAATGGTTGCTAAGACAATAAATCTTAAAAGTTCTTATCACAAGAAAAAAGTTTTTGTAGCTTTTTGTAACAGAAGGTAAGTAGACTTATTGTGGTGATCATTTTGCAATATATTCAAATATCGAATCATTATGTTGTATACCTAACATTGATATCATGTTATATGTCAATTATACCTCAATAAAAAATAGGTAATGATAGGAATTGCTGTGAGAACAGAGGAAGAAAAATGATACAGAGATTATAATATTATAGACAATTCTAAGGAGTTTTGCTGTAAAGGAGAGAAATGAGACAATGAATGGTTACAAAGAGATGTGATCAATTTTGTTGGTTTGTAGGTTGAACAAATAATAGCATGTGTTTATGTTAATAAGAATTAATTAATAGAGAGACAAACTTTATAGACACATGAGAAAGCAAGAGATTGCTGAAGCAATGTTCATGGATAGGCTACAGAGGATGGGGTCTAGTCCACAAGAGAAGTGTTGGCCTTTGCTAGAAACATGGATATATCAATAGAAACAGAAGAGAAGGAAAAATATTTTTGGGGAAAGGATAGGTGGGTGGGTAGATGTCCTGGGAGGCTACAGAATTTTTTTTCTGACTAGTTCTCTTTTCTCAATGGATCAGGAAACCAGGTCATCAGCTAAGAATGTGTTTGGAGAGAAGATATGAAATGGTCAAGGAAAGCGTGAATGTGAGTGGATCAGGGAACTATTTGAGGATTGCTGGAAAGCATACCAATCTACTTAAGGTGAATTCTCATGAACTAAAATGAGGAAAGCATGGCGTTGTTTTTTCCTTTAGTCACAGTGGCCCAGAACAGACCATTTTAGATGGGAGTTTTAGATTTCACTAGGATTGAGGTTTAGGCAGAAAGTAAGAAAAAGATTGAGCACAAACATTGAAGGTATATGCAGGGGAGTGATGATGATGATGAACCATGGAATTTAATCTAGTTAAGTAGAGAAATTTGGACACAGTGGGGTGGTCAAGGTCAGTGAAAGCTGGTAGAATTAATGGACTGTAGGTGCAATGAATTGGAAGGCTTTTTGGAATTTTCTGACATGAGAAAGTGAGCTGGAATATGAGAGGTAGCGTTCAAAAATAAAAAATTGAGATTATAGAGGCATCTCAGTTATTATTAAAGATGTGTTAGATCACGTGAACCATGTTGGGGGGCGGGTGGATACGTCGACTGGAGGGCAAGATCCCTGGAGAAGATCCATCCCCACCACAAGGAAGGTAACTCTGTTTCAAGAGTTCAAATCATTAGGTCTATCCTCTAAGGAGAAGGGGTTACTTGTAAGGAAGTTGGTAGGTTTCTACCAAAAGGCTCTCGATCTACTAGTAAGATTGTGTAGGAGTCAGTCAAAGATCTTAACTGAGAATCTGGGTCTGGACGCTTTCAATACTGAGTCTACCAGTGCGGGTGCTGCTGCTGCGCCAGGCCCTGGGTGTTGCCAGGCAACTGAGGTGGGTGTGTTGCCCCAGGCGAGCGGTTCAACCAGGTTCTTGTCTTTGATCACGTCCTGTCATTGACCCACTTCCGATCTCTGGCTAGCTTGGAATCTGGGATGAAGACCTGCCCAGAGACGCCCCCGAGCCAGGTGGGGGGTGGGGTGGGGAAGTGAGAGGGTGACTGGGTGGGGAGGTAAGGAGGGGCCAGGCCCAAGGGGCAGGTGGGGCCTTTGGGAGCTGCAGGGACACCCTAACCCAACGGAAGAACTTATCTCTTATGCCGCCATGAAGAAGTTTTTCACTTTCTGGAGAAGGAAGGATGAGCCCCAGAGTGTGTCCTCAGACCTGCCAGTAGGCCGGGCTAGGACCAGTACTCATAACCCCACCCAGCCGGGCTACAGCCTTCGGGATAAGGATTTGAAGAAACTTCACAAAGCTGCCTCAGTCGGGGATTTAGAGAAGGTGAAGAAGTACCTTCAGCTCAAGAAACATGATGTGAATATACGGGACAGAGAATACAGGTGACCAGACTGATGAAGGGCAGTGTGGAGAGGAAGCCGGCTCCCCTGGGTCCTGTAATCAGGAACAGGACTTGTCTGGCCTACTTAATTGGTTGTCACTCCAGGTTTCCCATAGTGGAGAGGTCTGATAACCATTGCCAGAGGGTCACGCTCCCAACTTCCAGCTTGTTATTTCTTAAAATGCTTACCTGGATATTTGAGGTTATTTGTGTCCTCCCTAATCACCTCCACTCCACAATAGCAGTAATCTCCACCTGGTACTTCACCCTTTACCCAAACCGCTGTTTTTTAATTTGAGATAGGTATATATATCTATATATAGATATATATAGATATAGATGTATATGATATAGATATAGATGTAGATATAGATATAGATGTATATGATATAGATATAGATATAGATATATAGATTATATCTATGTATCTATATATATCTATATATAGATATCTATGTATCTATATATATATACAGGGTGGTGTCTCCTGCCATCCCAAGATTTACCATAGTACTAATGTACTAATAGGAAAAAAGTAGAGATCTCCCAGAACAGTGGTGGTTAAGATTTTAAGACATGGAGACAACAAAACAATTGACTTTTTAATGTGGATCTCCTATGATTTTCTTTTTCCAGTTGCAGAGTATCTTCAAAAAGCCCATCACAACCACTTACTGCAAAAACAAAATTAATTTTATATATTAAGAAAAGTTACGTGTTTGGCATTAATAACAGAAAATATGTACTGACTATGCCTACCTTAAAATTTTGGGGGTAGTTATCAAGTCATAGGGTATGAAAAACATCATTTTTCATCATAATTGGATAACTGGAAGCTATGGTTATAAAGAAGGTTTATGTCAGTTTGCCAATAGTTTTATGTCCTTCCCCTCCAACAAAAACAATTATCTAAATTTATCCAATTTTTATCGTACACCACTCCATCGAATTACATATAGGGTCATGGGTAACCTCAACATGACTTCATTCAGTGGTCAATTCTCAGTTTAACCCGGCTGGCATCTCAGTCAAGTATCTTGCTTGCCCTATCAGTAGTATTTGAAATAATGTCTTGTCTTTCAGGACACTTGGTTCACCTGGCCTCTCCTACTTCTGTGGGCACTTCTTTCCAGACTCCTTTGCTGATTTCTTTTCCTGTTCCTTTCTGGTAAATATTTGAGGGTTCAGAACTTGAAATGATTCCGTGTGTCTTAATCTTCACTTGCCTGGTGAAGAGAGATTATCTTTAAATGTCTATATTCCAGTGCCTTCCAACATTTTATCTCTGGCCAGACCTCTCTCCTGAACTCTAGACTCATATATATAAATACCTACACTTCAACGCGGGTATCTGATAGACTGTGGTGTGCTGGTAAATGTTTAACAGCAGGCTCTTAGTTGAGGATGGGGGCGAAGCAAAGGGAGGAGAAGCCCGGATTTCAGGCTACCAATGTGATGTCATTTGGCTTGAATAGTTCCTGAAAATTTAACAATTGGCTCGTGAGAGTCACTTGCCCCATCACATCCCTCTTTAGACATCTCAACCATCCCCAAACTCTGCTCCCATTTTTCCTCCTCAGACCTTCATCTCTCTTTCTAGAAATACCAAATTCTTTCTTTCAATTGTTAGACCAGAAACCCTAGCGTCATTCTTGACTCCTCTCTTTCTTTCATATCATCCATCTGATCTTGTTGGCTCAACCTTCAGAATATAGCTAAAATCCAACTATTTCTTGCCACCTTCACAGTTACCATTCTAGTCAAAATCTTTATCATATCTTAACCAAAATTACTGCAGTGGCCTCCTAACTACTTTTCTGTCTTTAAACCTTTTCAGTTTATTCTCAAAATGGTAGCCAGAAAGATCTTGTAAAATGTATGTGAAATGAGTCATTCCTTGCCTTAACAACTTCCACTGGCTTTCCATCGCATTAAGGGTAAAGGCCAAAGTCCTTCCAATGGCTCATTCAGACTTACATGACATGTACACCCACTGTGTTATCTCTCTGATCTTCTGTTCTACAACTTTCCCTTTCATTCATCTCCAGCTTCCCTGGCCTCCTTAGTGTTCCACGGAAATGCCAAAAATGTTATTTAGGGCCTTTGGACTTGGTATTTCCTTTGCCTGAAGTGCTTTTCCCCTAGATATCCACATTGCTTCCTCTCTCACTCCCTTCCAGGATTTATTTTTCACCTTATCAGGGAGGGCTTCCTTGTCTACTCTTTTTACAACAGCAAGTTCTTTGTTTGCTGACATTTCCTATCTTCCCTGCCTGATTTTTCTCTTTAGCACTTAATACTGTCTGGCATGCTTTCTATTTTAAGCTTTTTGTTTACTTCTTCCACTAGCATGTATGATCCATAAGAGCAGGTATTTTGCCTATTTTGTTTGCTGTTATATCTTCATCACCTAGAACCCTGCCTAGCTGTAGTAAATGCTTACTAGAAATTTTTTAATAACTACAGTGGATACATACATATATGTATGTATTTTTTATTCATTATAAACTTTCCTTGAAGTGAAACCAGTTAAATATTTGATCTTAAAGGCATCCGCATGGCCTTTTTAATTCAGTAGAAAGCAATTATAATTAATATAACTTGTATATAAATATCAATAAGTACATGAAGGAAATACCTTAGCAGTGTATGATCCAGCGTGTTCTTGAGTATCGTAACTTCTCAAATCATAAGACTTACCTCTAACTTTGTGTTTTGTTATATTGATATAGAACACCTTTGCACCTGGCCTGTGCTAATGGATATTCAAATATTGTATCTCTCTTAATCGAGAAACAGTGTAAAATAAATGTCTGCGATAGTGAAAACCGGTCTCCATTGACTAAGGTGTGTTAATTTTTCCTTTTCAATTGGAATGCATTTGAGTTCTTCTAGTTAACTTTGTTGGGTGTCATAGTTTAAAACATAGTAGTAAACGTTAATTTAATATATCACATCCTGAGTAGTAAATTGGTTACTCATTTATTCTTGTTGTTTTGACAGGCAGTACAGTGTGCTAAGGAGGATTGTGCTACTATTCTTCTGGGCCATGGTGCAGACCCAAATCTGGCAGATTTAGATGGCAATACTGCTCTCCATTATGCCGTCTGTGGCCAAAGTATCTCATTAGTTGAAAAATTGCTTGAATACAAAGCTAATCTTGAAGATCAAAATAAGGTAGTCTATTAAAAATTACATTATATTTTAGGAAGTGGTGGAAGAAGGTATGTATTGCAGGTCATTCATATGTTAAAACACATGTTATATGAAGCGTGAATTTTCCAAAATGAAACCGGGGAAAAGGAGAAGAAGAATGAGATTATCAAACACTGATAAGGCTTTCCTTTTTAGAAAATCTTGGTCCATTTCATTTCAAACTATAACACTGACCTCTAAAACAATACTATATACTATATTTAGTATACTATATTTAACAAAGGCCTAAATCAAATGAGAAATATCTAATTTCCCTATAAGTTTATATTGGTTAAAAATTATAAGCCTATATTTTTGCCTGTCTTATTTATATACTCATGGATAATGATAATAGGGTTAAATTAGAAAATTACTTACTATACTAAAAGTAATTCATCTCTCCTATTTAGACGAGGGTTTTGTTTTTTTTCTTTTAAGCTTCTTACCAGTTAAGTTCACGGATTTTGTCTCTATGACAGCCCAAAATAAGTGTCAGCCTTGGAGGCCTACAGAATCTCAATAATAACAAATTATGAAATGTGAAATGATGGTTTGTAATACTTATATTAAATGCTAGGTGCTCATTGCTTAAATACTCCAGGCTGCTCTTGCTCACAATTTGGATTAGTCCTAAAGTAAAAACTTGAATTTTATTTTTGAGTGACCCAACTCTAGTTTATTTTCTTAGTCTCTGAAATCATATTTTTGATATATAATAACCTTTTTAAAATTATAGTGTATATTCAGATGTTTCTTATTAACACGCTTCTCTTTTAAATTGAACTTAAATCTAAAAGGCATATAATGTTAATATATTTTAAATAATCATTTTGAAATAATTTTTTCAGGATGGGTATACTCCACTGTTACTTGCCATTACTGAAAATAATGAAAAAATGGTAGAATATCTTCTGAAGAGAGGGGCAGATGTGAATGCTTCAGATAAGAATCAAAGGTATAGTAAATGCTAAGTAAGACCATATAACTACAGCTACCTAACAAGACAATATATGTGTGTGTGTGTGTGTGTGTGTGTGTATACATTTTGTGATACTGATAAAAGATCTGGCCATATATTTTGAGCAAATTACCTGGAGTCCCAGGATCTGTTTTTCTGTAAAATCAAACTGTTGGGCCAGATTGGTAGGTTGTTATTATTATTATTATTATTAACTTAGAATCTTACATAGAAACTCAATCTCTAAATCCTAGATGCTGTAGTTAAATGGGAGTAGGTACCCAGAGCCCCAGACGTGCCTCTCCCTAGCGTTTTGAGACATCCTGAAAACACTAGGATTCTAGGGTGCAGGGATTCAAAACCACTGAGTTAGAGAACCGGGGTGGCTCAGTCGGTTAAGCATCTACCTTTAGCTCAGGTCATGATCCCAGTGTCCTGGGATGCAGCCACACATCAGGCTCCTTGTTCTTCGGGGAGACTGCTTCTCCTTCTCCCTCTGCCTGCCACTCCCCCTGCTTGTGCACTCTCTCTATATATATTTCTGTAAAATGAGTAAATAAAATCTTAAAACAACAACAAAAAACCGTTGAGCTGGTTGCTTGCTAGAGACTCTTATTTTTAGACTCTGTGATATAATGGGATTGGTACACCTTTTTGAGCAGATCTACCCCACTTTTTGCATTCTTGCCCTCTTTCCCTGATAGTCTACATTTGAACAGTAAATTTGGAAGACTAACTTTTTAAAAAGAGCACAAGACATGTCTAAGATCCATAAATACACATTTATGTATCTCTCTTGCTCCAGAACAGCCCTTATGATTGCTCTAAGCGATGAACCAACAAATTTAGTCAGTCTTCTTCTTCAGCAAGAAGTGGACCTGTCTTGCCAAGATATTTATGGATTCACGGCTGAGGAATATGCTTCTTTTAATGGCTTTACTGTGTAAGTGATACTGCATATCTTTTAACAATTGTATGGGATTTGATCATAAGGAAAGAACCATGAGCCCACAAAGTGCGAAGCTGACAAGGTGCAAAGCGCTGCATAGGGGTAACCATATTATGAATTCTGGCCACATGGATCCAGGGATCCTTGATTTCATCTGGTTTGTAGGGTCCAATCAATATAAGAACTGCAAGTAGGCTGAGTCTGCAGATTAACTCCCAGTGGCATGGGAATTTGAAGTATATCAGTACAGTGATTTCAGCAAATAGTGGCATAGCCAATAGTAAAACCTCTGGGTAATAGCGCTGGGCAAAAGATGATTCATCTATGCGAGCCTCTTTGATTGCTTTTATACATTAGTAACGTAAAAATTTTACTCAAGTTTTGAATATTATTATTCAAATTAATATTATTTTTTGTTAGCTAACTTTAATTGGATAAGTTTTCAAAATTTTTAAGTATATTCTCATTAACCTAAAAGTCAAAACTTTTCATGTATAAATATGCATTTCTAACTTTAGTCAATGAGAAAGTAAGATGAAATGAAAAGAAATTTATATATATCCAATGAAGTTAAAGGTATTTTCCCTATAAGTTCATTTTAAAGTAAAATTTTAATTACACATAGGTATTTTTCCTAATTTATTGTTTTCTTGTTCTTCCATCTACTTTATTTACATTTTAGTAATATCTTTTAATCATTAATTCCATATGAACATCACAGGGGTAGGAGGAGAGAAAAACAGAGTGAAAGGAGAGAAGTAATTTTTATATATACATTCAGATGTTTATTTTTAAAGTCTAAATTGAATTTTATAAACTCAGGGATTCATAACCCACTAAATATATAAACCATAACTGAATACAGTATTTTCTTTGCAATACTGGACATATGTACCTTGCTTTACCTTAGTTTAAGCAAACCATGTTATAAAAATTTAAGTAAAGAGATAAATTACTGTTAACTATCTGTTATGAAGGAATTCTTCATTTTATAAAGAGAATCTGTTCCTTTTAAATAGGGAATTTTCCTTATCATTTAAAAAGTTTGGATATGGGGCACCTGGGTGGTTCAGTCAGTTAACCAGCCGACTCTTGATTTCTCAGGTCATGACCCTCAGAGTCCTGGGATGGAGTGCCTGTCAGGCTCCAGGCTCAGTGGGGAGTCTGCTTGAGATTCTCTTGCTCTTCTTCTGCCCCTCCCCCTGTTTGTTAAGCCCAAGTGCTATGATTTGTGTCCCATTCTTCCCTCCTCAAAATCATGTGTTAATGTCCTAACCCCCCAGTACCTCAGAATTTGGATGATGGTATTTGGAGAGAGGGATTGAAAAGATATGTTAAGTTAAAATGACTGTGCAGTAGAGTGGGTCCTAATCCAGTTTGACTGGTATTCTTGTAAGAAAGGAGATTAGGACATAGAGACACCAACAGTGCTTGTTGCCAGAGGGGCAACTTTTAGGTGAAGAGTCAGCAAAGCACAGTCATCTCCTAGCCAAGGAGAGCGGCCTGGAACAGATCCTCCTCTTACAGCCCTCAGAGGAAACCAGCTCTCCTGGCACCTTGATCTTGGATTTCCAGCTTCCAGAACTATGAGAAAATAAATGTCTGCTGTTTAAGCACCCCAGTCTGTGGTATTTTGTGACGGCAACCCTAGCAACCTAATAACCAACAATAACCTAAAACTATTTTTTCTCCCTTGCTAGTAGTTTATTTGTGATAGCAGGAAAAAAAGTACTGGAGAATGGGAGTATGTGAAATAAAAATGGTGTCTATTAATGGAATTGGCTCGAAAGGAGGCTTGAGGTCATCAGCGAGTGTATGACATACTTAGAAAGGCATTAGTTAATGTCTAAGGTTTTGATCTGATAATTATGTATTATGAATTGAACTATTTATGAATCCTGGATTTATGGATAGATATCATCAATTAATTGCCAATTATGGAAGGGAGAAGAAAGCTGAACAGATGTCTAATTCTGAAGATACAACCTTGGGCACTACATTGGATACAGAAGAATTGAAGGAAGGTAAGAAGATACAAACTAAACAAATAGTTTTAATGGTTTGCTTTTTAGGAAGAAACTCAGTTTTCCCAAATAGTATTTAAATTTGAAACAGAAATTTTCTTCAATTTTGAAATGCTAAATATTTTTAAGAACTGTCCTTTGTAATTAAAGGACAGTTGTAATTAAAACATTCATAATTAAAACATTTGTAATTGTAATTAAAATTAATTTGTAATTAAAACATTTTGACACTGTGTTGACTGGAAATGTAAAGAGATACCGAATGATGAAGATAATTTTTATCCATAGTCTATAAAAAATAAAATGACTAGTTATAATAATTACTAGTTATAAAAAACAAAATTTTTAATATAAAGCTATTAGTAAAATTTTAATTTTATTCTAAAAACACTTCAGATAAGTACATTTGATAATCATTAATATAATATATACTTAATCATTACATAAAACTTAAAATTATGTAGCAGTATTTGTGAATTAAAATAATATGCATCTATTAAAATAATTTTTGGTGCTTATTTTCAAAAAAGCCAAACAGTTATTTAGGTCTATAAAACATAGCTTTTTGTTTATTTGTTTTTTGGTGTGTATATGTTACATTGACATTTTTTTAATTGGATAACATAAAAATTTTTACAGTAATACTCTGTGAATATACCAGCAAACACACTCCTCCCCCACCCTTCAACTATAGTGTAAAAAAGAAAAAAAAATTAAGACAGGGAACCTGATGGCAATAGGTGATCATATGACTCTCACAACTATTCACTCTTCGTTCATCTCCTCAAATCTATCATTATGATATTTAGAATAGTGCTTGATCCTATTGCTTCAAGGTGAGTGAATTTAAGAATTTTTTTTTTTAAGATTTTTTTTATTTATTTGACAGAGAGAGAGAGAGATCACAAGTAGGCAGAGAGAGAGGGGGAAGCAGGCTCCCTGCTGAGCAGAGAACCCGATGCAGGGCTCGATCCCAAGACCCTGAGATCATGACCTGAGCCGAAGGCAGAGGCTTTAACCCACTGAGCCACTTAGGTGCCCCTGAATTTAAGAATTGACCTGAGTTTTCCTTTGTAACTTAATCTTACACATTCAAGAAATTTTGTTGTGTGGACTCTTGTTCTTCATCCTTATATGCTCCTCTCCTACCGTCTCTCTCTCCATCTCTCTGTCTCGCTCTCTCTCTTATATGTTCATGCAACTATAAGAAGTAAAAAATGTCTGTGATTCATACTTCAGTTCTTTAGGGAAATAAAGCAGTAGAAAGTTAAAAATACCACTCTTATATTTTGAGTATCTCCTGAAGCTAAACAATTAAAAACATCCCATTCCTTTTACCCATGGCAATATATATTGCAGTTTTTAATGAAATGTTAATCTTTGTATGTTTTGAAGCATAATAGAAATACAAGGTCAAGAAAATTGTCCAAACACATTGCAAAAGATGGTGAACATCAAAGGTCGTATTTCTGTCAGATTCCAAGGAGATAATTTAATTATTCATTTTTTAAAATGACTATTAAGATACAGATATATTGATGCTAAATTATAATTATTTTGTAGCTGAGGTATAGAATTTAAGAAATATACTTAGGATTGAAAATATTTGAACACAAATGAAGACATTACAAATATTACTTGTTTTCTAGACATATAACCTCATTTCTACAAGTCCTTTGCTGCTGCCTTGAATTAGAAAAGTCTGTTTTGAAAGAGCAATTAAATGAAATGTTACAGCATTTCACTGACTACTCATTTGAAGAAAAGTTTCTTAATGGAGAACAATTTTCACCTTAGAAGATGTGAAGAGATTTCAAAAGACAAACATCTGTTGCAAAGATACAATTTGTGTTCAGCTTATACTCAGCAAAAGTCTTTTTAGTCAGAATTTTGAATGGGGTATTCGTAAGTGTAAACTTTGAAACATATTGTTAGGCATATATTACAACATTTAAATAAAGTAAAAATATTAACATGTCAGCTATAAAATAGAGGAAAACATTATAAGTAACCCTATGTAAATGGAAATTCTCTTTTATTTACAAACACTTTCATTGACAAAACCTTTTTTCTTTTTTAAAAATACTACAGTAATACATTTTAAGAAAATTTGAGTATTACAGAAAAGGAAAAAGGAAATAAGAAAAGGTATCACTCATAGACTCATGACCCAAACAAAACATCTGTTAAATTTCTGGCCTGTTTTTGTAATCTTTTAAAATCTGCTTAACTTTTTTTTTTTCCTCTCAAAGAGAATTTACAATTTTGCATTTAAAAACAAAATAGAGAGCACGTAGTTTTCACTGTGTTCTTTGATATACCTTGAACACATCCAGCACGATCTAGCTTCAGGTTGATTCCCTGGAAGACTCTTCCTTTAATTGTATCCTGGGACACTTCCTCGTGTCATAAGGGACATCAGTGAAGGCTTCTCTGGCTGCCCTGCCATCCTGTCACTTACAATGCTTTATTATCTACTCCTCTCCCCCATGCCTTTTGAGTTGCAAGATGCATGAGAGCTTGAGCTTTTGTTCATGGTTAAATCCTCATCACTTGTAAAATGTCTGGTGATAGTAAATATTCAGTTGCCAAATACAGTCATACCTTATTTTATTGCACTTTGGGGATTGCCTTTTTTTTTTTTTTTTTTTACACAAGTTGAATGTTTGCGGTAACTCTGCATCAAGCAAGCCTATTAGCACCATTTTTCCCACTGCATTTGCTCACTTCATGTTTCTTAAGTGACATTTTGATAATTCTCACAACATTTTAAACTTTTTCATTATTATTATATGTTATGGTGATGTGATCTTTGATGTTACTATTATAATTGTTTCTTGATGCCATGAACCACACCCATATCAGACAGCAAACTTGATCGATCAATGGGTGTGTTCTGACTACTCCCAACTTGCTGTTCCTTCTCTCTCCCCCTCTCCTCAGGCCTCCTTATTCTCTGAGACACAAAAATATTGACATTAAGACAATTACTAACTGTATAACAGACTCTAAGTATTCAAGTGAAAGGAAGAGTCTCAAGTCTTTCACTTTAAATCAAAAGCTAGAAATGATTATGCTTTGTGAGGAAGGCATGTTAAAAGCTGAGGTAGGCTAAAAGTTAGGCCTCTTGTGCCAAATAGTTAGCCAAGTCATGAATGCAAAGGACAAGTTCTTGAAGAAAATTAAAAGTGCTACTCCAGTGAACCTATGAATGATAAAAAGCAAAACAGCCTTATTAACTGATGTGGAGACAGTTTTGGTAGTCTGGATAGAAGATCACCAGGTACAACATTCCTTTAAATCAAAGCCTAATCCAGAGCAAGGCCCTAACTCTCAGATCTAGCTAATGATAATTAATAATAATTAAGATAATTAATGAAGGCAGCTACACTAAACAACAGATTTTCAATGTAGACAGAATAGCCTTATATTGGAAGAAGATGCAATCTAGTATTTTCATAAAGAAAAGAAGTCAATGCCTGGCTTCAAAACTTCAAAAGATATGCTGACTCTCTTGTTAGGGGCTAATGCTGGTGACTTTAAGAAGAAGCCATTGCCCATTTACCATTCCAAATATTGTAGGGCGCCTAAGAATAATGTGATATCTACTCTGGCTGTAGAACAACAAAGCCTAAATGACAGCACATCTTTTTACAACATGGTTTACTGAAAAATTTTAAGCCCACTACTCAGACAAAAAAATTCCTTTCAAGATGTGACTGCTCATTGACAATGCACCTGGTTACCCAAGAGCTCCGATAGAAATGTGCAAGGAGATCACTGCCTATTTTCATGCTTATACAACATCCATTCTGTAGCCTATGGCTCAAGGAGTAACTTTGACTTTCAAGTATTATTTAAGAAATATATTTTTGTACAATTTTGTAAGGCCAGAGCTGTCATAGACAGTGATTCGTCTAATGGATCTGAGCAAAGTAAATTGAAAACCTGGAAAAGATTCACCATTGCCATTAAGAACATTTGCGGTTCATGGGAAGAGGTCAAAATATCAACATTAACAGAAGTTTGGAAGAGTTGATTCCAAACCTCATGGATGACTTGGAAGAGAAGTGTTAAAACCTTCAGTGAAGGAAGTAACTGAAGATGTGGTAGAAATAGAAGAGAATTCGAATGAGAAGTGGGGCCTGAAGATATAACTAAACTGCTACAATCTTATGAAATACTTTAATGGATGAGTAGTTGCTTCTTATGGTTGAGCAAAGAAAGTGGATCTTTGAGATGAAATTTACTCCTGGTGAAGATATTATGAAGATTGTTGAAATGACAACAAAGGATTTAGAATATGATATAAACTTAGTTGATAAAGCAGCAGCAGGTTTTGAGAGGATTGATTCCAATTTTGAAAGAAGTTCTACTGTGGGTAAAATGCTATGAAACAGCATCATGTGCTACACAGAAATCATTTGCAAAGAAGTCCATTGATGTAGCAAACTGCACTGTTGTCTTCTTTTATGAAATTGCCATAGCCACCCTGCCCTTCAGCAAACATCACCCTAGTCAGGGGCCATCCACATTGAGGCAAGACCATCCACCAGCAAAAAGATTATGACTCACTGAAAGCCCAGATGATGGTTAGCACTTTTTAGCAAGAAAGTATTTTTAATTAAAGTATGTACATATATTTTTAGACACAATGCTATTGCACACCTAATATACTACAGTACAGTGTAAACATAACTTTTATATGCACTGGGAAACCAAAAAGTTCATCTTAGTTTATTACCAAGATGAGAATAAATAGCCCAAGAACTCAACAGGCAGAGAGCAGAGTTCAGACTGTGAGGACTTTCTGTGTTAACAAGGACTCAATAAGCCACTAAAAGCAAGGCTGAAGTCTCCACGGGACCTGCGCCTAGTTAAAATTGGGATCTGCAGTGATAGATGATGTAAATCAGATGCTGGTGTTGTAAATCTTGCCGGATGGTCTAAGAAAACTGTGAAAATGAAGATAACCCAAATGAGAATAAATAGAAGCTATTCAGAGTTTGTAGCAAGGAAGTCACCCATCATCATTTACGTTTGACGGAGACTCGAAGGAAAGCAGGAAAGTGGAAAACCTCTATTATTGAAAAAAAATAGAAGACTTCATATTTGAAGTCTGATTGGGGCTGGTTGGCATGGGGAAGCTGGAGATTGGTTAATTAGAAGTGTTACATCTTATGTGATTAATGCGAAGAGCATATTTGGCTTTCTCTGGTTGGTGTTGAATTGGAAGCGAAAAGAGGGAGGAGTGAAATATTGGGAAATTGGCAGTGTTCTGAGTTTTTTTTTTTTAAGATTTTATTTATTTATTTGAGTGTTCTGAGTTTTAACCCTTGACAAAATGTAAGTACTTATTCAACAAGAGTTATTATTACAATTATAAGAAAGAAATTTGCCAACTTCTGAATTTCCTGTATATATTTACTATTTCCACTGATGCTTCAGTAGCAGAGTGGAAAAGATATAGTAGACTCAAATTCCTACCTGGCCACTTAGAAGTGGAAGAATGTTCAAGCTTCTTAACCAGAGCCTCAGTTCCTTCACTGTAATATAAGGAAGATATACTAATCACTTCCCAAGATTTTTCTCATGAGGCAGATCTTTTCTCCTTTATACTACATTTATATTACTTTAGCATCCTTGGACTCATGTATCTTTGATATAAATTGTATTGATTGGCTACATGATACTCTAATTCACTATATATCACTCCGACATTCCCTTACTGTGAGGTATTACATTTTTTTCCACCATTAAAGCCTGAAAACCTTATCTTGCTATCAATATTTTCTACTTTGGAATTATGTCCAATGGAGATAGTTCTACAACTGAGATTACTAGTTTACAAAGTATGAAAGTATTTGTTTCGTAAAATACCCTACCAATATTTTTCAAAAGTCTTTCAGTGTTTTAAGATCCATTTGAATTAAAAGTTGACTGAAAAAAAGATTTGACTATATTGAAAAAAATGGAAGACCAGAAACCATAAGTGACCAAAACCACTTTCTTGTTTGACCATCTCATTACATTTTATAAGAAAAGAAACACATTAGATTTATATGAAAGATTTATTTTGAATAATAAATTTTAAAATAAAAGTTCTTAAGGTGAAACCATTTTGCCTGTAATTAAGCTATGTACAAAAGTAGAGGGTTGATGATGTCAACAGTTCTTTAAAGTTGTGTGAAGAGAAATTTCTTTAAATCTTGTCAGTATCGCTCTCTGATTGAATTCATGGAACTCCTTTGGCATTAGGGATAAAGTTTAAAGCTTTTACTGAGTGATACAGAGCCAGAAGAGGAGAGGAGAAGAGACTGAATTTTTTTTTTTTCTTTTCATCTGGACAAGGTACTTACTTCCCTTTCTCCTCATAGGTTTCCCCTCGGGAACACGTGATGTCATATTCTGAAACCATGGCAGGGACAGGGGTTGATTCATGGGCTCCTGAATTATAATCCCCACTACCTTTCCGATGTGGGAGTAGAGTAAGCTCCAGAAATGAAGCTTCTGCCACTAGAATAAGAAAAAGACATATTTTTAAAAAAATGCAAGGTGCCTGGGGAAGTTTTCTGGGTGATGAGGCTTTCCCGGTGTTGCAGCCCCAGGTTGGCAGGGCCCTGATATTGTGCAAGCCAGCTTGTCCATAGGCTCTAGTGCCCACCTGAATGCCCGCCCCCATCCACCCCCAACCACTCTGCTAACCACCACCTTATCTAGAGAAGCACACAGCAGCTTCCCGGCTTTCCCTAAACGGAGAAGGGAGCCGGACCAGCGCCTGCGCCCTGGGTCCCTGAGGCTCGACCGTGCGCACCCGCTCAGAGCTATTGGCTTGTAGTTAGGCTTAGTTTCAAAGAGTTTTCTTAGTTTCACTGCCTTCCCTGAAAGTGCGAGGTTATAAGCAACGGAACTTTGATGCTGGGGGTCACCACTGCAAGAACTGCTTCTGAGCTCGCTGTCCTGGCTGGGATCTGGTGGCAACAAGAAACAGGAAACTTGGGGAGCATCTGGATTCATTCAGGCCATCCTCTACCCACTCCTCCAGAACGATGAAATAGGTTTCATTCTTTCTTGGAAAGGAAGGGCAAGTGGCAGTCCAGGTCCTCTTCCAGCAAGAGGAGAGACTGCGGGGATATGGGCGTGTGTAGCGATGGGCCTGAGTCCCAGTACCAGAGCTCACGATATCCACAGGGGTGCTGCGTGGGGAACATGAGGTAAGTGCCCTATAGTCTTTTGATGGGGATCCATACCCTCACCTAAGAGTCATAAAAAACAGATAATAGGGACAGTGTGATAGGAGGCCGATGGGGCGCGGTGGGGAAGAGGTAGAGACATATTCTGGGAAAAGCCTGTGCACCTGCCCTGACTCCACCTACATGTGCAGCTGGACAACGTCTGCCTCCCCAGTGAGGCATTTTTTCCCTTTCTAAGGCTTCGCAGCAGCTGGGGCATTATAGCACTTAAAATGGTAACCTCACGTAGGATCCAAAACAGTGTGTTTGTCAGTCATTCATAAATCAAAATTTTAACATTGACAACAACAACAACAACAATCTTTTAGCTGGATCTTGATCCTTTCATTGTAGGACATATTATTGACAATTTTAAAGAGGCTTAACTAAGTTTAAATAGTAATAGAAAGTACATAAACAATCATTTCCTTTTTGAGTATACACATTTTAAATTATCAAATATTAGCATATTATAGAAAAGTTTGTAATGAGAGAAAAAAACTCCCATGCTATAGAAACTTCTGAAGTAAAAATACTTTTGATATTATCAGATATTTTTAAAATAGATTTTATATTTTAGAGCACTTTTGGGCAAAATCAAGCAGAAGGTACAGAAACTTCCTGTATACCTCTGCCCCAACACATGCATTGCCTCCCACACTATCAACTGTACATTGATTACCAAGGATGAACCTACACTGACACATAATAATCACCCCGAATCTGTAGTTTACATTTACTCTTGGTCTTGTATGTACTATAGGTTTGGACAAATTGATAATTATATGCATCCACCGTTACAGTATCCTATAGAATAGGTCCATTGCCCTGAAAACCATCTGCGTTCTCCCGTTGATTCCACCCTCCCTCCAGCCCTTGACAACCTCTTTTTACTGTTTCCACAGTTTTGCCTTTTCCAGAATGACCTCTAGCTGGAATCGTATAGTATGTAGCCTTTTTGCATTGGCTTCTTTCACTTAGCAATGTACATTTAAGTGTCCTCTATGCCTTTTCATGGCTTGATAGTGCATTTCTTTTTAGCACTAAACAATATTGTCTGGATATACCACAGTATCCATTCACCTACTGAAGGACATCTTGGTTGCTCCCAAGTTTTGGCAGTTATGGATAAAGCTGCTATAAATGTTCATGCACAAAATTTTTCGCAGATTTAAGTTTTTAGCTCCTTTATGTAAATACCAAGGAGTGTAATTACCAGATTACATGGTAAGAGTATGTTTAGTTTTGTAAGAAGCTGACAGTCTTCTAAAGTGACGGCACCATTTTGCCTTCCCACTGGCAATGAATGAGGGTTTCTGTTGATGCACAGCCTCACCAACACTTGATGTTGTCAGTGTTCTGGGTTTTGACTGTTCTAATAGGTGTGTAGATCTCTTTGTTGTTTTAATCAATATACTTTAGGTAGGTAGGTAGATAGGTATAAACTATATGCTTTACTAAGGCATCTAAGAAAACCTTTGGAGTGAAGGGGTGCCTCATGTTCTTGAACAAAAAGACTCATTTATCTAAAATACATAAACTTTTCTCTTATTATTTTAGCAGTTTCCTATAAACCAAATCAAAATATCAAGATTTTAAAAATTGGAATTATGTGTGATGCTATTCTGGTATACTTTTATGATGATATTAAGAAAAAGTTTGAAAAAAGATAAATTTCCACTAATTATTGTTTTACAGCGGAATAGATGGACAAATGAATGGAATAGAATAGAAAGTTTAGAAACACATCCAAATATCAATGAGAATCAGCATTTGATCATTATGAAAATTCAAATTAGTAGGGAAAAGCTAAATTATTCATCAGTGCTGGCCCAGATCTCTAGTAGTGAGCCATCCCTGGACTCAGAGCACAGCTGGACCTACAGCACAGCTGTGTTAGTGCACACTGAAGTGCTCAGGTTTTGTTTCCAAAGCATTCCCTCATTTCAGTCAGAACTTTATGTGGAGCCCAGATCATCACCCAGAACTTCATGCTAGATTCCCTTTTGAGAGCTTTGTTGTTTCTTGCTAAAAAATCAGGGCTGCGGCTAGGATGAAGCAAGTGGGACACTTAGGGTGGAAATCCAAGGATTGCTAATAGGGACCAGCTGAAGCAATCAGATTCAAACAGTATTGCAAAAAGGCATCAGTCTCCTTTCTTTGCTCCTAGATGGTCTTCCAAGACCTAAGTCCTTTGTAGCCACCTGTGTCAGACTATGAAAATTCCTATGTCATCTTCCTCCAGAGCAATGGGGGACTACTTACCTTAGATTCCCACTACCAAGGTCAGTTACTTAAGTCCTAAGTTTGATATAGTAATGAAAACCTTCCATGTGACTTCTGTCTGTACCTCAGTTTTAGGAGAGGCTGTCATAATTTACAAGGTTCAGCAGGATCCTCTAAATCTAGAGGACCTAAGTCTCTAAGGGAAAGTTCATTCAAACCAACCCATGTATCACAATCCAAGTATAAAAGGTAGTTTCCATCCTCCAAAACAATTGGGGTTCAACATGGAGATTGAGCATTGTTCCCACAAAGATCTTCTGGTTTGGAATATGAGTAGATAGAATGGGAAAAGTTTTCCACATCAATCTTGATCTGTTAGCTGTCTCCCATTAGCATGATTGGTCACTGTTAAGAGACCCTAAAGTTTCTTATATGCAACCACAAATTTGTTGTCTAATGATGCATATGTAACTTTAGTTACAAGTGACGTAGTAGCTGAGTGCAAGTTGTGAAATTATAAACCACAAGCAATAAACCACCTAATAAGTAATATCAAGATTTAAAACATTTTGTGAAAACTGCAAAACTGAGACCTTAGCAACTATGTAAAAACAGTGGGTTTTACTGAAGGATCCAGAATAGGACAGTAATATAAAGTTAATGAGCACATTCTTATGTTGCTTCACTATCTCAAAATATTTGTATATGTTATGTCATTAAGTCCCCACAACAACACTTGGGAGTTAGGAAGGTCAGGCAAGACCCACATCTTACAGGAGCTGAAGAGAAAGTACTCAACCGAGAAAAAATAGCTATGTGTCCAAACTGGGAGAAGAACTAATCTTTAGGACTTCAGGATCTTACCATGTGACCTCTGGTTAATTTAATGAGTTGTACTGCTTTCAATTCAGGACTACTCACTGATAATTTTTCACTTAATGCTAATATAAAGCTAGTATAGCTCAGAAGTTTGAAGTGAAGTGTATAGAAGTTACATACCAATTTTATATAATTGAGTTATGAACTTCTGTCTATTCTATTATCAGAAATATGAGTATTGTGTAAAGTGGTTGGTACATCATCTAAGTATTAAAATAGTAATGTTATTTGTTACATTTTCTCCTATATAATAATCAACATGTGATTTCCCAGAAAAAAATAATAAAGGAGATCCAAATATTCTTTATTTCAAATATAGCTATATGTATATAAGTTAAAACTTTTGATAGTGAATTTTCTCTTATTGATTCTGCCAAAGATATAGAAGGTAAGATTATAAAAGTTTTCATAACCAAAGAGCTATTTAAAAATCAATATGTAAATTTCATTGTTTTTCTTAAAATTCTACAATTTATGATTATTTAAGATGTTCATTGTGAGATCCTGAAATAATGTCTGAAGAGTAATTTATTTAGTTTCAGAAGTTTACTAAGTTATGAAATCCATATGGTGCCCCTGTATAAATTAGAAAACAATTAAGTGTTATTTGTTTCCATGTAATTATAAACAAAGTGGATTTGTTATAAAATGGGTTTATTATTTTCATAACAAATTGTTTCTTGTCATAAATGGTAGCAATTTATTCATAATAAAAAGCACCTGTCTATTTAACATGGGACTGTAAACAAACACAAAGCAATATGAACTTCAATAAAAAATGTTAGGTTATATTTTTAATTTACTTTTGCAGATCAGTATAGAAGTTGGAAAAGCAATTCCTTATTGAGAATCACAAGTTTTTTTGTAGGTTGATACATTAACAATCTCTCTATTAACCTTTCTCTTTTGTAAGTTGAAGAGAATGAGTTGTTCCCATTAGAACAAAATATTTTTCTCCCATTTGTTGGCTAATTGTCATGATTTACTGTCTTAATCCATTCCAGCTATAACAGATTACTATAAATTAGGTGGCTTAAACAACAAACATTTATTTCCCATAATTCTGGAGGCTGTAAGTCTGAGATTAGGGTGCTAGCAT
>CM052887.1:65886712-65904719 GCA_028534135.1 Potos flavus | reverse complement strand
AAAAAAAAAAAAAGATGAATGGAATGGTAGAATGAAGTATAT
This sequence comes from Potos flavus, assembly GCA_028534135.1. Classification (NCBI taxonomy): domain Eukaryota; kingdom Metazoa; phylum Chordata; class Mammalia; order Carnivora; family Procyonidae; genus Potos; species Potos flavus. The sequence continues at coordinate 65,904,677 of CM052887.1, read as the reverse complement.
GAATTTTATTGACAAAAACTAAGCATGAATAACCTTCAGTCACTAATAGAAAGCAAATGCTGAAATTGCTTTAAAATACGTATTGGGTAGAAAAACAATGAAAAGAAAAAGCTTCTTTACTATTTCTGAAAAGTTATTATGTAAGTTTTGCTGTTGTTTTGTTTTTATACCTAAGATATAATTACTCTCCCGCCTCTAGCCCCCCTCCTTTTTTTCAGACCATGGATCTAGATTTTTGAGCTGGAAAGAAATTTAGGAGTTTCCAAGTCCATGTTTCTCATCTTGTGGACAAGGAGATTGAGTCCCAAAGAAGTTCAGTGACTGTCTCACTAGGTCAGGTCACATAGCAGAGCCTTCTAGATTCTAGATCAGTAATTTTGACAATAATTAGTAATAAATTGTTTTACTCACAAGACAAGATTTGCATCTATATGTATAGATGAGCACATGTCCATAAATATGTCATTGTCTGCCTTTGTATTTAGACTTTTTTAAAGATCAGAAGGAACTGATATCCAAGAGTATATTTAAAGGCTGTCTGCATTTTTGAGATATCAGTACCACTGGGAAGACTAGGAAAAGCAAATAGGATATTGTGTTAGGCAGAATAATTCCCACCCCAACCCAAAGATGTCCACATCCTAATTTCTGGAACCTGTGATAACGTTAACCTTGTATGACAAAAGAGTCTTCAGATGTGATTAAGGTTAAGGACCTTGAGATGGGGTGAATATCCTGGATTATCCAGATGGGTCCATGCTATGCTCTTGAGTCCTTAAAAGTGAAAGAATGAGACAGGGGAGTGGCTCTGAGAGATGTATGCGAGAAGGACTGGTTCCACTGTTCATGGTTTTGAAGCAGGAGAAAGGGGGCCATGATCCAAGGAATGTGGTCATCTTTAGCTAGGAACAGCTCTTAGTTAACAGCCAGCAAAACAGGGACCTTGGTCCCACAAAGGTTAGAAACTGAAATCTGCCTCTAGGCCTAGTGGGAAGGAAATGGATTCTCCTTCACAGAGCTGGTTTTTGAACCTAGGGAGTCAATCTCCACTTAGGAGCTTTAGGTATAATACTGCCTTAGGTATTACCGTAATGCCTGTTTTGACCAGTGTTGAGATATGATTCCTCCATTCTTCTGAATTTAATAGTTTATACCATGAGTAACAAAAAACAAACAAAAAAGTCAGATTAGACTTCAGAAGTGTGTGTGTTTTTTCTTCACTTTCTTCCTTCCTTCCTATAGTTGACATTTCTGTACAGAATGGCAAAAACATTTTCCAAGTCACTACCCCGTGTGGTAATAACTCATGTAATGGGATTTTTTCATGCATAAAAATAATAGAAAATAAAAAATCATCTGCCTTTTAACATATGCATCAGAAATTAAAACCATAGACATAATGCAGTGGATTAAAGGAAATTATCAGCAGAAAGTTTTTTGGAAACAAAAAGCGGTAATTCAAATTAAACATGCCTCTTTGTCAGGGCTATTCATTGTTTTTTTTGGTATTCAGCATGAGAAGTTCTGAGATAGAGCTCTGTATATCAGGTACTTTTTTTTTCTTGGTCTTTCAGAGTACCAGTCTCTGCTTAGAACTATGTCAGACTTTGAATTGGGACCTACAGAGAGTACAGTCTTGTGGTCACACCAGTTGCAGCAAGAGCAAGTTCATAAAGGAGCCATACTACTGATGCTACCCGTGGCCTCAGCTTCAGTCTGTATAGTTTGGCAGTGAGGTCCACAGGATTCTCACTGACCCAGCTTTGCTGTGTGTTTAGGACATGCTGCATGGCTATGTAACTTCTGAATCTTATTCTCCAGCCTGTCTCACAATTATGGAGCTCTTGAATATCATTTAATAACCCTTTCTTGGTTAAATCAGCTCAAGTGGATTTCTGGTTTCAAACTGAAAACTAAGAATTCTGACTGTAGAAATGTTCTACAGTGAGCTACAGTGATCTTCAGACATTTTTTGCTTATTTCTTCTACATTTTTTTTTAAAGTTTATTTTTTAGTGATCTCTACACCCAACGTGGGGCTTGAACCCATGACCCTGAGTTCAAGAGTCCCATGCTCCACTGACTGAGCCAGCCAGGTGCCCATCTTCTACATTTTTTTAAACTGAAAGAAATTTTAACAAATCTTTTTAACAAAGCTTACTTTAAAACTCTGAATTTTTGTATCATAAGTTTATTAATTACAAAGAGTGTTATTTCTGCCACATAGTATTTTGTGTATGTGTTTAAATATGTTTTCATTAAAACCTTGGCACTGCAGATTTGACTTGTAGGTTTATGGCAAAGCCCATTATCAGACCCATGAGCTGATTTTTTTTTCAATTTAAATAAATACATTACCATGAATTCTGTGAGAACTGAATATCCCTGCATGTCCTTTCTGGGTGTGTTGTGTATGTAAGGTCCCAGTCACTCTACCTGGGCCTATTTTATGTCCCTTTTAACTCAATTTCTAGATACGTAGGTGCATTAATATCCATTTTCCATTTCTCTCAAAACTATTTCATTGTGCTCCAGTGACTTTCACTTGTTGATATGTGCTTTTCTGTGTTTGAGGGCTTTTTCTGGAACCCTACTATGTAGTGGTAGGTTGGAAATGCTAGGAACTTAGCGCTGCCGGGAGCAGTCTTCAGTCAGTGACTGACAAGATGGGTTTATAAATACCTCAGCCCCTTCATTAAGGTGGGATAATTCAGTTGGGATCTCTTCAGTCATTCAGTACAGTAGTGCATTAATAGTGCACCTTTCATTGGCTGCCTTCCTTTCCTTGTGACACTTCTCTACCCCCTTACTGGTTTTCCCTAAATAAACTAATTGCACTTGAATTCGTGCCTCAGGATCTGCATCTGGGAGAACCCCAACTGAGATCATAAATACTTCTTCCTTTCAAAGGGCTCTATATCTTACTTGAGTTTGAGGATAGCTGTAGCCTAACCACAGCCCTTGTCATCATCTGATTTCACCTGATCACCTTCTACATGATGCAAAGGACAGGATGGGGCTTCTAGGCAGGCCTCTTTAAATATCCCTAGGTAAACAATCACCATTGCCACCAAAGTTGTTCTGAAGTGGGATGTTTACTCAAAAATGAAATACCTGTGTATGGTACCTTAACTAGGTTGCTGCCCCGAAACTTCAGTCAGGCTCAGTGATGTAGCAAGAAATGAGTGCAGAAATTACTCAATTATCTGACTATGGCATAGGAAAACTTTATGGTATTAGAATAGACTCTTGACTTCAGATGTTCCTTAATCAAGCCTGAAATGGTATAAAAGGCAGAGAGTGAGCCCACAGTTGAGCGCTGCTCTGACCTGTCGATTCCTTCCTCTGGGAGGGTGAGATCCCCAGGCTCTGGATGTGCCTTATGGTTGCCACGGTGTCTAATCTATATCCTAACCTCATGCATGTCCTTCGCTCCATTTGCTTACTGGTTCAAAGGCAAAGTGAAAGCCCCATTAAGTGAATCTGAGTGGCCATTCTGACCCATCCCCAAATACTGTCCAGCCTGTGGTCTGGCCAGAGGTAGGTGCCACCAGTAAACCTGTGCATCTCCCAAACATTGGGCTCTTCAGGTGAACATTTGGCAAATCTGAGCTCACCTTCTTCCTCAATACCACAGTGAAGTAGTTATGACATTCAGAAGCCTGAGCCAAACTCACAGTTTGGTGATTTGGTGGTGGAAGTGAAGGTTTGAGCCACCCATGTCTCTTTCCTGGAATAACGAGATGTGGGATGTAGAGTTTGCAAAGGCTTCTCCAGTTTTCCTCAAATCATACTGGGAGGCTCACTTAGTTAGGTGTCTGTCTTTGGATTTTGGCTCAGGTCATGATCTCAGGGTGATGAGATCAAACCCCACGTCTGGCTCTGCGCTCAGCATGAAGTCTGCTTGTCCCTTTCCCTCTGCTCCTTTCCCTGCTTGTGCACTCGCTCACTGTCTCAAATAAATAAATAAATAAATAAATAAATATATAAAATCTTTTAAAAAAATAAAAATCATACTAAGATGATGACAGTGCACTCTACCTTTCTGTGAGACTGGCCTTGTTATATTTCCTCTCTGAATCCTGGGTTCTCTTTACAGACCTTTCTATTTAGAAGAATGTCTTAGGACAGAGTCTCCAGAAGGACAACTTGAAGAAAGGATTTCTGTGTTAATAGTTTATTAAGGAAGCGTTCCCAGGAGGAATCAGTAAGGAAGCAAGGGAAATAGGAGAGGGGAGGAAATCCAAGCACAGATTCATTTGCAGTCTGATTCTCACCCAAGGTAGTTTCAGTCGCACCCCACTGGGAAATGATGGTGTGTGTTTTGACACTGTGCAGTTTTGTCTTCTTTGGAGGCAAGGGATCTGGGCTTCTACAACTCCCTGCCAGTCTTTAGGAAGGGCTGCCTGGGGTGGGGACAGCAGACCTCCAGCTGACTGTAAGTGAAGGCAAAACCCAACCAACTCACAGGCAGGCAGTATTCTGGAAAAGTGCAAGTTCTGGCCTCTGGAAGTAAACACGTGTGAAGCTGGATGAGAGGTGCCCAGAAACTATGAAAGCAGTCCCAAGGGACCAGGGGATCTGAGTGGCGCACCAGGAGTGTCCACTTTGGTATGCTATTTAAGTTTTTCGTCCATTTAAGTTTTGGGACTATTTGAAGTGGGAAAATATTAGGAAGATCAGAAGATAATTACAATTTGCTAAAAGAGATTTAAAAAATATGTTTCCACTTCTTGTTAACAAGGTTTACAGTCACCAAACACATTCATTGGTGATGAAGGCAATTTTCTGGTACATGGACAGGAATTATAATGAAAAAGGATTTGTAGAGAGGATTATGCACTATATAGAATAGATTTTTGTGACACCATTATGTCTGTGATGTCTGAAACATTTGTTGGCACACTTTGTCATTGGACTGCTCTTTAAAATATATGTAATACAGGTTTGCCCAGGAGTTTTCATAGCTTGAGGGCACAGAGGAAATCATAACAGTAATCACTCAGATTTCTCTAGTTCATGCCTAATCTGTCTCATGCAGGATTTCCATTTCCCATTCAAAGTCTTCCTGGTCATTCTGGGAGTCCATGTAGGGTGTTTTGCAGTAACTCACCAGGAGTCTTTTCTTTTATTCTAGATTTCTTTACTGATTATGGAGTCTTGAGAATTTTCTTCAGGGTGACCCTTTCAACCAGTGACTCATGCCTGTAGTGACAAGATGAATGTCTATGGAAGATTGGGGGAAAAGGAGATTTTCTCCCAAAACTTCTAGAGCTTCAGATTGTCAAGGTTGCCAAAATGATAGTCTGTTCTTAGTATCTTTCCTGAGCTAAAGCTGTATTGTATTCAGATTGTAAGGATCTCTGTAGCGTAGCTTGTTACTGGTTTCTGAAGGAGGGCTGCATGTGTACCTGAGTCTCAGAGAATCTTTGGAAAAACAAGTCTTTCTTGCTTCTGTCTGTACCTGCCTCGATGCTCCCAGATTTAGACATTACTGTGAGGAGGGGTGTAGAAAAAGATTGTCTTCATCCTCTTTTTTTCCATTCCATACGAATGAACTTATGCAAATAGATGACTGCAGACACTTGAGAAATTCGCCATCTGACCTGAATACAACTTTATCTTCAATGTGTCTTTTCCTGATACTCCTCCAAAGAAACATACACACACATACTCCAGAAACATAATTTCTGTAAACATAATTTTGCAGCGAGATTTAACTTGTCCTATTCACTTTAAAAATCTTTAATGAAAGTTTGACATGCCAAAAAAAAAAGAAAAACGGAAAGAGTTATGTGATACAGAATAACAAAGGAGTAAGACAGTTTTCTTAAGACACTTACCATTCTTCTGGCAGATACAGATGGACTCATAGATGTATAAATACATACATACAAACAAACAAGGATTAAAGGTTTTGGTTAAGGAGTCCACTTAAGATCACACAAATACTTGATTTTGAACTAAACCAGATCTCAGACCTCCTGAGCACAGTACTTTCTCCAGTGTTCCAAATTACCTGCCTTCATTGGCTCAGAGTCTTTTGGTTGCAAATATGGAAAATGGGAACCAAAGTGGATTAAGCAAAAAAAAAAAAAAAAGGTAAGGTATTTATAGATTCATGTAAATGAATTGTCCACAGACTGTTCTAATTTCAGGCTTTCAGAGAGTCTTGATTTATAGGTTCATGATGCTGTCAAGACCCCAACTCCATTTTGATTCCTACAGCTGTCTTCCTCCGGGTGCGGGACTCATTTTTATGCTAGAGCCCCTCATGGCAGCATTAATGGGTCTCACATTGTTCAGGTCAAGTCCCTAAAGCTCTCACAGAAGAACAAGGGAAGTTCATAGACTCCTTCTAAAGTCACATTTCATTGGTCAGAATGTGATACATGTCCATCCCTGAACCAATAGCATGGTCACGTGCAGGGCGTTCTGCTGGACTTACCCTGGGATGGGACTTATGCTCAAACCACATGGCTGAGTTGTACTGGAATAGGTGAGTTTTGTGATAGAAAATGTTTAGACAAAAGAAGAAGTGAATCCTGAGGAAGCAGCCAACAAATACCTACTTTTCCCTAAGAGCTATCTGAAACTAATACAATAAAGCTCCAAAGCTCTAAGTAGCTCATAAATTCAGTTAATAGGGTTGAATCATGTTTCCTCTCTGTAATACCTATAGTATCTAAAATGTTATTAAAATATCTATTTTTTTCCTTTCGCATTTGCTTGAGATTTTTAATGTAACCGTGAATCTAAGTTTGGAAATAAAGATGTAAATGTATCTGGCATTTTACAATTGCTGTCCTTCATGAGAAATACTAAAAATCTTACAGCTTAGTATACATTTATCTTTTCTAGGGACTCATAGTCACAAAATTTCTGGACAGAGAGTATAACCTGGGGCCACTGCCCCAATTCAGGACAGAGAAATTTTTCTGGGGCTTTTCCTCCTGTATTGTCTGCACCTAATCAACTCTCCTGTACATTTTCTAAAGATTTATTTGAGAGAGAGAGAGATTGAGCACACAGAGGCAGAGGGAGAGGGAGAAGCAGGCTCCCCCCTGAGCAGGGAGCCCAGTGTGGGGCTCCTGGGATCATAACCTGAGCTGAAGGCAGAAGCTTAACCAACTGAGCCACCCAGGCGCCCCTCCCCTGTACATTTTCTTTCTTTTTTTTTTTTAAAGATGTTATTTATTTATTTAGCAGAGAGAGATCACAAGTAGGCAGAGAGGCAGGCAGAAAGAGAGGAGGAAGCAGGCTCCCTGCTTGAGCAGAGAGCCTGATGTGGGACTCGATCCCAGGACCCTGAGATCATGACCTGAGCCAAAGGGAGAGGCTTTAACCCACTCAGCCATCCAGGCACCCCCCTGTACATTTTCAAACGGTCTCCAAAAGTATACTCTCTGTACCTTTCCCAACAAACCTTGTAATTCCTTATTCTGCTTTCCTTAATAATTACTTTCAAACATTTTTCCATGTCTCAGGGTGCTATACACATTAAATAGAATGAGCTGTGCAAAATAAACATTTTGTTGTAGGTCCAAAAGAACTATACCTTTTTTGGTCTGAGAAAATATTTTAAAATTTAACCACCTACACAGCCGTAAATCATTTAACGATAGCCCTTTAGTGCACCATTAGAACTCTTCTAGAATTTCCTGAAAGACCTGCCAGATTATTTCCATGGAAATTGGTCTCATTTTAGAGATATTATCCTAAGGAACATTCCATATTGTTGAAAAAACAAAATTCAACTAAGTTTGGAAATCTACTTGGCTTTATTCAATGATTCATGAATCAGGCAGCATCTCACCTGGGAAATAGAAGAGAACTCTGAGTTGCACAAAATGGAAAGTTTTTATAGGCAGGAGGGTGAGACAAGAAAGTCAAAAGAGTGTATTATTTCAGGTAAAGTTACCTTCCCTTAGGAGAAGGCCAGGGGGTCTTATCAGGCAGGTTACCTCACTGGCGCTGACCCTGAAATTCCAGACTACTTTAAAATTCCACTCCTAGAAGAGACCTAAGCTGCAGTTAGGTTAGATATTAAGCTGGTGGGACTTAGCAAGTGACTCCATTTGGGACTTATTTTTTCTCTTTAACCATATAAACAATTCATATTTTCCACAATTTTTTGAAAATTTTTTAAAAATGTGAAACTAGCATTCACATCAGGGTCTGATGAATCAGGGCAGTGCTGACGTTCTGTGTAGGCTGAATTAGACCTTACATAAGGTACAAAACAAATGTCATATTTTAAGAGCTGTGATAGTGGTGGCGTATATAGATGTACAGTAGTGGTGAAACAAATTATTAAGACATTATTTTTATTCTTATTATTTTCACTTATGTCAAGTATAGCCTCGGTTGCTAATGAATGGTAGTAATATAAAATTTCTTGTACAAATTTAGGTAACAATGTGAGTTTATTTGAAGAAAAGTAAAATAATGAAATTATATGTCATTATATTTACATACATATTGAGATGTCCTCATGTGGAGTAACAATCATGAAGGTGGTATAGGTATGACTGAAATTCAGGGAATGTTGACTTTGCCCTTCAGGTGTGCGCTCATGGACTTGTAAATCCAAATGAAATGTTATCTTCTATATGGAGGTGATCCTAGACTCCTAAAAGAACTCTGAAAGTAACAAGTGTAATGCATTCAGTGCAAAGAAAAACAGAATCCACTTACAGAGATTATAATTTATCCTTACATCTATGTAAGCTGATTTCTCCTCGGCAGAAAAGTATTAACACTGTAAGGAATGGCTATTACCTTAGCAGGAGGACTTTTAGAAATAAAGGTGCAGAAAAAGGAAATTTGCAAGAGCAGCCCTCACCTAGAGAAAGGATGTTTTGTTAGGCTGGTTTAAGAAGTCACTTGACAAAAATATTGCTGTTGTCGCATGGAAGCCAGATTTCATTACACATTCCAGTAATGTAAGTCCTTGTTCTGCTTCCTCATTTCCCAAACACCCTTGTGATAATTGGGCTCAGTGGTCAGACTACTATATCTACTGCTTGGCAATTACACTCCTTATAAATAAGTGGCTCAAACAGCAGTCTGTGATAAGCTTTGTTGGTGTGGATCAGCTACTTGAGAAGCTAATTACATTCACATTGATGAGATTAAGTTTTTAAGGCTGAAAGGTTGAAGGCCAGATCCTGGACTGGGTGATTGCATGAACATATGTGCCTACTTTGTGGGGATCTGGGTGAACTGTGCATCCAGAAAATCCTGACGTCTCAAGGCTCCCCTTTTCTTAACCTTTTCAACTATACTCTTCATGTTATTGTGATTTGAACCGAGTTCTTAATGTTATTTTATGTCTTATTAACATGTGAGATGGTTTGCAGATATCCTCTTAAGGAAAAAAGATGTTAATTTCTGTCTTTTATTTTTAAAAATGTAAGGACTCAATGTTTTGCAGAAAATGTTGAGTTATTTGAGTACCCACCTGCCTGAAATTGAAGCATCGGACACATTAAATATTTCTCATTCAAACTGCTGTATATATTTCTCTTTTCTTTATTGCCAGCTTTTTTGAATGAGCCATTTGCTCTCACTGCCTCCACTTCTTTGGTGCCAAGTCTCCCCTCTCCACCCCCTGCCATCTGGCTCCCACCTCCATTATTCTGCTGAAACTCTCTTAGGTTTCTGACTGATAATAGAGCTTCTTAATCCTCATTTCACTTGATTGGTCTGCAGAGTTGGATGGCCTGTTTTATGCTGTTCTTTTGAAAACATACCTCCTTCCTTTTCTGATGTCCAAGACCTACTGTCTCCTCTTACTTTTTCTCCTGACAGTGCATACCCCTTTCTCTCTTCTGGTGTATTTTACTGCAAGCTTATTTTGAAAAAGAAATATAATGTGGCAAATGAAGCTCATCTTCTATTCTCTCCCTCCAATCTATTCTATTCTGAAGTTGAATTATCATTGATATACTCTTCAGCATTTGTGTATCCACATACAGCGTTATGTTATTTTATGTTGTAAAATTTCACATATACAGAATTATAGCATCCTTTGTAGCTTGCTTTTACTGAACATTATTTGAGAATTACCTATTTTGATATATCTAGATTTAGTTAATTCATTTTAATTTCTCCGTAATCGTTTGTTTATAAATGAATGACAGTTTTAACTACCCTCTAAATATAGACTTTTTAAATTAAGACTTGATTGTTTAGGGCGCCTGGGTGGCTCAGTGGGTTAAAGCCTCTGCCTTCGGCTCAGGTCATGGTCTCGGGGTCCTGGGATCGAGCCCCGCATCGGGCTCTCTGCTCGGCGGGGAGCCTGCTTCTCCCTCTCTCTCTCTGCCTGCCTCTCTGCTTACTTGTGATCTCTCTCTCTCTCTGTCAAATAAATAGATAAAATCTTTAAAAAAAAAAAAAAAAGACTTGATTGTTTAGAGCCATTTTAGGTTCACAGCAAAATCGAGGGGAATGTACAGAGATTTCCCATATACTCTCTACTCCCACACTTGCATAACCTCCCTCATTATCAACATCCTCACCAGAGTTGCATTTGTTACAGTTGATGAACCTATATTGACATATCACAATCCCCCAAACTCCATAGTTTACAGTACAGTTCACTTTTGGTGGTGTAAGTATCATGAATTTGGACAGATGTATACTGACATGTATCGATTTTACAGTATCATGTAGAATAGTTTCACTGCCCTAAAAATCCTCTGTGTTCTGCCTATTTATTCCTTCCTCCCCCACAAACCCCTGGCAAGCACTGATTTTTTTATGGCCTCCATAGTTTTGTCTTTGCCAGAAAGTTATTGTTGGAATCATATAGTATGTAGCCTTTTTAGACTAGCTTCTTTCACTCAGTAATATTCATTTAAGTTTCCTCCAGGTCCTTGTTGGTTTAATATTTCATTCTGATTTAGTGCTGAATAGTATTCCATTTTCTGGGTGTACCACACTGTATCCATTCACCTACTGAAGGGCATATTGCTTTCAAGTTTTGGCAGTTATGAATAAAGCTGCTATAAACATCTGTGTGCAAATTTTTGTGTGGGCCTGTTTTCAACTCCTGAATACAAACTTTTAAGAGACTTTGTTGTTATTATTTTATATTTTTTAAAGTGATTTCATCTATTCCCATTGCACTAGCTACCAATTATAGACCACTGACCTCCACAACTCCATTAGCCTTAGAGATCAAGTTGGGGATAATTTCAGCAATCTCCATCTATGTATTTTTTGTAGGTATTGAACTTGTCTAAATTGCCCATTGTTATTACTTCTGGAAACTTTCATTTCTCTCACCCCGTATCACTACCGTTGAAAACACTACCACTCTCCCAGTCACGAAAAGTAGAAAATGTGGGATCACTTTTTATAACCTATTTCTGTCTTGTTTTTTTCTCCTAATTGTTTATCTAATCCTGATTCTATACACAAAATGTGTTTTTTTTTTCTTTTCTATGTCCACTTCCATTGGGTTAGACCAAGCCTTTATTATTCTTACTGAACTAACACAATTTCTTTCCAAATATTTGCCATGCACCTAATTTTCCCCCATTACTATTTATCCTTCATCGCGCTGCCAGAGTTCTCTTTCTAAAAAAGAGTGGATAAATTCTCTAGAAAGGGATAGTAAATATTTTAGGCTTTGTGGGTTATGTGGTCTCTGTGGCAACTATTCAACCCTGGTGTTGTAATATGCTAGTCACTAGACAAGAATACATAAATGACTAGGTATGGCTGTATTCCAGTAACACTTTGCTTATAAAAATAGTCAGTAAGCTAGATTTGGCCCAGGGCTATAGTTTACTGACCCCTGTCCTACAACATAACTTGGATCATGTATCTCCCCACCAAAGCCTTTCCATTTTCTACAGAACATAATGTTCACCATCCTTCTAAATCTGGCATTACTAACTCACCACTTAGGGTCAATTGCCTTAAATTCTGAAGTTTCCATCTATAGTCTGATATGTTCCTTGATATCTCCTGATTTGATGGCGATGGGAAAGATGGTTCAGTGGTAGGTGGGGTTGGGGATTTGGTTGTGAGAGCATGAGAATGCTTCCATCTGATAGTTCCATATTCTCAGTAAATAATGGGCAAGGATACCTGCTGAGAGACAAAGGTGGCAGAGGGGGAGTAGAAGATCAAAGAAAGAGGGTCCTGATCAATATGATCATTCTGGGGAGCAGAAACGTAAAATTATTAAAGAACTGTAGCAAGATTTCTGGGTCATACCAAGATTCAAACTGTGGCCTGAGATTATAACTTTAAAGTGAAACTAGTTACATGATTACATAATCTGTGATCACTAACACTCCTGTGTAAACAAGGAGAAAGTCTGAAGTCAGAGGAGTTCACACATGGATCGGGGTTTTATAGGGTGAGCTCAGTTGAGGGAGAGAAGGAACTGAGAGTTGAAAGTATTTGCAAAGGGGCATCCTGTTGATGATAACGGAATCTGTGCCAAACACAATGAGAAATGATGACAGGAGGGGACTGATGGATAATACAACATTGAAGAACTGTGTGGTTGTATGGAAGTACTCGTGCCCTCTGAATACATAGGAAGCTGCCATAGTTAAATGTTTCAATAGGATATTTTTAAAAAGATTTGCATTTTTTAAGACATATAAAGGTCGAGGGTGTGACCATAAGATAAGTGACTAAAGTGGAAAAGAAAAATGTCAATGGAATATAGAAATCAAGAAAGTGAGAAGCTGGGGTTTTTTGATGGGTCATCCACGTAGGTACTGAAGTCACCCAGGAGAACGAAAGGAAACCCAAGTGTAAGACTGCCAGGAACAGAAGGCTAGTGAAAGTGGAGGTAGGACTAAGAGGTTGGGAAGAGCATGTAAAAAGGTGTAGGAAACAGTGATCTATCCAGATGACATTAGCATTGAAAGAATAGTGATTTTTGCGGAAAGGAGGGGTGAGATAATTTGGAACCAGAAAGGGGAAGCAAGGAGTACACCTACCTCAATCAGCTCAGTATGATGAACTCCTGGCCCTAATATTTGTTCAGGGCCCAGGCAGGTTTCAAGTAAGTTTAGGAGGTGAAGGGAATAAAAATGGAAGAATAAGGAATCGCTTATTCATATTGGGGTCACGGGAGACACTCATAGGGTTTGTTTGGGAAGAGAGGGAAGTGGAGAGGATATACAGCTTATGGAGTAAGGGTTTGTGAGAAAAAGAATGACTTGGGCTGGACTCCTGCAAATTAGTGAAGCATGATGGCATCGGTCCGAGAGACTCACCTTGTAATCCTCTTGTTGGTGTGTTGGCCTCGGGACTAGTGGTTATTCTTTCAGTAACTTTGAAAGTTCTAGATTCATCTGCTACAATGAGCTCAGTCAGCTTGGGCAAGGCTCTCAAAACCTCAGTTTTTCCATCTATGCTGTGAGGAATTGGTCTAAATAATCTCTTGAACTTCAGGCATTTTAAATATCTGAGAGTAAAGAAGTAGGGTCATGCCACACATGAGTTTGCAGTATTAGGAATAAATATTTATCTTGCAAATCAGTGATGTATCAAGAGTTAATATTAGAAAGAAAGAGATATCTGAGAGTTTATACATATGCCTCATTTGGCTTCAGAGTATGTTAATGATTTCAACAAAACAGAGATACGTGACAGAACAATCCAGCATATTTTAGAGATATTTGGTAATGCCTTCCTGCTAAAGCAGATATACTTTGTTAACTTACAAATATGAAATAGTAATAGATTTCTGATATCTATTGGGTATTTATGATATCTCAAATGCTAAGTAGTAATTAAAGTTGAAACTGATTTGCCAGCCCTTATCTCATCCTCTTTATTCTTACTCCCTTCCCCATTCAGTTTATATCATTAGTTAACTATATTATTGTTGTTATAACAGTAGAATAATGCATGAATGAGATACTTGAAAGTATACAATCATAATTGGTGAAGGCAATGAGTTAATGAGGAGGTTCATTCAATCAAGAATGAAAATGCTTGGGGCCTCTGGGTGGCTCAGTGGGTTAAAGCCTCTGCCTTCGGCTCAGGCCCTGATCTCAGGGTCCTGGGATCGAGCCCCGCATCGGGCTTTCTGCTTGGCAGGGAGTCTGCTTCCCCCTCTCTCTCTCTGCCTGCCTCTCTGCCTACTTGTGATTTCTCTCTGTCAAATAAATAAATAAAAAATCTTAAAAAAAAAAAAATGAAAATGCTTCACAAGTTTTTAATATTTAGACTAATTTCCTACTAACCTACTTAGTTGAATTGATGGATCAGTTCAGTTAACCCTGTTACCACACTAACAGCCTACTTGTTAAAAACTTTATTTCACTCCAGATTGTGGATCAACTTTGGGTCCAATCAGATGATGGAGCTTACCAGCTGAGGAGTTTGTCCTGATGTCTTGATTTTAGCTGAGTTTGGTGTCCAGGTAGGTGTTTTGTTGAATGGCTAAGACTCTTCAAAAAGATAGGTCTCTAAGAGAAAAAAGCAGCAAAATTTGAGCTTTATTGGTAAAGGACATTGGATAAAATCAAATGTGGACATTACATATTCCTTATTTGCAAATAAGAATGGTGTGTATTGGAGCTAAAACCTTATACATGTGAATTAATTTCAGTCAATTAGGGGCAAAATGTTAAAAATTGGAATGTTTCATTAGTTGAAAAATGTATATGTGTAAAAGTGGTGTAGAGGTTTCTTTATCTTATGATATTGAATGGAATTTAAATGTTCGTATTTGAGAAATTTGGTTTGTTTCAATACTAGGTATTGCAATTACAATTTGGGTAATTGGCCACTAGATGGCAGGGCTGTGATATGCATATGGGTCAGAAGACACTAAAGGGGCGTTCAGTAGGTGTAGATAATTTAAAAAGTCAACACATGGAATTCCTTGCAATACACTTTAAATGCACAAGTTAAGCAAGTACTTACAAGTTAGGATTTTTGTAAATGCTGGAGACACAAAAATGAATGTTCTATGACCTATGTCACCTGATAGTTGGAGATAGGTGTGAGGTCTTTTTGTTTTTTAAAGCACTAATAGAATGTGGTAAACGCTGTTATTACAGATTTTTTATTTCAAAGTGTAATGGGAACATAGGGACTATTAATATTCTTCCTGTGATGATGCTGAGACAAGAAGTTCTTGGAAAGTTATAGAGAATGTGAAAGTCTGAGAAGGAGCTTGTCTTCTAAAAAACAAAACAAAAAACATAATCTAAAACAAAAAGTACAAAAATAACTTATCTTTTACTGTTATGAATAAAGCGACAATGTAAAATTTGAAATAAGATTAAAAATGAAACAAATTCCTTTTTTTTAAAGATTTTATTTATTTGTCAGAGAGAGAGAAAGGGCACAAGCAGGGGGAGCAGCAGGCAGAGGGAGAAGCAGGCTCCCTGTTGAGCAGGGAGCCCCAGGCAGGACTCGATCCCAGGACCCTGGGATCATGACCTGCGCCAAAGGCAGACACTTAACTGACTGAGCCACCCAGGCGTCCCAAAAAATGAAACTAATTCCTATGTAATCTTTACTTCTAATCCAGTGGTTCACAACCAAGGACAGTTTTGCCTCCCACAGCACATTTGGCAATGTCTGGAGACATTAAAAAAAAAATTTATTCTTAAGTAATCTCTACGCCCAGGGTGCAGCTTGAACTCACAACCCCAAGGTCAAGAGTCACACCCTGTACCAACTGAGCCAGCGAGGCGCCCCCATCTGGAGACATTTTTGGTTGTCACAGTTGGGAAGAAGAGTGCTGCTGGCATCAAGTATGTGAAGGTCAGGGATGCTGCTAAACAGCCTAGTATGAACAGGACAGGCCTCCACAAGAAAAAAATTACCTAGCCCAAAATGTCAACAGCACCAAGGTATTGTAAATATAGGTAAGTGAATCTAGAGGTTTAAAATTGGACAAGAGAGCACAGGTAAAATGCAGCATTTTGGAACTTGAAAACTCTAATTTTTGTCTCAAGATCAGGAGCAGATGACATCTGGTGTTTGGGGGAAAAAAAAGTCTGGAAACAGCACTTTGGATTAAAGATACTTGGGCAAGCTCACTCAACAGCATTCGAATATGTACAGTTGGAGCTAGGACAACACAAGCTTGGTTTTGCCTTGGCTAATAAGGGTTAGAGGGCGGAGTGGCCAGAGTCAGTACCGTGGAATATGCAGACCAGGGTTTGGATCTCAGCTTTGGCATTTATTAGCTGCGCGACTCATTTTACTTCCGAAGTTTCTATTCCTTTAAAATGGGGAAACTTGTTGAGAGGGTTAGAAATGTATATTAAATACCTAGGACATAAAAGGTGCTGCATAAATGGTATTTAACGTTACTAAGATATTGTTAAGAGTCCAGTTATATCTCCCCTTCCACAGTTGTCTTTGCCCCTTTTGGAAGATTAGTCAGAATACAACTGTATGTTATAACATTGAAAATAGAAAAACATATGAATTGTAGGATGGGGAGAGGAAAAGTAAATGACAAAACACAAAACTTTTGCGAGACATCATTGGGAGAAGTATTGAAAGCTGAGTCAGAATCACCAAGCTCTCTGAACAGTATTGTTATCTCTTAGGGAGAAAATAGCTAATATTTCCATGAGGAGGCGAGGGGGTTTGCGGGTGGGGGAAGGGGAAGATGATGCTGTGATTAGCCAAACACAGCCTGGCTAAATCCAACTGTGCTGTTCCTTCACCTACACAGCTGAAGGGAATGAAGCTCACAACGGTGCCGACTGTTCTTACTTGCTGTCACTACCACTGTTCCGAAGTAGGTGACATTGCCCTGCAGCAATACTGTGTCTCTCCAGTCCATACTCTCCTTGTTGATTACTTCATGCTTTCTGAACTTCAGACTTCCAAGGCCTTCTCCACCATAATCACTCTTAGCTGATGATCTTGGTTCCTATTTCACTGGCAGGATAGAAGCCTTCATAGGAGAACTTTCATGGATTCTCACACTTCACTACTCATCTCATACACCTGTGTCCATTTACTCTACCTTCTTTCTCCATCACTAAGCATGCACTTGAACCATCTGTACTCTTAGCTAAGGCCAACCTCACTGATACACTACATTTCATCCCTTTTTACCACTGAAGGCATGATTCCAGTAATTCTCACCCATTCTCTTGGATCATAATTATTCTCAGTCTTCTGGATCATTCCTATCACCATACCAACTGGTGTTATTTCTCCCATTTTTTTTTTTTTTTAGCTGTGCCAGCTTCATTTTGCTTCTTTTCTATAAAACAAAACTTTTTAGAATCCTCTATATTGACTGGCTGACTTTCTCTGCTTCCATTTTCTCTTGAACTCAGTCCATTAGGCTTTCAGCATCACTGCTCCACAAAAACTGCTTTTCACCAGGGCAATTTGTATTGCTAAATTCAATAACCAGCTCTCATACCTCAACTTCCCTGAATGATTAGCAGCATTTGATATGGTCAGTTACGTTTTCCTCCTTAAAACATTTTCTTGGTTTCTGAGCTACCACACCTTGCTGGCTTACTTTCTGCTTTGTTCCTTCTCAATCTCTTGCCTTCCCTCTATATGCTCCCTTTCCCAACCTCCGTATTTTGGAATGCCCTGTAGTTAGTCTTGAGAACTCTTCCTTTTCTTTTTTTCTTTTTTTTTTTTATTAACACATAAGGTATTATTTGCCCCAGGGTACATGTCTGTGAATCATCAGGGTTACACATTTCATAGCACTTACCATAGCACATACCCTCCCCAATGTCCATAACCCCGCCACCCTATCCCTACCCGCCCCTACCCCCCAGCCACCATCAGTTTGTTTCGTGAGTTTAGGAGTCTCTTATGGTTTGTCTCCTTCCTGATCCCCTCTTGTTTCATTTCCCTCCCCCACCCCCCACAACCCCCGTCCTGCCTCTCAAATTCTTCATATCAGAGAGATCATATGATAATTGTCTTTCTCTGATTGACTTATTTCGCTTAGCATAATAACCTCTAGTTCCACCCATGTC